>CM061350.1:104313571-104927678 GCA_030867105.1 Liasis olivaceus | reverse complement strand
ATTACTGTGCTTGATTGGCCAGCAAACTCGCCTGACCTGAACCCCATAGAGAATCTATGGGGCATTGCCAAGAGAAAGATGAGGGACATGAGACCGAACAATGCAGCGGAGCTGAAGGCCGCTATTGAAGCATCCTGGTCTTCCATAACACCTCAGCAGTGCCACAGGCTGATAGCATCCATGCTACGCCGCATTGCGGCAGTCATTGCTGCAAAAGGGGCCCAAACCAAGTACTGAGTACATATGCATGCTTATACTTTGCAGAGATCCGATATTGTTCTATTTCCAATCCTTGTGTTATTGATGTCATGTAATATTCTAATTTTCTGAGATTGTGAATTTGGGGTTTTCATAAGCTGTACGCCATAATCATCACAATTATACCAAAGTAAGGCTTGACATATCTCGCTTTGCATGTAATGCGTCTATCTCATATATTGGTTTCACCTTTTGAGTTGCCATACTGACATAAATGAACATTTGCACAATATTCTAATTTTTCGAGTTTCACCTGTATATTGTTAAGAGTTAACAAAATTACACCTGTTGCAACTAACATAATGAATATAATCTGTCTAAACTTGATAAAAGTGTGATTCTTGCCTCTAGAAATTCAACATTCTAAGTTTTTCTAATATAGTATCTTTTTTCTAATAAAGTAATTGAGAAAGCATTTTGATCCACAAATCAATTGTTAAATTTTGAAGAAATTTCCAATGTTGAACAATAATTAGTTTTGTTGTCAATAGTAAATAGACAATTGGCTCTTCATTTTTAAGTGGGGCACTGGATTGCATAAATAGATATAATAAACCTGGTTCTGAGAGCACTCAACTCTTTGGTTTGTAATAATACTAATTTCACTAAAAATCTTGTGCCAGAAGGCTACTACTTTATCGCATGTCCACCATATATGATAAAATGATCCCTTTTGTGTACAACTCCTATGATATTTTGAAAAGTGATTGTATAGTATATATGCTAATCTAGTAGGGGTTAAATGCTACTAATGCTACACCTTTAATTGCAAAATGTGGAGTTCTTTGGTGACAGCTTTAAGAAGCTTGTCTATTTTTTGCAGTGGTGTGTAGAGAATTATAGTGATCATGTGGAGAAGTAAATACAACAAAAGAGACACTTTCCAGGATTATTTTCCTGTTTTATTTATTAAAACCTCCCTATTTAAACCAAAGTTATGGAAGTAGAGGCATTATTTTCATTTAACCCTCATATTATTTACTATAGGTAAAATCTAAAACTGAACCACCAAAGCTCAGGCTCAAGAAGAAGTATAATGTCACTCTGAATACAATTAATCAAATGGCTATTTCTGTTCTGGAGGAATAGAAAGTTTTTGCAAGAGACCTAATTTATGAGCTTATATGAGGCATTTGTTAGGCTATTAGTTCCCATCCTGGAAGTGTAAACGAATAGAGGGAGCTCTCCGTGGTGCTGACTTTCAGCAATCCCTAACTGGAATTAGGATTCCAGCCTGGAAACAGAAGTCATTCTCTCTCATCTGTATACCAAATTAGATATAAACTAGACAAACCGGGACCCATTGGGTTCACATTTCAGAGATATTTCCTTACCTAAACAGGGAAACAGAATGATCATGGGCAGGCAAAAAAGCAGTGAGAGCAGGAATGACTTCTGACTTCCTACTGGCTTTCCCATTGACTTTCCTTGTGGAAAGCTGGCAGGGAGCATCAGAAATTCTTCCTTCCTTCCTTCCTTCCTTCCTTCCTTCCTTCCTTCCTTCCTTCCTTCCCTCCCTCCCTCCCTCCCTCCCAACCCCTGCACACAGACACTGACCCATGCTGCACCCGTGCACACCCTCCCTGACCCTCACTAGCCTATAATGAAATTGACAGCTAGCCTATATTAAATCAGTTGGCTATGTCAAACATCTGCCTGATTAGGTATTTTTTTTTCCCTCTGTATGGAAAAGGCAATTTGATTTCCCTGGCCTTTCAGTCCGTTTAGAAATATTTTTCCCAACCCCAAAGTTATATTTCTTTCTACATAATTTTCTCTTATTTCCCTTTAATGTTACAGGCCTGGTGTTCTCACCTGAGGTAAGACTGATGTGAGTTTCCACACTCCCTTTTCATTGCCTTTGGTCACATTCAGGCCACCAGAAGAAGATTTGAAAAATAGAGCATAGAGTCACATTAATGCAAACTAAATTGTGTTTAATACAAAGATTTACAATTAGCAACCTAAAATAGATCATCTTTACAAACTGAAATATATTTTCTTCTCAGTGCTTTTTCATCTTATAAAAGGGACACAGACATTTAACACAGGGTTCTAGCCATTTCTTTTGGACCATACTTCAATTTCTGCAACTGAATTCTGAATAATCAGCCTAGAAGAAAAAAAATGAAAAATGGCATGAGCCTTTCTCTCAGACAAAATGGAACTTGGTGTTATTTTTACATTTCCTACCTCTGAAAAATCAAATCAAAATGCTTCTTTCTAAAATGAAAAAATGTATTCTTGTGCTTGAAACAAGTCTCTCTGTTCCATTAATATTCCAATATTCACAACAGTTCTATTACAGTTTCTATATTCTGAACTGACTTCTTTTATTCATCTGATATCATGCAATCTATATTAAAAGGGCAATTTAAAATCTCATATCCATTGAATTCAAGGGGGATGGTGACTTTTGAGTGTATTAGATTATGCTGGTAAGAATAATGAATATGCAGAGTGATGCATTACAGACTAAATTGATTTCTATAATATTGCAAAGATACATTAATTTGAAAACTGACTTCTCACTCAAAGCTTCCTTTACAGTTCACTTTATACTGAGAATTTTAAAATAAAACACCTACGAATTTTATTCTAGTTTAAACTTCTGCACCTGGTCACCTGGAGGTCATTTATGCTCACCAGAGGTAATGATATAAATAGGCCCACAGAAGCCTATTCTCATAACATTGTCCACTGACCTGTTACTTTAAGTCTGCAGTTCCACAGCCCTTTATATTCCTTCTTCCCCATTTCTTAATCCAAGATGAATCTCACTTCCCATTATGAAAACATTGGCTTATTTGGAGACTTTATACTTATTTTTCGCAAGCACTTTTCCAAATATTGACAAGACTCATAGTTTTGAAATGCTGGTTACCTGATAGATATTCCTCATGAGTATTTGATTAGTTGATTCCTGTACAGTTCCTGTCAGGAGAAGACAAGGTTGAATGAGTTTGAATGATTGCTTGATGTGCTGCAATGCACTTTACAAATTTATTGCCATTTTAGCCCTGGAAAAACTGCCACTGAAAATTGAAATATTTTTTATATACTTAATAAGTGTATAAGAACCCGCTTTATTGTTCCAATGCTTTCTTTATATTTAGACAACTCTGACTATTGCTTGGTTTCTATAGTATTGGCAGAAATTAAGATTAGAAATGATACCGCCAATTTTTCAGCACTTGAAACAAAATCATGGAAGGTAGGTCTTTAACTTCAGTTTTTTCTTTATTTTAAAAATAAGTATTTTTTATTTATTTCTTTACTTAAGAGACAAAACAACCTCACAACAACGATGCACACAATCTATACTGTACATGCATCTCTATACACTGTTTTTATATTAGATTATAGAAAGAATATTATGATGCAACTTAAGATTACATAAGAAAGAGGTTAAAATATAGTTGTACTTATAACTGCCATGAAGAATATCGGAAGCCACTTCCTAGTATCTTTTTTCTTTCTTTTCTATTTTTCTTTAACTTTTTTTCTGTTCTTGCACTTTTTTGCTTTCTATTTCTTTCTTTTTCTCTTTTCTTTTTTACTTTATATTCATTTGTATTAGTTTTTATCTTCTTTTTAAAAAGTCTTAATAAAATTTTTTTTATATATATATATATATATGTATGCACGTATGTATGTATGTATGTATGTATAGGTTGTTTCTGAAAAAAGTCACTGAGAATATATCATCTCCTGGAGACTTGGTTTGACATAAAAGAAGCCCTCTGGATTGAAAAGAAACTGAGATGGTGAGCTGATTGCATTGCAGCTGCTGAATCAAACTCTAGTTCTGAAGTGTTCCTTTTATGTGTGTTCTGGCCTAAAGCATGAAGACTATTGTAAAATTGTTTCTGCAAACAAATATGGGAACTGCTGCTATCTAACCCCAGCTGAAATACATCCTCATGTTGTGAGCCACTCTGGCTTGAATTTTGGCAGCAAGAGAAAATATTGTCACAGAATTTGCTTTTCTATTTAGTATCAGCTGCGTACCAAAATAGATCATTAGGACTTATCAGTGCCTTACCTTGGGCAGGATGTTTTCTGAAGACTAAGCATAAGGTTGCAGAAAATAGGAGGAGGATACAAGGTACTCCAAAATATAAAAAGAGATTACATTGCCCTGTAAAAGAGACAGAAAGGAATGCATTATTTGGGGGGTAAGTGCCTACCTGTCCCCAAGAGTAGCATTAGAATTTTGGGGGCACTGGCAAGAGTCTAAATGGGGACCCAGTTTTTACAGTCTATCAGCAACTTACTAGCTGTGATATATCTGGTTTTGTTCTAATATTTCTCAAGTTATGAAATTGCTATGAAAGTACAATTAGCATACTTCATAATTGAAAGCAAACAACAAATCGTAAAATTCTGTTCTTCATATATCTGCATGATGAAGGATTCAACCTATCCTTTTTTTTTTTTTGGGTAGGTGAAACTTTTTTTAAAAAAAGAATTTGTTTAAAACATTTAAAGAACAGACTAAATAGCACCATAAAAGAAGAAGAGGCAGAAAAAGACATAGTGGATAAAGAATAAAATATCAGTAAATAAAGGATTTAAAATTTAAAATTCTTTATTTCCTTAATCAAGCCATCAATTAACTAATGAATTAATTAAATGTATAGAACCAGGTTCATTATATCATCTTCATAAATGACTAAAAATCTCTATAAAACTCTACACATTAATATTAATATTGATATCACCACTATTGGTAAGTGTTCCGAAAGAAAAGCACATAATCATGTAAAGGGAAAGAAAAGGGAAAAGGAAAAGAGAGAAAAAAAGAAACAAAACAATAAAAAGGAGAAAAAGCAGTAAAAGCAATATTAAATTCTAAATTCCCTCCCATTGTACCCAGCTGGTGATTGTATCAAAATATTTCTAAACGTTGAAATTGCTTCTAACTACTGTCTTTTCATCAATGATTTCCCCCTTAAAAACTGTACTCTAAAGTGTCTGAGATTGCCTTGTTGTGTTACACATGATATATGGGGGAGCCATTCTTGCTTTACTTTAGCCAAACTTCTGTCCTGGATGTATAATATTAATTTTGCCATTGCGAATTCCCCAAGTTTGTTTTCCCATTCTGATATTGTCAGCAAAGTGTCTCTTTCATTGGGTCAGAACTGTCCTTGTAGCTGTCAGCATATATCTTTAATAAATTGTGATATTTTTTTCATTTATTCATTCTGGAAGGCTTCAACTTATCTTCACATATCATCATCTCTTATAAGTGAATACACACTGATGGCATCAGATATTTTCATATAATACTATGAAAGAACACTGAAATGTTTATTTTAGTTTTATTCACTGATGTCAGTACCAAAACTGGGAACCTCTCAAATGTGGAGCCCTGGGCAATTGTGTGGGTTGCCCGCTTCTACCACTCTATACCTAAAATGCCATACCTGGCTGGTTAGAGTGAAGGGCCATATGAATTGTGATCTGCTGATTTGCTCTGCAGTGACCAGCTCTAAATATCCAATGGTCTGCTACTGAAATTCTGCCGTAGTTCATATTGCTTGCTTCCTCACCTTAAACTCCAAAAATGATCTTCTACTCAGGTGGTGACCCATATTGAGACAGAACTCTATTTTGGCTGTTTGTTTATCTCCTTAAATCCTTGGCTTTCTAGTTCTTCATGTATCTAATACAATTATATTCAATGCCTTTTTTCAAGAGGGAGAGATACACTTTTCTCCCTGTCTCCCCCTTTCTGACACTATCACACCTGCTGCCCTCCAATCCAGACTATCTCCAGACTATCTCCAAGTCTATCTAGCCTATGTACAGAAGGCCAATCTGGGGCTACATCCTCTTTACTTCCTCAGATCCCTCTTCAAAATCCAATCCTTCTATAGATAGTATCATCAGAGTTTAGCTGGAAGGCAGCGCTGTCAGATGAAGATATTGTCAGTGCCATAAATTCCTAACCCTGCTGTATCATACCTGTGTTTGCAGATGCTCCTTTTTTAATAACTTCAGTAGTCATGTTTCTGTTTGGATTTGAACAACTAAAAGATGTTCCGTTGATCCATCTTGCCAAAGAAATCATCTTCAGGCTCCAAATGTTGAAAAACTCTTGCCTGTATGTTGGGTTAATATACTCATCCTGAGATGTTTCCCCAGCAAAATTCCAGGAGATACTATCCCAAGCAGGATTTGCATCCCAAAACAGGCAGAGTAATGGGATACTGTGTTTCATCTGAGCATCCTCCCCAATGGAAGGTGCAAGCACGGAAAGGCTTTGCCTAGAAAAACCTGGAAAGAATCATAAAAGTGTTATGACATTTTAAAAAATCCTACTACTTGCACGCTCAAGGTGCAAAAGCATTTCAAGCCCGGGGAAGACATCATCCTGTCTGTTGATTTTCCCCTTCAGGACAAGCTACAGAAAGTCCTAGGACAGCCCTGCCTTTTCAGTTAGAAGCAGAAAGACAGCTGAAATGTTTAGAAAGGACAACGGTAAATAGTTGCACAGGAAGGGAAGAGGTGATGCGTGCATATATCAAAATAAACATTCCAAGTGCTATGAAAAAATAAAGTGATTTGCCTGATTTTAAAAAGTTGTGGTAACCACTATTAAAACACTTTGGATTAGGTGATAATAGTAAAAGTAGTAAATGTGGGGTAGGGAGAAAATGAGTGGTAGAAGAAAGAAGTATTTCTAAACTTACTGTGTGTGGAAAAAAACTTGAAATTGACTTATAAGGCAAGGGTGAGTATTGTAGGAAAACTCTGTACACTATTGACTAAATCACTTATATCCCTAAAACAATAAACTTGGGGAAATGCCATTGGAAAAGAGAGGGCATCCATTTATGATGAGATGAAATGGGGAAGCCATTTTTTCTAGAAGAAAATGCATGTTTTCCTAAGAAAGCAATAGCAAACTCAGGAAGCTAAATGGTTATGATAAACTGTATGACAGATAATGCACAATGGGGTTTTTAATGTGTAAAGCAAACATTGCTTTTCATCCAATCAAAATACTTGATCCATTTTGATTCCTGCACAATGCAATCTTACTCATCCAATGGAAAATTTTGGATTAGTATAGTCGGTAGGGCAGAAAGTTCATCCTGGCATGACATAAAAACATTGTCAAACTCTTTTGGAACACTCACTTGTGATGATCAGTTGAGTTGTGTTACAGATTTCATAAGACCCAGGTTTAGGGGTGAAGCAGTGATAAATTCCAGAGTCATTTCTGCTCACATTACTAATAACTAGAGCATAGTAGGTCTGTTTATCCGTGCTACATGAATACTTTCCTTCTGACTTTGCACCTATGGTACAATCATAAATCTTATAAAGGAGCTTGTCTTCCCTTTCCTTGTAGCATGACATTGCTGGGAACTGAGATTCTTCTCTTGGGAAGCTACACTGGATTGCCACTGTTTTTCCAGGAGATTCCACAATCCAATTTGAATATAGTGAGATATTTTTACTCATCTCAGAAGCTAGAATAAATATTCAAAAAAGGAAGTCAAGATAAGAGTAAGCAGTGGAATACTTAAAGGCAATTATTATTACAAGTAGAAATCCTAGTATCAATAATTTATTTATTAGTAACTCTGATATTTAACAAAGGGAGAATATGACATCAGGATACCAGGATATGATTTAATCATTTGTTGATTCTAAGTACTGAACTAATATATGGACAACTTTTGAATGCTATCTCCATTGTATTAATGCTATATACTATTGTTCTCATTTGGGGCATTTTTATAATTCAGTTTGATGTTATCTGTACCCCTTGATGACTCCCAAACTTCAGTGAAAACAAATCATTGTGCAAGAAAGCAGAAATACTTACCCTGCCATGTCATAAGAATGAACCCAGCAAAGTAGAAAAGCATCCTTCAGTGCTTTTTTTTTTTTTTGGCAATTTTTGCAATTCTGCAGTGGTGGACTCCTTTTTAATCCAGGGCCTGGGAAATCTACAAAAAGCCCATGGTTGCTTTCAGCTAGGAGAGACACCTTGATGCTCTTTCTTTAGCAGCCACATGTCTTGTGGCATTTTACAGACTAAGAAGTGTGTTACCGTTTTTCTAATGGCCGTCAGCAGCACTCTGCAACATTCACAAGGAGGTGTTCCTTTATCAGAAACCAGCTTTGCTTCAACTGCTTAAAGCTGCATACATCAGAGGTAGGATTGAGGTCAGAGCTCTGAGAGCTATGTTTCTTCCAGTTTTGCTAGCAGCCTCATATTTCATTATGTCTTCATAATGGAGACATTATATTCCTTGGCATCTTATAGCTATTTCTGGCTTGCATTTGTCTGCAGAAGGGAATTAATGCTAGCTTTCTTTTCAGCAATAGATGATCTGGAGTTTTTTGATTATGGGAGGTAAGAAAGAAGGTTCAATGGCTGCTCAAAAAAGAAAAAAAAAGTTACACGGAACTGTTGTTATTAAATGGAACTTCTTATAGCCTCCTATCTAACGAACTGCCTCAGCCCAGTTTTATTAGGGTTACAGCATCAAACGTTCTACTCACCCACTGCATTTGGTGCAAGACCAATTTCAGTTAGCTATCAAATCTTAGTAAGGGAATATTTAAAACAGTGAAGCTGATCTAAAATAAAATGCTCTCAAATAAGGTTTAATCCACTCCCACTGAAGGGTTGTTCATTGTTTTGACAGACTCAGAGACAAGCTGAAGGAGAGGCCCCTGATATGAAATGATTTTATTGCAAGAAACTGGGACACTAGAAAATGTCAGCACCTTCAAGCACCCACAGTTACATCTGGATCCATTCAACTTATCTCTGTCCTTGCAGAACAGGCTTTGTTTGTTCATTTGTTTGTGGGACTGTCCACTTACATGATCAAATCCAAAGGATTCTTATGTCCTCACTCTGGGTATGGAAAGAGAAGAAGGAAAATAGTCTTATCTGTCCTTTGACAGATTCTTATTGCACCCAAGAGATTCCAGCTTCAAGTCTCAGTCTTGGTGCTGAGATATGCTCCAGATACATTTTCATATGCAAATCTGAGCAAGTCTCTAACTCAGATTTGGTTAGCTATGGATCAAATTATAAACAATTTAAAGAAAATGCACAATGTTAAATGGACATGGAGGGTTTGATTTGGGCTATATCAATTAAACTAATCTTTGTCCTTGTTTGAGTTTTATCTGTCAATACCTTGACCGAACTGGCATATATTTGCATATAATGACAAAAAGGCTATTTTCCTAGCTTTTAGATGAGAACTGCATGTTTCTGTTAATGGATGACGCTTGTAAGATGATGCCTCTTAGATATGATTACATATTCAGTTCACCACGTAATTCTTATGAATCTGGTTGTGGTTTTAGAATCCCACAGATCTTTTTCCCAGCTGTACTTGACATGAATTCCACACTCAATTCTTTTGTCATGCATTTTTTATTTATGTAATTTTTATCCCATATCAAAAGGCATCTTCAGGTGAAGTACATACATTTTGATAAAACATAATTTGATAAGCATAAAAGTAAAATGCAAGAAGTAAAAGCATTTGGAACATACGCAATATAATTAAACACAAGCATACTATCCATACAAACATTGATAGAAGAAATCTCTAGGCAGAAGAATGGATCTTTAGGCATAGTTCACAACTATGAAGATTTATGCCTCCAAAATATAGGTGAAGGACTTATTTCTAGAAAGTAGGTGTCATCCTAGTATAGTTGGGGAAATGTTAGACTAGCAAGCAGGAAATAGAACATTTATCTACAGTGATCCAGTAACATAAGAAAAAGCTATTTTTAGCAATTCACAAGGTGTGGGATCTGACCTGGAAACAACTAGTTTTGAATTATATTCAGCTAGGCAAAAGGATTAGAAAGTCCATTATCTCTAGCTCTAGCTTACCCTTGAGGGTTTTGCTAAGATAAAATAAAGATCTTTGTGCAAGCTAATTTGGGTAGTATAGAGGAAGTGTTGCAAGGTAGCCATGTAACTAATTTTATACATGTTGTGCATTGTGTTATAGTTTCCACACTATCATTGCTGGATATAATAATAGAGAAATACTTGGACATTTGAATATCATAAAAACTGGCAGGCACCCAACACGTAGATAATTGTTGAGATAAAGTTCAAATTACTTCAAAGTAAAGGCAGCGCCTCCTCCACAAAAGTCACATGGAGTCATGGCAAATGCAACTTAGGGTATATGCCTGTGTACTAGTATATGCCTGTGTACTATAAATCACAGGGATATATTGGAAGGAAAGGTTGCATATTGCATAAGCACGTCTATTCTTCAAGTTAAACCTTTAAATTCTGTCATTCACTTTCTTCTTTGCGAGTCTTTCCATCTTCTATTTATCACGTAAAACTTTCAATCCCTTTAAGGCACATTTCAGCTTCTCCAACTTAGTTCTGCATCTTTGATCTAAAGAAGAAAACAGGAAGATCAAAGGCAGCCTCACCAATGATTGATTCTTTATTTGTCTACAATTTGAAAATGGCATCAGAAAGCGACTTTGAGTTTTGTTTTTCTGAGTTCCATTACCCACATGTAACATTAAATAACTATTTGGGGCTGAAACCCTAGAATCACTTAGTTCAGAACACCTTCTGAGTAGACTTGTTTAGTTTCCCTGTTACTATTATTTTTAATGCTAACTGGCTGCTTTTATTGTCTATATCTTAGGCTATTTTAATTAAAATGACAATTTAAATAAAATTGTTCTGCTAGAATATAAAAACAGCTAAAATGAAAAACAGATTAACAGAAAATGCTAGTTCCAGAAACACTTTTTCCAGTCCATCATCCCAGCCATCACTGGTCTGGAAACTATTTTCAATCATCCTAGGTTTCTAAGGGTGAAATAATTTGGAAACCTATTCACATAAGAATGTTCTAATACCCTACTCATATGTAATGCCCATAGTTCCCATTCCGACTCCCTGTACAGCCTTCCTTCTTTATTAATTCTAGCAGAATCTGACTGCTTGATCTCAAAACCCTTCAACAACATGAACTTTCCAAAATGGCATCAGGTAAGGATGCCAGTTACTTCTGAGATCATCTTCCTGAATATCTGGCTTATCGTCACTTCCTGGGAGGAGCAGGAGAAGGAGAAGGATTTAGGAATCAAATAATAGCTTGTACAAGGCAAACCCACTGTCAAATGCATTGCTTCAGAAAACATACACTCCGAACAATAGAATCGTGCAATCCAAAAGAGAAGGGTAATATGGGATAATCCGAAAGAGAAGCCTGTAAAAGCAGTTCTGTGTGAAAAGGGAGAAGGGAAAAATAAATACAATCAGCTGGACTAGCCACTGGTCCAAAATGCAAGTGGCTGAAGTCTTTCAACTGATGGATGATCATCAGTGCAGGCCTGTCTCTTGTGATCAGATCTTCAAACCAAGGCTAATTTTGTCCTGGGAAAGAACTGAAACTGGTAGGAATTTCTTAAGAGCTACTTTTGCCTCCCTGGTCTTCCACTGGCACTCCTTTGCCAAGGTATGCTTAGAACTCTGCCCCCTCCCTCCAATACATTTTTCTTCCTTTTTCCCAACCACCAGAAACTCATTTCACAAATCCATAGCCTTGGTATTCTAGCCCTATCTGCTTTCCCAGCTTAACCATTTATTCATCTATAGTTCTCTAGCTTTTTACAGAGCAATGTCTCTGAGGCCTCATATTGTATATACCCACTCACAGAGGTGCTTTCCTCTTAACACACATCAGGAACAAAGCTGGTAGATTCCCTGCTCTGAAATGGAGGCAACAGTTAGCTGGTGCTGTCGTCACAGGAGCATGAAGCAGGGAAGCGGCAGGAGATGTTTCTTTTTCTCAGCTGCCTCCTTCTCTTCCCTCCACCAGGCCAACTGTGTGACCTTTGCTTTCCCTGCTCCTCTCCCTCATGTCAGTGTTTGCTGGAGAGTATTGCCACCTGTCCCAACAGTAGCAGCAGTAGCAGGTCACTACTGCCCAGCATGGTTCTGTCCAAAAGTGGTTAGCTGTGGCTGATGGTAACAGGGGCAACAATGGACACCAGGTGAAGTTCTGATCTCTTTGGCAGCTAAAACAGAAATGGACAAAGAGAAGCAGAACTCAATGGCTGTATGGGAGGGAGTGGTGATGTAGCAGGCCAGGTGTGTCCCGCAGTTCATTGGCTTCCCTTAGGCTTCTTCTCTGTGAGAATCCAAATGCTTGTTGTCTTCCATCTCTCAATGGAAAACTTACTTTCCTGCAGGTTCACTTTGGTCCAGCTTCAGCCTGCCTTAGCACTGGCCTAGTGCCATCCACACTAGGTAGACCAGACCAGGAAATCAACTCCACAGGAAGGCTAAAACTACTTTGAGATTGGTTATAATATCAGAATCTTGCGAGTCTGATTGTGTTGTACTTCCTCCTCCTTCTTATATTACAATGAATCAGGAAGGCATTTTCCTAAGCTGCTTCCAAATATTATCTTGTTTCTCAGGCCTTACAAGATGTTTCAACCCCCTTTGCCTAGGAAATATGCCATTGTTCTTGCATATTTCCATTCAGGTCATCTTTCTTACTCTCTACACTGGCAACACTATGGAGCCTTTGTTGTGAGGATATGGTCCTTATGAAAGCTAGGTGGGCTGTCTAGGAGCCAAGGAAAGAAGAGACTAAGGATCAGCTCTGAGTTATAAGGTTACAGGTTTCCCCAGTCTGGTACACTCCAGATATAAAAAAGGAAAAGACTCCCTCGAGTTGTGCTTGACTCCTGGCAGCTGTACAGACACATCCATGCAATTTTCTTGGCCTCCACCTGTTCATCTGTTGGACTAAAATGCCTACCTGTTCTAAGTGTAGATGATGGGATATGTGGTTCAACATAACTGGAGGACAGCAGGTTGGAGATGATTGTATTATAAGTTTCTGGAGAGATCAACTGATTTGACTATTTTGCCATGCTGTACCTGTGATGCTTCCTATTTGAGGATACTTCCTGTTGTGAAGACTGCAGCATGATCACTTTGTCTCCTGGGTATGAACAAGCATAAGGCATTCCTGGGTGCCACTCCTCTGGAGGAATCAGTTTCAGGCTCCAAATGCTGAAAGCTCCTTTCCCATCTATCACGTCAACATCCATCCCATCCTGATAAGTTTTCCCATTAATATTCCAAATGACAGAATTTGAAATAGGGTTCACATTGAAAAGGAAGCATAGCAGAGGGATATCATGCTTCAGAGGTCCATCCTGCAAGAAGGATGGCACAAGGATAGAAAGATCTGGCTTCAAAGTTTCTACAAGAGATGGAAAATGACAATGGTTATTAGCTTTATATCCCTTGAATTACTTATGTTCAGTTTGGTCAACAACACTTCTAAATCCTATGTCTTTGCCTTGTAGTCGAAGATGTTGGAGATTGGTAAAGTTATAAATCAATTAATTAATATGTATCCACAACTTGCATTGTTGGATATATTCTTAGGCTCCACTGCAGATATTCACTCTAAGGAATTAGCGGTATTTTGTTGATTGCCACCAGAATATCCATAAGGTAACACTGAAGAGACAAAATTATGATGCTGGAGCTCTGGCTTATGCTAACCAAAGGAATGGTGACTGTTTTCTACCAGCCAAACATATCAATGTATGGGAGGAGTAATAAGGAAATATTAATTTTTCATTACAGGTATATGATATGCTTTTTTGGTCCCTGTGTTTTTTTTTTTTTAATCCATAAGTATATATGTGTATTTTTCACATAATGTGAAGATCTAGTTTTCTGGTGAAGGCTCTAATGCTGGGAAAGATGGAAGGAAAGACAAGAGGATGACTAGCAGCAAAGTGGATGGACTCAGTTACAGAGGCAATGAGTTAGAAGACTTGAAGGACCAGGTGAGGAACAGATTATAATGGAGAGTATGTGATCATTAAGAGTGGACACTGACTTGATTGCACATAATCAATCAATACATATGTGTGTGATTTTTTAAATAACTTCTAAGATAAGTCTAATCATGTAGAACTGAACCAGTAACTCAGATAGTAAGTCATACCAGCATTTTAAGTTCTAAAGCAACTTTTCACACATATCCCAGTCTGGATTGTCAAGGAAAGAACTTGTTTGTTTGTGGATAGATTTATTTGAAACATATTTAAATGTGTGGTAGCTCAAATTTCCCTTCCATCCAAGAAGGAATTTGTGTGCATTCTTTTACATTTCTTTTAAACTATATTTTTCAATTAAATTTGAATTAAAATTATTTCTACAGTAATAGGCTAGCATTACTGTAGAAATACAGTAATAGGTTAGCACAGCATTCATAAAACTGATAGGTAGGCTAGCAATCAGATCAGAACAAACATTTTGGTGATAACACAAGTAGAGCAAATTATAGCAGCCAAAAGCCAATACATTTTAAAGCCTATTGTGAAAAGTGTATGTAAATGGAAAATCAGAAGGAGATGTATCTGGGTTATTCACAGTAAAGAATGACCAAACTTTGGCAGGACATCCAAGAATGTTCTATATTTCCATATTTCATGGCCACAATTCACAATTTAAGATGGTGAAGGAGTATGGGTTTTCTCTTGTAACTGAAGTGGGCACCATTTGTCTACCTTCCACTGTGAACCATCTTCCTTCTAGTTCAACCCAAATATCATTTTTATCAGCTATACTTGATTACGTCATTTATTTATTTATTAGATTTATATCCTGCTTCTCTTTCAAGGCTAAGGGTAGTATACATAGCCCTCTCCTCATTTTTCTTCACAAGAACCCTGTGTGGTAGGAAGGGCTGAGGAAGAGTACCCGGCCCAAAGTCACTCAGTGAGTTACTACTCTCATTGAGGGTGGACTTTGAACCTGGGTCTTCCTAGACCCAGTCCAAGACCCTGATATATGCAAGTACATTCAGTTTCCACTAGTGACTGTGGTTCTGTTGTAGCCCAACTCAAATCAGTGCAGAGAGAAAATCCTGTCACTGCATCTCAAATACTCCCACCAGAATAATGGGATGAAACATTAGAACCATGGGAGCTGTGGAAACGGCATGAAGAGAAGCAGGTCTAGGCTTAATGCAACCTTTTAATAAGACATCTTAAAATTTGCTTGCGTTCTCACCTGTGATTATCACTCTTGTCCTGCTCATGGGTAGTACCTTCTTCTCAGGGTTTACAACACAGGCATACATCCCAGAGGCATTCCTTTGTGCTTTGTTGATAATCAGATCACAGCTGCGTGAGGGGCACTTTTGTTCTTTTCTCAAGTTCTTGCCACTCTGATCAATTATGTGCAGGTTTTTGTTGTGTCCTTCCTTGTACCAGGTCAAGGTCCGTGCAAGAGCGTTAGCTGAATTTTTGCAGTTGATCCTTACTGTCTTTCCAAGAGGAGACACAATATTTTCTACTTTGTTCCCCTGTGAATCAGCAGCTACAGCAAGAAAACAAAAGAGCCTTCTATTACAAAATGAAGCAGAGAGAAAATGTGAGTGTGTCTCTGTGTGTCTCTGGGTTTGCATATGTATTTTTCACTCACTGGTGCAGTGCATTCAATCTTGCAATCCACATAAAGATGGATTTCCTCCTGTGCAGACCCCAAAACCATCACCTTGGCTGATGGAGCAGTTAGAGGATTCACACAGCCTACACAACAGACTAATCATCCTAGAAGCTGTTGGTGTAGAAGCCCCACAAAATATATATTTCACATTATTATCCTTACGAAGAATAACACAAAGTTACAGTATCTTAGGGAAAAGATGCATGATATGAAATAAGTTATAACTTGGGAAGTTCTTGAGTTTTATTTGCTTTATTTATGAACTAAATGTATTATGCAAACCAGTATAAGCAGGATAAAAATATCCTGTTTATATACTATTAGCTACACTCTGCTGATAGAAAATACTGAAAGTTGTCAGTTACACTTTGCTTATTTTTAATGATGTGCTATAACTGATCATTGAGATAACCTGTCTGAAGTAATATTGTGACAAGTCATAGACACAATTTAATAACTTCTTCTCCCTTATATTGTGTGGATGTGTGCATGTAAATAAAAGGAGACCAGATTACACATGGATGAGGGAAAAAAAACAACATCTGAATAAAACTGGAGAAAAATGTAATCTGAAAGCACCCTTCGCAGATGATCATCAACCTCTAGAAGAAAAGCTTGTAATAAGTTCTGAGTCTGAATAAGATTGACTTTTGAAAACACTTACCGTGCAAGACAAGTAGAAGAATCCCAGCACAATGGGCAAACATCTTATACTCCTCTTCAGCTTCCAACCTCTTCAGTTAATTTTTAACAGTTCAATCTAAACGAAGTCCATAAACATCAACACCTTTAGATTTCCTGTCAATCTGTAGAGAAGGAAAACGAAGATTAGGAGGGGCAAGAAGAACACCCTCAACTGGGAAAACTTTGGATTTGGGTTTGGTAGCTTTTCCTTTTTAAAAAATGTGCAAGCAGGCAGGGTTTTAGGAAGACACTGAGCTATGCAATGAGAAAATCCAAGTCTTTCTCCACCCCCACTAACATTCATATTACTGAGTAACCGAGTATTCTGCTCAAATAATGATGATTTAATTGTATGTAAAATCTGCTTGCCAAGCAAAGGAGCCAAAAAGCAAAAACTGTGACCCCAAACTAACCTAGTGAACTAAAATCCTGCAATCCTGCTCTAGTCTAAAGATGTGAAGAACAAAGTTTAGCAGGAGGTGGTGAAATGCAGGCAGCAGAATCCACATCACTGTGTCAGCCTGAGTGCTGAATTACATCACACCATGGCTCCCCATCAACACTTTGTACCACCCACCTGGTACACAAATTGCCAGCTCTTCTTCAGATGCTCTTATTTTAGCAATGCTGTTCACCAAATACCTTGTTCTGTTCTCCATCGGTAAGTCCAATCTACTCTATCAGAAATCTCTAGCTTAAGCACTGTTTGGATCTGATTCAGAGAAGAGATTTTCTACATAGTTAAGCTTGTAATAATGTTATTATCTAACTGGGCTGTACGTTATAGAGGGACAGCCTAGTCTGTTGCAGTAAGGAAAAAACTTGTGGTATTTTAAAGACTAACAACGTTTTAGGAATTTTCAATCCAAAAAATATAATAGAATTCACTTGATAGTCTTTAAAATGCCACAAAATCTTGTATGGTTTCCTAACATAATTTCTTAAGAGTTTTCTCCACAACTTTGATTCTGCTTTTCATCCTAGTGAAGTACAGTATTCTATTAAAGGAATAATGCTGTCTTTTAAGTTACTTACTTTGTCCCATTATACCATATATTTCCTCCAATGGGAAACAGATCCTCATAATCTGTGGCCCAAGGTGATGTGGAGAGAACTGTAGCCAAGGTGAGATGTGATATTTTATCTCCCTGTTCCTAATCTGACACTCAAGTTAAAATTAGAATCCCAACAGATTCTTCTTATTTTGTCTTCACAGTATACAAAGCCCAGAACTATCAGTTCCTATTTGTGGATGTTGGGGCAAACGCAACATTTGTGTGCAATTTTTCAAAAAACATTACCAACAATGTACATAACCTTCTTTGGTATAAAAGAAGACAGAATGAGCTATTACTTTTAACTAACGATTGTAAGATTGGTGGAACTGACAGGAAGTTTAACTGCAAGACTGAAGCACAAAAATTGATGCTAGAAATCTTCGACACGAAAGTGGAGGACTCTGGCTTATATCTGTGTGCGGACAGAACCCAAAATTACTTTTCCTTAAACTTTATCAATGCATTTGATTTGATTGTGGGAGGTAAGTAATGGATTTGAAATGGAAATACCACTAGTAAGGCTAAAGCTGTGTCTATTGGAGCAGTTGTCCACTTGAACAATTAATTTCAGCCAATGGGTCTTACTGAGCTCCCTTCTCCTCCTCTTCCTCCTTTTCCTCTTCCTCATCAGACAGTTATACCTCAAGCAGCTGGATGATGATTTTAGAACCTCCTGTACAAAATCCACCTTTCCAGGCAATGCAGAGTGGCAGCCAGCTGGCTTGTGTGGTCCATGGAGTTTCCAACTGGGTCCAGATATCCTGGGATACCTCTCAAGTTCTCCAAGACAGACAGACTCATTTAATGAAAAACCACAGTGGCTCCTTAACATTTGTCAGCGTCCTTTATATCCCTGAGAACTTTTCCATCATTGGGGAGAAATTCGTCTGCCAAGTCAAATTCAATTCATCTGGCACCCCCATGAATCTGAGCACCACATTGTATGCCGGTAAATTATTTTCCATGCCCATGATAAAATGTTGGTGCTTTTTCACCCACAAGGTTTGAAGTGGTATTTGAGTGAGTCAGATTTCTAATGTCATCATCACTATACATTCTGGGGTGCTCCTTGATCACCAATTTGAGCTTCATCAAAAAGGTCACAAGGAAGCCAGAGTCTTGTAAAAGAACTGTGCGTGAGCAATGCTGAACGTTGGTGAAGATAATCAGCTGAGATGGATCCCTTCCTGTTGCATTTCACCAAACTTGTGAAATGGGGAGCAAGATAGAATTAGTTGGTTTGGGGTTACTATGAGCAGTTGTGAGTAAACCAACCTCCTTTCTCTCTCCCTGCTTCCCACAGAAACAAGGACTTCACAGAGAAATGATTGTCAACATTATGCAATACCTTTGGCTGTCATAGGAATGCTGGCATTTCTGCTGCTTATCCTGACCTGGCTTGGGATTCGATGCTGTCCTTCTAGGCTTGGTAATATCAGGAAAATATATCCTACTTCTTTGTAGTATTCTGGCTTGTAAAATAGAAGTATTCACATGTTAAGGCTTACTATGACAGTTAGGGTTGGATACAGTGTAAGTTAATCATTCTGTGATCCAGATTCACCTGTGGGGTCAAGAAAGTCAAGATGGCAGCTGTGACCACATGCTCAAACGGACCACCCCATCCTTTTTATGTGCACTGTGCAACCACCGTCTTGACTTTTTGATCCTTTCTGAGTATGCCCCTGCTGTTATCCTTTGATTGATTGAAAGAATAATTAAGTTCTGTCCTCCAGGGCTCCTCAGAACAATGTACAAATAAGCAAATACAGAAAGGTCATAAATCAGAACAAAATGAAAGTAAAAAGACCTGAGCAAACATTGCTATTCTCTTGCATGGCACCCAGCACATTCCCCTCAGAAAGAAATTCCAGTGGGAGAGGGTTGCAGAAAGCACACCCAGCCTCTCCCCTAGCCTCTTCGGGTTGAAGGCAAGCCACAGGGCTTCAGATGTAAGGAAGGATTGATGGCCCATTCGTGGGCAAAGAGGCATTTCTTTTCCATACCCTTTCATAAGCAAAAGTGGCTTCTGAAGTTTGAAAATACTTTGAAAGAACCCTTGTAGGTTGATTAAGACCAGTGATATATGATCTTCAAAGGAGATTCAGAACAACAGACTTTTATGGTCATCTTTAAAAAGTGCAGAGAGCAAGATTTATGTTTTTTGTTCTTTTTTAAAAAGGAGAGCAAATGAACAGCAAGGGAGGTAACCCCAATTCTTTCATGGTACCATTTATCTGTTTCCACTGCAGTCCTATTCCAAGTCTTAACATTATTATTCTGTTGATTGATTGATTTGATTGATTTGATTTATATATGCCAAACATCTCTGGGGACAAGTAAAAGGTAGAGCTTTCAAGAGCCCAGGGGTCAGGAGAAAACTCCAAAATGCCCAAAGTTTGGTTTGGAGTTAATTCTCTAAAATCACAATCTTGAATTAAATTTTGAAATAAGGAGGGAAAAGCAAAGGAAATGACATTTCATTTTTTTAATTGTTTCCTTTTTGCCCATAAGGATACCAACCCAAGGACTCAACGCCACCGGCTTTAGAGACATCACAGGTATGGCTCTTTGCTACTTTTCCTTTTTTGGACAATATCTCAAGCTTTGCTACTGCCCTTTCCTATTGGATAATGGTACCCTTTTAACATGTAGATCTAGTCATATGTCTGAGCTCTTCTGACACATAGCACAATGAAGGAAAGCAGTGCCCTTATTTGGCTGGGGCAAGAAGATTTAAGAAGTATCTGATCAATTAATAAATAAGTCAATAAATCTGCAGACTAGTGTTCTTTATTTTTAGCTGATCTCTTCATATTCTCTGTGAAGCACCCTTAAACGATTTGTTTCTCTCTTCCATGTGAGACAGAAGGAAAAATGAAGTCTTCTTGTAAGAAGAACATTCATGGCATATACTCCTATATATGTCTTATATACATATGAGTATGGTTTATACACCTGTATACTTAGAAGTAAACCCACTTGGTATAGTTTGGCTATATCAGTAGTTCTCTTGTGACTATGAACTGACCAATGAATTGTTACTATGACTTTATTTCATCAACAATCAATTATTACAGGAGGACATTTGCTACTCTCAGCTGGTGTTTCTTTCAAATAATGATGGGAAGAAGACGAGACAAACATCTTGATAGGCGGATGCAAAGATCTGAGCAGCCTGTGAAAACTGAATAAAGGAATACTTCAAAATAAGCCACTAGTTTTTTCACCCCCCCTTTTTTTTTGGCAAATGGGGAAGAGTTCTGTAAATTATCTGATGAAAAGGCCTTGAGAAATTGAAAGCTTGCACTTGTTTGTGATTTTGAGGCAACTTAATAAAGGTACAGTACTATATGAATATGTGTTTTTCAATTTGTTAATGTGGCCATATCATTTTGGTTTTTTAAAGAAAAGAACAGTTCATCATAGCAGTTATGGCAATAACCATTTGTTCTTTATCCTTTAGTTTGCTCTGAACTGAGACACTAATATCCCTGGTAGAAAAATTCCCAATCTATTTTACGTGTACCTGTAAAAGTTTCCTTTTGTATCCAATCATTATAAACCACATGTTTGGAAACCACTGCACAACAGTGCCACATGTTAAACTGCTCCTGGCAGAATCAGAATATTTTAGGAAGGGGTCCCACATCAGAGTAATTGGGGGGAGTTATGTTTCTCCCAATTCCCTTGCACTACCTCATCCCTTCCGGCTTTGAGGCTGGACTAACCTCCCCATGCCCACTCTAAAAATGCCCCCAGATCCCTAGCAAATGCTCAAATGTTTCAAGGAGGAATCTCCAAGCACACTTTGCATTTAGGCTGAAAATTCCACCCTACTTAGTGTGGAGCCTGGTAAGGAGTTGCAGCCGGTTGCCCCAGGTAATGCAGAATAAGGTGGAGCAGGGCTATTGTGATCACAGCACACTTCAGAGAAACCAACATTTGCTCTTTTGTCTATCAAACCTGCTACCATTTCAGAGGGTAAAAATCAGCTTTGCCAAAGAGTAGAATGACACTGAGGTGTCACTGTACTTGCGGCTTAAGTGTTTGTGTCAGTTTCATAATAATAATCTGTTATTATTAACATCCCTTCACCCAATATTTTCTCTTTTTAGTTTTGTATTTTAGAGTTTTTTAATGTTTTAATAGGAGTAGGAGTAGTAGTAGTAGTAGTAGTAATTCTGTATTTAGTAATTAACTGTTTTTTACCTTGTTGTATGCCACCCAGAATCACTTCTTTTGTGAGATGGGTGGTTATATAAATTTGACAAATCAATCAGTCAATCAGTCTGTGACTCCCTTTCACATAGGCTAGACCAATCACAGAGAAGAAAAAGACATTTGGTTCAACTACTGATAATTTTCTGAGAAAAAAGACAGGATGGAGGTCTCATATCAAAAAAACAGCAAAAAGTAAATCACAGAAAAAGAGAGATTTGCTTATTGAGGATGGGATCTTCTGCTTTCCAAATTTGCTCCCTTATATCCATCTTGCAAAAGAAGGGACAGGAAAAAAAAAAAAAGCTGTCCAGTTTCTTTCTGGAAGGGTTCCTGCACCTTGAATAGCCATGGATGTTCTTGCCCTCCCTGTACCTGATTTCCATTCCCAGCAGAATTTTTGCATCTCCTAATCCTTTCTACGTCCCCAGGCTTCCAGGGGAAAAAGTGAGTATCCCCAGCAACAGCAGGAGACTGTTGGTCAGTCTGGTTGGGAACAAAGAAGGAAATGTTCTCTGCAAGTTTGAGGTGACCAAAGCATTACCAGGTGGCACATTGTCCCTCTCAGACCATCCCTTTTTTGCTCTGGATAAAACAGTATAAGCATGAGCCACATTGCATGAAGAGTTTCTCAGTTACAACTTAGAGATATTGGCTGATGAGGTAACTGGAGCGAACGTACCATAGATATTCCTTCACATTCAAACTTTGACCTGCTTTAGGGCATGTAGTTGCAACTGCAGCCTCCCATTCCAGGATGAGCTTCAGAAAGGAGGGGGGAAAGGGAGACAGAATAATGGAAGATCTGATGACCTTGAAGGAATACTTTCTATATATATGATTGCCATCTACCCCTCCACTGAATCTAGAGGTGCCTGTGAGGAGCAGGGCCTTCTCTATTGCAGCACTCTCCTTGTAAAGCTTTTTGTCTAAAAATACTCAGGAACGCACCTTGCTTGTGATTTTTCCAGAGATTCTCAGTACATTTTTCTTTATTTTTGTCTAGAGAAGTGTTTGAGAGCTGCAGTGGTGCTGGATTGGTTTGTTACTTGTTTTCCTTAATGCTTTGTTAATCAGAAAGTGCATTATCTTGGTGCTACATTAAGTGCTTGGACAACCCCCTTTAAGGATGAGAAGTGGCCTGATATTTAACAATAGCAATTAACTAGGTGTGGAGCCAAACTCATGGGATTTACTGACATAGTAGAAACTTGGTGACAGACTTCTTCTCACTTTATTTTATGCAAAAAGGCAACAGGAAATGAAACAAATAGCTTGCACTTCAAAACCCATTTTTAGGCAACTGCTGTCCATTTCTCAAGGCTAAGGAGACCACAGATACGTAACAAGACCCATGGCAGAAACCACAACTAGAAGCAAACAACATGAACAAAATACTAATGACAAAAGACACTATCACTCTTCTTTGGGGTCTGGACGGTATTTATTTATTTATTTGGCTTGATCTCCAAGTCCATTTTCTTAATTTTCCTCAACCGAAATTGTTCTTAGGAAACTGCTTTCTGCATCTGCCTAAGCTCCACATCAGCTGTGTAACATTCACTGGTCTTTAGGTCTAGAATTCAAAACTCTTATACAATGTCTTTCCTTTCCTTTCTATTGTTCTCTGTTCCTCTTCATTTGTAAGCTGGAACCCAACAATCGTTGCTTCAATTAAGTGTGATCTTCCTCCTCAGAGTTCTGCTCCATCTTCCACACCCATGACAGGAGTCTGAACCCAAATGTATGAAACAACAGCAATAGCGATTGGGTCATTTTTCAAACATCTGCATGAATAGGATCTGATCGGGAAAATCCTTCAACGTACTATGGTTTTATTATGTCTTATAACCATGGTTTCAAAATGTTTGCATCCCCTTTGATCCAGTGTTTTTTGGTGTAAGGAATGAGGCAGGAACAAGAGGCTCCCATGTTAAAAACAATTATGTCAACATAGATCAGGGGCTTTGCAAGACCATTGAGAGAATGTCCAAGTATCCATTGACTCAGAAAAGCCTAGAATTTAAACCTTGGAGCAGAGACCTAAATAATGGTTTGATTTGTGTGTACCATAGCACACAAATCTTCTCTCTCTGTCTATGCCTTTATCTGTATCAGCAGTAAAGACATACTGTATCTTGTCGAGTCATGCCTGAGCATTTTGCTGATTAAGTCAATTTGTGAATAAAGTTTTTTTGAGGGGAGGGATGCAAATTTTTTGTTGTGGGACTATCAGGGAATGGGATAGAAGAATAACAGACCCACACAGTGATGTTCCACCAACTAAAGTGAACTTCATAGTTACTCAGAGATGAATGCGATGAATAATTTGTGCTGGTGTTCAATTGCAGTGTCCTTATCTAGTCTATGTGTGCATGCATATGTGCTTCCTTAATTCCAGGCCTAACTAAACGATATCTAAGCTATCTCCAAAGCTTCCTTAAAGTTCTTCAACTGCTTTCATGCATTTCCTTTCCGTTTTTCATCCACACAGTTGCTAAACCTAATCACTGAGCTTTGTTAATCCCTCTCTCTAGGCAGCTTAGCAACAGTTTTGCTTTCCTGCTACTTTAGCCATTTCTAAAGGGAAAAGGACAAAGGAGGAAAAAACCCTGTTTCTTGAGCTCTCTTAGAAATCTGGCACCTGGGCCACACTTCTCCACTCTAGTATGGCTCTCAGGCTATCTTTCCGGCATGGATCCTTCTATGGGTGATGTCAGGATATGGTAAAAAAACCCCCAAGATCAGCCATGATGATGTGATCCAAGCTCTGCCCATTTTTTATGTGCACTGATACTTCTCTCAGCACCGTCCTGACTCTTCACCATTAGCTGTCTCACAGATCCTTCCGTCCAAATTCTGTTCATTACTGCTGGAGCTGACCATCAAATATTCTTCCTTCTTCATTGATCTGTTGAAGGAGAAGGACAAAGGAGGAGGAGGAGGACAAGGAAGAAGAGGAGGAAGAGAAGGGAGAATGAGGAGGAGGAGGAGAAGGGGGAGATCGAGATCGAGATGGAGGAAGAGGAGGAGGAGGAGATGGAGATAGAGAAGGCAAACAGGAAGAGGAGGGGGAGGAAGAAGAAGAGAAAACAATTGATGATGGACAATTGTTAGGCACTAATACAATAGGCTTCCCCATCTGCAGAACTCCCTGCCTTGGGGGTTAAGTCATATTCCTGTATACATCTTTTCTTCCACAGTAGTGAAATATTTCTTTGTATGCCAGAGATTTAAATCAGTTGGGGGTTAATGTTATGTAGTGGATCAGTTTTGTGTTATGCTTTGGTTAGCTGCTTTTAGCTTTCTTTCCTGTGTGAAGTTTTTATACTTACAGTATGTAACTCTTGAACATGACTTTGAATCACCCCTTTTTAAAAAAAAGAAAGTGGGGAAAATCTGAAATAACTTTTAAAAGTTCTGGGACATCAGTCCAACTCTAACCTCAGTCAGTGGGCTTAGAAGTTTGGGAAGAGTTAGGGAGAATTTGAAAGCTTTTCTTCCCTCAATTAGAGGGGTGCTAGTGGCCATTTGAGGTCTTGTGGGGGGAGTTGATGGAGATATCACTATTCCCATTCAGCAGCCAGAGAAGCCTCCAGGTGGTCTTTTTTTGTGCAGGGCCACAAAAAAGAGAAGCAGCCATGCTAGATTACACTTTTCAAAGGGTGGCATCTGAGAATGGCTGAGGTATTTGGGTCCTTATGATGAAGTCCAATCTTTGCTGGGTGCATTTGCGGCCTCACACAGGATGCAGGAAGTGAGGACCCAGGAAGCTGTGTGGTGAGAAAGACCTGCAGTCTTGTGCTTGAATTCACACCTCGTACCCAAAACAGATAGAACTTTCCTACAACATTCACTTCTCTAGAATAATAGCATTTGCAAAGAGTGATTGAGGACAATCAAGAAAACCATTTCAAATTTTAAAAAAAGCAATAGAAGCATGAGTTAAACAATCATTCTGATTGTTCACCCAACCATAGTTTAAAAGGCAGATGCATTAAAAAAATAAACAAACATTTCTAGCATGATGACATTAGCTTTCTATTGATGGTTTTGGTATTAGTTTGTTTTGCCAGGAAAACCCCTTATTATGTGTTTTCCTTTCTTTAAATGCAAGTGAGATTGGAAGGCCATGTTAAAAGACCCAGGTGGTTAATTATAACAGCCACAATCTCCACTGTTGAAGAGGCTAAGGATGATGGGACAGATGATCCAATATACCTGCTGGAGTGGGGAAGGCTGATCTGGGTCTGGATTTAACCTCAAGTTTAACCATGTCTCATACCAAATTCTTGGACTCAGCTGCCCAAAGAGATGCCAAGGAAGCCAGCAGGAACTTTGATGGGGATTTTCCTTTGCAAGCTCTATTGAACACAAGCTGACCACTTCTGCAAGCAGCTCAGATCACAGATATGTTCCAAACAACCTCAGTCAGACCGATACTTCTGACTGAGTGAGTTATCTGTCTTTTGGGGTTTGTGGTTTTTTTATTTTTTTATTTTTGCCTTTGTTGTTACACCCTTGCAGATATCTTCTGCCACTGCAAAAGATCTCAAACCAGGAATCTTTACAAAGTTGATGTGGCATTCTAAATTTTGATAAGGGCAAAACCTAAGAATCTTTCTTCCTCTCTTCGCCAATAGCACCGTCCACTGGTGTTGCTCCTCAGACTTTGAAAGACAATTTGGAGCATTGTCCAGAGCAACAGCAGGTCTCACAGTGATGCACATGATGGTAATCAATGTAGCTCAGAATAGCCTTGCTCAATCTGGTTATGGACTTGATATCCCAATGTGCTGACTGGATGAGAAGGAAGCACATTTGGAGCCATCAGATGTCAGTTCCACTAGGTAGACCAGACCAGGAAATCAATTCCACAGGACAGCTAAAGCTACTTTTATTGAGATGGGCTATAATAATAGAATCTTGCAACCTGATTCTGCTTCACCTCCCCTCTTTTTTATACCCCAGTGAATTAGGGAGGCATCTTCCTGAGTCACTTCTGAATATCTTGTTGTTCTGTACTTAAAAAAATGTTTCAGCCCCTTTTTGCCTAGGTAAAAGTTCCTGCATATTTCTGTCAAGGTCAACTACCCTACTCTGTACACAAGGTTGGGAGTATTAGTTTTAATACAAATTTGTTCCAAGTGGGTAAAAGATGAAGAATTTTCCTGCCTTACTCCTGCAGGAGACACAGCTCTTCAGGAAGGGATAAGGGAACTAAACAGGATGCATACACATGCACACACAAACACAGACCCATGTGAGAGGCAGGGCACTATAGATGTTTGAGTGCTGGATGAACTAGGAGAATGTTTTCCTTCTACTCCCAAGAACATGTCTGTATGAATGATCTACAGTATCTCGCTGATTATTTTGATGATTGTGCTATCAGAAGCAGGGATTTGCCTAGCTCCTGTTGATTGCTTATGTAGACACGTACTCTCCCCTCTGGTTGCTGTGCATGGACATATACGTGTGCATGTATAGTCGTGTGAAAAAGAAAGTACACCTTCTTTGAGTTCTATGGTTTACGTATCAGGACATAATAAAAATCATCTGGTCCTTAGCAATTCTCAAAAGTAGGTAAATGCACTCCACCAAGATGTGCAGCCTTCCTCCTCAGATCCTTGGCCTGTTCTTGTGCTTCCTTCCTTGTAGGGAAGCGTACAAGAAAGGCAGTGTAAAAAGCTGCATCACCAAGGCTGCCGCATCACCAAGCAACATCGTCGGTCATCATAATGCATCATATAGCTTTGCTTCCTGATTTCTCTTTCACAACCACAGGCATCGGAAGAGGGAAAACTGTATTATAGTAATAGAAAGAAAGAGGGCATTTCAAAAAGGAAAACTCATCGCAGCAGCAGCATAGCTGCCTCTGCTGTTCCCAAGATGACAGCTCGTTCAGGATCTGACACGGCTCCAAAAGCAGGGGCACAACCGTTTACGTACAGAATGCAAAGTGCAAGCACACGTGCCATTCCTTATGTCTGCCAATAGCAGCTTTCCTGTACTGAAAGAGTGTACAGAGATTATTGTTGGGAAAAATCAGCGGATGAGGCTTAACCTTGTGGAGAAGTGACATGCACACACACAGGGTAATTTTTTCATAAACAGAAACAAAGTAGAACAGTTCTGTTGAAAGCAAGCAAGTGGCTCACTCTAAAATTTGGAGGAAGGTTCTCACCCAGATTTCCCAGTTCCATTTAATTCTCAGCTGTGTTTTCCGAAGAGGCAATTTTGACTGGAAGCAGGACTAGAGGGCACCTCTCCCCTTGCTAAAAAAAGATGTAATGTTCATTCTTTTACCCTCAAAGCTCCTTTTTTATTGGACAGTTGAAAAGTGCTTAAGCATAGATGATGGAACAAATGGAAATGGCCTGATTGCAGAGCTGGATTTAGGCATAAGCTAAGCTTAGGACCTCACAGTCTGACGAGACCTCTCCAAAATTCAGATTTTTGTGTCATTTATTAGTTTTATTATAATTTCATATATGAAAGCTCTGCTATAAGCTCACATGACACTCATTAACTAAAATATGCTTTGTTTCTCCTTCTAGTCACACCTTCTGTTCAAAGAGGGTCTTTCCCCAGTCCATCATGGGTTTATTATACATCTTGGTGGCACTCTTGCCGAGTTCAGTTGTTACACTCTGTTAGCACTTGCCAGATAGAGCTGTTTCAGTTTCCCATAACTTAGGCTCTCACCAGGTCTAAATATAGCCCTGCTTGGTTGACCTCCTACTCTAAGTCATAAACTGTGCTCTGCGAATGCATAGTGAGTAAGTTCCCCAAACACAGCAAACTCAAACCAGATTTTGATCTGCCTCACATCTAATCCACGAACCCCATTTTGCTAAGGCACAATGGGCTCAGTTCACCAGGTATGATGCAAGCCACTTTACAGCTTAATGAGATATGCCAGAAACCCCTATCCTCGCACAGTCACCATAACTATATATCATTATATTGCTATTTATGTGGAATAACAAGAAGAGGAAGCTGTTTTCTACATGCTTTTCCTGCAAATGTCCCTCCACAGCGACAGCCCAGATGGAACAGGGAAAACAGTTCACGCTTACTGCAACTGAGGACCAAACATGCTGGTGGTCCAGGAACAGCAGATGGCATCCATTATGACCCTGGGTACCATCTCTGGGGATGCCTGTGGTGGATGTGTGTTCTTCCCCTGTGGCATAAGGTAGATTTAGGAGCCCATGGCAAAGCAGAACTCCACTATATTTGCAAAGTGGGCAGAGGATGCATCTTCTAAATAGGTAGAACATGCACTGCTGAGTGGTCCCCCATGTCTATCAGAAGAGTACCCTGCTAGCTTTACAATGTTGCCCAGTGTTTCCTCCTCCTTACCCAGATGGCTGCATGAGCCCTTAACTTTGACTTGGGAGGAGCATGAACTCCCTTCAGTTCCTGGGTCTGCCATGCCACGTCATCTCAGAGTTGTGCAAACTGTTGCCTCGAGCACCTGCCATGAAAGCCTGCTGCAAATGTCTTTGCTAGTAACCAAACCAAACCAAACCAAACCAAACCAAACCAAACCAAACCAAACCAAACCAAACCAAACCAAACCAAACCAAACCAACCATTTGTACTGTGACACAGCAGAAGAAAAAGTCATTGCAAACTTGGGCGTAATTAATAAAAGCGCTGTGTCCAGATCAAGGCAGGTAACCATTCCATCACACTGTGTACTGGTTACTTGAAGTAACGGATCCTGTTCTGGGAATCACACCTTAAGAGAGACACTCAGGAGCTGCAATAGCTTCAACAGAGAGCAATCACGATGATCGTAATAATGGTTTGCTGCAGAAGTGCTATGACTATGTTTTAAAAAAATTGTCCAGGTGCAAGCAGGGTGTCATGGAGGAAAGTTGGGATAAAGCAGGAGCAAGTTCTCCCAATGGTCTGAAAGATCTCCTTCTCACTTCACTTTGGGCCTCTCCTCTGTGACATCAACCAGGCATCTCTATTTAGAAATGCAGCACGTAACAGAACTCTTTCTCTTGATTAGCATCCATTTAGAGTGTGTATTTCTGTGTATATATTCAAACAAGCCACCTCCCTTATAAGTTGCAACCTAAAGTGGCCTAATCCAGGACATTTTTTACTAGTTGATTCTGCTGGTATATAAGTAGTGGGTTTTTTTTTCTCTTTTTGAAAAAAAAAAACTGGGCTTGAAGATTCCAACTCCAGCTTCTGAGTCACCAGCCAGATCTCTAGGATATAAACTCTCATCTGGAAGGAAGTTACAACAACATCTGTAACAAGCCATGATGTAACCAAAATCATATGTGTGTAATGGCATCATCATGGAGATGTTGCAATGGCATATTTACATCATGGCGTCTGATGAAAGTATGCATTTGCGTGATGATACGTCTCATCATCTGCTTCCCTTTGCCTCCTCTCACCCCCCTGGTGGATGTTCATGACTGTGCTAGAGAGACTGCTACTCATTTTGCATGTAATCATGTTGTATATGTGTAGCGGAATATGGAGATGGCCTTGATATGTGGCAACTATTAGTAAAACATGAACTTAGCCTGGGAAAACAAGAAGGGGTGAAAAGAAACTCAAGACTGCCCTGTCTTGACTCTCTCTGATATAAGAGGGAGAGAAGGGGAAACTATCAGGCTTTCAGGCTTCTCTTATTATAGCCTATATCAATAAAGTACAGATCTAGTATTTCTTGTGGTGTCTGTTTCCTGGTCTGGCTGACCTCAAATGCTAACCATGTTTCTGCTGTTAATTGGTAGGGAGAGAAGAACCCACACAATGATGTTCCTTTATGCATTTATCTCACACATTACAAGACAAACAAGAAGAGCTAAAGGAACAATGGAGAATGGAAAATTAGCTATGTTAGCGATCAGCAAAATGACAACATACTTCATTGGGCAAAACTTTTGCCCAAACCTAAGCCAGCTCAAGGTCATAAAAAAGTGTGCAAGCTGTCCAGAATTCTTCAGCAGACCAAAATCACAATCAGTCCTGATGAAGTGTTCCATGGCTGTAATATAGTCAGAAAGGAGTGGCAATTGCTATTCAAATGGGACATGTGCAATACTCTACCTCCTCCATTGCCTGCTGCTAAGTTGGAGGAGATGTCTGCAGTGGGAAAGCTTCTATTGCCTGATGGTTGTAGCTTCCCTGCCTGATGGTAGGGTACAAAATGTTCCAAGCTCAGAACAGCTGTTTCCAGGATTTTGAACTCAGAACAAAGCACTCAAGCGCCCAACATTCTTGAATTTTGTTCCAGTCTTGGAGCAAAACAGGATTTTTCATTCCACACTGTTTTGTGTGACTCCTGGCATCTACAGGAGTGGGTAGCCTATGATCTTCCAGATGCTGCCAAAATACTTAAAATTTCCTCCCAGATGTTAGAAAGTCTGAAAAATTCTGGAAACTGTAGTTTGGCAGCATCTAGATCAGCATTTTTCTTTTTTTCTTTTGTTAATAATGTTATTGACGTTTTTAATAAACACAGTAAAAACAAATACAAACTAGAAGAAAAAAAGAAAATTTCAAAAGGTGCAGGGAAAAGAAAAAGAAAATAGAAGAGAAAAGAAAAGAAAAGAAAAGAAAAGAAAAGAAAAGGAAAAGGCAACAAAGACAATAATAAAGAAGTGCCTTCCAACCTTCATCACACTGAGCATAAGCTAATATACTAACTTTTCACCCTCTTTTAAAGTTATAAATGAATAAATAAAAAAACACTTCTCCCCTAACTTTTATTTATACGCAATCATCATCTTTTCAATCCTAGTTCAGCAAAAAGTCCATTAGGAGTTACCAGAAATATCAAACAAACAATTTATCCCTGGTCAAATAGTCCAACTTTATATTCCTTCTTTTTGCTTTTCACAATCTTAACCTTTAAATCATTCCTATGGCATCACAGGATTTGATCTTTCATTACTTTGGCATTTAAAAAGAGTCTTCAAAGCTTTCACCAGCCTACTTTGTAAATCCCATAAAGAGTCATGTCCAGAATTTCTTGTCGCAGCTGTTCCACGTCCAGATCCTTTTCTTGATTTGTCTTTTATATTCCCATTTTGATCATCTCAATGTTGTTGTCTTCGATGCCTTCAAACTCTATAATGTCTATGTCAGGTAAAAGTTTTAAAAGTTTTTCTCATCTAAAAGTTTATCCATTAAAATCTGTATCCTGAGATATTAGTCATTAATATTCCAGTCCATGTGTCAAAAAACTCTTTAAGGTAAAAAAAAAAAAAAGTTATAGCAGGTTTAGCCATTTTAACTCTTTTCTGCCTGATCCTTTAGTTCCCTCTAGTGTCCATTTGCAGCCTTCATCAAGCCTCAGTTTCTAATATGGGTTTAGTTCCATTTCAGTTGTTTCCCACAAATATATTATTTAATTAGATACTTGTTTTTCAAATCTTATAGCAAAAATAACCAATATTCCAAATTTCTCTGGTCTCCCAATCCCTTTCTTAAACCAAAACCCTTTTTTTTTTTTTTTGCTTTTTGTCAATTGTATATTATTTAAAATTCTTAAGTCTCTGTTTAAAATTTCTGAAGTCCGAAGAAGATAAAACTCAGCAGCTGTCGAATTAAGCTCGCCATTTTGAAGGTCTCTAATATCTAATAAGCGGTTAAATTGAACATTTCTGAATGTGATTAGAAAGTGAGTTTGGCTGGCTTAGTGTCCTTAGGAAAGGCTCCGCCACTGCTGAGAGCAAAGATGCTGTCTCCCTTGCCTCCTGGAGCTCAAACCCGTGGGAGACCGCAGTTTTATGGTCTCCTTGTGAGAAGCTGCCATTTTGAGCACTTGTGGGTGATCTCCCGATCACTGGTCTACTTTCTGGTCTTTCATTCTTCACAGCGGTCGTCTCCACTCATTTGCGGAGATGTCTTCAGTCAGCCATGACTCACATTGGAAGCCTAGATCAGTGTTTTTCAAACTTGGCCACTTTAAGATGTGTGGACTTCAACTCCCAGAATGAGAGTTGCTGGCTAGGGAATTCTGGGAATTGAAGTCTACACATCTTAAAGTGGCCAAGTTTGAAAAACACTGATCTAGAGAGTCACAAAGTTACCACAAAGCAAGAATGAGCACCCTGTTGGTGATAAAGGATCACATTTAGCATTTGATACAGGGCATGAATGTTGCAAAATGTATCACATGTGGGCAGGGCAGAGCTGAGGCAAATTCAGGGGTGGGGGGCTCTTTGTTGTTAAAGTATTATATGCCTATTTTAGGTACAATTCTCTTCCATTTCTCAGTACAATATAGAAGAAACTGGCATTTTACATGGCCACTGTAGTATAAACAAGCCCTGCAAACTTCTTTTTTTGTGGCATGACAGAATGATCTTGCTTTCATCTCATCCTCAGCTCATGAGTGAGATGGACTTACCAGGGTTAAAGTTGCTTTCTGGTAGAGACCAAGGAGAGTTGAGGGGTATAGTATTTGTTCAGTGTTGTTATTTTGGAAAGAAGTTAGGTGACTGGCCATGACTAGGAACAGAGGCTGGGTGGGGATTGGAAATGGGGCCACAAATGTCATGCCACTGGTTTTGAGGGAGGAGCATTTGGTACTGGGACAAGGTCCAGAAATATCACTGGTGCCTTTTCAATCCTACCACACCAAAAAGATTGCCAGGAATCACCCAGCACCTCCTTTTCTCTTCAGTGGATCAGATATCGTTCTATCCACTAAAGATAAACAGATGTGCAAAAATAAACAGATGACTAAGTAGATGAAGATGATGATGAGATTGTTATCCCATTTATATATATATATAACTCAAGGCAGGGAACATACCTAACACTCCCGCTTCCTATATTCCCCACAATAACAACCTTGTGAGGTGGGTTGAGAGAGAGTGACTGGCCCAAAGTCACCCAGGTGTCTTTCAAGATGGTAGCAAATATTTTTACCTCTTTGCTGCCTTCTAAATGTCATCTGGATTTTTCAAGCTTAGATTTGATAAACAATATTAAATAGATATACAGTACTATACTAGCTTTTCTCCTGTTTCTTACATCTCCAGTATCTAAAAAAGAGTTAGTATCTTATTTTAACAGCAGATGGCGCAAGGAGACTGAGAAACCACATTTTGTAACATTTGGGATCAAAAGTTCCCAGACAGGAGAAAACCCTCTTACATGCAAAGACTACAAGAAATTTCCTAAGTCTGGATTAAAATTGTTTAGTAGCCTTGACTGAGAACTTGCAGTAGCTCTCAATTACATCTACACAATTTATGTCCCTCTCTCTCACACACACACACACTTAATCTGTACAATGGGCATGGCATAATAGTCTGTTTGCAAAATAAGTGATTTTTAAAAGCTGCAAGAATTATAATCGTTTTCTATTTATTTATTCATTTTCATCTCTTGTATCTCATCCACTCCATCAGACTCAGCACAGCTTGCAACAGTGAAACACCTCAATTAAAAAAACCCTGCTATCAATAAAATTGTCATAAAACATAGGGCCACACTGTCACCTTATAGCTAAAAATAAAAATTAATATCCTCCCATCCAGAAAATAATGGTCTTTCCTTCAACTTATTTTCCAAACGTTTGAGGAAAGGGAATGGTCATCACCTGGTTCTGGAATGGCAATAAGGAGGTGGCCATTCTCAAGTGGGGAAGAAGATTTCATAAGGTTGGTATAGCTATGGAAAAAGCTTGCCTCTGTGCTGCTAACCCTCAAACCATCTGCAGAGAGGGCATCACTAAGTATCTTTTCTACTAGCACAGGACGGGAACATTCTATTTGGAGAAGGTGGTCATGTGACAGCTAAGCACAGTTAAAGGGCTTTATAAGTAGCACTTCCAACTGTATCTGGAAACCTGTTGGCAACCAATGAAACTCCTTCAAGATGGGTGTGATTCTGCTGAACTGGGACTGGCCATCAGTCATCAGGCAGCTGCCTTTTGGACCAGCTGCAGTTCCTGAGTAGTCTTCAAGGTCAGCCCAAGGAAAGCACATCATAGTATTCAAGGTGAGAAGTGATGAGGGAGTCACCCAAACTTCCTGTTTCAGAAACAGCTGGTATAACAGCTGGGATGTGAGAGTCAGAACGAGATGAGTTAAGAACGCACTCTCATCACCAGAACAACGAGGAGGAGATAAGAGGATGAGACTGGCCCCTCCCTAAAGAATGCAAGGGAGGTTGGGAGGGTGACCCTGGAAATTACTCTCACTCTGAGAAGATTTCTGTAACGGGACTGAAGCCAATAAACCTTGCTGGATTGAATCTGTACTGTCTCCTGGAGTTTCCTGGGCTAATCCTGACATGGGCAAAGGCTTTTTTGTTCCAGCAGGAGCACAACCAGATGCTACGTTGGCTCTTTCTGAGGGAGTGAGACCCCGTCAAGAGCCAAAGATGGTGTTACATTGCTTTCTGAACAAATGGAACTGCTAGGGGAGATAACCAGGCTAATAACCAGCCTGATATGGTTAACAAATGAGAGAACTAATACTGCCCTTCCTAAAAAGCTGCTTTGCTATTGCCTGCTACTGACACACCTCCCCTCCACCCTTCTAATGATCCAGACAGAGATGTCATCTGCATGTTATCTGTCCTAATTATACAGTTAAAGATTGTCCCAGATGTTCTAGTTGCCTCCCATGTCTTTTTCTTTGCTTCTCTCTCCTCCTTGTAATAGGATGTAGGACTCCAGTATAGGCAGAAGGTGGGGAAGAATGGATGAAAACAAAAGGGGAAACAGCTTTCTACAGTTCATTGCAAACAAAATGAAGGTTTTCTGGTTGCCCTCTAAAGCTATTGTCTCTGTTATCAGTAAAATATAAGGTGAAGCCTGCTCATTTCTGCTGGAACTTGAGGACCTTGGAGTTTAAGTAAGCTACTTCTCTATTTTTGATGCTTTCCTACCAACCTCCCATGCTTTCTTTCCTGCCTGTCTTGCCCCTTCTGGATATTCCTCCCTTTATCCTTGGATAGTACTTGGCCAATCTGGGCCTCTTTTCCTGTTGCACAGACTTCAGACTTGCCTTTGCCTATCCTTGGCTGTACAAAACTCACTTCCAAGAACTGGTCTGGGTCCTCTTGTTATTCCTAATGGTGCTTTCACACTAGAGATTGATAACTGAGAATGCAGCCCTGGAGTTGGAGGGGTATGTCTTTCTCTAAAGCTTGGATAATAATATAAGGCCTGCTCGGGGATGGAGAAGCCTTGTCGTGGTTCCTGCCTTGGTGGTATTAGTCAACCCCTTTTTCAAGAGTTAATTCTAGATGGTCTCCTACCATGTGGTTGTGGGAATTCTATTGTTTTGGAGATACAGACAGACAGATTGCCAATCCTATTCCATAATTCCCTGGGCTAGGGATGACCCGGGATGCTAGCAGTTTGGAGATTCCCCTGAGTGTAGTAAGTTTGAGCACACTATTTTGCAGACAGCATGCTGTGGCTACTTATTAAGCCCTCTTGCTGGCAGCCTGTAGTTTTTAGGGTGGATAGTTCAAGGCAACACAGGATTGCTGATCCAATTTCTCTCTGAGGTGATGTAACTCTTTCGGAATGGCCTTGGTAAGGTTATGGTGGCCTTCCACCTTGGACACGTGGGGTGGGGTGGAGGCAGGGGCATGTTCACAGTTAAACCTGAACTTCTTTTCTATGGACTAATGCTACAACTCTATTAATACATCATACAATTCCATAGCTTATTTTAACCTCAGCTTGTTGATCAAGCCATAATTGCTACATTCCCACATGAGGCCTAACCACAAATCATGATTTACAAAGCACCAAGGTTAACACAAACCAAACAGACATTATGGCTTAATATGATAATATTGCCAAGGGGTTCTTCTGAACTTCTCCCCCCCACCCCCCGCTCCAATAAATAAAGCTTTTATAATCTCAGTTTTGGACCAAGAGTTTCTCCTGATTTTTCCTTTCCCTAAACTTGCTTCTATAAATTTAACAGCAACCTAACATACATATACATACTTAGCAAACTTTTCTATCAGTTTTCTTCTATGCCAGGAAAACTTCCCTTGTTAAAATTATGCTTGAATTAGAAATTTAAATCATAGGAATGTGGCAACCCTGTTTATATATTTTGTTATTTATTTGCCACTTCCCATTAGCAAAACACTGATATACCACAGTTGGATAGGCTAGACTCAGGAAAACAGCTATCTATGGCTTCTCTGGAGCTTTAGGATCCTGGATAAGGTTAACTACACTGTGTTGAAGTATATTGAGTAGATTTAACTTCTGCTATTTTATTTTCAGAGCATGACCAAGAAGATCTGGATTAAATGTGTCGAACTGCAGCTACTTCTATATTCAGACTAGATTTTTTCATGGGAAGGAGGACCATGTTGGACAGCATGTGAACCCAGACAATTGAAATAATAAACCACAATTCAATTAATTATGAGTGAGATTTGTACATACTCAACAGAAGGAAGAAGTTAGATTTTTGTTTGGATGTCCCATTACAACTGCACTCTTGTTCCATACCAGGGAAATAAGGGACTTTGCTACTTCTGTGTGTATGTGTGTGTGTGTGTGTGTGTGTGTGTGTGTGCAACAAGTGAAAGGTAGGATTGGAAAAAGATGAAGGCTACACAGTTATTTTCTAGATTTAGACATCAGAAGGCATTAAGAAAACCACCTGGAACATTTGCAGAACATGCTTGAGAAAATCTAATGTCCACCTTTAGTGTATTAAGAAGAACATGGCAATGGGTGACACTGGCTTCTGTTTTCATTTGCTATACCTATCATTTAACCAGCACATTCCTATGTTCTGTTCACAGGTTCCTTGGCCAGTCAGATGAGAGGGAAGGGTAGAGTTTGAGTGACCTTATAGTACTTGGCTGAGATCCTACTATCTTACAGTGTCAGTTGTGAGTGTACCAATAGTCACGTCAGACCTGGTCTCTGCTACAGACTTGAGCAAACTAGAGAATGTAATTCCTCTGTACCATTTTTTTTTAAAATATCCCCAACTGATGCATAATTATGTCCTCGCTCTTCTTCCTTTTTAGTTCAAGAATTTTAGAGCATTGTTTCCCAAGCTTCTGAGCAGCTGATTCACACATGTTCTCAAAGTAAAACGTGATGGGGTGAGAAGAATGTACTTACAGCATGGTAAGAACAGATTTTGAGGTGTTTCCACTTAGAAAGTTATCAATCAAAAGACAATGTGCAGCTGTTTTTTTTAAATTATTATTATTATTACAATTTTTGTCAAAATGGAAATCTAAGGATGATAAAAATGTCTGCATCCTTCAAGGCCATATATGTATTCATGCACATGAACACACTTCCAATTATTATACACATTCCTTTTTTATATACGTCTTTATAATTTTGTATTGTAGCAGTTCTGTTTTTCATCTTTACATATTTTCTATAGTATGTAAGAAAATAGAAATGAGGACAAACATGGAGAAAAGTTTTTTTTTTCCTATAAAGAACTGCACAGTGAAAAAAAAAATCCTTATCTGAAAGAGCACTTAATGTGAATATGAGCAGACATTAATTAGAACCTGGTCCATGATTAAAACAAGCAAGCCCTAAACAATGATACTGAAATATAAGAGGTAGTCTTCTGTGGATACAAATGTTGTGGCAATTTATAATCATATCCTTGGGAGGCTGATCAAAAGAAATCAGTTTCCTGTATGGGTGAATCTTTACTCATATAGGAACCCTGAGCTTCCTTTTTGCCAATAGCTTGAGAAGTACTGCTACAGTCTAAAATAATTTGCTTAACAGCCTAGTTGGATTTTAAATAATCAAAATGATAGAATTTGAAAAGACAAACAATAAACATTGAAGCATAATGTACAGATAGAGCAAGAGTGAAATACTGTAGATGTCAATATATCATGTCTCTTGGGTGTCTGTCAGTGGAGCCTGAAATACCTATTATTTCCCCATAATCAATAGTTCTACTAAATAACAATATGGTTCAGAAAAGGAGGAGTTTCATCAAAAAAGAGAGAACAACACTATGTAGATATTCTGAAAAGGAGCTCCAGGTAGTTGAAAAAAATGATGGAGAAGTTTAATAGAACAAGAGAACTTCTATTGGCTAAAGGTGAAGTTTCCAGATTAGAATTCCTTCTACAGAAGCCAGGTACATAAGAGAATGGAACTCCTGCATCTATAATTAGTTGTGTAAAAAGGGAGTAGGGAACTCAGGAGGTATAGTTTATCATGTGACATACTGTAGTCTCGAATTTAATCTTTGACATTACTTCTAAAAGTGGTAAGAGTCACATCTTGTCTTCCATTAGGATTTTGCTGTTTCTTAGAGTACACATTAAGACACAGCAAAAAAAAAAAGGGGGGGGGGTAGTTTTTGCATAGTAATGATGATCTGAAATTTTAGTTTCATGTGGGATTTTCTCTTGTTCCACTAATTCTCCCTTAGATGACTTTAGCAAACACCTGCTTGCTACAGCAATACACTAAGTAATTTTTAGGGGAGAACACTTGGGTGGGACCTTCTTTCCTCCCCCAGCCAGATCCTCCCCATGCCAGTATATTCTTCATGTGGGCCCTGGTTTCAGAGCTGACTGCGAAGAAATATGGGGGTGGGGAAATATGCCATCAACACAGGACTCTGGGATAGAAATCCAGGGTCCCATTCATCAGAAGAACAGAGAAGATTCAGAATATAGCAGAGCTGGCTTTGAACTGTCTTCAGTTCTGGGCACACTTCAGTTCTGGGCACATTTCCAACAGATGCAGTTCAGGAAATATCAGTGATCAGGAGACTAAGTTCTGTTTGGAAAGCTTGAAGAAACTGGGTGCATTTAGCTCTGAGAAAAGATGACACAAAATATGATAGCACTTTTTGAGTACGTGAAATGATGTGTCACAGTATGTTAGGACCCATTCTCTGTGATCCAGACAGCAGGATGTGGAATAATGGTCTTATGGTCCAGGAAGGAAGGTTCTGGTTGAATGTTAAAAAAATGTTAGTTCAATAGGGGAATCCATTACCCAGACAGCTGGTGGGCTCTCCTTCATTGGAAATGTTCAAATGAAGTCTAGATGACTATCAGGAATGTTTTGTGATTCCAGCCCTGAGCTGGAATTCATGATCCAACTCTATGATTCTCTGATGTAACAGACTTTACAACCTGAAGGAAAGGGGCATACACCCATTTAGGCAACAACTTAATATAATAAAATATATTGTTGCTGGGGGAGGAAAATCAGCAGGCAGGACCAGGATCCTGAGACTGATTCTTCCCCACAAATGTCCCTCCTGCTCCTGGAATTTACCCTACAAGGTAAACTCCTATTTGCCTTGAATTTCTGTGGCTGAAGTTGGCCTCAACTTGTTAAGCATGTTTGCATGCTTACATGGAAATATATTTTACTCAATTAGCAGGAGTTGTACCCAGGTCAGCACACATAGCTTGGTGCCTCAGTGCAATGCCTACTGTTTCAGTAGCCCTCTTTTACTCCCAGCCCATTTTCTGAAATAATTAGTTTGAGATAGTCCTAGATGTGTTGCTGATGCACGTTACAACCAAGCCTATCAGTGCCAGATGGAGCTCTCTCTTTGGGGGGGGGGGGGGGGAGAAGAAAGCCCTCCGGTGCAATCCTGATAAACTGATGGCCTTTTCTGCATTCAAAACCAATTTGAAACCAGCGATCATCAACCTCTGACCTGGCAGCTTCTTCAAAGCTAGCCTAGGACCTTTGTAGATCTTTCAATATTTATTCATTAAAAAAGCAAATGGAGCAGATAGGCCTCTGACTCTGTGTGAGGAGTTCATTGACCCTGATACCTCAAATCCAAAGGATCCAAGCTGGTTAACGTACGTGCAACGTCAATCGTGCTGCACCCATATTGAAAGCAAAGCCCACTTTTACAGTTAGCCCTGGATGCCTTTTCCAAAGGCCCAGGGTCTTGTTGCAGAATTCAGAACTAAAGCTTTGCCTGGATTTTTCCTTTCTACTGCAGGTAGCAGTTGCCAGACAGAATGCTTTCTCATAAGAAAGTACAGCAGCGGGGGGAGGGGGGGGACTTACTTTATCCTGTTTGCTGGGAATTCTAGGAATTCAAGTCTGAACACATTTGGAGGATGCTAACTGTGGAAAATTTGTTTTACATTTTGATGCTTATATAAATTGGCTGGCAGCTGCAAAATAGATGGGGAAAGCACACAGTGGTGGCTGCCAACCCACATTTTTTACCAATGACTTCTAGATAGCTGATCTGCGATCTGATCTCATAACGCTCAGAAATTTCTCCACCCACCCACACGCAGCTTCACTGGTTATTGCTCTACATGGGTAGAAAAAGTATGACTTTCAAAACATCCTACATCTTTTCCTTAAAACAATGTTCCTCAACTTAGGGCCCTGGAAAATAATAGTAATAGTAGTAGTAGTAATAATAGTAGTAGCAATAATAGCAACAACAGCTATGCCTTCATCATTCCCTGTCCCAGGCTAAACTACAAGTCACTAGGAAGAGAATATAATCCTAGTAGAATAAACTAAAATAGTTCTTACTATTAGAACATAGTTTTACTGAACAGAATACAGTAATACTATTGTGACTACTAAACCTCTGATTTAGGGCTAGCCTCACCATTATAGTATCAGCTTTTGTGGATTTAATGTAACTTTCTGGGAACAGAGTGTGAACTCCAATAAAATTCTATACCACTTACAGAAAAAGCACCAACACACTGAGGTTCTGGATCACCCTTGGATTGGGAAGCCCAACCTCAAATCCTTGTTTAGCCATGAAACCTGCTAAGTTTGTGTGTCAATCTTTCTCAGCTTTGCCCTAATAATGTGGAGATTTGGAGTGAATGGCTATTCTCAAGGAAGTAATTCTTATAGTAATTTTATTAAAAGTTACAGTTAAAAAGATAAAAACTAAAAAAAAAGTATAAAAAGAAAAAATAGTGCAGAAAAGAAAAAATAGAAAAATAGAAAAAGAAAAAAAATAAGAATTATAGGAAAGAAAAAGAAATCTATAAAGAAATGACTTCCCCCTTCATCACAATAAGTATAAACAATTTTAGTAACTTACTACCTTCTTTTAAAATACAACAAATGATCTTTTCTTCCCATATCCCATCTCTTATCTATAAACAAATCCTTAAAGCCTCGTCATTTCAGTCCTGATCAGCAAAAGTCCATTAAGGGTTACCAGAGATAACAACATATCTATTTTAACTCTGATCAAATAAATCAACTTTATATTCCTTCCTTTTACTTTTAACTCTTTAGTCCCTTCAAATAATGTCCTAGAGTTTGATTTGTTTTCATTTTTTCTTTGTCCCTTCTCACAAAATTCTTCAAAGCTTTAACAAGCCTCTTTTGTAAATCCAAAATAGGAAAATTATCCAGGTCACTCTCTTGGTTTGTTATTTGTATATCCTTTTAATTATTAAGACATCAACCAGTTTCTTTTGTATGTCCAGTGTAGCATCTTCTCCATATCATTCTTATAGCCTGTCATTTTTAAATCCACTTTCAGATCAGTCTGAATCTTGTCAGGTAAAACTTGTTCCTCTTTCATATCGTCTTTGATCAAGGAAGTAATTCTCAGTGTAGATTTCCTTCTACCCATACAGGTAGTCCTTGCTTAACAACCATTTGTTTAGTGACCATTTGAAGTTACAATGGTGCTAAAAAAAGTGACTTACAACCAGAGCCCGAAGTTACAACCGTCCCAGCACCCCACAGTCATGTGATCAAAATTTGGGTGCTTGGCAATCAGCTTGCACTTACAACAGTTGCAGTGTCCTGGGGTCACATAATCACCATTTGCGATCTTCCCAGCCAGCTTCCAGCAAGCAAAATCAATGGGGAACTGCGTGATTCGCTTAACAACCATGATTTGCTTAACAACCACGGTGATTCACTTAACTACCGCAGAAAAAGTCATAAAATTGGGTCCAATTCGCTTAACTGCTCCGCTTAACAACCAGTTTTCCAATCCTTATTGTGGTTGTTAAGCGAGGACTACTTATACTGTTTACTATCCACCAACCCAACACTATATACTCTTCCTGTCTCAAAGTATGATTTCATAATGAAGTTGATTTATGAACTTCATTAAACAAAGATATGCGTTTTAGTTTCATAGTATTGTTTTAGAGGTGGATAAGAGAATTTCAGCAGAGGAGAGGGTGGAATTCATTTTTAAAATAGATGAATTGGTCAATCCTTGTATGAAGATATTTAAGTATCATCACCATGAATCTAACATGATATACTTTATTAGAGCAACCAGCTCTGGCTGCAGATATCTGGATGAACACTAGATGGTGGCAAAATGATTCAAAAGACACTAATCCTTCACTGCCATCTGGTAGTCATCTGGATTTTTAAAGCCCAGCCATGGTGGACCTAACTTTAGTAATTGCAATAATACAGGCTTGATTGGGGTTGGGCAGAAAGGTTTTGAATGATGCACCAAGCAGGTCTGTTCTGTACAAATGCAATTAATCCAAGTGTAACTTCAGCCAGGGAACAAAACATGAATTCAGTAAACAAGTGAGACGGGACAGCAAAACATGGAGTTCTCCAGAATCACTCACTAGAGGGCACTAAGTTCATGTTTGCAAAGCTCAGCTTTCCCTTGTAAACAGCATTGAAAAAGAACTGAAGGGAGAGAAGCAGTGAGTGGGAGGCAAAGTAAATTTGGAATTGGACAGTCCTCATTGGCAGCTATCGTAATCTTTGCTTTTCTTCCTTTCAAGTGCCTCTGTTCTAACATGCAATGAAGGGGATGAAATAAACAAGCAGGCAAACGATAAGGCTGATGATGATTCCTCTGGAAAGTCCTTTGGCTGGGACACAGATACAGTGGAAACTGCCACAAACAATTAGTTACGTGGGAAGAACTTCTTATCATCTGGATCAACAAGGAAGGACAGGTTCCCAGTCCTGGGAAAGGATTTCAGCAGGTGTGCAGTTTTTCAGGAAAAGCAATGCAGACCCCAATTCCCTAACTAAACTACAAGAACCCATCCTTCCTTGCACGTGGTCACTAGCATAAGCCTGCCATTAGAGGACTAGATTCCAAAAGGAAGATGGGACCGAGTGTTTAAGAGTTTAGAGGTCGAACAGAGAGTCTGGACAACTGCAATGGCTGTCTTCCACAAAGACATGGAACCATTGGGTGTTTAGAGACATAGTCAGCCAGGCTGCAGGTTGCAGGGGGCGCAGTTGCATTAGACTAATGCTTGGACTACGCCCCCACCTGATGCCATCCTTAGAGGGAGATTGCAGTTCTCATAATCCCCAGCCCACATGGCCAAACCTCACAAACAAGCCATACTGGCTGGGATTCTCTTTAATGGTATGGTAGATTTTGTGCCTTTTTTGCACAAAAGGGTTGCCATTAGCTGTGGTCTGGTTTTTTTTTAAAAGCACCTAACATTTGTTATGAAATCAGAGTTTACAAAATGCAAAATACTAAGTTTATTAAACTACCTTATGAGCAATACAAAACGAATCACTAGTTCACACCAGTAACTGCCTACCTTCCTTCACACCTCATGCTTAGTTTTTGTGCAAAAGAAGATACTAGATTTATTAACCCAAACATATTAATCTTAAGCATCACTTCCCAATCTTTGTTTTCTGGGTTGCATTTTATGCCAGACAATTCCAAAGAGACACTCGTTAAATTGGAATACCCGAAATTAAATAGTTAAATTGTTCTTTCCCTTGTTCCTAACCCAATTTCACCCCAGCTGAGCATTTTGGTTCAAGTGACCAGATATGAACTTCTCTGAATAAGTTTTGTCTACTGTGAAATGATCAACCATTTTAAGTACCCTAAAATCCAGCATTGAACAAAGCACTGTTTGATCAAAAGAGTAACAGAGTTGAAAAACCCAGAATGAAAGTATGGGCCATGCAGTAGGTAGCATAAACTTCTAAAAACATAATTTTTAGAAGGATTGCCCTTTGCAATCTAGTGCTCTCCAAATATGTTGAATTAACTCCCATCTTCCTCAGCTAGTATTGGCCAATTTACTTGTGGATTATGGGCAATGTAAGCCAGCACCTAGGGGAATGCCAAATTGTGGAAGGCTGCCCTAAAATAAGGATAAGAATTTTCTTGCACAAACAAGCCAGTTCATTTTGTCTAGCGTCTGCAAACAGGATGTGAAAATAGCAACAATCCTCAGATGCAAAGAGAAGCAAGGTCGGTTCCAGGCAGCTCGTCTCCATGGGATGGTCTGAGCTGGAAAACAAAAATCAGCTAGACGTATCGTTGCGTTTTGTTAGGGTAGCTATTAGACATTCCTGAAAAAGAGAAAATATAACATAGATGTGCATAACAGTTGCATATGTTAATAATAATGCTGAGAGGATACTTCAAAAATAACGGCAACAATAGAAATAGAAATAACAAAGCTTATCACAGAGGAAAAGTCTTCTCAGGGAACCTGGTCAGTTTGCCCTCTGCATGGATAGGCTGCTTCGAAGCATGTATTCCCACTTCTTAGCAGTACTTATCTTTAACTTGGACATCAAATAGAAGATGCCTTCAAACAGAGGAGGGTCCTCAGCAAAGAAGACACACGGCCACCCTACATTTTGTAAAACAATTATTTATTTATTACTTCAATGTATGTAGGCACCCATCTCAAATACATGACTCTAAGTGGCTCACAGCAATTAAAACTATACACAAAACAAAACAAAACAGAAAACCCTCTCACCCCTATGGTACGTGTCTTCCTCAATCTCAGATCCTCTACCAGAGGCCTGGGAGTTTGAGGGTTCTGCGCAGTATCTTGGCTTCTCCTAGCACTGCACTCTTCTGCACAGAGAGCTCTGATGTTGTCCCTGGGATCTGTTGGAGCCACTCTCCCAGCTTAGGAGTCACAGCCCCGAGCGCTCCTACCACCACTGGGGCCACTTTGGCCTTGACTTCCCACATCCTCTCTAGTTCGTCCTTCAGGCCCTGGTACTTCTCCAGCTTCTCATGCTCCTTCTTTCTGCTATATATACAATATGCAGTATTAAAAAAAAACAAAAAAAACCCCCATACAATGATCCCATCAGTAGCTGAGGTATACCAAAACCCACCACCACCACCAATTGGCATAGCCACTCGATGGGCTGTACCAAACACCTGCATTCCCAAGCACGATGACAAACCCAATAGGGTTGGGGCCAACCTGATCTTATGAAGCCTTGACACGCTGTGCTCAAAGCACCTCCAAACTCTTGAATCTGTACTCAGCATTAACCAATGTTTTTGTATATAATTTTATTCAAGGGTTTAAAAAAGAAAATAAAAAACTAATACAAACTATCATAAAGTAAGAAAAAAGAAAGAAAGAGAAAGAAACCAAAGAGAAAGCTAAAAGTGCAAGAAAGGGGGGGAAAAAGCAAAAGAAAAATAGAAAGAAGATACAAAGAGGTAGCTTCCAATTTCCTTTACAGCAGTTGTAAGTTATATACCAACCATTCCTCCACTGTGGGTAATGCCAAATCTTTCCATCTTTGTACACACAATCTGGCTTGCATTAACTAAAGTTCACGGGCTGTCTTGCTTAAGTTAATGATGCACTCAACAAAGAAGTGCTGGGAGAGATCCCAGTGGCATCTGAGGGGGAGGTCATAAGAGGCAAGATGGTGGATGTGGCATCACCAGGAAGCCTCACGCCTTTTGTGTGTGCAATATCAATGGACATACAAAAAGGGTGGAACTTGAATCATGACACTGGGTCTGCCAGCTCACCTCTTTTGATTCCCCTGCCGATGCTGCTGATACCCATCTTCCAAACATTTACACATGTCCTGTATATTATCTTGGAGTGGGTATCAAGCATTCAAAAGTATAAAACCAAGCTTACGTGCTCCATTTTTGATAACTAAGAACCATTCTCTGTATCTCAGATGGCAGGAGGGATGCGTTGATAAGTTTCAGGCAGGCAGGTAGGTGATTTTTTTTCCTTGTGCCTTCAAGTCAATGTTGACGCCTAGCAACTGCCCAGACTAGTCTCTGCTGTTTTCTTGACCAGATTCTGGAAGTGGTTTGCCCTTGCCTCTTTCTAGGGCTGAGAGAGAGAGTGACTGGCCCAAGGTCACCCTGCTGGCTTTGTGCCTGAGGCAGGACTAGAACTCAGTCTCCCGATTTCTAGCCTGGTGCCTTGACCACTACACCAAACTGGCTTTTTACATAGGTGAAATAGGGATTCTTAAACATCAAATTCCCAAGCATAGAAAGGTCAAAAGCAGCACTTTGAACTGAGTTTAGATACAAACTGGAAGCCTTGGCACACTATGTTCAAAATATCTCCAACCTTCCTGAAGCTGTATTCTGCATTAACTGAAGTTCATGGGCTGCCTTCAAAGGCAGCCTTAAATAGTGCATAATGCACAAATCTAAGAGGTTCATTGAAGTCAGTCTCTATGTAGACTGTGCAGCTATTATAGATTTATTATAATCTTCCCACACTTCCTTTGAAGAGCTGAGGGATGCATAGAAATAGTTCCCATGCAAGTGGCTCATGGCACTACCCACCAAAAAACATTGGCTGGGTTCAACCATTGTGCTATGCCACATTTACTTAACCATGGCTTAAACAATAAACCAATGGCTGGGTTTATAGAACATTATTAAGCCATACATTATAGCTTACAAAACACAACATATGGCAGTGTTTCTCAACCTTGACAACTAAGATATTGTTGCCGGCTGGGGAATTCTTGAAGACACATCTTCAAGTTGTCACAGTTGAGAAACACTGATATACGGGTTCACAGCACATTCCACCCTACTTCAGTGTGTTTGACTTTGGCTTAGTATGAAGTGTGGACTCAACCATTCATCAGCTATTCTATCCTTTTTGCTTTAAAATACAATAATAGAAAAGAAGCTGGGGGAAGACATAAGAATTTTTGGTGTGAAAGAAGTCATCTGGAGCCACTCCCCCTCCCCCCATGTTATGTAAAAACCAGTAATTGTTGTATGTGAAGATGCCAGGCAAATGCCTTAAACTTCTATCAACCTTTAAAAAAAAAAGGTCAAATACCAAAGGAGCAGGGCCTTTTCTGTTATGGCCCCACATTTTTGGAATTCACTTTTGGATGAGTGGCATATGCCCTCCCCCATTTATAATTTAAATCTCAATTCAAAAATAATTTTCATGGTACAAAGTTTGCATTGAATTAGTTGAGACCTAGTGTGGTGTAGTAATTAAGATGCGAATGTGAAGTGGGGAGACCCAGAGTCTAGTTCTCCGTTAGGCATGGAAGCTGGCTGGGTGACTGAGACAATCACTCTTTCTCAGCGCTAGACTGGGTGGGTGGGTGGGTGGGTTACATACGTAAAGATGTAAAATAAAATAAATAAATCTATCTACCAACTTGCACTGGACCAGTGTGGTAGATGAGGGTCCACAACCTTCATCCTGCAGTGGATTGATTTCGGATGATGATATTGAGGGAAGCCGCCTTGAGGGCTTAAATCCCTTTTAACCAGAATAAGGATAAATCCCTTTTAAAAAGACACTCCAATCAATGTACCTACAGCCAAGCAAACAACTAATCTGGAGGCGAAAGAGCCGCTTTCCTTTTCCTATCGGGGAACCTGTTTACTATCTTGAGCACTGCATGTACCGGCATGTCAGCTATATTAATGGCTAAATTAGCTTGTCTCTTTGGACTGAGGGCGGGGAAAGATAAGCTGAAGATACTTTCGCTCGGGCCTCCTGCTGTGCGCGCAGAGAAAGTTACGTAAAGGCGGCGCTGGCTGTAAACACCTTGACAAAAGACCGAGAGATCCTCCTGTCCTTACTTTCCCGGAACTCCCCGGAGAGCCCGGGAAAGACTGATCCCGCCTGCCAATCACACGCCTTCGCCCAGCGAGTTCCTTCGGCTTTGCAAAAACAAAGCAGGAGGCGGAGGGGCAGCAGAGAGACCCGGCTCGCAAAACCCAAACGCGCTGCACGAAGCGCTACGTAGCACGCTACAAGCTCCTGCACGCCCACAACGGGAGCGCAAGCCTTGCCGTCGCTGCTTTGCAAAGCCTTGCTTGCTAAGTAGCGAGGGCCCGTTGAATTCAGGGAGAGGCGTAGACCCTAAAAAGATGGGAGGGGCAGGAGGGAAGAAGCGGGAACCTCTTTTAGGGTTTCCCGAAGAGCAAACTCCAGAGCGTACATCAGTTTAAATCGTGTCTTCAGACCCACTCCCTTTTCCCTCCGCATTGCACGGCGGAAGAGCGGCAATCCTTTGCTGCAGTCAGGAGCGAAGGCAGCGCGCGCCCCGGCCCCTTCCCCTGGCGCATTTCCTCTAAAGGAAGCCTAGGCGAGCTCCGTGCAGCTCCCTCCCAAGTCAGCGGGGCCAGGGTTGGTCCCCTCTAGGCCACCCCCCATTTGCAACGCGCTGTAATTTGCTCAGCCTCGGACCTTTGCAAGCAGCTTTGAAGCCCGCAACGCGAAGGGCTCTGAATTGCATGTGTGCGGTGCACAAAGAAAGCTCCCCTGTGCCTGGTTCCCATCAGAACAGACCGAGTATCTTAGCCGCAGCCGCCACCCCCAACCTCTTCTACAGCTGCCCTGAACTTATTTCTTCCTCCTGTCCAAAACCGGGAGGGAGGGCCCCTTGTTTTCTTCTCTACTTTCCTGCCTCCTCGTTCCCTCCCTTCTGTCTTTCTGTCTTTCTGTCTTTCTTTCCTTCTTTCTTCTCTTTCCTCCCCCTCCCTTGGTTGCCCAATCGCTGGAGCCATGAGCCCCCACATCAGCTGATCATGTCTCGCTCACGTCTGGAAGAAGCCAATCAGCGAGCGGGGGGGATTGGCACCGGGCAGTAGTTAAAGGAGGCAGCCGGCAGCCGTGCTCCTCTAGAGCTGAGCATGGGCGATCCCCTTTAGCGGCCGACTAGCCAGCCCTTGTGATCCCGCTCGCCTGCCTGCCTGCCTGCCTGCCTGCCTGCCTGCCTGCCTGCCTGCCTGCCTGCCTGCCTGCCACCGCTGCATCTTTTCCTCGTCGACAGCCAAGGTAAAGGGCGCGCGGCCCCTGCGGCTCGCTGAGGACGGAGGCTGGAAGGAGCGGGCCGAGTGGCGGGAGGGAGCCGGGTTCCGCGGCGCATTCCTCGAGTGGACCGACTGCACCATCTCCCCTCCCCCCCCGTAGGCTTCGCTGAGAGACGGGGAAGTAAGGAAGGGAGAATAGGAACTTCTCCCGAAGTCGCCCTCTTTTTCCCGTATGATTATGGACCTGCCGAACCCGCTCCGTTATAGTCTGCTGGGATGCACTTTAGAGGGCTCTAGTAGATAGCCGCGCAGGCTCGACCTCCCCTCATTTTCTCCTTTAAACAAAAGCAATTAAGTTGTTAAGTGTGGTCCTTACGCGCTCCTGGTGCTGGGGGAGGGGCGTTCTGGAATCTCCTCCAGGGAAAAAGGGGCTTTGTTAGGACGTTCGAAATTGCGCTTTGGCTCGTTCCTTCCGTTCCATCCTCTGGCCAGATGTCTCGGCGAAACGGTTCAACCCGGAAAGGTCATCTTCCAATCAATCCTGATGGCTTTAGACGAGGAGGTTCCTGCAGCTTGGGTTTTGGATGGACAAAGTGGGAAATACCGCGGATGCCTATGAGAACGGATCCCCCTGTTTCTTGTAGGCCCTTCGCGACGTAGTGCCTGCTGCCTTGAGTTCTTGCCTCGCTTTTGTTCATGGGGAGGCAAGGAGGAATCCTTAGAAAGGATAATGGACTTGAAGTAGCTCCAGTTCTGTCCTTTTTCTTCCTCTCCATTTTTCAAAGACTGGATATCTCTGGTCTGGTTTAAGGCAGCAGGATCCATAAAAGCACGGATGCGGTTGCCAGGGGAGGGGATAAAATGGACTCCCTCTTAATGGCACTGGAGAAGAGAGGTGCAAGGGGTAAAAGAAGACTAGAGATGAACATCTCACAAGGTTGGAGGCAGGAGTGGAACTGCTGGTTGGAGATAAAACACACAGCCTTTTGAGGTTTTGAGTTTGAGGAGGAGGACCCAGGGAGTACTGTGGGGTCTGTGTGTGTGATTTTATATATTAATGTAAAGTCAGACTCTTGGTGACTCTCTGGACAAGTCCGTGTACCTTTTGGGAAGAGGTAGCAACATTTATTTATTTACTTATTGAATGGCAGTTATAATCTGCCCTACCCCAAAAGGACTCTAGGCACCTAACTGCAAAAGACGAAGCAGATTAGAACTATCAGATGAAAACAGAATTATGAAACAACAGTTTGTTCCTTTGATGGTGCCATGCATTCAGCTAGGGCTGACAGTATGCTGAAACAGTAGTGATTTATTTTATTTTATTTTATTTGCAAAATGCAGCCAGGTTTGGTGCTATACCAACCTTCCTGGGAGAAGTGTTCCGAAGAGTGACTTGGCATTACTTTCTTCCAGGATGGATTTGATTCCCCAATCTAGAGTACAACCCTAGAATTTCCTGGTGATTTCCCATCTAAGTAGTAATCAGGTCTGGCCCTGCTTGTCCCTCCCCCCCCCCAGATCAGCCAAAGTTGACTAAATGCTGCCATCTACTGTCCCTGTATACATTACATTTTTACAATCAGAGCCACACTGTTCCATTAGAGAAAAAAAAATAGATGAAAGTAGGATAATTCCAAGAATCCAATTAATTGACACAGATGGTTTGTTCAGTCATCTAACATGTCAAGAGTGCCTGTAACAGCCGTGGCTAACATGAACTGGAATGTATATGTTACGTATGACATGCCTCTTAAGAAGCAGAGTCGGGACAATTCCTTATGAAAGATCCAGGATCCAGATCCAGGACTGGTTGGATTGGATCATAAGATGTCATGGTGTCTGGTCAGTATTTGAAAAAATCTACATATTTAGGACTGTTTTCCCCAGAAGGGAGCAATTGATACCATTTTCAGTCCAACATTTCTGTTGGTGTGGTTCAAAGAAGGGAAAAATCCTACAGAAGAAATTATATAAGTCTTGATAGCAATGTTTTTTTATTAGTCAACAAAATTACCAATAATCAGTAGAGACCAGTATTTTAATGGGAACATACTGTACTTATTAATCACTGTAGCAAACAGGTTACATCAGCATCAAAGAATTCAAGTACACAAGACCTTTTGTCATAATCAGTCGGCTAGCTTTTTTAAAGAGCTATAAGTCTTTTCATCATTTTTTTTTTTAATTTGTAAGAGAGCCATAGAAGGGGAAGGAATTAAATAGAGATGAAAGAGATATAAGACACAGTCCAATTTTGCCACCTTAAATGCTAACAGGATTGCTCTGCTGCTAATGCACATGTTGTAGAAATCCAGCATTTTACTTTTATAAAAATCAATAGAATCTGATTTTCATGACTGATATTTAAGTTACCAGAAATGTGTAAATTGTACATCTTTTTGATTGCAAAGTAGAGTTCTTTAATGGGAGATGAACCTAAACAAAACTTGGAAGTTTGTATTCTCCGTAAAAAGATTTCATGATTTTCAGCAAGGGTAGGATGCTTCTCTTCCCCATCCCCCCCTTAGGTATCTAAGCCTCTTAGCGGTTCTCCTTGGCTACCTACTGCAAGTTCATTCTCTCAATTATACTGTATTATGCAACTTCACATGAAGAAAAGCTTAAGCTTATGGGCTTGCCGTGGAATAGTAAAGATCTCAGAATGCTAAAAGATCAATTCTTTCTCCTGTGTTTACCATCCAGTATAAATTTTATTACAATGTGAAATTTGCAGTAAATTAAAATTCAGAACGTGAAAGAGTTTCATTGTGAGCAAGAACCTTTCTGAAAACTGCTTTTTTATACAATACAGTAGGTATCTGCTTCATGCTAGTGAGGGTATCATGTTGCAGGTATGGGAAGAACTCATTCTTGCATGGAATTGTCAGGCACTAAAAATGGCATAAACAGCAGTACCAGTTCACTGCGTGAATGTGCATAGTTGAATTTGAGTTTAACACTGACAGCTATGTTTTAACATTGACAACTATCTTGAGTCATCTAAAATAGGACAAACATGAGGTGATGCTGTTAAAGTTTTGATGAGGTTCAGAGTTTCTACGTGCTAAATTATTCTTTCTCAACTGATGTTCTCCAGATCTTTTCCATTATAGCTCCTAGAATTCTAGACACTATGGCTAGCTGCTTGGAATTCTTTGCGTGTATTGTTTATTTATTTTACTAGGCTTATAAGCCACTCTGATCATTGACTAACTCTGAGCAGCTTACAATCCTATCATGCATAAATAGGATTCAAACAACTAAAAAATAGAAACAGATAAATAGCGAACAATAATGGTAGCTCCAAAGTGTTTGAAGACACTGATTCAAGAAAGGTAGACAGATTATTTCACATTTACCTCTACTGGTTTTACTGGTAGGATTTATTATTTTCCTCCTATTTGAGATGCAGTTCAAAAATCATAATTGAGATAGACCTAGTAGATTTTTATTTTTGAAACAAATTGTTTCCATTAATTTATAGCATTATGCCATGATCTGATATAAGAGATGGGATTTCTACTATCATGGGAGAAGACATATTGTAGTCTCATAGAACTTTATGCATTCTGGGATTCCTTCCTCCTCTTTTTAGTTGTATGGTTTATATAAGATAAAGTGAAAGGTTTCTGGTTGGGGGTGGTTCAAGTTAGTATAGGGGGTCTTTGCCCAGAATTTCAACCAATAAGAATCAAGCAGGTCCCTACATTGAGAACTGCAATCTGGGATTTTGCCAGCCTTTGGAGCACTTTTCAGTTGAAACCCATATAAATCTAAAGGAAAACTTCGCTATTTAGGAAGTCTTAGGAATTACTTTTATACTATAAATAATGTGGAAGGGTTTTGTCTTGATTTTATGGTTTTATTGTACTGCTTATATAGATTTCACAATTTTCTGATAGTACTTCGGGCAGTTCTTTTGATGAAATCTTCAATGTTATTTCTATAAATGCTATGCCCCCCCCCCCAAGCCTATTGGGATATTTTCGCTGTGACTTGTGTTGCTCGTAGCGGGGCTATTGTTGAGAACAAAATCTATAAATCATAGAAACCTATTTTGAGAAAAACGCTTTTAAAAAGTTGTCAGGAGCAAAAGCTGATAAAGAAATCTAATGAGATCATGAATATGGAGATAAGAACAATTAGAATGACACTGTTTCCAATATTGAGTTGAAAACCATTGTGGCCATGGAACACAAATATGAGCATTACCTTATCTCCATCTTTTTATGATGAAAGTTCTAAATGTCTGGCAGTTAGAGCAGTCTTGGCAATAGATTCAGTTTCAGAATAAGGACTTCATTGTTTGTGATTGTTCTCCTTTGTACAGATTACATTTGTTCCAAGTTAGAGTTTAGAATTCAGACAGTATTTCTAGCTCTTCATTTTTAACAATCCTTGTTCATCTATAAACGGTATCCACTAAAGTGAGTTTATACAACTCTATTAACTGCCATGTAGTTGGATGAGTAGATAATGACAATGGAAAACACCCATTATAATATTACATAAATGTTGCTGGATAATAATTGTACAGCAGCGTTCCCCAGCCAGTACCTTCCAGGTATGTTGGAACAACAGCTTCCGTAATCCGACAACCAGATTGACTGAGAATTACGTAAATTGTAGTCCTGACCCACACTGAGAGTGCCAGATTGGACATAGTGCTTCCAAGATGTAGTTGCTTATTCAGAGCCTGATTTTCACCTTGTAGAAATAATCGGAAATCTTTCATGATCTTCAGTAGAAATATGATGACTTGCCGCAGATGTACAGCTTGTACATGGATTGTAATCAGCTGTGGAAAGTTCGTCATAGATTAGGCCAGCTCATAGGCTGGCACTCTGAGAATGTCCCCACTTGGTTGTTGGCAAGAATCCCTTTGGAAATTTTCATAGACACCCTTTTTCTCTCCCTCTTGTTCATCACCTTACAGAACTTCAGGAACAACTGCAGCCATGGCCACCTCTGCAAGTTCCCATTTGAGCAAAACTATAAAACAAATGTACATGAAGCTGCCTCAAGGGGACAAGGTGCAAGCTATGTACATATGGATTGATGGGACTGGTGAATTCCTGCGTTGTAAAACCCGGACATTGGAACGTGAGCCCAAGAATGTTGAAGGTAAGCAGGCAGGTTTGGAATGAGAGCTTTCCTGGAAGATTACTTCCCTGCACGTGAAGGACTGTTTTACTAGTTATGCAAGTCACCATTGTGGCTCTCCTCTCATTAGCCCTGAGTTTTGACCAAGAACTATCAAGCCAACTACTACTATTACTACTGCAAGGATGGGGAAAGCTAAGCTCCTCCTTGGCTTTTTTTTTCCCTTTTTAATAATGAAGTTAGGACAAAAGGCCACAAGCAGCAACAGCCTCTACTGTCTTAGACTTAGGCTAGAGTCTTAGAGATGCTTACTTGGTAGTACACCCCATAATACTAGTAGAACTTATTTTTGAGTAGATGTACATTAAGCGGCAGTCTAGTGAAAGAAAAATGGCAGAGTTAACAGGCATTGAAATTAATAGTCTGCCAAAGTTCAGTTTCCTTTCTAGCCAGACTCCTGGTTGAGTTGCACATTGGTGAAAAGATGCTTGTATTGAACTGAAAAGCGCTGGCCATCCTTAATAGTTTTCTTTTGGGAAGTCCTGTCTAGAACTGTGGTTTTAAGTTTTCAAACAGACCTATCTATTCTCCTCTGCTGTTCCCTATATCTGGAATCCACTTCAGAATATCTACTTGATACCCTATCACCCCTTTTTCAATCTCAGCTTTTCTATGAATAGAACTGAAAGCTCAGTACATTATATTGTTAGCATTCATTCCCTCTTAGCTTCACCTTTCACTGCATCCCAGTGGACATAGGAACTATAGGCACTTTGCACTAGAGACCTGTTGCATTTTGGACTAGAGAATGCTATTACCGTAATAGTGTTATAGAGATAAATACTTTATCCATAAAATAAGACTCAAACCAAGTTGCTAGCCATCAGATGTTTGCAGCATTTCATTAAAAATTGCATTATTTTCTCACAGTTGCAGAGAAGGACATATAGCCAAAAGGGGCAGTATTGACAAAATTCTGAGAAACCAGGAGGAGGCAGTGTGTGGCTGTTAATACTTGGCAGAGGGATTTCTTAAATCTGTCTCCATACCTGTTGTTTCTCCTTGTTCTGGTTTTGATCTCATGACTGTTTTTTTTTTAAATAAAAATCTGCATGGCTCAGATAAGGCATACAAGATGAATAATGGGCTTATCCATTTCCTCCAGTCTTCACATTGCAAATAGGATTGATTGCAATGTGTTCTAAATGTGCAAGAGAGCAATAATAATCAGGGAACAACAATTTCATTCTGAAAGGAATTAGGTTATTTTGTTGATGAAGATCAAATATAGGATGAAATGCATTATGCTTATGCAAAATATATTTCATACTTCCAGATGATGGAATAAGTTTCGTCTTCTCCACTTATATATTTTTTTTTAATTTGTGTGAATATTGTATTGATTTTGAATTATTACGGATACCTTCCTCAAACCCATATTTGGATGAAAAGGTAGCTCATATACCATTTAAATCAATCAATCAGTTTCTCTGTTCTCTAATTTTTATTGAACAGGAGAGATGCTTAGAGCAGGTTTGCCTGGCTCAAACTTCTTTGCCACCATACACTGTGAGAGTTGTGATCCATCTGGACAGCACCAGCGTGTCTGAGGAAGGCTGTGCTAGACAACTGGAGCCAAAATGTACTATTTCACCCCAACCTTGGCCTTTTTTTTCAAGACCCTGTCAGTTGGTCAGGCCTGAATAGTAGAAGCACTCCTGGCAGGATTCAGTCTTTCATGTGGCTCTTAAAATACAGAATTCCTCGGCCCTTAGTTGGTTCCTTGAGTCGCAGATGGCAAGCGCTTGGCTTTTGTCTGTGTTATAGCTTCCTTCACTTTCAGGACTATCATTCCTCTGCCTGTTTGTGCCCTTTTTTGTAGCTGCCTTGCCTTAGAGCTTTTTTCTCCCTTTATAGTCCCCCTACATCCTGTAACCACTGGGGAAAAAATGGCCTTTTCCTTCAGCTTTTTTTCAGTGCTTGTCAAGATAATTTACTGCCTGAAAAATAAACCTATTTGAGGATTTGGGGCAAAAGCACAGTCCTGTTTCTCCCCATCCCTGAACAGTAAAAACATAGCAATAATAAATTACATTTGCTGCTCTTTCAGTCACCTCAAACAGATGGCCTCATTCTGTTTGATGGGAAGCCCTCTCCCCATCTAGTCTTCCAAAAGCAGCTTGCCTCCTAGCCTCCCCCAAGTGCTGAATCTTTCATTTCAAATGGGGGCAATGTCGTCTGATACAAGATGGGGCTTCCTGGGTCATAAGATCAGTGCAAATGCTTTTAGTAAAGCAAGCTACCTTTGGCAGCTCTGGTTCCTGCCCCGATTCATGCGAAACAATACAGATGGACAAGGCAGTGTATGCCAAAGCTGGGCCTTTTGCTTGACTCCGAATACAACAGCTCCCCCGGTGCAATCAAGAGCATTAAGATTAAGATTTCTTCACCGGTTGCTATGGAGCTAGCCAGGGATGGTTATGAAACCTGCCCAGGGTGTATAGCTCATTAGGAGAATTTAGTTAAAGGCTTTGTTTTTATTCTGAGGAAGTGGCTGACACAACTTGGTTAAATCATTTCACCACCTCCAGTATATGAAAGGGATCAAACTGATTAACTCGATTAACCTCTTTAATGCCAGTTGCACTATGCTTATTTATTCATTAGTCGTCTCTCCCAGGCAACTGTCAGCGCTGAATACTGTGGGCAAACATGCATACCCACACATTTTCTGTGGCAGTGAAGGTCCCAAAATGAGAAATGCCCTTGAGAATATTCAGAGTTTTAAAAAAGTTACGCTATTTCTGTGTTTGGGGTTTTTTTTCCCTGCAATTATTTTACAATATATACTTGGAGACAAAAGCTGTGAAAGAGAGAACTTAGCAACAGGCCACAAACAAGGGGCAAATACAGATGCTTCATTGCAGATCATTTACGATTGCCAACAATATCTACAATGGTTTAAAGCGAATCTTTCGACCAAACTTTATATCTTTAAAATGATAAGTAAAATTATAATCCTGGAGAATCTTCCCTGTCCCTGTCCAGGTTGTCTAATGGTAGAATTAGCTATTAGTGTGAAATAGTAGCAGTTGCAGCAGGCTGGCTTAAGGAAAGACTTCTGCACTGGAGCATCCCAGGTGCGTTCCTTGGTTTTCTGATCAGTGAATATCAGAGGTGGGTTTTTAGTTTCTCTGGGGAGGTATTTAAACTGGTTTTGCAGTTGCTGCAACTAACTACAGAAGGGAAATTTTAGTGTCATTAGTGAACATTGACAATGCCGGCTCTTAAGATTATCCATGGCAATTAGTTATGGTAGCTATCTACAATATTGTACTTGGGACATGTCTCTAAATATTAGCAGCTATACATCATGAATGTTGTATATTACAAATGTATTGCTTTTGGGATCTCCTAGATTTTTGGTTAGTTTCTATGGGAGTAAAATATTGGATAAATAAGGTCTTTGGTCTATTCCAGCAGAATTCTTCTGTTCTATATCTGTCTAGGAAGTAGTAAGTCCCACTGAGTTTAGGGGACTAACTTCTCATTAGTGAGTATAATGCGAAGCATATTTTTTATTGATGTGTAAGGAAAATATTTGATAAATCATTGTGAATCACAATAGCAGCAAAATCAAATCGTACAGGTTTGTAAGGTATGTGGAAATGGCTTAACTTTAGTCTTATTATTGTTTCCAGATCTACCAGAGTGGAATTTTGATGGCTCCAGCACTCTCCAGTCTGAAGGCTCAAACAGTGACATGTATCTCGTGCCTTCGGCCATGTTTCGAGATCCTTTCCGCAAAGATCCAAACAAACTGGTTTTATGTGAAGTTTTAAAGTACAACCGCAAGCCCGCAGGTGTGTTCCAACTTTGGCCTTTTAAACCTTCTGTCCTGACCAGGAAAAGAAGTGCAGAAACCCCCCACTTCATAGAAATGAATAATAAGGCAGAGTGTTAACCCTTGCACATTGTGCACAAAAAGCATCCTTTTTAACATGCCTTGCCTGGAGAAAGAGGGTTTAATGTTTTGAGAAAATATTACTGGAGTTTAGACTCTAAAGCTGATAGCCTTGGGTGATGATCACTAAATGAAATCTCCAGTTCATACGTAAAGATATCTGGGAGAGAGTTTGTGATCATAACCTTCAAGCCTTTCTTGTAAATGTATCTGGATCTTTTTGAAATTAAAATGCTGGATTTGATGGGCCCACCATCTGATCCAGCAAGGTGCTTCTCCTGTCTTTACAAGTCAGGAAGCAATAGTTTGGGTTTCTGGGAGGAGATCTACCAGAGGCCAACTTTATCAAATCAGGGATATACATTTCAAGAGCTAGACTTTTGCTCCTTTAGTATTCTCATACTTTTTCTCTATATGGAGAGAGAGAGAGAGAGAGAGAGAGAGAGATGGATAGAAAGAAAGAAAGAAAGAAAGAAAGAAAGAAAGAAAGAAAGAAAGAAAGAAAGAAAGAAAGAGAAAGAAAGAATTCCTAGAGGAGAATCAAGCTTAATATAGTATCATTACAGTATTCAAGAATTTTCCACAATTCATTCTAAATTGGAAAGGAAGTTGTTGTGTTTTTCTGATTGATGAGATTTTAAAGTTTTTGTTTTGTTTTGTCACGAGCTTAGCCCAGTGGGCAGCATAAAGAACAGGTATTTTTGGCCCTGCTACCACTCCTTTCACTGTTCCCAGGGGGAACTCTAAATAGGAGACTTGCAGTTCCCCCGAAGACAAAAATTCTGTGCCATCACCTAGCAGAATAATCTAACCTAGTGGTTTATCAAAACGTGGTAGGTTACAATTCACTTGTGACCATCTGTATTTCCGTGGGGAGGTAATTGCATGGTAGCATTATGTCACATCACAGGCAGTCTCTGCCATACACTGTGATTCTTCATTTACGTTTTTGATCCTGGTTGTTCAACAGAGTCCATCGCAGAAGTTTATTTTGGTAACAGTCAGATCCTACTGTATCATTATAATGGCACTTATACAAAATAAGAATTAAAAAACCGTTCCTTTTTGGACTGAACCACACTCCCTGACTATGTCTAACATGACATTTCTGGTAACAGCTTGCCAGATCCTTTTGGAAAGGCACCAGCACAGCATGCAGTTGCCAGAAAAAAAGTTAGTAAATGCTCTCATGTGAAGCCACTTCCAATCACAAGACTTTGATTCTTTAAGCTTCAGCTGATTTCTCATCAGCTGATCTGCATAGCTTTCCTCATGCATCTCTCATGTAATATATTGAACAATGTTTCCCCTTTTAACCACTGCATTATAATTCTGAAAAAAATCTAGGCTTTATTAGCATCTCAAAGCCATCCTGTTGTAATAGCCATGCTGACAACTGTTGCCATTGTTTACCTTGGTGCTGATATTTAATCAAGATCTTTGACTGTAAAGGACAATCTCGGCTTAGCTAAAATATTCTGAGGACTCTTGAGCAATAAGTCATCCAGCTTCAACTACATCCTGGCAATGTAAAAATAAATACAATGTGGTGACTTATCTTACAAGGTGACTGGGAAGATTAATTAGAAAGCAGTTTAGGCACACTGAGCTTTAGAGATTGGAAGGAAAGAACATTAGCCAAACCATCAACCTAAATCCTCTCTTCTGTAAAAGACTTGCTTAACCTTGAGTCTTTGCCCCTAAGGGCAGTGAAGTACAAATATATGAAGTTGCAGTTTGTATTCATCTATGCCTCCCTTTTAAGGGAAGATACAATCTGTGTGAATGACCAACTTTGGCTTACTCCTTGTTTCTTTTAGAAACAAATCTAAGAAATACTTGTAAAAGGATTATGGACATGGTGTCTAACCAGAACCCTTGGTTCGGAATGGAGCAAGAATATACCCTTCTAGGAACAGATGGACATCCCTTTGGTTGGCCTTCCAATGGCTTTCCTGGACCACAAGGTAAGATTCTATATAGTAAATTCCTATGAAGTCTTGAATGCATAAGTACTAATGACAGTCTGCCATTGGGACACCACCACAGGTTAGTGACAGAGCTACTGCTTTTCATAATAAAGATTAGGTCCCTGATACTAGAAATGGGAATGTAGGCAGCAGAAATCTTCTGCTGAGGTAGATGGACCACTGACTTAATCAACAGAAATTCCCAATTCATGAGAGAGAATGGAACTGTTTAGAGGAAAAGAGTCATGCTTTCAAAGTACGGTTTATATATTTATATATCAAATTTATATCACCGCCCAAATCCCCCACAAGGAGGGACTCTGGGCAGTTCACAACAGTTACTAACTGTTCACTTGTTACTCCTTCTTGGATTAATCTAATGGTGATCTGAGCAAATCAGGGATGACATTGTGAACAGGATCATAATCCAAAGGATTAGATTACCTGAGGACATCACTAAAGGTATATTAAGTCAATGACTGAATAAGAAAGGACAGCATAATTCAATTTACCCTTTTCACAAGAGTATCCCTTATATAACATGGATCTGCTGAATATAGTGACTAAAGGTATGGATTCCCCTGCTGACTTCTTTTGTTTCTTGTGTTTCTCCAGGACCATACTATTGTGGAGTTGGAGCAGACAAAGCTTATGGCCGAGACATTGTAGAAGCCCATTATCGTGCCTGCCTATATGCAGGTGTGAACATTGGAGGCACAAATGCAGAAGTTATGCCAGCACAGGTATAGATCCTTGTTGCTAATGCTTACCTTTCACCACTGGAATTCTTTGTACCCATTCAGCATACAAAGAGAAGGATGTGAATAGCATCTTGCAAAGGTGTTGCGATTGTCCTAACTTGATTCTGATTCTCTTGTAGTGGGAGTTCCAGGTGGGTCCTTGTGAAGGTGTTGAGATGGGTGATCACCTCTGGATTGCACGATTCATCCTTCATCGAGTGTGTGAAGACTTTGGCGTCATTGTATCTTTCGACCCAAAGCCCATTCCTGGGAACTGGAATGGGGCTGGATGCCATACTAACTTCAGCACTAAGGGCATGCGAGAAGATGGAGGCCTCAAGTAAGTGCTGCTCCTTTCTTGCAAAGTTTTCTTTAAGGGACTTTAAGAGACAAGGAGAAACAAACCATCCTCCCAAAATATTACAACTAAGTTATTGGGATAGCTGAAAAGTACAGTATATTGGACTACTTTACAATAAAGAAAATTAATAGGTGAAAACTCCACTGCATTGAAAATTGGAAAAAAAAACCACCCTGCATATAAAAGACTGAAGGCAAACTAGAATGTCTTTTACTGCTAGGGATATTTCTACTAGCACTGTGTGTATGTTTTACAAGAATGTTTAAAATTAGATTTACTCTCCCCCAAGTCATTCATCTGCAAAGGATGCCATAGTTGTATTCTGCGAGTTGGATGAAATACTCTCCAAAATGTCTTTTGATTTTAAATATGGGCAGGAAGGGGAAATCATTTCACAATGTTGGTTTTCTTGAATTTTCATCATTAAGAAGTATTTTTTATATTTGGAGGCTAATGGGAATGCCTAGCTTTAAACAAGCACATATCAAGAACAGGGCTATTTCTATATTAGAGCTTATGGGAGGCAGAAGAATATAGTAATAAGTAAAGAACCTTGCTTCCTAAAATCATTCACTTTCCTTTCTAATATTTGGCATTCCTCTGGAATAAAGTATTAGATAGACCTTGCTGTACGCTTGTGAAACTGCGACACATGTTCAGTCTTAGCAACATAAACAGCTGAGCGCCCTGGGCTGTCTTTGACAACGCTCTTCTTTCTTCCACAGGCAAATTGAAGAAGCCATTGAGAAGCTCGGTAAGCGTCACCAGTACCACATCCGCGCCTATGATCCCAAAGGAGGGCTGGATAATGCCAGGCGCTTGACTGGTTTCCACGAAACATCAAACATCCATGAGTTCTCCGCTGGAGTAGCCAACCGTGGGGCCAGCATTCGTATCCCAAGAAATGTGGGCCAGGTGAAAAAGGGCTACTTTGAGGATCGACGGCCCTCTGCTAACTGCGACCCATATGCTGTGACCGAAGCACTAGTCCGCACTTGTCTTCTCAGTGAAACTGGGGATGAGCCCTTTGAGTACAAGAACTAAGTGGGCTTGTCCCATGCGCTCCCATTCCCTTCTTCTGTATTTTCTCTCTTCTAGATATTAATTGTGAGGGCGTGAGATACCATGTTTGTGCTCCCTCTCCTAAAGCTTACCCTTTGTTTCTTTGTGTGGGAGGGGGAAGTCTAGTCTCTTTCACTGTTTGTTCTGTCATTTGAGGGGCAAAGAAGACAAGTGGGATTTTACCACTTTCATGTAATTCATCTGTATGTCTTGACAGGGTTTTGGTAGCTTCCAGGAATAGATGGCAAAGTCGAGACCTGGGTTGTGGAGAGGAAGATAGAAGAAGTATATTGTTGGGGTCTAATTGTTCTCCCTCCCTGGATTTGCCCTTCATGGGCTATGTTGGAATGAGGAAAAGGGCAATTGGGTGTCATTCATTCTCTTTGGTAAAATGAATATGGCAGCCCATCACCATTCAGTCTGGGGTGCTGGTACACAATGCAGATCCACAAGCAAGTGGAAGTCCACAAGGGCAGGAAGTCATCTTGATACCTTTTCCTGGGACTCCTAGAGTATTCCTACATGCAGACTTTTTCCTGCCAGAGTTAGAACCATTCTTAGGTCTTCTTAAGGTCTTTGGTCACTGTTCCCTTCCTGGGATTCAAAGTTGTAGGTTTTATTTTAAAAAGCTGCTGAACACTTCTATCTGTTCTTGGAAGCTAACTGATTTTTTGTTTCTAACACAAAGTGAAATAGTCTTTTTATATATATTTAAATGTCTAAAAACACCTACAAAAATTGTTGTCTTTTTTTAAAGGTCCACTAAATCAGCTCTTTGAAGAAGGGCTGAGATTGCTGCAAGGGTCTGTTGGTTAAGGCTCATAGGTGAAATGGGAAAGCAGGAGAAACGTTTTAGCTGTGTGCTGTCGTGTTCAAGAACAAGTTTGATGGTTTGTTACACACAAGACGCTGTCCGTTTACAGGCTTATAAGTTAAAATAGGCATTAATTTTTAATTTAAACTAAAGCCGCTGGCTGTCTAAGCTGAGCCGCGTGCGGCTGGCTGCAGCTTGTGCTTCAAATGAAGAGTTGACTGGTCAACTTTAACCATATTATTGACAAATAATTGGCAGGGAATGGAGGGTGTTAAAATTCCCGGTAGGATCGGCATGTCAATTAAAGCAGGGCTTTCCATAAAGAAGGCAAAAGCACAGGAGGGGAGGGGAAATGGATTTTTAGAGATTTTAAATAACACATTTTTAGGAGTTTCTCAAGTTGTACAGTTTTTCGGAGACCACTGCTATTCCAGTAGGTACATCCTGGCACTCAAACATACCTGCCACTTCTGCCAGGGAGTTGTTAATAAGCATAGTTGACCTCAGAGGAAATGCTAGTGGTTCAAGTGTGTTGGGACTTTGTACTTTGGTGTCTTGGATGGTGCCAATCAGTTTCTGCCGCATTTGGACTTGAGAATGGGGGGGGGGGGGGATTTGTAATAAAATAATTAAATCCAGTGGTGATTCTCTGCCTCTGTTCTTTCATGGTCAATCTGCATACAGTTTGCAGTAATCTGCCAGTACCACTAGGAACTTGGGTGGCTTCAGTCAATCTAACTTTACCCAATCTGTTACTTGCCAAATATGCTCAGTTACAACACTCATCACCGCTAGCCAGAATAGCCATTGCAATGATGGAAGTTGTACTCCAGCACATTGGAAGCATCCTGGATGGGGGAAGGCCTGATAATTCATTTTTCATTATTGGTCCAGTAGCAGGTGGCAGGATGTGTATGAAAGGACATGAGCAAAGCAGGATGGTCCTGGCTCTCCTTATTAGACTACTATTGAGGATCATGACTAACTGATTTATGGAGGACCAATTTATCTCTAGTCTAGCAACTACCATTCCTGTTCAAAAACAGTCGTGTAACGGACTACTCCATAATTACAACTATTGCACTCTGCATACTATTGGAATGTCAATGCATTTGGAGCACACCTGCTTGCGGAGGTGCACTTTGGTTTTTATGCTGTCTTTTTCAGAAAAGTAAAAAGCAGAAATGGGGGGGGGGATTCTAAATTGGCGGCACTAGCTTTTTACATCACCATCCCTAGAAACTAGGGACTGAAGCAAGATTTGCTTTGCCTTTCACTAGCTAATACACCAAACATTGCTCTCTGGTGAGATTTCCCAGAAAGCAAGTCTGCAGCTATTACACAGTACTGGGCTTGTGTTCATGGCAAGAATCTACACTTTTAAAATCAGTCTCCCTCGGATCCAGCCCAGGAGATGCCTGTTTATACATAGTTACTCTATTGCACCTCTTCCCTCCTTAAATTCAGGCTATTAGCCTATTTGGAGGTAGCCTTGTTGGATTTATTCATGTGTGCAATGTAAGAGTTAATTTTTCCCAGGGCCGGGCTGCTGTCAGTTCTTACTGTATCAAGGGACATGGAGCATAGTGCAATGGGGTGCAGGCAAAAAGCTTTTCCCTCCATTTTACCCAGCTTAGCAGCATCCACATCTAAAGGAAGCTCAGAATCCCTCTTTAGAAAGGATGAAACTCAGGCACCCTCAGAAGGGTGTTGGGTATTGTAGAACCTATTTATTTTTACAATCCTGTGCCAAAGGCAACTCATGTCAGAATTTGGAGGCTTAGTGCTTCTGGAACAATGTTTATATAGGCATGCAAAACAAGAAGAGAGGAAAATCAAAATGGCGGAGAGGAGAGGAGATGTGCAGGAAGGTAGCAACAATAGCAGAGTAGTTCACACAACCGCTGAAAAAGGATAAGGCAGAATGCAGCTCGTAAGACGGTTCTTGAGGGGCTATCTTCTCCCCAGGGTATCTGCCCATCCCACATGCTCAGATAGGGAGAGCGCACTCCGGGTCCCTTCGCTGAAGCAATCCCATTTTGTAGGACCCAGGAGGGGTGCCTTCTTGGTGGCAACCCCTGTCTTAGGGAATGATCTTCCTCCTGACATAGGGTTGGCTCCAACCCTCCTGGTCTTTAGAAAGACTGTTGAGACCTGGCTGTTTCCCCGAGCCTTTGGGTCATGAAGCCCCAACTGGATGATGGTATCATTGTTTGGATTACCATTTAATGGTTTTATTGTTTCATTATTGTTTGTAGGTGTATTTATTGTGGTTTTGTATCCTTTTTGTCAGGCCTTGTTGGTTTTTTGGGTTTTTTGGTAAGCTGTCCAGAGTCACCTTGGCTGAGTTGGGCAGCCATATAAATGTTTTAAACGAAGAAACGTATTTCTAAGGTCTTGATTTATCTATGGAAGTCTGATCAGGTTCAGTATTTTATTTACTTTAAACACAGACTTTGCTGAACCCTATAAGTAAATTTATAAAAGCTGGTACCTCACCACAAAGTAGTTAACATGTTGAGTTGTCAGATCCAAGGTTTTTTTTTTTTGGTAAGATACTAAATGGACAAACGATTGAAACACAACGGAGTTTGTTATAATACACCAGGAAGGTGTTTTGCTGTAGTGTTGCTTCTGATTCCTTCTTTTGCTGGAATTACAATTACATAGCAGTGATGTACCTCTGACCTGGACCCCGTACAGATTATAGAGTCTATACCTTTGCGAGATATAGAGATACACTTGCATACAGTTTATCTTCAGAGACAACTATATATTATCTTCCAGATTTTCCCCAACCTGTGGCTTCCAGAAGTATTAGGATCACAGCTCCCAGAATCCTTTGCCAGCATGACTGATTAGCACGAAATCAGCCATGGCAGATACTTTTTTATATTGTTCATTTCTTGAATATATGAAATCCTTGCTAATTTACTGCAAAACATTCAGAGAGCAACTAGTAGAACCCAATTTACCTTTTGCCTCTCCCATTTAATGCTTTAACTTGAGATGCAGTTTAAGCTTTCTGTTTTCTTTAATCACTATTATAATAACGATCTTGTGCTATTCTATATTATGAATAGCTGTATTAAACATAATATAGGTATTCCTTGCTTAACAATTCCCCTGTTTAGTGACCATTCAAAGTTATGAAGGCACTGAAAAAGTAACTTTATGTCCAGTCCTTGCACTTATGACTGTCACAGCATCCATGGTCATGCGATTGCATGCTTCATAGCCAGTTTCCAACAAGCAGAGTCAATGGAGAAGCCAGCAGTAAAATCGCAAATCGAAGTCACATGATGTCTCACTTAATGACCTGCAGTGACTCACTTAACAACTGCGGTGGAAGTGAGGTCATGAGTCTGTTGAGGTCACATGATGTCTTTCTTAATCACTTAGCAATGGAGTTGCTGGTCCCAATTGTGGTCATTAAGCAGGGACTATCTGTATTAAGACAAGATTTGTTTATTGAACAAACCAGATTCACTCACATTTGTAAGCAAAAAAATCCTAGTTTGGACAATTCCTAGCTTGGTTTCCAGTCATCTTATCTGCTGATATCCTAAACATCCAAGTAAAGGATGTTTTGATTATAAAAGTATACTTCCTGCTCATTGTTGAGTATGTTGTTTGTGAAAAGTTTATGCAGTAGGTCTTTCATGTATAGTGTATGTTTACCTGCTTTTGGCTTGGGTGCACAGAATACACTGAAGTAGAACCGCATGAATCACTTTATAGTTCATGACATGTGTGGACCCAACCTGTGTGTTTGTGTGACAATACTAGTAATATGATGAGATTTAATAGTTCTTGCCACAGTTAAAACAGGCCAAGGTTTGTAAATAAAATCATGGCTTCAAATTGGAGGTTTGTTGTCTGAGGAGGATTCAAACTTTCAGGTAAATCACAGTTACGCACAACAAAGCTTGGCTTTACATGACGGGTAGCTAAGACTATTTCATCCATTTTTGACAAGTCCACTGTTGCTAGCTTTAGATGCACAATACTTTGCTTTGATACATAGATTTACTGTAGACATGCCCACCCAACACACACTACATACTCTGCTCTTCCTAGGTCTCCAGATAAGAAATTCCAGGGGCATAACAATTGCTTGGGTTTTTATATCCTTTGTAAGGTGGTCATTGAAGGTATTAGATTAATGTCTGTTTATTTACAAATGTAACAACAGAACATGATGGAGATACAGATTCCCCATTTTGGTAGATAGCCAATCCATTCCCCACATACCCAATCTCTAGAAAGAGAGACAGCTCTTCAAATTCAGCTGTCAAACTTATTCAAAATCATTACCATGTCCCTCTGTGTGACCTATTACCTCCTCTACTGGTAAAACCATCAGTACACATTTAGCAGAAGTGGACATTTGGTAACAAAGTGCTGCACTTAATACTTTCTTGGCGCCTGATGGTTGCATAGCGATGGGACCATTTCACAGAGCTGGTTTTTGGGTGGATTTTGGGAGGGCTTTCTTTGATTTTTAAGACAGTTTTTTAGGTATTTCCTAACTCAAATGGCTTTCAGATTTTAGCAACCATGATCAAAAATAGTTTTAAGGACCAGAATAAAGGGTCTTGATGGTCACTGAGACACCAAGGCCACAGGTTGTTCATTCCTTCACTATAATGCGGTTCATTCATTTTGCTTTATAATGGACACTAACGCTATCAGATGTGGGTTGAAAATATCCAGTTGATCACTGGATGACAGCAAAAAGATAGAGAAAAGTAGCCATCCAGATTTTTTCAGCCCACATTTGGTAGGCTTGGTTTATAGTCTGGTGTGCGTGAATGAACAAGGCCACTTGTTCAGCAAACTGTGGGCCAAAGCAATACGTCAGCCGAACTTTAATGAAAGGTTTTAATATATTTTCATTTTTTGAAAATTAACTCAAAAAGCGTTGAATGTCTTAAAGCTCTCTATTGCCCTAAAGGCTATTTTTCAAAGTCTGTAAATGCTAAAATATGTTAAAGAAGAATCCTGCCTTTTAATTATTTTTTAATATTTTATTTCACAAATTGCCATAAGTCATATAGCAGAAAGATTCTATCTGAGGCTCCTGACCCATTACTTTGAGTCCACTCAAGGTCTCTTGCAGGTTGTGCCATCAAATCTGGCAGTACGTTTTGTTCACCAAAATTTAGCAATGCCACTGGCCACTGGAATTTGGTTGCAAGCCAAACAGTTGATGGAAGGGTGAAGGAGAGAAAGCATTCGCAACTGATGGATCACTTTTGAGGGGTGTCTTCCCATTTGCCAGCCCTTCTGACTTCAATGTCATATTGATGCCCACTATGATTTCTTGATGTGTTGCTCAAAGAAGAATGAAGGTGCTACTTGAACAGAAAGAGGTTAATGCTTATTTTATCTTAATGAATTTAGATAGTGATAATCTAAACATGATACTTAATTTAAAGCAAAAAAAACCCCTCTGTTCTGTTTAATCTGTCATGGTTCATTCACATAGTAATACAAGCTATCACCTGATTTTGCAGTCTTCGAGCAATTAACATGTGTGACTCAATTGCCAGGATTATAACTATGAAATTATCCATGATTAAATAGTGATAGGTAGGTCATCTAGAAACAATACAGCATCTTGCTGTTTACTTCCTCAGCATTTCAGTTTAAATACTTGTCCATTCTTGTTTCAGAACAAAAACCTTAGCTTATATTAGGTTAGCTCTTGATCTTTTGTACTAGTTACTCTGTGAACACCATCACTGTTCTTGTTGAAGTATTTTGTACATTAATTGTACATTAATTATGCATTAGATAAATAGTACATACAGTAATGCCAAAGAAGATTTCTCTCCCTCCCAAGGAAACATAAGATTTTTACCACCCATTACATAACCTGCTTAGGTGAAATGGATTAATTTGAAGCTCTCTTGCTTCACATTATGCCACTGTTATATAATAATAACTGCATCTGCTCTGTATTTCTGCTACTTCTACCTGGAGCTCGACAGTTATTTAGCACTATGCAGCAATTAATGTAGCATTTTGGTTCCAATTTTGAAATTGTGGTTTCTGTAAGATAACCTGAAATACAATGAGCAAATCCATTCATATTCTATTTCCATTATGTCCTCAGTACGCATTCTTTTCTCAGTTCTCATTTCCAGCTAAAAGTATGTGTTAACAATACATTTTTGTTCAATCTGAATTTTCCCTGACTTTCTCTACACCTCCAATATCCTTTAGAATATCCTCAGGACAAAGAATGGTTTTGATGTTACTTTCTAAAATATAATGAATGTAGTTAATAGAGCAGTCTATTACTACTACTAAGAATGATAATAACCCATTTAGTATGTTAACTCAAGCATAAACTCTTTTACATTCAATCTGCATCCTAAGTTTCTGTTGTCTGCTGTTAGGAAGAATAAAAACAGAAGTGCAGAAGGAATTATAACAAAGAAAGCAAGCCTAGTATATTATTTTATTTAAAGAGTACAAACCATGTATAAAAACTAGAAACTCTGTGAAATGGGACTAAACTGAAGAACTCACACATCCAATTATTTTACCGCTATTAGCAACACTACTGACATGTGCGATTTTATGTTGGATGATTTTTCAATGATTTTGAAAAATGACATGAGAAATCAATGGAGCTTCAAGATCAGAATCTTGTTTAATTTAATCAGAATCCTGTTTGAATTTAATGTGAGCCAGAACTGAGAACAAATCCCAGTGCATGATTCTGGCTTACTAAAAGAGGAACAAACCAGAGACCTTGTTTGGATATACTGGATCAGAATCACAAAGTTTTCCTGGTTTGTCCATCCACTTCCAGTGATGAGAGGAGCTAAACACGAGAGATTGATCATCTTGCAGCAATCCTCCTGCTAATTTCTGATAGCATCATTTCTGAATCAAAGTAATGCCTCTGAATGTTCTATATAGGGTTCAAACAACTCCCCTGTTTGTGAATTAAAAAAAGCATCCAGCTGACTATTGTATGAAGCAGTACTTTGGCTACATGAAGTTTGACTTAATGTAGTTTATTATTCTCAAAACCAACCTCACAAACTTTTATTGCAGCAGAGTTGAAATAAATTCATACACCCCTCCCAAAGATCAAAGGTTGTTTCCCAGCAAGTACCCAAGATTATTTCATTCATTCATTCATTCATTCATTCATTCATTCATTCATTCATTCATTCATTCATTCGATTTCTACAGCTGTCCCCTGATACATGAGTCTGAAGAATCCATGTGTACATCCATGAAATACTACAAGTCTAGGGGAATTCTCAGCACCTTTCCTGCATTTTTTATGGAAGCCACCATTAGTATATGTTTGTAGTATATATATGGCATTTGTTCAATGATTCAGTCACAGTCATACTTTTTTTCCCTGCCTATTTATCCATTCATCCGTCCATTTCACTTTTTTTTTTTTTTTGGGACAAAACACAATATAATTCAGCAAATGAGGTCAGTTTAAATAATACAAAATTTTAAGACTCTTCCAATTCCTAAATTAGATTACAATATAAATTACAGTATCTGACTTCACACCACACATTATGCCACAAACAAACCACATTGTGTGAATAAATTTTTGGACTTCATTTAGATGTTCCTCATTCTGCACCATCTCTGCTTGCTCTCTATTTGATTATTCTGAGATCTGTTTTTGCAAGACAAGAATGCAGTGATTTAAGGAAGAGATGAAACACTGTTTGGAGTGACTTGCAACTGTAAGAGATAATTTGCAAAAAACAGGGTGATACAGTTCTTATGTTTAGTTCAAAACCCATCTGAAACATTATCGCACTAAGCTTTAAACTCTGCCAGTCTTCTACTTCTTCCTACACTGTCCAAATATGAAATATCAAGTAAATCCTACAGTGTCTTTATCATAAGCTTCTTCGGAATAGAAAGCTGTTTTGTCAAATGCATGGAAATGACCCTTTATGTGCACTACTATGTTAAGTAGAAGCCCACAGAACTCATGTTCCTGTATGTTTGCTAGTTTTCAAGCATAGGAAAATAATAGTATTCACTCAAAATCATATAATTGTTCGTTCTAAATACCATCAACAGTTAGACAGTCAATATTCAGTACTCATGGCATAGGGCCAGGTTGTTTGTGGGACCACTTACCTTCGATTGTGTCTGTTCATCCCATGAGATCTGCTAGGGTGCCTGTGCTTCAGCTTTCCTCCATATGCCTTCTCTGTTGTGGTACCTGTCCTTTGGAAGAGCAAAATTGCCCCCCTCAAAGATTTGGATGGCCTTGATGCTTCTGTACGACTTTAAAAAGTTGGTTTTTCCCCAAGTTTTTGGCTTTGAGCTAGGATGCTGGATGAGCCCTTCTGGTAAGTGATCTGGGATGTTTTGGCCTTGGTTTGTGCTGTTTTATATTGTGTTTTTGCAGTTCTGCTTCTTGTTTACTTTCTTTGGTGCTTTAATTTTATGTTAGCTGCCCAGAGCTACAATTCATGAGTTAGGTGGTCAAATAACATAAAATAAAAAAATAAAATAAAATAATACGTTTCTGTGTTCAGAGTGGCTGTCTCTTCTAGTTCTAGGGGTGCTTTCCATCATTCCTGATCTTCTATACTAAAAATCCAGTTCCCATGCGTAGAATTGTCATCTCTCATCATTACCGCTTCTTTTCATCAGTCGGAGCACTTTTTTTCCATCCAAAGAACAATGGGGTCCCATGTGTGCAGAGGACTGTAGTGACCGTGTGCCACTCTGTTACTCTCTTTTGTCACACTCCCTTCAATGGCATGTTCAGTGCTTCTGAACAAACGCCTCCAAATAGGACAGGGTTCAAAACAATGAAGCGTGTGTTTTCTCTGTTCACACTGGCCTTACCAGCCTAGCAAGGCCAAGTTATTCTGCTTTTATAAGCCCTTTTATGTAACCTTCATTCTGAGCAGGGCTAGTGCCAAGTTGAAATTCAAGATTAGTGAAAAACAGGAGAGGTGGAGGAAAATTTAAAAACAAACACTTTTGACAGTTGGGTTTAATCTCTGTCTCCTGTCAAAAATCCGCTTACGCACGCGATTCAAACAATTAAAGGACTGTGTACTGAACCTTTTTCAGGGGAGGGTCTTTGTTTTGTTTTCAGAATAGCCGGTTCTTTCTCAGCTCATCGTTTAGCTAACCAGTGGCCCAGGAATTACATGCATGTGATATAATTCCTGTGCTGCACAGGGAACAACAATGGTGGGTGAAGTCAACTGGGTGGTCTGTCGTAAGTAATCAACACCCTATTGGTGCAGACTGTGAAGCTGGAAAAGCCCCACAAGATCATTCCCCCATCTGCTGTACCTACATTAGGTAAACTGAGGGACTCTCTCTGTCTTTTTCTCTTCTTTTTCTCAGGCACTCTTTCTGAATTCCCCAGCCATTCTCATTGTTCTCACTGTGCACCATATACTGTAGGAACCTGCCTTCAGAGGACACTGTCATGTCACTAATGCTGGATTTCCTGTCCACTTGGCCTCTTGTCTCCGTATCATGAACGGGGGGTGGACTATTTCTACCTTTGCTTCAGGCAGCAAAATGTGCTTGGGTTGATCCAGATCAAGAGGGTTTGGGAGCCAATCAGGCCTTGCCCAAGAGAACTGTGTATGGTCAGATCTAGTTCTGAGTATCATCCTTTAAAAATGATAGCAATAAACCAGGATGTGGCCAGAGAAGGGAGTTAAATGCAACAAGGAGCCAAGTCCTATGAGGTTAGATTTAGCCTCATGAATATGAAAACCATTTTCAAGTATGGCTAAGAAGGAATATTGTATAAATGATACAACAAATATATATATTTCTTTTTCTAGAACAGGCTTTTCTGATCTGTTGCCTTCAGAAGTGTTAGATTGCAAAGCCATCAACTGTGGACTAGCAGGAAACTTAAAGGCTCTGTGGCAGATAGTACAACAGAATGTATGACTAGAACGTGAGGTAAAGAGAGATGAAAAGCCATGGTAGAACTATTGGCCTGCTCTCAAATATGTTTATATCAGATTTTCTTAACATTTTGTCCTCTACATGCCTTCCTAGTCTAGCCAACACTTCTAGAGATTTGGAGAAAGTTGATGGATATGAACACACAATATTTGTTTTTTACTCCAAAGAACAATGTTAAGTTATATTATCCCTACCAATGCCACATCTTCCTGTAACTTTTGCCTATAATGCTCCTGCACTGAAATGGGGTAGCAGAGAAAAAAAATGCTTCTGCAATGAGCAATGAGACTATTTTCAGTCACTGGGGAACTTTGGACCATTCACTTGCTCTCAGCAAAATCTACCTCACAGAATTGTTCTTCTAAGAAAATAATTCTGAGTTTTTGGAGCCCAGATATAGCAATTCCAGAATTTCCCCAGTGACTGAAAATAGTCTCATTGCTCTTAGCCTAGCATCCTAATAAACCACACTGGCTCTTCCAGCCAGAGGAATAATCCGAATGCAGAAGAGATTTTTTTCTCTGCTATCCCATTTCAGTGCAGGAGCATTACAGTGCTAAGTTAAAGAATACGAAAACAACACTGTAGATTTCTACACTATGGAAGCTGCCACAATATATGTATCAGGTCTGGAATACATCTTATCCTGGAACATACATTCCATGTAGGAGAATCTACAGTAAACAATTGCATCATCATTAAGAGAACAATTACTGTTCAGATTTCCAGCTTGGCAGACCGTGTCTCTTCCAGGATATTGTAAGCTGAAAGGGACATAAACAAGTCAGTATTCTAGCCACCCTGCTGGCCCAGCTGTTTTTCTTTTCCAACTCACAACATTTTGTGGTTCCTAAAGGGCACTGACCATTCTCAGTTCCTACTGGGCTGATTGTTTTAAAACATTTTTTTTATTCCTACATATCTGGTGGTTCACTGGACACACTGATGCCTCTCATCTTATGTTTCAGTGACCCTATTTGTCTCCAGTTCAACCACCTGACTTACCAAAGTGTGAAAACAATGTCAGGAACAGCCTTGGCTTTGCTCCACACAGAAAGAAGCCATGGCTTATGATTACATAGCAGAGATCCCTCCTTTGAGCTGAATTCCATATGTAGTGATTATGTGTACTTTAATCAATCTGTACATTCGCAAGGACTCTGCTGCAGGTCAGTTATGCCTCATAAAGCCTAATGTTTTCTTGTGGGAAACAGAAAGTACCTTTGCAGGTTCAGATCCACTGTCCATCAAATTCACTGTTTTCTTCCCACAATAGCTAAACTGATGCTTTTGGGAAGACTCATAAGCTGGTTGTGAGCACTACAACACTCTTGCATTGTTGGTCCCATCAGCTGGTATTAAGAAGCACGCTGCCTCTGATCCTGGATCCTTGCTGGTAATCTTATCCTCTGTGAATTTGTCTAACCCTGTTTTAAAGTTGTCCAAGGTGGCATGTCCCTCACTATTTCTTCCATCATTTAACTGTGCTGTGTGTGAAAAAGTTCTTTCTTCTACTGGTCTTCTGAAGTCAATACACATACAGTTGTACACATGAAGGCTTCTCTGCCACAGAAGTTGAGTGTCTGCAACAGCTTACATCATTAAGGTGGCATCAGTGGAGATGGGTGGACAAGGCAGGAACATCCACAATTGACCACCTCAGATAACAAGTGCCTAAACTGAATAACTGTGGGTGCCATTCCTAGTTTCACATTTATTAGAGTATTATTTGGACTTAAGGAGTAAGAAAGAGTTTGGTCACCATTGTTTCAAAGGAACATCCTGGGGTCCATTGGTGTTAATCTTAGTGTTTTCTTCTTTGTCTGAATCATTGCAAAGGTTCCTGTGAAGACATCTACCTCTAGCTCTTGAATATGGTGGAACTCCCTTCCTTTCTCAAGATACTCAGATGAAGATGGCCTGTAATGATCACAAAAGCAGGCACTGAAGAAAAAAGGAAGTGCTTGGCAAACAAAGGGAAGATATTTTTGTCATCTTCTTGTGCTTTTAATATATCTGCTTGCTGATCTGCAGCTGTTATACTAAGGCAGCCAGCAGGCAAAACCAAGCAATTGGGTTAATGTGCTATTCTCCAGTCTTAGAGCTTTGATATAAATTCTGCTGCTCTCATTACTAACCCCTGTTCCATCAAAGAAATAAGGTTAGTGAGTGGTGTTATTTGATTTAAGTTAAGAAAAGTGGTTGATGGATTCCCCCAGCTTCATTTCCCTTCCTACTAAGTGTTACCTGTCAGGGGAAAAGAATCACCAATCCTTCTTCCTAATATGTGCTAGGACAGGGTTGGGTGAGTCTAGGTCAATGTTGGAACAGCATGCTTAGCTACTTGTCAAGTTGCCTAATATGTCACTCTGCACCTTGACCTGTCAGTTGGGCTATTTCCAAATATCAGTCTAGCACTCTTCTGAAAGAGTGCTAAACCCACATTCAAAAATAGCTTGGCTGACAGACAAACAGGCATAGTAAAGAGGCATATTGGGAGGGACCAATGGATAAGGAATGAGTGGGAGGGAGCAACAGATAAAGAACGAGTCCCTCCCCAAAGTAACAAAAACAGTAAAAAGTAACAGCCAGGTGAAACCCCTTGTAAGTAGCAGAACACTTCTAATGTACCTGAAGATTCTCCTTCCCAGTTTAAATTTATCTGAGTCACACAGGACTAATGTTTTCTCAGGAGAGTGCTAGACCTATTCTTTAAGAGAGGTCTTGCACTCTTTCAAAATAGCACTAATCCATGTTTACAAGGAGTCTTTTAAGACAAGTGCTTGGAATGAGCAGTCAGGTGTTATGCCTACAGGTGCCTCTGTAAAACTAGTGTAGGCATGCCCAGTGCCTGGAGTAGCATAAAATGGCCAGTAGGCGCTGGGCAGAGCCCCAGCTTCACCATGGAAGTGACCACTGTGGACAAGGCACACCAAATCATATCCATGTGATAATAATGATGTTGGGAGAAGTAGAAACACACTATTATAATATGGGAACAGCTAAGATTAGGTTAAGCTGCCTCAGCTGTGACCTGGGGATGAGACAGAGGCCATGTCATTAGGGCGTGGCACAAAAGAAGTGGTTATGGGAGCATGTTGATCCCATGGTTAATGGGACATGAGCTGAGTCCACAAACTCCCAGTTCACTAGCTTAAGGGCTTTTTTTTTTTCTGAACTTGCCTCATGTTTCATAAGAGCTGAACTTCCTTCACTCTGTATGCTTAGTTGATTTTGTTTTCATTCAAATCATTGCTTGCACTCTGAATCATCTTTATAAAATACATTGACTTTGTACAAAGCATATACTTTGTCGCTGCCCAGAGTCGCTTTGTGTGAGATGGGGGGCTATATATATATATGTGACATATAAACAAACAAACAAACAAACAAACATTCTCGTGTAACAGGTTGCTCCTATGGGAAAAAATTCATTTAAAAATATATGTGCATATAAAAACCAAATCCAGATAGATAGCAACAATAGTTTTAGAACTGCACAGTAAGGACATTCTGGAAGTGCCCTCCCTGAGTTAAATTCAAACAAAAGAACCTTTCATCTCTTGGCTTAGATTTGCTTTAGAGATGGGGTAATAATACTATGGAAAGAAAGGAAGGAAGGAAGGAAGGAAGGAAGGAAGGAAGGAAGGAAGGAAGGAAGGAAGGAAGGAAGGAAGGAAGGAAGGAAGGAAGGAAGGAAGGAAGGAAACCAGCTATGGATCATAAACACTGAAATCCTGAATTCAAGTCCCAACGTAGTCCTAGATCCTCTGAATAATTTTAGGCAGAGTGCTTGTTGTAAACTATAACGGCCTTCTGCCACGGCAAACAGGTAAAAGTGAAATAATAGCTATTTCCACAGCTTCTTGGAAGAAGAATGAGATAAGGAAATGTGATTTGAGCAAGGTTTCTAAATTAAATCAAATATTAACATTCCTGACCCTGGTTTCTTTCTTGAAATCCAACATGACCCATGGCATGAGATTTGTAGGCAAGGCGATGACGTGCTTGTATTTGCATACATTTTTTTTTTTTTTTGTATTTGCACATGAAAACTATTCTGATCAGAAGAGCATTGCTGTTCCTTTTTTCAGATGGATTATAAAGAGCAGCATAAGTGTTTAAAATCTGATTTCTGCTGAAACTGTCTGAGTGGAACAGGAGTGGAGTGTCAGCTTAACACATATGCTCAGAGATACTTCCCTATGTAAGCATAAAAACAATAAAAAAATAATTCCAGTCAGTCATTATGGCAAGTTTCTCCACATATTATATGTGTAAGGATGTAAAGTATCATAGACTTAAACATATCACCTTCTTCTTCTGTGCTACCATAAAGTAGAAATACAGTGGTACCTCGGTTCACGAACTTAATTCGTTCTGCGACTCTGGTCGCGAACCGAATTGGTCGTGAACTGAATCAAATTTTCCCATAAGGTTCAATGTAAATACGGTTAATCCGTTCTGACCCCAAATTTGGTCGCCAACCAATTTTTGATCGCGTCCCGAATCAAATTTCCCCATAAGGTTCAATGTAATTACGGTTAATCTGTTCTGAACCATATGTGTTTTTTTTTAAAACCGCAAAAATATGACACAAAGTACAGTATGAAGAGAGAGAAAGCTAACCTTGCTCGACGCGACTTCTGGCATGGAGGACAGGAAGGCGGGTGGGGAGGCGGTTATCGCTTGGAGGGAGAGTCCCCCTCCCTACAGGAAGCTGCGACCATGTGTCACGGGAAGGAAAATGGCCATGGATCCTGTTCGTAACCCGATCCAGCATTCGCGAACGGAGACAAAATTTTGAGACCGGAGCTGTTCGTGAACCGAAGCGTTCGTGAACTGAGGTACCACTGTACTAGGTACCCTTCCCTATCAAACCTACAGTTTGTATAAAACTTGATGTGTTTTCTGGTGTGTCTTATGTACATGTGTGTCTTAAATAGCCCCAGGAGACTTCAGGAACCTGGAAAGCACTGGAAAGAGATTTGGAAGAAGCCCAAATTAAATTAAGAGATAACTTTGTTCTCCTAGTGTAGTTTGTTTATTTAGAACATTTGTGTCCCATTTTTCAACCTCTCACTGCCAATGTAGTTTTAGAACAAGAATAGGTCATTATTTAAATGTTTAAAAAAATGTTGCAGCAACCAATACCAGCATCTGAAGTACCATTAGCAAAAGAAAAATTTTAAAGACAAATTCAAACTGGGAAATATGCATGTCTCAGTAATGTTTTATATGTGTAAAGTAAGATAATGATCACACCACAGTTTGGCCAAAGCCCAAAATAATGTTTTACCTTACACTTAAAAATGTACAATGATAGCTTAAAGCAAATATATCTTAGAGGTTATCCACAGTTGAACTGCCAACACAGAAAAGCCCTTCTCCTTATCACTTCTCTTCCCTAGAAATGCCTCAAAAGGAGGTCATAAATCACGTAAGGTTCATGTAGAAGAAGATGGCCTTTAAGATACATTGGTCCCAGATCTTGTAATTGTGAATGTGAATTAGAGCTGGTCATGCGGTGGAAGGGCATAAGATATTATCTGGAATGAGAAAATGTTTTGTAGGTTAGGTCAAATTTTCTCTAGTCAGATGCCTTTGAGATGGGCCATGACTGTCTTAATCTGCTATGCAGTGAGGTGCTGGCTGGAATGAAGGAATGTTACTTGAAATCTGGGATCAATTTGTGGAAAGCTGCTTTAGAAGGTCCTCCTATGTGGTAGAAAGCTTGCTTGGGAAAAGATGGCAGAGAAACTGCCTTTCTTAACAAAAGATAACAAGCCCAGATGGGCTCATATCTTGCTTCATGTGTTTAGTACGTGGGCAGAAATAAGTCTGAGGTCTTCTTCCCATTATGTCTTGTTCTTCTGGCTTTAAATATGTTGAAATATACATAGCGGAGTCTTCTTTAAAGGTATCTTATGAGAACACATGCACAGGCCAGATAATTGTTCCTCCTTCCTGCTATGAGTAGAAAACATTTGGGGGGGGTGTTGCATCAATATTGACTCTGACAAACCTGATCAGCCAGAATTAATCCTGAGATATATAGTCATCTGATAACTTGAACCATGTGAATCTCAGTATACAGGACAAATAGTGTAGGTGGAGAACAAAAATGCCTAAAAGCACTATAATCCTTTTGAAATTTCTTCATTAGGTGTTTGGAATCTAAAAAATCCCTTCCTTTTCAAGACAATTTGAGTCACTGTTTTGTGAGATGGGCGGTATCTAAATTTGAAATATAAATAAATAAATAAATAAATAAATAAATACAATTTGTTTAATAAAACATAATGTGCTTACCTATTGTTTGGAACAGTTCAGACATTAAATGAAAGCAATGTATTATAGAAGAAATGAAGCATCTTCAGAAGAAGGTACCATGGGGTAGAATCCACTGTGTTTCTTTCTTCTGCAGATTCAGCTTAGCTTTCTCTGCACCTCACACATTTGACAGACAGTATGGCCCCGTGTCCTTTAATTTTGCTGCCTATCTTACATAAACTTCCATATTTCAGGTGGAGAGCTTACTTTTTAAACCTAAAATCCCACTGCATTTTGTAGGTTCATTCAGCTAGCTGATTGTTGCTTTATTTCAACACACAACTAATATTCTTAAAGATTAAAGCATAGTCTGTGAAACAGAAGTTTAGTAAAGGGATCCCAGGAGTAAATATGATGAAAAGAATACTATATGAGGCCAACAAAGGGAGTGATTCTTATACAATTGTATTTCGATCCAGCTATGCTACATACTTATTTATTGCATTTATATACCTAAATGCAATAGCTCAATAAGGATCTCCCCTCATTTTCTTCCCATAGCAACAATCCTATGACTGAGACTGACCCATTCATCCAGTCAGCTCCATGGCTGAATGAGCACGGATCGCTCTAGTTCAAGTCCAGTACTTTTACCACTATACCCCATGGAGTCTCAGTGTGCTCAATGTGCTGATGGGCTTTGGGGAATAAATAAATCAAGGAAGTCTGAACCAGGGATGGTCCATCGACGTGGTTCTGCTAACCAGATTACCTGATTTGGCTTGGGGATCTAAACTTTTCCCTCTCTTTTTCATTTTTTTGTAATTGAGAAAAATATCAATAATGCATTTAAAAAAAGAAAGAAAGAAGCATGTACAAGAAAAGAGTAGTCAAATCGCTTAAAGTATATCACATTTTGTTTTGTTTTAATAATATAACTTAATGATTGGTCCAGACACTAAGATCACAGATTTAGTAGGAAATATTTTTACAGAAGATTAGATGAGTTTGCAGTGATTACAACACAGATAACAAAGATGGAAAATACGTTGCAATAAAACCAACTTGTGAATCTTTACCTTATGTTGTTTTTAATGATTATTTTCCATTAATGCAATTTGCACACACAGCCACCCAGAGATTTGTTGTCTTTCCAATGTTTTGCCATTTCAGTCTTGCTGCTGCTTTAACAGTTTAAATCTTTACATAATAAATCTTTGTTCTGCCCTTAAAATATTGGTAATAAAAGCACAATATATCAGATATTTATTTCTTTATTTTTCTGCCTATAATACCTAAAATCTTTCCCCCGATTTGCTGCACTTGAGAGTACTGCACCTACCTATCGTACAACTTTTTTTTTTTTTTGCATAACTACCAACAATTGGGAGGCTAGTTTATAAACCTTTGGGGAAGTTTTGAAAATGTAATGTATCGCCTATATAATAATTTTAGTGGAACTTCCTGAATTTGCAATTGTGTTTTCTTAGCAAGAGGAAGACCAAAGGTGATCCCTTGTTAATTCAGGAACAATAATTTCTGAATCTGTTCTCTATCCAAATGCTGTTTTCCAGACTTGACCCAATTATAACTGAAATGGAGTGGAGTTCAGGATTCCCATGTTTTTCCCAGGATTCCCATGTTTTTTAGAATGAAGTTACACAGACTGAGGCACCAGACCATGTCTCTTCTCAATTGTCTCTACCAATCCTACCTGATCTGGCAGGAAGGGCATGCTCCAGGTACCGTTGGCGAAAGAGTGTCAGCTGGTGGGGCCCAGAAGGAGAGCCTTTTCTGCCCTGGTGCCTGCCCTTTGGAACTTCATCCCCCTGGAGATTAGACTGTCCTTGTCCCTGCTGGCCATCCATAAGGCCTTGAAAACCTGGCTTTGTGCCGGAGTCTGGGGCCCTGAGTGTGTGTCAGAGCCCATTTCCTGGTTGTGTTGATAGTTATTTGGAGGATGTTTTATTTTTATATTCTGTATTTTACCTATTTTATTGTAACCTGCCTAGAGTCATGTATGTGAGATGGACGGCTATATAAATTGAAATAATAATATTATTAATAATCAGATAAAAATGCCAAATCCAGTCTAAACATCTGGCTGACCATGAAACCAACCATCATCATCATCATCATCATTATTATTATTATTATTATTATTATTATTATTATTATTATGAATATAAACTGATAAAGTTTTGGTGCATAATACACCAGATTTAACTGTGGTTGAAAAGAAGAAAGTGTGGATAATTGATGTGGCAATACCAGGAAATAGTAGAATAGAAGACAAAGAATTGGAGAAGATTATAAAGTATCAAGATCTGAAAACTGAAGTCGAAAGATTATGGCATAAACTGGCAGTGGTGGTCCCAGTGATTATCGGCACTGGATGCCATACCAAAAAACCTTGGATGGCACTTAGAAAATCTGCGCATTGACAAAATTTGCATCTGTCAATATCAAAAGGACACAGGTTATTAGATATACAGCTGGAATAGTGGACTAGATTCAAGCAGAACTAAAAGCCCTGGATAGGAAGACCAGAAAATAATGACAATGAATCATGCTTTTCATCCATGCAGTGATGTTGACAGACTCTACTTAGCCAGGAGCATAGGTGGGTGTGGAATGTTACAAATACATCAGACGGATGAAGAAGAAAAAAGGGCATTGGAAGAATATTTGAAGGACAGTGAAGAAGGTATGCTAAAGCTAGTACACTGTGAAGGCTTGCTGAATACCAAAGAGACCAAACTTACCTATAAGAAAGACCAAATGAAGAATAGAAAAGAGACATGGCAAGGCAAAGTATTACATGGCAAGCACAAAAAACCTAGCAGGCAAAGCAGATAATAACAAGACCTGGCAATGGCTAAGAGCGGGAAAGTTGAAGAGACAGAAGGGCTAATTCTGGCTGCACAAGACCAAGCCTTAAGAAGAAATGCATATAAAGCCAGAATTGAGAAGACAGCAACAGACAGCAAATGCCACCTCTGCTGACAAAACACTGGACCACCTAGTTAGCTGCTGCAAGAAGATCGCACAGACTGACTACAAACAATGGCACGACAAAGTAGCAACAATGGTGCATTGGAATATCTGCAAGAAATACCATTTGCCTGCAAGCAAGAACTGGTGGGACCACAAAACAGACAAAGTAATAGAAAATGAAGAAGCTAAAGTACTCTGGGACTTTAGAATTCAAACAGACAAGCACCTGCCACACAACACCTGCCACTTAACAATTGTTGATAAGAAAGACAAAAAAAAGTCTGAATAGTAGGCATTGCAATACCTGGAGACAGCAGAATAGAAGAGAAAGAACTGGAGAAAATCACAAAATACAAAGACCTTCAAATAGAAATAGAACAACTATGGCAAAAAAAGGCAAAGATAGTACCAATAGTTATAGGTGCCTTGGGTGCAATCCCCAAACATCTGGAGCACCACTTGAACACCATTGGCATTGACAAAATCACCATTAGTCAATTGCAAAAGGCAGCTTTACTTGGAACAGCTTTTACCCCGTGACGATACCTTTAACACCATCAAACAACATCTGCATATCCCAGGTCCTTGGGAAGGACTTGGTAGGTGGAAAAAAATGCCAAATCCAGTCTAAACGTCTGGCTGATTGTGCGACCAACCATAATAATAATAATAGATGGAACTGGGGCTTGGAAGCCATAAAGGATGAAAAAGGGAGTTTCTATGGAAAAGCATGCAAGCACACCTATTTAGAGCAAAGGAAAGAGGAATGAGATCCAGGGGCACCACTGGGCTCTAGATTCTTTTTATTTCAGAAACAGAGGGGAAGATGGCAAAGCAAGTTGCTGGTCATCATGCTTATTTATCAGAATCCATCTGGGGTCTAAAGAAGACCCTTAGGCATTCTTAGAAAATAAAAATAGAGGTGGTTGCAGGGCAGTGCTTTATTTTGCAGAAATTCCATCTTCTGCAAATTGCAGAGTAAGCTGGGATAGAAGAAACCCAGCTGGAATTAGTTGGAAGAGCAGAGAGCAGCCTCACCTGTTGCCTTCCAGTCAATGTTTGTACATGACAGCAGCTGCAATGTACTGTCAGGTTTCCCAGTTGTGTCCATTGCTCCGAACAGATTGTCTTTCCTGACTGACAGCTCTAATATTCCTAATGTGGATTTGAAAGTAAACAATTTTTCCAGATCATTTCCATAAATTGACAAAGGATTTGCAATAAAAGGGTGGTGTTTAAAAATTAAAACAAAAATGCATGAATGAAATTTAGCTTAACACGTAAGAAACATATAGGCTTCCCTATGATGTCTCTTTTCAAGGGTCTGGATAAGAATCAACATGCACAGATAATTGTGCCAGGACCCTAGTAAAGAGGTGCTTAGCTTTTGAAGTGTCTAGCTGCAAAAGTGCAGCATGTCTTTAAAATGGATCATGATTTGCAGCTCCTTGACTGATATACCTTGATGTACCAGTCTATTACAAAATTAACCAAATGGGAATAGCAAAGAGAGATCACACTTAAAAAAAATCCTTTGGCTAGTTCCAGCCCTCCTCCTTTTTGCCAGGTATAATGTTTTTGTTTTGCATAGCTTCAAAGTCAGCTCGAGGGGAAAGAAGATAAAACAAGAATGAGTATCATAAAACTAGCCCTTCAGCTAATGAATCAAGTTCAGGTCCCCGAGGAGGTGTTAGAAAACGTGCCTTGTCTGCTTGTTCCCAAGCACTTCCCTTCCAGATGTGAAACCACAGGGAACATGACACAGTAATCTGCTGAGTAAGAAGATGGCTCTTTTCAATAAATGACCAGCTGCAAGTGCCCAGAAGGAAGCCAGGAAACAACCATCAGCCAGGAAAATGTCAAATCTGGGAATATACAGTGGAATTTTCCTCTGGAAAACTCTCTGAAACTACCTGACCTCCATCCCTGGAGATTTGTTGGGGAGTCTATGGGGTTAGCATCTCTTAAGAGATGGAGAGTTCAGTTCTTGAGTGGCCTGTGTCTCTCCATGTAGTCCAAACTCACTGCTACCAGCCTGTCAGCAGAACAGGGCCGTTTTCAAAATACTCCAGTATGGTGCGGAAAAAAATGAGAAAGCCCTTTTCCAGATTTTTAAAGTGATGGAAGAGAAAATAGAAAGAGTTAAGGGAAAAGGAAACTCGAAAGGGATCAAATTTCTCCAGAAACACTAAAAGGCCTATCTTTTCTTGCCAGCATCTCATCTTATGAAAATTTACTTGTCTCAAAACACAGTATGGGCAGATATCTCAATCCACAGCTCATGAGGTTTCTACTTTATGAAACCATCCATATTTATGAGAGAGTTGTGCAAGAAAGAACATCCATACTGAGTCACTCCTTTTTTTAGGGAAACCAAGAGCAGTGAGAATAGCCAATTAACTTGCTGCCAGACTTCAAGGTCTGAATATTAAGACCATGTGATATTTAGTGACCCCTTTTTCCTCCTGTTTTGCAAGCTAGTTTTGGAAATGGTCAAGGGCTGCAGCTGAATGAGCTGTTGCTATGGAAACTGCTGAAGTCAAATGGATGAACACAGCTCGGTCTTAGCAAGGAGGAGAGCTCCAGTGAAATACTGTGAAAAAGGCAAAATACGAGGTGGGGGTGTGTGGGGGGGAGTCTTTTTCATCCTTTCCTTTTCAAAACTAGGCCACCTTTCTTTGAATTGTCCAACCTTTAATCATCTAGTGGCATCAGTTGGTTCAGGAATATCCAATGTTTTTTCAAAGCAAAGGCAACAGTGTAGTAACGCTGAGCATTTATATATCAGTTTTGAGCATTTAAAGTGCTTCACGTGTAGTTTATCACAACCATCTCATGTATTTGTAGTGTTTCGGATATGTGTGAATCAACAATGTTTGGAGGGGGCATATTGTATTAGGCTATATTATTAGATTTATGTCTTGACTTTCCTCAAGGGGTCTTTTTTTGTTTTTATTCCCACCAAAGGAGCAACCCTGTGGGATAGGTTGGCCTGAGAGAGAAAGACAGAGAGTGATTGACCCAAAGTCACCCGGTGAGCTGCCATGGCTGAGGGTGCACTGGAACTTGGATCTCCCCAGTCTGAGCCTAACACCTTAATCACTATACCATCCTGATATAAATAGATGTAATGCTATGAAGTAATATCATTTCCATGTGTCAACCTTGTGAGGTAGTCCAGATAATAAGCACACCCAGAAGTACTAGCTCTATCTTTATTGTAAGGTTACATTTACAAAATCTTGCAAGTCTGAAAGTACATCACTCCCTCCTCACCTTTATAGTCCAAGAAACTAGGGAGGGTCCCTTCTGAGATGTTTCTCATGCCCCCATTCCTTCTGCGGGCTTAGCTTCCTCTTATCTGACCATTGTCTAGTCTGTGGCTCGTCGTCTGGTCTTCCAAGGTCATTCCCACAAACCATTACATCATGGAGCATTCTGCCACATAAATGTCCCAATGTTCTAATCTGAGGAGGGGGAGGGAGGGAGGGAGGGAGGGAGGGAGGGAGGGAAGGAAGGAAGGAAGATTGCTTTCCTTTGAAGTTCTTAGAATTCTGATCTCTCATTGAATTGGGACAGACAAAAATTTCAGTCTATCTCAGCTTCCAAGCCGATGTTATAGAAAGGCTAGAGGTAGTATCAGAAAGCTGGATAAGAACTTTACTGCCTATGTAAGCATGGCACATTCATTCATGTTTAACTGAACTAGAACTGCAGTTTCCTTAAGGAACCCAAATTTCTGAGTGATACACGTAGCTACAAACTAACCATACATGTTGAATTTATACACTACGCTAGGGTAAATTGTGGTTGGTTAATTTGTGGCTTATCTGTTGCAAACATCAGTACTGCCTCTCTTAAATCAGATCAGAAAAAGCAAGATGTAGTGTCCCCTTGGCTTTAACTAAATCTGCTGCCACCTGTTGATTATATAATAAATTACCAGCACCCATACAGATATATTCATACATTCTCAAAAATGCATCCCAGGGGAAAAACAATTGGGCTTATTTTTTTGGAATTGGCCCAGGGTGCTTTATGACTGATCAGAAGACAGCATTATTCAAAATGGTACTGCAGATTTTTTTAAAGAGAACTGGAACCATATTAGGTCTAATTTAGTGAGACAATCTATAATCATGTCCCCATTTACTCTGGGACATTTCTTATTGAGTTAAGTTAGATTTAGTTCTAAGAATACATGGTCATAATCTGACTGTGGCTATGGGCTACAATCTGTAAATTTTATTCTGTAAAGTTAAAATACTTCATGGCAAATATGGATGCTTAATATCAATTCAATTCAATCCCACAGATTGCACTCTTATTCTGCTGTTTTTTGGTCCTTACTATAATAGTACAGAAACCAAGATCAACCCAACATTCTCCTAGAAACTACTTATACTAGCTCATGCTTCATTATTCAAAGCCTAATTTTGTACCTGTCATTTAAATTATAAATATTTATGTTCTAATTCAGGTTCTATAATGACATATAAATACATTTTCAATTTCTGAGCAAGTTCTTAAAGAATTGGCTTGGTTTTAGTTTAGTTACAGTTTTTCTCAGTTTAAAGAACTTGGAAATAAATATAGTACCTAGTTTAACAAAAAACCAGGTCTTTTTTTCAGTAGCTATTTTCCCAAAATCTTCAGGCTTCCATTAATCAATCTCTCTGGCTATCCCAAGACTAATGGGTTTTGTGTGTGTGTGTGCATGTGTACCTTCAAGTCTGTGTTGACTTTTGGTAACTGCCCAGATGAGTCCCTGCAGTTTTCTCGGCAGCATTTTCAGAAGTCCAGAAGCATGATCAGGCACAAATGACCAGGCTCAAATTATCCTACTTTGGACATATTACACAAAGATGCCGCACTCTGGAAAAGGCTCTTGTGCTGGGAAAGGTGGAAGGAAAGAGAAGAGGACAACCAGCAGCAAGGTGGATGGACTCAATTACAGTGGTGATGAGTGCACTGCTGGGAGATTTGAAAGAACAGGTTAGGGATAGACTGTCAAGGAGAAAATCTGTCTATGAGTTTAAAGGTCACTAAGAGTCAAAAACAACATGATAGCACATCAATCAATCATTTTCAGAAGTGGTTTGCCATGGTCTCCTTTCTAGGGCTGAGAGAGAGAGAGACTAGCCCAAAGTCACCCAGCTGGTTTCATACCTAAGGTGGGACTAGAACTGGCTCTCTAACGGGTAACTGTAATCTCTTCTAAACAAAACCTCCTCTCTAAAGCAAGCTCTTATTTTATCCCACACATGGGATGTGGGCTGTTAGAGTTCTTCCCTGTCCCCTCTAGCTATGAGTCCTTGTGATATCCCTCACACAGTTGATCAGTGAGAGTCACACCTCTGAGGAAGTGACCATCCAAATAACCCATTTGAGACTTCCCAGCATGTGGACATTTTTCTCTCCATTGGTAACTTGTTATGGAGAGGGCTGCTGAATGCTAGCTGCATTCTTGGAGATAATGGGTGTTGACAGGAGGCTGGCTGTCAAGTAATCTTTCTTTTTGTGATGCCTCCCTGAACATTCTTAAATAGGAATGAGAAAAGACAGACAAGGGACAAACAGGACAGCACACATTGAAAGGAAGAGGGAAGAGAATTGAAGAGAGACATTTGCCAGAGGGAAATGGGTGTGTACAAGCCTGCAGGAATGCACTGAGATACATAAGTACATTATATTGGTCACTGATAAATGTATTTATAGAAAAAGCAGATAAATGAAAGTGATAGTTCCCTGCCTTAAGGAACTTATTAATGGAATGGCCACAGAGATGATGAGACAATTTTGTGTTCTGTTGCTCCGGGTGGTACAGCCCAAAGCAAAGGGTTCAAATGACAAGAAAGGATTTTGAAACGTTCATCAAGAGGACCTTTCTGACTGTACAGGCTGTTTAACTGTCTTGGAAAATGTTGGACTCATTTTAATGTGAGATGACAGAGGATGAATGACCTGGCTACCTACCATAGATGCTACAGCAGAGGATCTCCTACATTGGCAAGATTTGGATTTCCTTAGAGATGCCCTTTAATTCCACAATTCATAGATGTATCCTGTTTCTGAGCTTAAAGATGTGTGTAAAATATGTCCTTAATGATTGATTTCAGCATGCTCCCCTCCTTTTTTTTTTTTTAATCATCTGTCACTGTATCCAAATGTCTGTCTAAGTTTTCAGAAATCTAACAGTACCTCAAACATTTCTTATCCCCATGATCTTTAGGGAGTAACACATCAGCTTCGTCTCCCAGGGTAAATTATGGCACAAAGGCCTTGCAGTAACTTGTGGCTAGCAACAAATTAAATATTAGTTCAATCTTTGCTGGTGTTGCAAGAAAAATGAAAGAAAGCAAGCAGATATTGTGCTGTGAAGCAAGCTGAGGGATCTGGTGTGCAAGAGTAGCAAGTTAATGATTTATTCATAGTTTTAGGGTGTGTGAACATACCGTACAAAATATAAAAGAGATAGAGCTATTGTTGCAATTTGCTCAATCCAAACAGTTTGCTAAAGAGGCCATCATCCATCCCGCTAGCTATCATCAGGGATGATCAGTTGATTTTTCTCCAGTGGCAGCTAATGCCTTCAGGGATAAGGGCATAAAGCCAGTGGTCTGCAAAGAACAACTCCTGGTTCTTTTGCTTCCAGAAGAGAAGGGCAGAGTGGTGTCCCTCCCTTCCAAATCATACTGGACCTGTAGCTGAGCTTTTATTCAATGCTAATGATGGGTTAGCACCTCCAATTTGTACCCAAGGATAGCAGGCTAGTTTAGATGGCCCTGGACAATCTGTAAGGCACACAGCCCTTTCCTCCAAAACCACCAGCTCTTGGTCACAATTCTATCTGGTGACTATTACTAACCCTCTCAATTTAGCTGGAACAGTGGTGCAACAGTGCATTATGAGAGCAGTGACCAGTTGGTGTATGATGTCTATTGAATTATCTGCCTGGATTAGCTGTCTCTTGGCCTTCTCTTTCAGTTGGGGAATTATCTCAGTGGTGCTCTCTGTTACGAAAATATGAGTAGGTGAGATAGCCAGCCAGCAACAACAAGGAAGCATTGCTACCAGCACAGTGCTAACTGTGAAAATGGGAATATGAGGGTAATAGCTGGGAGACAGTGATATTACGCACCCTTCAAGTATCTGCTGCCTGAAACAGATACCTTATTCTTACCTCATGGTAGGGCTAAACTCATTCATTCATTCATTCATTCATTCATTCATTCATTCATTCATTCATTTATCCACCCTCCAAAACAATGTTTCCTAACCTGGGCAACTTCCAGATGTATGGACTTAAGCTCCCAGAATTCCCCAGCCTGCTTGGCCTTTTCTGAGAAGAGCATGGATATACATCTCAATATGACTATGTGATAGCATTATTATTAAAGCCTTCAGCAACTATCACTGGCCCTCATTAAACTAGAAAATATCCTTCATTGTTCTTCTATGATATAAGCTGCAAGTGCCATTGTGTTTGATTTTCCACAATAACAGGGGATACTGCCTTTTTTCTTTTTTTCTTTTTCTTTTCTTTTTTTGCTGCATGTCTATCTTGCTCTGTTCCAACCACAACTGTAGAAGCTGTTGTAGAATTACTGTGGGTACAGCAGGCTTAATTTACCTGAGTGGCCAAATGAAGTTCAGGTTACATTTGAAATGGTGCTATATGATCACTTATTTAAGTTTAAAATGTTTTAATTAATGATAAAACTCTTTCATGATTATATTTTGAAAGATATAAAAGAACCAGAAATAAATAGGCTGATAAAATAGAACCATCCATCAGCAACAGTAACAGGAACACGTGTAAACTCTGATAAATTCACTTCCTGGATGCATCACTGCCCACACCAAAACCATATCCTTTCTAAAAAAGGTAGAAAAGTAATTCTATGAGTAGCAACATCTCCTTCCTTCCTTCCTTCCTTCCTTCCTTCCTTCCTTCCTTCCTTCCTTCCTTCCTTCCTTCCTTCCTTCCTTCCTTCCTTCCTTCCTTCCCATTTATTGACTGCCCAACTGTACAAGGGCAGTGTACAAAACTCTGGGTGGTGTACAAAACTAGACTCTGGATGGTGTATAAAACTAGAGAACTCTGGGCAGTGTACAAAACTAGAGAAAACATAAAAACAGCTAAAAACATTAAATCAAATAGACAGCCCAGACTAAAATAATCTAATAGACAGCAACATCAACAAAACAAAACAGGGGCTGTTGAACAAATAATAAACATCAATCCCATCAATCTATGGAGAATGAAAACCCTTCTGTTCTTTTGAAAAGCTTCTGAATTTCCTCAGTCTGAGCAAGGAAAGAACACCAAGGGAAAAATACAGAATACAAATGATTGGTTTTGACATAGCGTGGCTGCCTCAGAAAAAAATGAATAAACAAAGCATGGCAATTCTACTGACTGCTAGTCTGACAGTATATCACCACCATCCTTTTCTTCCTGTCCACTCAAGAACTGAAGATCTTTGGGTGGATTATGACTTATGCTAGGAATTGGCATTGTCCCAAACAGGGATGTTTGCAGGGGGAGATAGAAAAAGTCAAGATGGTAGCCATGCTGCATGGCCAAAGTCTTGCCCCTTTTGTACATGTGTCATGGCTGCCATCAGTGCTCCCTTTAAACTATGAGCATATGCAGCTGTCTAGCAGCTGTTGCATGCCTGTGTATGAAACTCAGTCTCCTGCTCACTGTCAAAGATGACATACTAGTGAAGTGTGTTTTTCCAGAGGGGGGAGGGGGAGGGGGAGGAAAGAGAGAGAGAGAGAGAGAGAGAGCGAGAGAGAAGGGGAGACAGAGAAAGAGGGAGAAGGAAGCCTTTTTTGACTGGGAGCTAGGCCAAAGCCCATGGACCTTCTGGTAGGCTCCAGGCTGAAGATGGGATTCAGCAGCAGCAAGAAAGAAAAGCCGAAGGGGAAAGCAAAGGAGACACAGAGTGAGGGAAGACTCTTCAGGTATTCTTATTTAAAGTTCCTTTTTAATATTGTTTTGATGTCTATTCATATATTTTATGTAAAATATATTTTCTGTTGAATAAAATACATAACCTCATTTTTTTATATAGTGTCGGGGTCTTATAAATGAAAAGTATGTTATGTGCTTTTTTTGAAAAACACTGGCCCCTGCCCCAGGGTTTCTCTGACTTATGCATCTGCTTCCCTGACTTAGAGGGAACATGGGTTGGTATCTTGACTTTTTTGACTCCACCCCACAAATGCCCCTGGTCTCAAGGGTAACTATGGTTGCCTCAAATTCCTTTTGGATTCACATATATTTTAAAGCCACTTCATTATGGTATCATGTATAGTCCTTTGAAATCTTGGAATTAACAACAGAGCAGAGTTCATCTGGTATTATAATTTAAATACTGTTCCACATTCTGCCCCTGTTTATACATTTTTGGTCTTCTTGTGTAACTATTGCCCTACCTTTTGCTCCAATCTAAACCCTCTTTTTAAAAAATGAGCTGAAATTGCTAAAGGATAAGAACAACAAAGGCGTCAGATAAAGAGCTCAAATAAAAGGAACAGAAAATAGCCGCTATATCACCTTCTCAAGGAGAACAGGAAAATGCTAACAGACAATTTAAAAAGGCAGAGATCATCAACTGCTCTTATTGGTTCAGTGGTCTCCAATAACAGGATATGTGTTCCATCAAGCAATTGTGAACAGAAAAATGAAAGGGCAGGACTGAGGTGGGGGGATAGAAACTCAGTTTGAAAGAAATCCTGGATTTCTCAAAACAGCTCTTATTGGGCTAATTTTATTTCATCATGGTACTCTTTTACCAGGTTGTGGCTGTAATATAGCTTGATTTCAGCAAAGCATTTAACAAAGTTTCCCCCAAAAAGAAGCAGCATTGGCACTGCTTCTTCGTATGTGTGTGATTTCAATGAATATCGTAATAGGACTGGGCTTTGATTGCAATGCCACAACCGCCTGTGTCCTGCCTGTTTTAATCACCTGCAGATGCTGCTGAGAAGCAGATACATAGCTGGCTTAAAAATCATATTCAGACAGATTCATTCATTCATTCATTCATTCATTCATTCATTCATTCATTGCCTTCAAGTCAGTTTTTGACTCCTGGTGACTGCCTGGACAAGTCCCTGCAGTTTTCTTGGCAAGGTTTTTCAGAAGTGGGTTGCCATTGCCTTCTTCCTAGGGATGACAGTGAGTGATTGGCCCAAAGTCACCCAGCTGGCTTTGTGCCTAAAGTGGGACTAGAATTCAGGTCTTCTGGTTTCTAGACTGATGTCTTAACCCCCACACCAAACTGACTATTTCTCAGTGCTTGTATAAATGATTTGGATGAAGAGCTGAAGGGAAAGCTTGCCAAATTTGTAGATTATAGAAATCTACAAATTGGATAGCTAAGATCATACCACAACAGCGTGATGCAGTGGTTGAGGTGTTAACTAGGACCATGGAGATCCAGGTTCATGTCTACTGAACTTTATTCTTCTTTTATTAGGTACCATCTCAAGTTCTCTATCCTGCTCCAGGCATCATATTTTACAAAGAAATTCAGAGAAGAACAATGAAGATGGCCAGAGTACTGAAACTAAGCCCTATTTAGGGAGAGTGAAGGAGAAGAAAATACTTAGTGTGAGAAGAGAAGTCTGAGTGGGTGTGGGATAGCATAGTTCAAATACCTTAAATAAAGTCCCAAGAGGAAAGTGAAGACCTCTTCTCGACTGCTTTAGAGTGCAGGACAAAAAGTATAAAAGCTTTACATTATAGAAGGATAGATTATGACTGAATGTTAGGAAAAAATCCTTCTGAATAATAAGAACCGTTGGATGGTAGAAACAATTGCCAAAACTGGTGATAGGCTCCTTTTTACTGGATGTGTTCAAGCAGAGACTAGAGAACATCTGTCTTGGAGGCTTTAATCTGAATCCCTGCCCTGGGACTTCCAGGGAAGAAATGGCAAACTGAAGACTGAGGCGGAATGAAGAGCTGGCTTAACCAGCTCTTCATAATTCCTTTCTGGACAAGGAGAGGACTTGAGATCACCCACAAGTGCTCCAGACAGTTGTTCCCTGCAAGAAGACCACAAGACAGTCGTCTCTAGTGGGTTTAGAGCTCTGGGAGATGAGGGAATAGCCATCTTGCTCAAACCATGGTCAACACCTTCAAAAGGACACTGGGTTCACATACTTCCTTTTCTGAATCCCTGCCCTGAGTGGGGGAATTGGATTTAATGGTCTAGATGTCCCCTTTCAAAGTTTTGATTCTAATATAGGCAGCCATGGAAGAAAATTCACAGTTTTAGAAGGTCTAAAGGACTATAAGGGAATTAATTCATTAATGTAATTACAGCTTCAAGAAAGTGAAAATGTACAGCTCAATACAGTTGCAGCATAGTCGCACAGTGTGGGCTTTGTCTTCCAACATTCTGAGTTCATGTAAAGCAGGAAGAGGGGCTGATATAATTTAGTACGTAGTAGTATCCATGAAGCCTTCAGACACAGGATACACTCCACACAATTCAATAGCCATTCTGTAAGTAACTGCATTTTATGTGTGATCTGCTCATAGACCCCCTCAGTGCAGTGCACTGCAGAATGTGAGGCATTCAGGGCAAGATAGAGACAAATGGCACATCATATCTTGGGGCAAGTTGTGTCATTGTCTCTAGCTGAATATGTGAAGCTGAATAGAGTTAAGCCAGTGTTGTCCAAACTTGGCCACTAAGATGAGTGGACTTCAACTCCCAGAATTCCCCAGCCAGCATGCTGGGAGTTGAAGTCCACTCATCTTAAAGTGGCCAAGTTTGGACAACACTGAGTTAAGCACTGCCTCGTTTGGCCAGCAGCAGCTCTCCAAGTCTCAAGGGTACTTCTTCTTGACTTTTACCACCGAAAGCTCTTTAAGCTCAGGATGACTGAATATGGTACATTGTGTATCCAAAGTATGTGCTGTATCATTGATACTACATTGCTGGCACAGCAGTTGCTGCTCTAGAGGTAAAGACTGAAAGTTTTCATTGGATACTTTTTGCTACTCCAACATTATTTCTTTTCTTTTTTTGTTCTGGAACATCTCTTGGGACCCATATGGGCAACAGCCCTGGATGTTGTTAGGAAGAATGGTCTGCTTACCTGTTCATAAAGTTATGCTAGCCCCTCATATGTGTACGTGGCGCTTGGATGTAATTACTGGGATCACCTTTAATATGTCAGTACTATGGTGCCAGTAGATAGGAGTTTATTGGTTGGAATTTCCATACTTTGTTTTTCCCTCTTTTAGCATTCTGCCATGACATCATATAAATTGTTTCTAACTGGCACATGAATGGAAGAAAGGTTGATGTCTCTGACCCTTTTCTTGGCTTTTTTTCTTTGCTGCACTGGAAAATTGAAAGGCTCCACTTCTTTTCAATCTGAGCTAAGAGGCAGCCGTCTTTATCCAGCTGGGGCACAGTAGTGGACCAGTGAAGTGTGTGTTGCTTGTATAAAGCGTAACTGATTTGGGCTGAAGATAGAACTGTAAAACCAGGAAAAACCCACTGTACTTTCAATGTTTGCATTTTGGTATTTTCATTTTCATGTACCTCTTTCAAAAGCAGCTTTGTACAGGGAAAGGTAGCATGTTTGTATAGCAATTTTTGAGGTGTGGAGAAGCACTCAATTGACTGTATCATAATGAGCAATGTGGGCAAAATATAAAGACCGTTCCACAACGTGAATGGAAAATCCAGATTTTATTATTCATTAGGGCTATCATGGCTGAGTTCTAAAAATCCATGTGTCCACCAGATAGCAACAAAGAGTTTGAATTTCTTCTATCTCATTTTGCAACCCAGGTATGGCAGTGCTGTATCAACAGACAATAATTATATATCAGTTCAGACCTCAGTAACAGCTCAGAGCAAATGTAACAGTTTTTTTTAGTTTTTGTCTCTTAGTAAAATATTGTGGGTATTTTTCCATACGTGATGTGAAGCCCAATAAGTAAGACTTGTGCAATGCATGATCAGGGATGTAGGTCACTCAGTTTATTATTTTCTTCGCTTGAGACCTGCATGTGACCTTTACAGAAAAAAGACAAAGACAAAGAAAGAGAGAAGGAAGGAAGGAAGGAAGAAAGGGAGGGAGGGAGGGAAGGGAGGAGAGAGAGAGAGAGAAAAAGAAAGAAAGAAAGAAAGAAAGAAAGAAAGAAAGAAAGAAAGAAAGAAAGAAAGAAAGAAAGAAAGAAAGAAAGAAAGAAAGAAAAAGTCTGCCTGTGGTAACAGAGCAGTATTTATGCAAACTGGGAAAATCTAAGTCCTGTTATTATAGGAGCCAGCTTCTGATGACTCACAGAAACTCCTGTAACCTCCACTCTGTACCAAGTAACCACGACTAATCTCTCTTGGCAACACATTCCTGACACTACATTACTTCTGGTCAGAAATAGCTGCCTGGCTGAAGAACACACATTTTCTCCCCACGACACAGTCTTGTAGCAGATCTCTCAAAAACTGACGTCACCATTCCCTTCCCTGAAGGCTCACATTTCATCCACCAATGACTGACACTTTCAGAGCAGGCCTGGGGAAGAATTTAACTGGCTGATTCCTAACCTGATCTTAGTTCTCGTGGCTAACATAAACCGCATGCTCCTTTGTGGCTCTTCACAGACATCTGTGGGAGGTTGGGGACATTCTGCACATTTTGCCCTTTGAAAAGAGCTGCTGCTTGCTGGAACACTGCTTGCCTACCAGGGAGGGGATCTTTGAACATTAAAGGAGTGAATAGCTTTTGGAACTCTCTGGGTATTTGCCAAACCTTTGGAACAAGTATGCAAGAATAATTAATTATCCACTTCCCAACCTATATTTCTGTATTTCTGACCTGGGTATAGTCCCAATCGGTTGTAGGGAGACAGACTTTGGGAGCAGAGCACAGTACTTCAGGCTCAGTCGATGATTTTATTATTTAAAGAATGGCTTTCTCACAGCCAACTAGCCATTTGCTACTTATTTCTACACCCACTATTTTTATTCCCTTTGGAGATCAGTAATGTGATGCAAAGTGGAGAACAAAGTAAGAAAGAATAAGAGGAAATAATTAGGCCGGAACAGGGGCATCTGCAGGGACAGTTGCTGGATTCAAAATGGAGGGCGTGATCAAGTGATCAAAACTCTGCCTCTTTTTAATATGTGTCACACATATTGCATGTATGTAAAAGGGGACAGGGCTTTGATTGCCCAGTCGCACCTGCCATTTTGGAGCCCGTAACCATCACTATGGAGGTAAAAGAAAGGGAAATCTAGCTACACTGACTTTTATTTTACAAATGTCTGATCAAATATGAAATCAAAGTTTATACAAACATCGCTAACTGTACCTCTTAGGACCTTTCTGTCCTTGCTTCCACCATACCTATACACTGCTTCATACATTGCTTTTTATTCTTTAAACTTCTCATCTCTCTTTTTCTGAGGATTTTTGAATTCCACCACCACCTTCTCAGGCTTCCGTTTCATCTCAGCCCATTCATCTTTCACTCAGAGTTGTTATGGAATTTGATCTTCATGTATTCTCTGCATATGACCAAACTTCCTTAATGTACTCCTTTCATACATTTTTGCATTCTGTCCACATTCATTCAGCACCCATTCATTCTTGACCCTAACTGTCCTTACGACACATATTTCTGAAGTCGCCCATTTCCACCGCATTCAACTTGCTTTTCTGTTTCTGCTGACCTGTCTAATTCTCGTGTCCTTGTAATAATGTGGATTGAAGCACATTCTTATACACAAACATTTTTGCTTTTGACAGACATTCCTCACACTTATTACCACTATATTTCTACCAGCATTTTTACATCTTAAAATGTCTCCATTCATATTCCCATTTTCAGTAAATATCCTACCATTTGCTCAAGGACATTATCCTGTCTGAAAGAAATGGACATTTAGAATAGAATTAAGGCTAAAATATAAGCAGACAAAAAAGAAGTAGAACTTTGTATCTTCGGTTTATTATGTACCACATCCTAACCTGGGGGCAAGATAGATTAATATACATACATACATACACCATACACCATTTCCCATTAGAAATTTCAAAGTAGTATTAAATCTCAGAGTGGCTTAAAATAGATAAAGCCTCTGATACTCACAGTGATTTTGTAGGCCAGGAGTGTACAATTTGCTCAAATGTGAGCTTCTTGGAGGAAAGGCAGGATATAATTCTTAATCGAAATCATGCATTTGCATTTTCTGGCTGCTGCAATGAGATTTGAACCCTGACCATATCCAAAGCAATTTAACCATCGGAGCTCACCCACATAAATCCTGAAAACTGTTTTAAATGTTTCCCATCTCTATTTTTTCAAACCCCATCTTTCATTCCATTTTTGTAAGCCTTTATCCTAATCTTAAAAGATCAATTATCCTGCTTACTGGAACAGGCCAAGCAGAAGAACTGGATGGGAGGTTGCTCTCTAGAAACCCTGAAAAGCGGTAGGAGGAGACTATTATCCTCTATTTTATCCTTGCCTCTACTCTGGTGTCCTTTTTTTCTTTGATTTGCCTGTGATCTGTAAGCTCTACAAAGCAGGGTACTGTCCTAAGGCTTTGTGCCCAGTGATGTGCTATGTCTTATTAAAAGAAACTTTTATAATAATTGGTTGTTAGGATAATCTTGCTACCAGTCATGAATTGCCCCTATGCAGACAAAACCCAAGATCCTTTATCTTTACTACTGGTGTGCAAAAGAGAAAATTTGAGAAGATGCAGCTTCTCAACCTTGCATAACAATCTGCAGCTGTCAAAATGCTCCTTTCTTCACAGCTATGACAGGCCCAGAGCCCTGTTCACCTTAGGCTGCCTTTGGTAGCAGGATGGGTTAATTCTAACACCATATGAACTTATTTGGGATTAAGGGAAGCAGATTTAATCAGGAAAGCAGAAGAAAGATGCCCCTCCAGCACTACTTCTTTTGTATTTCTATAGTAATTAATAATCATCATGGGCTACATAAGGGACAGTCCTTACTGGTGTTGTTTGGAAATAACCCTTTGAGAGAGTTTCAGATTGCCGAAGGATACTGATGTTACATTTCCATGAAACTGAGGGGAGGCGGAGAGGCACTTCTCCAAAGTATTAGCTATGGAATCTATCATATCATGCAGACAGTTCAGTTCATATTATAATCATATCCCGCACACACGCACGCACATACACTGTAAAGGATTTTAGGCTGACCTTGGGGGAGGTCTGAAAGAGCTGTTAAGGAAGGAATGAATGAATAAGCCATTAAGAATGGAGATTACACAGTCCATAGATAGAAGGAAGCATTTTTTGTTTTGTCTGAGCTCAGTCATTACTGACCCTGCAGTGACTGCCTGGACGAATCCTTGCAGTTTTCAAGGCAATTGTTTTTCGGAAGTGGTTTGCCAGAGCCTCCTTCCTAGAGCAGAGCCCAGCTGGCGAGTGCAGGAGGCGGGGTTTCCGTTGCTTCGCGCCCTTTTTGGGCGAGCGCGGTTTCGCGCTTACCGGCAACTGGTCCCGTCTCTCTGTGCAAGGCGCTGCCAGCATTTTTCCTCCCACCGGAGTGAGAGTACCCATTTATCTACTCACGTGAGTTTTCGACCTGTTGGGTTGACAGGAGCTGGGGAGGAAACAGGAGCTCACCCTGTTAACGTGAAGGCTGGACTCGAACCGCCGAAGCGTCAGCCATTTCTGGCCGGCAACTTTCAGCGTCATTAAGCCGCTGCGCCACCGCGTCCCCATAGAAGGAAGCATAAGAAACTCAAAATAACCTCGCCTTGATTTTGTTTAGTATAAGAAGGAATAGAGAGAAACGGACAGGCTTTCAAGATTCTGTTATTATACCCTACAACAATAAAGTAGCATTCCTGGAATCCCTGCCATGTCTCTTTTTGACCTGGCCTATCTTGAAGGTCTCTCTCTCTCTCTCTCTCTCTCTCTCTCTCACACACACACACACACACACACATACAGAGAGAGAGAGAGAGAGAGAGAGAGAAGCCATTGCTCATTTAAAGGGATATCTGCGTCTCCTTGGCAGAAAACTATACCAGAATAGTATCTACTGTCCCACTACCAATCCCAGTCCTGCTTCTAGAGGCCCTGTCCTGGTTTGGCACCGATTAGTGGTGCCCCGGTTTGAAGTGTCAAAAGGAGATGTTAAGCAAAGCCATTGGTTAAATCCTCTGGCTTTGCTTTTCTCCCCCTTAGTGAACATCACTGGCTGGTGAGAAACATCCACCAATCACAGCAGTGTTGTCATTGGCTGATAGTTTTGACAGATGACTACACTCATGAGTTTAGCCATCTATCAAAACCACATCTCCCTAAGTTACTAATCATCAGGCAGTAAAATACTAAACCCACTATCCAAACGACCATAAATCAGTTAATCTCCCACGTGGGTGAGCTGTGAGGTAATGTAGAGAAGCTCTACATTACTGTATAGTTCCAGACCCCTGGATCTACTGCAAGCCTCTGGACAACTGATTTGTATGTAAGGGTCGCAGTGGACTTGTGGCTGATCTGTGGAGTGAGGCTTCATGATAACCCCAGAGTGCCTTTCCCACTTCACTGGGCAACCTCTGCTTTAGCTGATGAGTAGAACGGGTGCACTGCCTGGCAAAGTACAAAGTTTTGAAGGAGTGCTAAGCCTGCAGTCAAAATAAGCCCACTGAACAGCTGATTGGCACAATAAACTGGAAGAGCTGGGTTTCTCAAAACTAGATCTCCTGTTTTCTGGTGCTCCTCCACCAGCCACCAGTCAGTTATTCAGCAGATTGGAGGAAAATATTGGTAGAGGGTAACTGGCAGCTGGATCCTTCTCTTTCCTCTTGGAGGAAAAAAAAAAGAGAGAGAGAGAAAGGAAAAGAACAGTGCTAGAGGAGAATGCCCAGAAGCACAGGATAAGGAGCCTCCCACACCAATCTGAAGTAGCCAACAGAAGCTAGGTTGTCTCAGCACACAGGGGTCACTTGACTGTGCTGCTGACAGAATAGTCAGTGAATGGCATCAGATTTTATTCAACTTGGCAGTGTGATGCTGTGCTGTAGCAGAATAAAGAAATTGCCAGGGTATTTCCATAGCTGGAGGTAAGTGGGGAAAGGCCTACAGTAAAGATGACTGTGCCTGGGTCCATGCCCTTTCCCAATCCCTTCTAGGCAGAATCAATCACCCCACTTTACGTGAGCAAATACATAGTTTCACCAGGCATTAACACATTGCCAACATTTATCCTGCATGGACAGCAGACATCACAGTTAGCGATACAGGCAAGCCCTGAAAGAAATTCACAGTCTCACATGACTCTGACCAGTGTTTGAGGAAATGGAGGATATCAAATCAGTGGCTGCAAATGGTGGGCTATTATGCTCCTTTGTGAATAGGTTTACTGTTGTTCTTTCACATTAGTCTCTTTACCAAACAAAAAGACCAGTTGAACCCTTTATCAAGATGCACGGAAACAGAGTATGTGGCAGGAAATGAAAAAAAAAATGTGTAGCTTCTTTTTTTGATATTATGCTTTCCTCACTTCAGCCTTCGCTAAGCCTGACAGAGCAGAAATAGCAAAATAAAGCATGGAATAAAGGTAGAGAGAGCTTTGGAAAGTAGCAGGCAATTTGCGCCCTGACCATCTCTAAGCAACAGGCTACTTCATGAGATGTGAGAAGGTCAGCCTGTATGACAAGCGCTCAACACTTTCTACCAGTATCTCTGTAAATGGAAGAGCTGGCTGCTGGCCTATTATGCTTCAAGCCTGGGAGCTCAGGAGAGATTAATTTTGTTTTGAGCTAGCACAGGTTTCTAATTATAAACCTCCAATGGCTTGAACAAGCGGTAGGAATGAGGAGTTTAAATCTGATTTTAAGATCAGCGATTTCCAAAATGTGTTCTAGGAAATAGGAGATTTGCCCATTGACTGGATCAGCTGTAGCAGATGAACTTCTTTAGAAGACTGTCCTTTGATCTTTCCTTACAATGTACAGCCAAGGGTGAGTACTGGTCTGCATTCATTTCATCATGGGCAATACATGAGGCTTGACAGCCTGCGGTACAATGCCTGGAAGCCTCTGAAGTCCATGGGCTTCCCTAATAGATTTTCAGATGTACAGGTAGTCCTTGTTTAGCAACTGCCTTGTTTAGTGACCGTTCGCAGTTACAACAGTGGTGAAAAAGTAACTTTGCGACCGATCCTTGCATTTACAACCTTCACAGGTCTGTAAAGCAAAGCAAAGCTGAAGTAAGATTTTAAGCGCAATTGCAGTTTCACATAGCAACCGCTTCACTTAACAACTAAATTGTGGTCACTAAACAAGGACTATCTGTATACAGCATTGATATGGAAAAGATTTTGCCAGCACAGAAGGTTTGAATAACTAGTATAGGTTATTAATCTAGCCACTAACGTCTAGCATGATAAAACCCATGATGGCTACAGCATACATCCTACCAGAATTTACTGTCATTGTGTCCTGGATGACTGGGCTTGCTGGTTTATTTATAGAGGGCTGCCATGTACAGGTTGCAGAAATCTGGGTGACCACTAGATGGCAGATTTCTACAGATTTTTGCAGCCCATTCATGGTAATCCTAGTTTCCAGATAGGATAATGTTAATCAAAAGGTGGCCTGGAACTTTTAGCACATTGTTTTCTGTCCAAGCTCTTCCCCTGCAGATACTAGAAGCAACAGTTGAGCTGGAACACAAATGTCCCAGCAACGTCATCCAGTGGGATGATGTCACCACCATATGGGAGCAGTCTGTTCTTTCAGCCTGGGAGTTGCTGTTACCCATTTAAAGCAAACAAACAAGCAAACCGCATGCACCACTCAGTCCATCTTTTGACTTCATGGGAGCTACAGCAGAGCTAAGAAATTGGCAGGTTTGGGATGAATGTGTGTGTGTGTTGGGGTGACTAGGAAGAGAGTGGAGAGAGGAGGAGGCAGCAGCTGCAGATCCCAGGAAAACAAGATCAGTTTGTTTACCCTCAGTAGAAGACACCAGAACAACAGCAAATGGGGCTGCGCTAATGGTGCAATTGTTACCACAAGAATATTAGTAAGCAGCTAAGTACCGATCCACTCTTTTGCAACTTTTCATCCCTTTTGCTTCCCTATACAGTGCTATGTTTCCTCTTTTGGAACTTAGCCGGTTACAAAATATTCATGAACCAAACCTGACCTTGTTGATTTTGTCAAATGATCCACATTCTTCCCTGAAATATTATGATAGAAGAAATAATATATGATATACATACCGAAGTCCTGCAAAAATACTTGACTCATTTTGATACTTGAGACATTTTCAGATGAAAGACTAAATGCTGCAGCTTTGGACATTCTGTTGGATGGTAGGTTTTAAAATTGTGTTTTTTTCATATTATCTCCTGTAGAATTTGCAAGACTCTTAGCAAAACAAATACAGTTTTAAGATTTCATGTGAAAGCTCTATTTAATATAGAGGGCCTCCTTTGTGGCAAACAGTACACAACAAGGTTAAAGTCATGGATAAAACGTAATGTATTATGCACAATAACAAGACACTGAAATCAGTACATTTAACTGACTCTTAGAGCCTGGTGAAAAAAGTTAGTTTTTATTTGTTGCTTAATAATATAAGATGAATGGATCTCTCATTTCTGTGTCATTGTTTAAAAAGATGCAATTTGTATTTTATTAGGCTCATTATTCATATTTACTAGACAGTAGCATCCTATTTGATGTAATTAAAAAGGCTTTTATGGAAATATGTGTGGTTATTGAGCAGTGATGACTATTAACACTTGCAATACACTTACAATTTGAATTTTATTTCTGTTTTCTGGGTTATTAGCTATCCCATCCAGTTTTGCAAATTTGATAAGAATTCTCTCCTCTCTATCATTCATTAAAATGATGAAGAATACAGGACCTAGGCCTTAATCTGGTAGCATTCCATGCAATTTTCAAACCAGGTAGGTATCTGCATAGAGCCATAGGGGACTTTGTCAAATGATTTGCTGAAATCAAGATATATAATCAATAGCATTCCCACACTCTACTAAAGAAGTTGGCCAATCTAAAAATGAGATGAGGTTTGCCTGGTAAGACTTGTTTTTGACAATCCTATGGTGATAGCTGGGAATTACCACATTGTTTAGCTTTTCTGACACCATCTCTACCATTCTGGGCTACCTTTATATATTCTTTCTTGGTGACCTGTTTCTCTTTCTACTTACCCCATTTTTGTTTGTTTGTTTTCTTTTATTTTCAGAACTTAACTAAGGTTTGCGTGTAGCCTTATTGACTTGTTCTGCTGTCCTCCATTTTTTTCTCCTTGGAATTCTTTGTGCTTTGCAAAACTCTCCATTACATAGACTGCATTTAACCACATCTTAGCTCTAGCATATGCCATATATTAACTACTTTCCCTTGATTTTTATGCAACATCCCCAAATATACTACCCTTTACAAATTTTGCTTATATAGAATAAGGGGTGGCAGAAGACCTCATTCATTGCTGATACTCATGCTATAATGGAATTCACTGTGAGAAATTACATCATTTCAGGTTTTAACAAATCCATGATTAGTTCCATCAAACATGCATTTTCTAAAGTACTGAAATCACTGTTCATATAAATATTTATTTTAGTCTTTTTTTGTTTTAGATTTTCAAGTGATTTTATGCAGTTTGAAGAAAATAAAACTGGAGGTATCTTAATTACAAATACATAAACTTAAAAAAAACTGTGTTAACAATAAAAAATCTGTTCTTGAAGCCTGGCAGCTGGATTATACCAACATGATGTTTGTTTTAATTATCCTCTGAAACAGGATAACAGAAACTAGGAGAACAACTGGAGGTTTCCCCAATGATAACTAATGAATCCAATGTTTGTGGCAGCTTAACCAGCTGCTTCAAATTCATTACAAATGTTCAGACATTATGTCAACTATAGAATGACATAAGAAAATTATAAAATGATCAACAGCTATTTTATAGTAAAACTGACTGATTGATAAGAAAATAAAATAAAGACATAGAAAAGGTTCCTAGACCTGGGAGCAACCCATATATGTAGATATCGACTCCTAGGTTAATCTAATTCCATCACATGATGTTCAAACAATTTTTTCTATTAGGATCACTGAGGAATTTCAAATGGTAACTCAGGGAAATCCTGAGACCTTACACTCAAATGTTACTATATAGAAATGAATATAGATATTTAAAAAACCCAAATATTTTATTTACTGATTGGTCTTTTTAATGCCTACACTGACACAAAACAAAAAGTTATCCATCCCTTGTATTTAGTTGTTTATTCTTGGTGGGTGAATAAAAATAGCTTTTGACGCATTTTTAATTTAGGCAGGACTTAGTCTTTCTGATCAGATCTGAAAGACTGTTAGATCTTCGATGGACAACCATGAGTTATATATTTCTTGTGCTTTTGCTCCAACCCCAGCCTTGGGGTCACATCACAGAATGATCTGATGGAGAGGGCAGAGAAGAGTTTCAGTAAGACCAATTGTGGGTCTTTTTAAGCCATAGAAATTGGGAAGTGAAGAGAAGAGGACTGGGAATTAAGAGGAATGCTAGAATAACCCAGCTAGGTCCTTACCCTATAAGACAGTTTACCCTCTGAAATTAGAATGGCCCCAACCCTGCCAGCCTTTCATAAGGCTTTGAAGACCTAGCTTTTTCTCCAGGCATTGGGCCAGGGTGGTGGATAAGCCCATCATTAGAAATGACTTGAGGCAGAATGATTATGGATCATATGTAATGTTTTTGTTTGGTGCATTGTTTTTGTACTGGTTTTAATCTTACGTTACCTACCCAGAGTTGCAATTTGCGAGTTGGGCAGCCAAATAAAGCCAATGAACAAACACATATATAGGTAGCTGCCATCCTGCTTTCCTTGTAACTTTGCTTTATTGCAATTAATTGAAACTAAAACGAAACCCAAACAAAATTCCATACAACACCTTAATACAGCATCATATTATCTAGCCTAACCTTTAATCAGGACCAAATTTCTTTTACAATGTTTATTCATAAGTAAGTCCTATTTAGCAAGAATCCCTGGCAACTTCAGTTAAAGATTTATTGTTTGCAAGCTCAGCCCTTTTTATTGTTTTCTACTGATTTCAGGATAAGGAAGGGAATGGATCTATTTCCCCTTGAATATCCTTTCTGGACTGTCCCAGTACTCGTGTCTATTTGTTTATTGGAAGTTTATATTTATGGTTTCTTATTTTTATATTTACTCTGTACTTCTTCTGGACCTTTTAAATGAATGAATAGTGCTAGAAAATCAGTAATTAAGGCTCCTTCACATGGGAACAGAAGCTGACATTGGGAAAATTAAGTGAGGTGATTCAGCTGCCAAATAACCAGCTATTCCTCATCAAGCAAAGATCAATAGGAAGAATAACATGGGATAAGCCTATAAGTATTTAGTAAGTCCTGAAAATGCATAAGAACACATTGGATATGCCGATGTTGCAATTCTGCTCTAATAACTCTCCTCTAGAACAAAAACAAAATTAAAAAAAAAACTCTACAAGATAAATAAAAAACTAGAAAGGACAACATGGAAACCTTGAGCTGTAATAGTTTAGTAACAAAGGTGGCTACCTCATAAAAAGAAATTATTAAAGGTTTGCAATTCCAGGCTAAATAATGAAGGAATCTTCGTGACTAATAGCCTGTGATGCTTGGTAACCTCCATTAGGATTCTCTGGAATAATTCACACTCACAATAAATTAAGTGGATAATATTTCAAGGATGTTTTGCTTCCAATGCAATTCTCAAACACTATTTTGCTCATTGGTAAGTAGATATATTATTGCAGACAGACTGAATGCTCTTCTTAAAAAAAGATAGTTCTGTGCAGATAGAAAACTATTCTCCCTTACTGCATTTGTTTTTTTTATGAAGAAGTGTTCAAACATTTTGACCCCATCTATTTGAAAGATATACAGGTCAAGAGCAGTTTTACTGAGCTGGCCTTCAACGTGATTAAACTTTGCCTGATCTTGTGGTCTTCAGTTTTATATAATCAGCGGATACAGTCCTTGTCCAAAGCCTAACATGTAATGTAAATCTCACGATTTATAGATATGTATATTCTCCATACAAATCTCAGGGAAAGTTTGCTGCTTGCATTGCCATGTAGGAAGTGGTATAAAAATGTATTAAATATGTAAATAAATAACAACTGTATTATATCATCATACATGGGATGTTCTGTCTTACGAACACAGCTGGGCTTCTGAGAATAGCAAAGATGTTACCTGAAGCAATAGCAAGAGGTTCTTATTGAATAAAGATAAAAGTTCCACCATTCAGAATTATTAAAATTCACTCTGTTTCCCCCAAATACCTTTCTAGGGAAAAAAAAGACAGGATAAGAGAAGAATATTTAGTGTATGTTTTAGATCCATACTTTTTCTGAAATCTGGAAATGGAAGATGCTTAGCGCCCAGGTATGATGGCCTAATTCATGCAAGCTCCAGAGTGAGCGAGCAGTTTTGGATGATGGACCTGGATTAGGGGCTCTAATGTTCGACTCATGGGTAGAATCAGGTGCTACACCATTTGATTTTTCATTTAGGTCAGCTTTGAGTTCATTCTCCCTTGGTCTGTATTTATAACAGGTTTGAGAAATGTGGGATTTCCTTTATCAGCCTCCCTAACCTGGTTTCTCAGAAGAGTTAGCACCTCAACTTCTAGGATTCTATTGTACCTTCTAGGAGGCTGGAACTAAAGTTCTCTAAACTCCTAGGCACTGATATGATTAAAAGCCATTCTGCCTGAGAATTTTGTCAATTGTAATCCCAACCCAGTGGTAGCATCCAAAGTTGGGAAAGGCTGTGCTGGCTCAAATTTGTATAGGAACCACTGACAAAGTACCTGTGGCATGGAATATGTTGGTCCTCTGCTTTGGCCTTTTAGTCATTTCTGTGGTTGAACATGCTTCCAGCATAAACTGACTGTGAAAAGTTATCTATTTCTCATTGATGATTAGATCTGAAAAATTGTTTTAGCTGCTCATGCTTGCTCACAGTTTAATGATTTTAAAAGATAAGAGAATGGGGCATATCAAAGTAAGGTAGCAGAACAGAGTTTGCAAAGAAACACAGCATGTCTGATGTCTGAGCAAGCAGAGTGCCAGGATACTCTGTTCTAGCCCCAGGATGATTCCTGATCTGGGGAACAAAACATTGTCTAATCATATAAAGGGTGAAGAAGATTGTAGCCAGGTAAAGTTCCAGTCAAGCAAAATAAAGACCACCAGTGGGATCAGTATTGTTATTTAAAAGAGGAAGAAACAGAAGCCCTAAATCAAGTTCTCTGTAAGTGAACTCAAGTGGATGGATATGGTCAAAGTTACTGGGAAGCCGGAAGTCAGTCAGTATAAGCTGGGAAAATCCTACCCCATGACCATAACATCACTATGGTCACCACCAAAGGCCTAGAAATCATGCATATAGCAAGGCTTGTGTCAAGGGAAGATGGAGATATCACTTCAATCCAATCAGCTAAATATGATGTTAGACAACAGTTATGGGCAAGGGATGAGATAAAGAGAACATCATGAAGACATATTATAAAGAACAGCTAGCAAAGCATCTTCAGAACACAGTCAGGTGGACATGTGGATGAGAACACTGTTTCTTTCATGGACTTGAATGAAGATCTTTGAGCACAGTCTCTGTGGCCTATTGAAAGTCTGTGAACAGTGGCATTTGTAGGCTCTCACACCTTTACCTTTTAGACATCTGTGCAACATTGTCACACACATAAAAATGGGGTGAGGCTCATGTGGCAATGCCACAATGCTACTTCTGTCACCCTGACTTCCCTTGCCCTCCCCTATGGGCACCACTGCCCAGGTACTTCACGTGTGAAAGCCGCCCTAAAAAATCTAGGCATTTTGAAATGTCTCAGTCTTAGCTTCCAACATGCTACTGATTACATTTTTTAATAATTTTTCTTGATATTAAGTTATTTAAACAAGCACACATATATTTTATACTATTCTGTAATCTAGATTGTTTAAAATGAACCCTATTTTTACTATGTTTCTAGTTTTGTTTAGAGTTGCAGGCCTGAAGTTCTGTTTTTCTGATTTAAGCTAAGAAAGAGATATACAATTGGATCAAAACATCTTTTACAACTTTTCAGGTTTCTGCTGATAACTTACTTTCTAACAAGTATCAGATATCACTTACACATTTAATGTAATATGAAAATAATTAGGATGTTTAAGTTGCGAATGTCACTCTGTTGGCCTACATTCCAGCAGTGTGTCAGTCTGGATACAGGCAGTCCCAGAGCTAAGAACGAGTTCCATTCCTAAGCCTGTCTTTTACTCAAATTTGTATGTAAGTTGGAACTCGTACTTATAAACGGGCTGCCTATTACTAAAAATGGTGGACAGCGTTCTTTCTCAAGCTGAACAACTGCTGAAGCCACGCAATGTTTTCACGAACTGCTGAAAATCACTGAAAACAGGCTGTATATTAAAAACGTGCAGCTTCAGCAGTTTGTCAGCTTGAGGAAGGAGAACGCCATCCGCCATTTTTATTAATAGGCAGCCTGTTCATAAGTATCAGTTGTCCATAAGTCGGATGTTCTTAACTTAGAGATTGCCTATACACATATTTGTGAGGAGAAATAGTTCTATGTGATGTGGACCTAGATAGATTCCCTCAGCCTCTCTCTCTGCAGAAAGGACTTTTTTTTTAAGAGCAAAGGTGAGTTGAATTTTTCAGAAGCCCAGGGAAAGGGCTGGGAAGAAAACGGGGCTTCTGCCATTCCTCCCATTCCACCACAGCAGCCTTCAATTAATGTTTGGAATTTGCAAGAAGTTCTAAGAATGTAGGAAAGCAAGCAGAGAACTCTTGCTTCAGGAATCTGGTTCTTTCTATTGATACAGGTAAAAAATATAAACAAGGATATGTGCTGAGTTTAATTTCTTTTTCTGTGCTGTAAATTTCCTGCCTTTAATTTCTCTGTACCACTTCAGATATTGTGTATATTTCAGCCTATTATCCATCTTCAGGTTGGGCATGAAGATAATAATTTTATTCATAATCTTGTAATCTGTAAATTATTTGAATTCCACTCCAATTTCTTTACAGTGAGTTTTTCCTTTACATCTAGCAGACCAACCCCATCTTGTGGCCTGTCAGGAGCTACATCCTCTTTTGAAACTTTTTTAACCAAGGTCTTTCAACACTGAAAGTTTGCATTCTGGATATTTAAAATGCATTTAAAAGGGTGTTTTACAATTTATCCTTTATTTTTAAAGAAAAGTTTGATTTTGTTTGGTGAGAATGACCTCTTTCAAGGAAGGGCTAAATTCTTCAGTCACATGCCTCTAATTCTAATTCTAATAATTCTAATTCTAACATTCTAATTCTAATTCTCCAGTCACAGACTGTCATGGCTGGCTGGTAACAGCAGCAGCTGAATGGAAAAAGGTGGTATCTCTTGTTTACTGTACTTTTGGTAGCATGCTGACTGGTTTGTGTGACCTTAATAATTTTGTACCTTTTCACCTTCACATTTTTTTCTTGAGATTTATATGTTAATTCTTCCTACTGTAAACTATCCCCAAAATATGACTGGAGGGTAACACCAAAATATTTTAAATAAATAAATAAATAAATAAATAAATAACAACCTTGTCATTTATGCTTGAAATATCATTGCCAACAACATTGCCATTCTGAATTGTGTCCAGAATTATATTAGTAAGCAGTGTAATTGTGACATGTCCATAAAATGTTTCCCTGCATCCATTAACACCTAAACGTTGGACAAAGAAAGGGTTGACTATTGGTGAAATAGATATGATTAAGGAAAGGTATTTTAGAACACTGTAAAACATGACTTTATGGGACACAAGTTCTAAGACTGCCTTGGGGGAGGTACAAGCCTTCCTGATCTGTTACTTATTTGTTTGTACTAACAAAGTATAATTCCCAAAATTAGATATGAATTAGTCTCTTCAACTGGATGCCAAAGATGAGGACCTCAAAGCTTGTTCAGTTGGGAGGTAAAACCATGGTTTCCTGTTATACCTAAACATAGCTAAAGGCAGAGATTCCTATAAAGCAGAGATGTACAAGATGTGTTGAACTCTAGCTCCCATCAGTCTTCGCCAATTGCTGTTCAGTAAAATTTACCCATGTATGAAGCATGGAGTTGTTCATCTTTGTAAGTAGCTTGGTGGACTCCTTCCAATATCAGTAGTCCAGAGTGAGAGAAGTATTGAAGTGTTTTTAGCACATAGTGGTCTACTCTGGCTTTTGATATCTGTATTCCCACCAGAAGTCCCAGAATCCAAGGAATGAGTAATCTCAATCTGATCCAAAGACAATCAGTTTCACATTGATGAACTGTCATGCCTGATGCTAGGAAATCCATAAGGATCCATGGCATTTGCCAGATTAATCCCGCTTTGTCATTATTTTTCCAATAAATCCAGAATACTGACCATATAGAACTCAAATTGCCGATTTATTTTATTTCTGATGTTGTCTACAGAAATTTTGTGTATATCTAAGAATCTGTGGCAACAAAATCTTTGTCCATGGTATGCAACGTTTGTGGTGTGGTTACCATTGTTCTATAGTTTGCTTACATAATGTACAAGCTAGAAATCATCTGCCACAACAAGTTTGTCTTTCAGTCCAGTTTGGACACATGGTATTATATTACATTGGTAGAATCTAGAATCTATCATATGAATCACACTTCAGTATCACCATAAGTGTCTGTGGGGTGTGTGTATGTGTGTGAGACAAAATGTGCACTGAGATGTCACAATGCAACCAAGAAACAATGGAGCTTGCACCATGACATCACAACAAACATTTCATCATTTTGGCTTCATTGTAGTTAAAAATGGATGCCTGTGAGTATTGCACCTTAATTGAAACTAAAGATATCCTCAGTAAATAGTAGGCTGTTCCAGACAGTCAAGTTTGTTTTCTTATTTAAATCTCCCTCCCCAATAGCAGTATCTGTTTTGAGATGCTTGCTATGTAGTAGGAGAAGCAGCTGACAACCTCTTGACCTGCAAGGCCCATCAGGCTGATTTCAGGGTTGAAAAGCAACATCAAGATATTCAGTACAAGATTTTGTGTCCTCTTTCAGCTTCTTGCCTCTTAATATAGTGATTTTATTAAAGATATAATTACAACAGTAAAAACTAATGCAAACTGGAAAAAAATAGAAGAATAAAAAGAAAGAGAAGGTGGAAAAAAGAAAGAAAAAGAGAGGACAAATAGAAACAGAAATAGAAAAGAAAGAAAAATAAGAATATATTAAAAATAAAGAAAAGAAATATATAAAGAAGTGATTTCCCACCTTCATCACAAGTATAAACGATTTTAGTAATTTATCACCTTCTCTTAAAATACAACAAATGATCTCTTCTTCCCATATCCCATCTCTTATCTATAACCAAATCCTTAAAAACCTCATCATTTCAGTCCTGATCAGCAAAAGTCCATTAAGGATTACCAGAGATAACAACCTATCTATTTTAACCTTGATCAAATAAACCAACTTTATATTCCTTCCTTTTACGTCTAACAATCTTAATCTTTAGTCCCTTCAAATAATGTCCTAATACTTGATTTCTTTTCATTTTTTCTATTCCCTTCTCACAAAATTCTTCAAAACTTTAACAAGCCTCTTTTGTAAATCCAATATAGGAAAATTATCCAGGTCATTATCTTGGTTTTTTTGTTTAACAAGATTAATGTTAGATCACTAAATGGGGGGTGGGGATGACTTAAACAGATCCCTTGCTGGAGCCCTTCATTTTCTCATCTTGAGTGGCAGCTATTGAATTCCCACATCTCTTGTCTCCTTATTTTTAGATCATACATTTCAATTCAGTTGCTTAACATTCAGAGAGCTTATATTAACTTCCCCTCCCCAGATATGCAATATAACTCTGCCCAACACACACATTCTCTGTTTCATGTCTTCCAGAGACTTTAAACTCCATTTGAACAACAGCTCTCTAGCAACGTTAACCCAATGAAAGTCATCTCATATCTTCACCTTGCAAGAAACTGTGGGACATAGTCTTGAAGCCCTAGTCTTTAAAAAGCATCTCTACCTTTAAGACTTTTATACAAGGGAAATCCCCCTTCAGCACTTCCTATACTGTTATAGCAGTATACAGTAATCAAGAAATGTAATCCTCTCTGTAATGTGTTCCTTTTCTGCTCATTCAGTTGCCTCCCTGGATCTATGGCTGCCAGCTCTGACCTGCCAGAAAACCAGCCTAGCCTGTTTTTCACCTTTGACAGTAGCTTGATATAGAAATCAAAGGTGAAGTGCTTTTCTCCTCCTCTCTTCTGTCAAACTGTAGGAGATTCAAGGATGTTCAAGTGATTTGGGTAACAAACGCAGAATTATCCACTGTACCCCTGTTGTTGTCTTTCCTGGTAATTAAGAATACTTCAATAATTACACATGGAGCAACTAACAATTTGTATCCATTCATTGATGACATGGACTATGATCCACAAAAGCTTCTGAGATAAGAAATTAATGAGTTAAACTGTTGTTTTTGCTGCAAAAGACTGACACAGCTATTCCTTTGGAAACCCAGATTTGCTGGCTGAGGTTTCAGACTCATGCTATATAAAAGAATATAAACATGATTGGGCCATCCACTGGGGTGGGGGGAAGTGGGTATGTTCAGAAAGCATGTAAAAATGGGGTTGCGGTTTCAACCACAGTTGTGGCTATCTTGACTCCCCATGGACACCTCTCAATATGATTTATTTGCAGATTTAGACACAAAACTGAACCCTGGGTAATCTTCCCTTCCTGCCTCCATATCTTGGGAGCTTCTGTAGCCTGCTCAGTGGACAAGAGGCATCACAATACTGAGATTGTCCTCTAGTGAACTTGAAATGATCTGCTCATTGACTACTGTTGGAAAGGCAGATGTGTGCCAAGTGGTTGCTTTGGTGGCTCCTGCCCTATCCTGGCAAATGCTTTGTTAGGACCTTGGAATGGCCATAGGCAGCTTCAATCTTTTTCTTACTCTTTTCACTGGAACATTGGCTCCCTCATGGGAGCCTGTGAAAGGCTCTTCCCTAGGTGAAAGATGGTCCAAGATATAAATACTTGCTTTGAGTTACAGGGATATTTTCTTCTTCTTCCTGTATCAAGGTTACTTAGATATCACTGGGCCTTTCTCAGTCTGCTGCTCTAAGATGAACTCTATCTTAGCAGCAGCATCTCTCAAAAGGATCAAAAGTCATTGCTTGTTGGCTTGTTTATGTTCTGAATTTTAGATCTTGTCTTCTGATTTCAACTTGATCAGGCTGGCACCCAACTGCTAAATATTCTAGGGTAGGCTTTCCAAACTTGGCACCTTTCAGATGTATTCCCAGAATTCTCAGCTTGGGAGAGATTATTCTTCGGTTACAGTCCTGTGCTCATTTCCCTGAAAGAAAGCACCACTTCTAAGTAGTCATTTATAGGCTTGTGCTGATGTTCAAAAGAGTAAACTGAATGTTGGATTTACTTCTGGTTAAACATTGCTGTTGGCTGCAAAATCACATAGTGACCATAATTGTCTACCTTACAATGAAGAGGTTGTTTAAAAGGAAAAAAAAATCCCTTCTAATTTCAAGCACAGCTTCAACTTCTTTTCTACCTATTTGCATTATGTTCATTGGCATTGTCTGTTGACATAAGGCCTTTATAAGTAATGACGAGTGCTTTGAATTGTACTCAGAAAACTACTGGCAGCCAGTGCAGATCCTGCAGAGTATATATGACTTGGCTAACCCAGATCCAAACTGTTATTTGGTGGGCCATTGTATGTTGGATCAACTGCAATCTTCAAAGGCAGATGCCAAAGAAAATGCATTTGCAGAATGATGACAGCATGAATGATTGTTACCATAGCATCATGTTCCAGAGGCAGCCGCATCTGGTCCACCAGCTGAAGCTGGGTGAAAACTCTCCTGGACATTGACTTCACCTACTATTATAACAGAAACTGCAAATCCAGAAGACCCACCAGGTCCTACACCAGTTTATTTTGGTAGAATGCAACCCCATCATGACCAAAAGTTGGAATAGCATTCAATCCAGGTGATTTCTATCTACATGGCCACTTTGTCTTGCTGGGATTTAAACTGAGTCTGTTTTGTCCCATCAAGATCCCTACAGTTGCCAACACTGTCCACAGCATGGGGTACAACTGGGTATCATCTCTATATTGAAGATACCTCATCCCAAATTGAAAGATGATCTTTCTGGAGAAAGTTCTTGAGAAGGTAGAGGGGTTTATCAATGCAGGATTCTGGAATAAACCCTTGGGCATTCTTCTGTGAAGTATCCAAAAGCTGAGCTTCCTCTTCTATTTTATTCAATATCTGTCTGAAACCTCTTATCTTCCACCATCACTATTTGGACCTGCCTACTCAGGAAGGAGTGGAGCCATTGTAATGTAATGCCTCCTACTCCCAACTCTTGCAGGCGGTTCTGAAGACTACCCTGATTGATGATAATGAATGCAATTGAGAGCTTTAGCAGGACAAGAAAGGCCATACCCCTCTATTCAATTCTCACTGCAAGTAATCCACAGTAGTAACCAATACCATTTCATTTCCATACTCAAATCTGAAGCTGTACTGCCAGAATCCAGATAAACTACTTTTTCTAGTTATAGACAGTCTTGAAGGAAATTGCTTTTTCTCCCTTTGTTTGGGGATCAAATTGGCCTTGATCACCCTGATAGATAACCCCTATTGGGAGAAAGCAGGGGAATGGAATCTTGTTACTTTTTGCTTGATCTCCTAGTGGCTTTTGATACCAGTGATCATTGTATTTTTTTAGGTTGCCTCTGCAAGTTGAGGTTCAGGGCCATTGCTTTGCAGATGTTCCCCACTTCTACCTGTGGGGTCAATCATTGGGTGAATAGTTTTAAATCTCTAGGAACCACCTTGTCCCCAGTGGTATTCAGTGTCTTTATGAAACCACTGGGAACAGTTATCAAGAGATTTGGAGTACAATACCATGAATATATGATATATGATGCTACCAGCCCAAGTTTAAGTTTTGATATTATGGTAACCATTAAGGCCCTAAACAATTTCAGATCAAAAGATATAGTAAGGTGTCTTCTGCCATACAGATGCATCTGACCTTTGCACTTGTCAACAGAGGTCTTCTTGATCTTGTGAATATTTGTTTGGCAATAGTTCTTCTTTCAACTTAGGCAGATGCTGAAAATATTTTTATTCACCTTGGAATGTGACATCTGAAGTTAGTACTGGTCCACTACTCATGACCAATAGTTTATATATGTTTTATATATTTTAATACATTTTATATACATATGTACATACATACCCATCATGTTGTTCCCTTCTGGAACAAATAAACATATGCAAAGTGAGAAAACGGATTAAGAAATAACCCAAATAAATTAAAGATATGACATAAGAAAAAGAAAAGGAAATCAAGCTAAATCTAATTGATTCAAACACCATTCATTATACCTCTCCATACTTTTTTATCCTTCATATATTGCTTTTGTTCTTTACATTTTTTACCTCTCTCTTTTTGAGGACCATATCAACTCCATCCAGCTATCACTTCCTTTGTCTTCCCCTTTCTTGTGATCTATCCATTCCTCCTTCATATTTTGATTTTGCACTTGGACCCTTATTCATTCTCTGTACATAATCAAGTCACCTTAGTGTTCTTCTTTCCTTCTTTTGTACTGGTCACTCACTATTAGATTCAATCCAGACTCACCCATTCATTCTTGACCCTGACCTGTTCTTGTTTTACCTCATACTTCTTAAATACCTCTTGTGGAGCAAACTGCTTTCACAGTACTCCAGACTGTCAGCTGCATGCCAAACAGAAGGCAGATAGTCTCAGTCAACATCTTCTCTTGAGCACATGGCAGATCCCCATAACCCCTCTTTTTCCAGGTGGAAAAGTGTTTATTATATTTGGAAAGCTGCAGGCAGTTCTCTGGCAGGAGAGAGACAAGGAAGAAGCTGTATGCCAAGGAAGGGGGAGAGCTAAGATTCTCCTTCAATCTCTGATTAGAATAGGAATTTGCAAGAAGGATTTTATTGGTAATAATCTCCCATAGGAGAGCCACTTTGGTGTAGTGGTTAAGGCACCAGGCTAGAAACTGGGAGACCGGGAGTTCTAGTCCCACTTTAGGCACAAAGCCAGCTGGGTGACCTTGGGCCACTCTCTCTCTCAGCCCTAGAAGGAGGCAATGGCAAACCACTTCAGAAAATGTTGCCAGGAAAACTGCAGGGACTAGTCCAGGAAATTGCCAGGAGTCAACATTGACTCGAAGGCACAATAAATAAATAAATAAATAATCAATCAATCAATCAATCCCGTAGAGTTGGAAGGATAGCCTATTCTTTAGAGAAATAGGAAAAAGGTAGCTAAGAATTGTGCTAAGTTAAATTTATCTTTCTGAGTCTATTTTTAAGTCTAATCTTTTGTCTCTTATGATAGAAGCTCAGTCCTTGTACATTTTATGCAAATTGTAATCTCTTTCACATAAAACATTTGATACCGCAAGTCTGTTTACCTTACCATAAACTGTCTCTAAATCATATAATAGACTTTTTCTCAAAAGCATAGATTTCTCAATTTAGCATTTCTCTGTGAAAGAGCAAAAATCTGGTTTGCATATCTCCTCCTCAGCATAAAGTTCCATTATTCTTCCCAAATGTTGCTTTTAGTCCCCTCTTGCACTGTTTTGATCAGAATTCTGCAAAACACCTTGCTAGGCATGCTTAACAAATGAATCCTGCAGGGTTGTTGTTGTTTTTTTGCACTCACTTTTCTTTTGTTTCCCTTTGTCTAGGGGGAACAGTAACAGCATTCATTCCAATCATTAGGAACAGATGCAGCCTTCACATGTATGACAAGAAGTCACATGGCCATGCCATAAGTGAACCATATCCAAATGTTAGCATTTCCTCAGTAGCACCTGAAGACTAACTATTTTTAGTGTTCTCACAATATTTATCATGTCTTTTTCAAGATTTTTTTCTTGGACACCAACAGTTATAACATTCATTTCAGTTCCCCTATTTGATATGTCACTATCATTCACACACAGATTTCTAAAATAGGTCTTCAGCATTATGTCACTTCAACGCATCCCAAATCATTTCATCACTTTTATTATTAATTCCATTCACTCTGCTGGAGGCTCCTTGTTTAGCCCTTTTTTGCATACTTCTAAAACATTTTTTTTTAATTTCCATCATATCTGCATTTTCCCTGCCTCTTCTAATTTTAACCATTCCTTGGTCTTTTCAGCTATATTCTTTGCAACTCAACTTTTCTCTCTGTACACATTTTACATACAATACATCATACATTTTAATTTTTGAAATTATTTTCTGTTTTATTTTAAATTTTATAAAAACATTTTAATGTTGTGTATGGCCTGAACATACAGAGCATGGCAGGTAGTATAGAAAAGATTTAAATACATAAATGACTTTCATCTGCATATATATGTATGCATATATGTACTAAAGACTCAGTAAAAGTTTGAAATCAGAATGCTGTAGGGGAAGTGTAACAATTCAAGGCAACTGTTTTAGCTGCCCAAAAGTGAACCCCAAACTTTTGCATGTTCAGTTCCTGAAATAGGAGCTCTTCCTTATAGTCAGAATCTATGCTAACAGTGATCATAATATTTAAAATGGTTTTTGCCACATCATCTTTCTTCCCACTGTAAAGTGAGTTCTCTTGATCATCTTTTTCCAATGCGCAAAAAGTTATTCAGTGGCAGAGAGGAATCTGAATCTCAGTCCAATCTGGCATTTTAGTCACTGGACATCAGTGGGTCTCTTATAAGAATCTGTAATTCCAAAATAAATTATCTATTTTTGACATGCTTTCTGATTAGTCCCTATTGTTAGACTTAATGATGGGTGGACTCCTCCGAGATTAATTCCAAATTAGCAAACCAATCTATTTTCCAAAACTGGGTCAGAAAATAGCATTCTCTCCCCATAGTCTGATTTTAATTGGGCTCTGTTTTTCTGAAGGAGTCATTGGCATGAATTAGGGACCACACACAAGCCTGCCCCAACCAGGTAAAGCCCAATGTTCTACCTAACATAGTGTCCTCTCTCTCATTCCACATACAAAAGACAACTATTTCAATCTTTCTTTATTATTGATTTTTGGAAAATATCTCTGTCAAGCTGCAGGCAGAATACAGGGCTAGCTTTGAGAACATACAGTATAGTACAGCTTTCCTGGCCTCTAGCTTTCTGTTCTAGAACTTTGCTACCATCTTCCAGAATCTGCCACCTGAGATGGTTGCCTCACTTGGCTTAAGGAGAGAACAGACCTTGCCGATCAGCCCTGCCCTAGATTTCTGCCCCAAAGATTGGGGTGTCCTAGCAGCCTTCTAGATAGGAAGAGGCAGTAATTAACTGGAATTAAGAGCCAAGCTAGAAAATAAATGTATAATTACTCATCTTGTAATGCTGCTGCTGGTTACTATGAACGGGAGAAGTTCACATTGTTATAGATTTCACTTCAGAGTTCTGTGAATAGTAGTATTCCCATGGGTTGCCTTGAGTAATAATGTGCTGGAATCTTAAAATTGACAAGGTTGGTTAAAAGTAGGTTATTCTACTGAATTATGCATTTGCATGGAAGCTGGTTATCTGACAATATTTCTTCTGGATCTGAATGATTGAATAAAATAAGTAAAAATAATGTATTTTTCCCTATTCTTATGTAACACTGTAAGTCAGATGTTCTTGGATTGCAATAGTGTGATCGTTGGGGTTAGGGTTAGGCAAGAAATAAATATGCCACTTTTAATAATTAAATTTTACTCTATGTATCACAGGAGATCTCATACATTGTAAAACTACTGCTGCCTTCTGCAGGCTTGCACAGACAAAGCAAACAGCTGAGGGAGTTTTGACAGTGCTCTCACTTTGCCCCTGCAGGCAAAGGAGGAGGGCCCTCAAAACTCACTCTTCCTTTGGCTAGGCCAGCCTGTATCTGGGCTGCATGGAAAAAGCAGGCTGCAAAGCCCAGGCTGAATTTTGATAACACTCACACCTTGCCCACACAATCAGATTTTTTTTAAAAAGATGCAACCCGCCTCTACATTGCCTGTGACCTCTGCTGCCCCCACCCCCCAGGGGGTGTGTTTCCTAACCCACAGGGTGAGAACTTCTGAAGTAACAGACACAACGGAATGTAGATTTTGAGTGGAACACAAAAGAAGAGTTAGACTAAAACATAAAGATGGAGTTCATTTGTCATATTAATCCACAATTTGCTTAACCACTGTTTACTAAACCACAATTGGCTAGCCTTACATATACTAAACCATTAACCATGGTTTACAAACAATAATGGCTGGGATCATGCAACATGCTAAACAAAACAATTCATAACCAAGAATGTGATACATGTTGATTTTTTAAGCAAACACATTTGGGGGTAACTAGTACCTTTCTAGAGATCTGATGCTGGACAATTAACTGATTATCTATTGGTATGTTTATGCTGCACTTCTTTATATACTCAATTCATGTGTTTGCCAATAAATTCAGTTGTTACAAATGGCCTAAACTTCCAGCGAACTTCCTTGCAAGAGACTTTAAGGCTAGGTAAGTAGTGTTCACCCCTGAAACCTAGCACTGCTCAGAAAAATAGTCACAGTATTTAGAAACAAATATTTATGAACTTTGGCACCATCGCTATCTGTATTAGTGGTACCAGCAAACATCAGCTACTTTGCCAATCCCCTTAAATTAAAGACGCATTTCTTACAATATCAGTAGAACATGCTCAGACCATTATGCTGTAGGACTTCACCATTATTTGAAAAGACCTACTCAGGCTCCTGAGTGTAACTTTTCCAAATGAAAATGCTCTTTGGCCCATAAGTACACTAAGAGCAGTAAGATTAGCCCTAAGAGTCATTCAAAACACGGCCAGAACTAGGAGGAGCCCAAAGCTGTTCTTCATGGAACCAGAACAATGTGTCTCAGCTAAACTTAAGCCAAGCTCTAATTCCTCCTCTTCCTAATAACTTCTGGAAACAGCTGCAGCCACTTGTAATATTTTCTCCCTTTAATGCCAGCATACAGAAAGGAAAAATCTTATTCAGGAAAGGGTCTGTAAAAAGTTATATAAAGATCCTATGTATTGCATTCACAAAGGTTTAGGACTGGACAAATATTTCTAGCTTCCCAAGTGGGACTTTGTCCAAGGGGCACAGGAGCCCCCCCCCCCCCCCAAATACTTAGCTTGTTGGAGATGTATCTCAGGGACTCTGGGCTGCTGCGGTTAATGTTCTTAGTGACCAGGGTGACCCAAACCAGGAACACAAACCAGGTCTTGGAGTTCCACTGTAAAGTACTCGTGGACTGGACTCCCACAATATGCTCACAATATTCTATAATGAGGAACAGGTTTAGTGTGTCTTAAGTTGTATGAGTCACTGCACTAATCCAAAAAATGGTTCATTTCTTTGGCCATACCATGCTATATGAACACGACAATTATGTTTTATTAATCTGGGAGAAATGTTTAGCGTAGTGTGTGAACCAGTGTGTGAAGCTGCCTTGTTGCATTTTAGGAAACTAGCAGAGTATGTATGCATGGGTTATGCAATTTATGTGTATATTTTAGAGCCAAACTCCAATTCATGGATTGGGTCCATCATATGGGTATCAAGACCACCTAACAGCAATAACAGGTATTTCAAAGTGTTTTACGAAATAGTCCAGAATCACTGGAGTACAAACTTTTCAAGGAGCTCTTGTTTAGGCAGCTTCTCCAACAAATTCAAGAGGATAAAGTCTACCTCCTTAGATTTCATCTGAGATTTTATTCTTTTTCCTGGATCCGGGGGCGGGGGGCAGGGGGAAGGGGCACAGAGAAGCTGGGATCATGAAACTTCAGATCAAACCCTTAGACTGGGTAACTCTGGATAGGCATAATAGCACCTACCACATTTCATAAGAAAAGATTGCAAGTATGAATATTGACCTGAAGATAAGTTATCTTTTTGGCATGATTCCTTTACAACAGTTAGCACATTTAAAATTATTGCAAGTCAGCTTTTCCAGCGTTTTCCATACTACAGCAACTTTACATGTTAGGTTCTTAATGTTCTCTAAATTTGATAGTTTTCCTGCAGCTCAGAGAATACCAAAAATCCAACAGTTCGACCCCCAGCATGTATATTGTCTACTATTGGAACTTTATATGCCTACAGAAAGATCTTGGTTAGCCCAGGTAAAAAGTCCACAAAAATAAAATCTACCAAATGTTCCAATTTGAATATACCAAAGTTGCATGCAAAATGTGAAATTTTGCTTCCAGGTCTGGAATTTAAGACTTTAAAAATGTGTTGACAAATATATCTTGAATATTTGATAGGGAATGTACCCATTCTTAAACGTTATAAGTTGTCAGATATGACTACCATTGTATGTCAATTGCCAAAAATTGTTAAACAATCAACACTGAAGTCTAAGACAACTAAATGTCTTAAAAAAAAAAAAGAAGTGATTATGTGCCATTAAATCAGTGTCAACTCTTAGAGGCCACATAAATAAACCTTCTCAAGGACAGTCTGTCCCCAGCCTGGTCCTTCAGCTCTTCCAATGGTGCATCCGTCTCCAGTGTAATTGAGTCAATTCACCTTGCTGATCCTCTTCTTCTATTTCCTTCCACCTTTCCCAATAGCATAGAATTCTCAAGAGAGCCACGTCTTCACATAATGTGTCCAAAATATGATGAACTGAGCCTGGTAATTTGTGCCTCAAAAGAGAACTTTGCTTTGATTTGTTCTATGATCCATTTGTTCATATTCTTGGCTATCCATGGTATTCTCAGGAGTCTTCTCCAACACCAAAATTCAAAGCATCAATACTTTTTCTATCCTGCTTCTACAAAGTCCAACGTTACTCCCACAAAGGATCACCGGGAAAATGGTTGCCTGCATGATTCTCATCATTGTACTGTAGGTATAGGCACATTGTGGCATCTGAATATACTTTCCAAAGCTTCCATTGTTCTTTTCCCAAGTGCTAGTCTGGGACTGCTGTTTCCCTTATTGCTGTTAGTCAATCTTAAAAGGCAGAAGCTATCCACCACTTCATTATCTTCATTGTCAGTTCTAAGGATGGTTGCTATACCTGCGGTCATCAGTTTGGTCTTCTTTATAGTTCATCTTAGTGTTATCAGCATAGTGCAGGTTACTGATGTTTCTTCCTCCAGTTCTAAAATTACGCTCATCTTCCAATCCATCCTCCCTCTCTATATAATCAGATTTATTCAATCTATATATAGATTGAATATAGATTGAATAAATAAGGAAAAACTATACAGACTTGCATCACTCCTTTGTCAACCTGGAGCCAGTCCATTTCTACATGTTCCATCCTGACTGTGGCTTCCTGTCCTGTACATGGGTTTCACATGAGGACAATGAGAGTTATCAGAATAGCTGTTAGTATAAACAAAGAAAAAGAAAAAGAGTCACGGCAATTTCTGGAAGAAACATAGAATGCTAAAATGTTTGGAAAGCATGAGAAAGAGTAACTGCATATCACTGCTTCAGATTCAGCATAATTTTTAATAGCCTCAATGGAGCTAAACTGTTTTGGAATATCTGGGTCTACACAGAACTGAGTATTTCTGATTCCCAGGGAGTGTCAGGGAAAGGGAAAAAACCTGGGAATTAGCATACTAAGGAAATTAAAACTGAGAGAATGACAACCTGAATAGATTGACCAAATCCAAAGAAAAATGGGCCTCTTCCTGCATCATTAAAAGTTATGTAGGTCAGGCAATTAAGCAGACATGTCCTTACATGAAAATCAGACTTTGGACAAATCCCATTTCTGTGTGATTATTGAGGGTACACCATGAACCCTGTTGGTTAGCCAACTTCTCATTCCTAGCTAAGAAACCCAGTAATTCCAAGTGTAACTGGGGTGGTTGCTTTCACCCAGGCCGTTTCCTTTTCATCTTAACCAAACAGGCCACTTTTGAACTGGAATCTACTGCTAGAGTTTTACCAGAAATCACCTGGTTTTCCAATTCCATTCAGATCTGTGCTTCCTTGGCACTTTTAAAACATTTTGTATGGGATTGGTTGCATTTATCTCCTTCAGTGAAGAAAGCAGAGAAGTAGAATGGCTCCCAAGAATGCAAATTACCTGTTACTCAATGCATATCGTAATTGGAAGTGTCCTCAATTTCTTTTCTTTGTCATGCTGAAAATTAGCAGGTAAATCTGTTCTCTTGCCTCTGTATTAGTCAGGGCTAAACCTTAAAGTGCACGTGACAGTAGCTGGGGAGAGAATGATATGAACAGATGTCTATCCTCTCTTTCAGATGATGAACAGCAATGTTTTTCCCCTCTGATATACAGCAACTGGGCAAATCACAGTAGCTGTCCTCTTGATCCTGTAGGCTAGCTAATAGGATGGACTGGAATTCATCTAGAATTTCAAATGCAAAGCAAGATACAAAGGGCAGGGAGAGGAACTGAGATGCCTCCATGGCAACGCTTCCACTTCACAAGAAAAAAATAGCCTGTTTGCCAAATGTAATTTTCTCTCAAGGGTTGCTGGCAACCAAAATGGGCAGAACTTTGAGTCGGGGAATTCCTCAGCTAAGACTTGGCTAAACTGAGGGGCTCTACTGAAAACAGGAACTATCTTGAATTTCTCACACAGAGTGACATGCATTATGCTCCTTTATGAACTCTTGTGGATGAAATCTTTTTCAGTCAGTCAGTTTAACTGAGATTTCTCTTCCTCCTGTGCTATTAGCTCATCAACTAAGTGCAAAAGGCAATGACTGCAGCAGTAACCTGTTCAGGTCATAGCTAAATCTCATCATTTGTTTTCCAAGCAAAACTGCTCAGATAAGGATTCCTGAAGTTGTAATTGTAATCCTACTACACAAAGAGAGGCTTTACTGCTAACAGCATAAGGTTGTCAGAACCCCAGTTATGCAGTTGTTCCCACAATGCAAGCATGACTTTAAAAGAAGGAGCATATTCCTTTGGAAAGAAATGTAATATGCTACACCACTAAGATTGTCAGACCCTTGTTTCCCCCAAGTTGATAATTTTCAATGTTCCCCAGTAGGTCTCCTGCACATCCACACATTTCAAATAAAAAATAAGGATGTTGCTGTGATGACTGGGTATTAAGACCTGTCTCTCAAGGACTGGTAAAGTAGGGCACCGCCACCCAAGTTCTGGAGGGAGGAGGCAACAAGGAGTGGATCTGGAGAGGTGTGGGTACAGGGATGGGTCTGAAAGAAGTTCACAGTCCTCACCCAAGAAAATCCTCTACCTGTCAGAGTGATGGGTTTTGGATTAGACATGTATTGCCAGAGAAGACAAAGCTTATAATCTACATATATTTAGAACTAGGAATCATCTTGCAGTGACAGTTAAGAGTATTCTGTAAATTAATTAACCTAAACTCCAATCTTCTGTTTACACTTCTTTTCAACTTATATAAGTTCATTTGATTCTTTGTTCAAAAGTTATAAAAAAGTAACTGTTCTGTTCTATACCTTCCCTGTGTTCTACCAAGTGATGTTATCTCATATATATACATATACATATACATATACAATCATATATCATATACATATACAAGAGTCAGTGCAGTGTGATAATTAAGGTGCTGGACTAGGAGCAGGGAGACCCAGGTTCTAGTCTGCCCTTAGGCATGGAAGCGGCAGGGTGACTGAACCAATCACTCTCTTTCTCTTTCAGCCCTACAGTAGATGGGGAAATTGAAAAAACACCTACCAACCACATTGGCCTTTATCCTTCAATGAATTGATGTGGGCTGATTTGAAAGAGAAAGAGGGGATGGGGGGAGATAAAGAATTTCCAGAGCAGAAAATGGTTTGGTGGTAGCAGAAAAAAAACAGCAGTTCCCTTAGGGATTTCTCTAGATTATTGGGGTTATGATTTGATTCTGAGGAACAAAGAAAGGAAGGACACCTACAACAGCTATGATCTACCAAAGCAAGCAGGAGTGATGTGATCCAAACCCATGCCCCTCAAGAGATTCGAGCTCAATTTTAACTTTAAGCTGGGTGATGGTACCCCACGTTACCATTCCAGGTGGGAAAGTTCTGACACCCAGTCATCGTGTGTCTAGCTTTAGCACCATCAATCACAACCGGATATTTCTAAGATGTGCAACACAAATGGAGCCATACTGATTCAGGAGTTAAATAGACACTACTGTACGAGACTTAAACAGATAGCGCAACATTACAAGTCAGTCTTGTGTACTGAGTATGGTGGTCAATAGATGGCAGCAAAGAGATACATTTCTAGGGATTGTCTGGATTTTTTTCAGCTCAGATTTGCTAGCTGTACTACTGTACAACCTGCAGGCTGCTGCTGTTCCTCCCTGAGATTGGCTTGTATGTGCCATAGGCATCAGAGGCCCACAAATATAACAATAGCCTGATACAGGATAGGACTTTTTCTTTAAATAAAGATATTTGAGCAGATTTCCCAGAAATCAATCTTAGTCTAGGAGGGCCATATATCTGGAAATGAACAGGTCTGCCCGCCCTATCTCAGAGAGGAAGAGGTTGGTTTCATTAATTCATAAACATGCACATGAAGAATAGCAGAACCAAGTTCAATCATTCAGAATTGCAAGCTCAAGTGAATAATTTCTTCTTGTGATGATTAGTTCCCAACCCGGTCACTGCAGTTGATTCTTCTTCCCTTTGCTGAGTTAAAATTGGCAGGATTTGCAGGGAATGAACATTAGAGTGTTGAGTGTGAACGTTAAAGTGTTCACAAGAGTGAACACTTTATACATTATATTATACATTATATATTAGATTATACATTCTTAACAATCAGCAATTGAGCCATTTGTTTTCTCTGCAAAAGACCTTATTTAAACAAATGTCCTGAAACAATAATTGTGGTGTCTGTATATAAGCACATCTGGGGTGGGATAGGTTTTCAAATGCATCTTAAGACTGTCTCTCATAGCATCATATTTATATCCTCAGCTGTAAATATCCCGAGCTGTAAACCATCCAAAATGTAATTATTTTGGGCAAATGACAACACAAAAGTATAAAATATGTGAGTTCTCTTTCCTTTCCTTTCTTTTTTCTTTTGTATAAACTAGGTAGGCATTATGTGGATATGTTGGCTTGAATAAAAAGATGCTCTTTCAGAGTGGGGCATTCTACACCTACTTGATCCCCTGCCTGGATGATGGTTGCTAAACAAAGCACCTGTGTCTTACTGGATTATACAAAAAAGATCAAATACTCCACAGTGGACAAGGCAAAGCTTCAGAGAAATGTATAATCTGGACTTCCAAGGAACTGTTTCCTTTCAAAAGAAAAAAGGCACTTGATACCAGGTGGGGACAACTTTTCAGTGGCAAGAAGCCAGTGGTGTGTTGGTAAATGTTTAACTGTTGGCTCCATTGCTGCCACCACCCAGTGCCACTACGTGCCAAACAGCGGATCAGTGAGCTAAGTGTAGTGGCTCAGCTATGCTTTCAACCAGCTCGCAAAATTCCAGAAAATTTAACAATTTTCTTGTGAGCCGGTATGAGCTGGCTCCAGCACACTGCTGCGAGGAGCTGAATTTAATGTTTTTTGGAAAGGTGAGAGCTGCAGTGGTTGAGACCAAGATTTTTTTCTTTTCTGGAATAGGAAGATTTTTTTTTTTGTACAAAAAAAAAAAGCCCTGTCTGAAACCTATTCTGTTGCTTAGAGCAAAATTTGAAAATGATAATAATAATTTATTAAACTTGTATGCCACCCGATTCTCAGCAGCTCTGGGCCATGATGGAAAAAGTTGCCATCAATTTGTGGGAACTCTGTTCAAAGGAGAGGGGTTCAGAGGTCTTTGAGGAGCTTCAGGTTTTCTGCCTTTGCTGCATATGCTCAAAGGCATTCAGTCTCCAGTAACAGAACTTCTGGAGATCCATACCCTCCATTCCACGTGGATTGATCGATTATGTGCCATCAAGTCATTTTTGACCCTTAGCGACCACATAGATAGATTTTCTCCATGACAATCTGCTACTGCAATTGAGTCCATCCACCTTGCTGCTGGGCATCCTCTTCTTTTCTTTCCTTCTACCTTTCCCAGAATCAAAGCCTTTTCCAGAGAGCTAGATTTTCGCATAATGTGTCTGAAGTAGGACAATTTGTTTATGTGTTCGGTTTTTATTCTATTTTATATTGTTTTTATTGTATTTTAATATTTATTGCTGTTTTATTGTGAACCGCCCAGAGTCACTTTTGTGAGATGGGCGGTATCTAAATTTGAAATATAAATAAATAAATAAATAAATAAAAATATAAATATAAATATAAATATAAATATAAATAAATAAATAAATAAATAAATGAGATTTGAGCCTGGTCATGTGTGCCTCGAGTGAGAACTCAACTCCATGTGGAAGAGTGAGGAAAAAGAGTGTTACCAGTGACTTGCAATCCCTGTTCTAACCAAAACGCATGAAATTGTTTCCAAGATCCTCTCCTGACCCAAGCATTACTCATAATATTCAGGGACTGGTTTAAGCTAGCTGTACAGCTAAATGAAACCAGGAATTCCTCTGCAGCTGGCATATGACCTAAACTGTCCATTGCAACTGAGCAAGAGATAATAAACTGGACTTTTCATGCATGACCTTTTGTATGCAAGGGATAGCATCAGGACTGCCTTTTTCTGCTTAGCAGAAGAACCACTCTAGGGTGAAGTCTGCTTGTTTTGGGACTTTGCACAAATATGAGAATACCGAGAATGCTGACGTGAAACATATGAAACCAATTCAACCCCTTGGGCCATCTCACTTCCTTCAGTGAACTGACAAACAGCTTATGTAATTGTAACTTGGCTCCACTGGAGACCAAGCAGACAGCGTCAAGTCTTACTTGGACGGTGTGGCTGGCAATGCAGCAATGGGAGGGTGGGTTTTGAAGAATAGAGGGAAGCCAACCCAGGGACAGAGTACAGGCAGGGTGACCTGCACAAAGTTGAGTGATTGTGTGATACTGATCTTCCCAAAAGGGAATGAAAGTAAAGGCAATGGGAAAAAAACATTTATCTCTATTGATATTGCCAGGCGCCTTTAAGTGAGGTCAAGTAATGATTTGCAAAAATGCAAATCACATTCAAGCAGATACACTTTAAATAAGATATATGATGGCTTCCCCTTTCGTCCAGTGAAAGTAGCCTCGCAACGCTGACCTTCCCCAGTCATTCAAAAGATACCTTGTTATTGGAATACTAATCATCTGTTTTTCTCTCTTACCCTTAATTCTCTTTTTTAATGGTTTAGAGTACAGTAGTCATTTGAACATTCATTCACATATCCACTTTTTTAAGAATGGAGAATGGGGCAGAAGGGCTTTAGATGCTGCTAGAGATGGCTGAATGGGCATGGCCAGCTTCTACAACAACTGGCAGAAGCAGTTGCTTGTGAGTTTTATCCTTGGAAGAGAATGATACACTTGTAATAGTACAGCATATGAACAACATGCAGCCTACTTTCCTTTGATCATTTGCACCTTCAGCACCTGTGCACACAAGCTCATTTATATCCATAGTGCCTGGCTATTTCCAAAGGAACCTGAATCACATGGGCTTTGATCTACACTGCTGATCTGTATTTTGAAAATTGGTCAGGAGCTGATTCTGGAGCAGATCCTGAACTAGTAAACTGAGGGAGGGCTAGTAGACAGATAACTGGGGGCACAGACCTATCGCTGGCCCTAAGAAAGAAATGCAGAGTTCAGCTGTGGACATCCCACAACGTTGTTTGCCTTGGACTGCTTTCACCTGCCATCCCCCATTCTCAATCTACATCACATGATTGCAAAATGGAATAATTAGAACATGTGGAGGAGGGAAAAGCATTGGTCAAACATGAGAAATCACAGGTTTCATAATATTGTGGATTTTTTTTCCAGTTGCTAGCAAACTGATGACATAGGCCAATTTAGGTGGCTCTGATCTGATTGGATTAGAGTTCCTGACTCAGCTGTGGCACCCTCTGTACTGACTGAATCACAATTCTCATATTCCTGGCTAGTCTGGCTCTGGATGAAATACCTGGAAAACACAGAATGGGGATTTTAGTGTTGGATTTTGGTGAGGCAATGGTGAGTGGTGGTGAAGGCCTTTTTAAATCAAACATGTCTATATACGGTGTATTCTTGTAGGCGGCTTTAAAAAGAGATCTGACACTTTCATGGCAGAAAAGGCTACTAGAGGCTTCTGTTCATGATATGTATCATGTGTTGTCAGAATCAGAGGCATAGAAGTAAGCTTACCATATCTGGCCTTTAACAATCCAAAAAATGAGTACATGGCAGAAAAGAGTTAGAATTTTTGCTGCTAGATGGCCCAGATATGTTAGCCCTACATCCCAGATGTTGGACCAACCATGGCAAGGGGGTGTGCCTGGGGCTACCATGTATGCTTCTGCTGCTCTCTAGTGGTTGTCCTGCTGTTTGCAGTCCAGACATGGTAGTCCTAGTGTGGCTCTTACACTTGCTGAGGGATTCCTTATAGTACTGTGGGAAATAGCATGTTGGCTTCTCTTATTAATGGCCAGCAAACACAAGAGCTATCTTTTAGCTCATATTAATTCTGTAAAACAACCTTCCTCAATCTGATGTCTTCCAAATACATTAGAACTATAAGATGTAGGATTCCCAGTCAATGCTGTCTTTCAAAGACAGCAAGTCAGGGTATAAAGAACAGCAAAGACCAGATCCAGGCTGCAAAAATACAGATGACCACCAGTTGGCAGGAAAGAAGGAGCATTTTCTGTACTCCTGTTCTGCTACTTAGTGGTCAATGGGTTCTTGCAGCCTGGATCTGGTAGCTCTAATATAAAACACCGTGCACCTTGGTGGGGCTGTACGGAGAAGAAAGGTCATTGTAATACTCCTGAGTGCATCTTCACAAGCATGCATCTACACTCTTTATCAGCATTTTCTGGAAGTTCTGCTCCTAGGGCCAGTTCATACAAATAAGGAAGACTTTTGGTTCAGCAAAGACAAGAGAACAACCAGCTGGGCTCGAGGCTCTTAAAATGTTCTAACCAGAATTGCCGTACACTCCGCTCTTTCTTCTCTGCTTCTTCTTTCTTGCTGAGTCATTCCATAAACAGTAAGAAATAGTTCCTCTGCCTCCTGTGGCTGAGAACCCTGAAGAGGGAGGGGTGGCTTTGCTTTCTATAACCGAAGGGAGGCCAAAGGAATCTTTTCATTCATCCGGTATCTGCAAGCCCCAAAGTATCTGGGGAAAGAGCAGCTGCTGATGACCAGAAGAAGGGGTGGGGGGTGGGGGGAAACCACCAGGAAGCAGAGAGAGATAAACAACTTGTTCCCTGAAACCTGATTGTCTCTCGGTGGGAACGGCACACCCTTATAAAGCTTGGGAAACTGAAAGCCTAGGACAGTGGCCAGTGTGTTTTGACTGCTATAGAAGAAAAAGCAAAAGGGTAGGTGTTGGCATTTGGTTGGGCGGAGGGGGTGTTCTTGCTGTTACTGGGCAGATTTGGAAGAATTTGACAAAATAGCGATTGGATGAGAGCAGGGATGGGGAAAGTACTCAGATAGTACGTCTTTCTGTGTGTCTGTAGTGTATTGGCACAGAGGGGTAGCACTGGAGAACATACACTGCTCACTTTGAGCCCGTATCTCCAATGTTCCAGCGCTAGAATGTTGGCTATTTTGTTTCCCACGTCCAGAGTGTAGGAACGTAAGAGCTAAACTAGGTGGAAGATTATCCAGAGTTACATGCAGTCCTCATCCTAACTGCCAAAGCCCCCTCCAAATAGGGGTTTTGCCAAATTATGCAAATAAGTCCTTTTCATCCCACACTTTTTTTTGCCCAGTTTCAGTGCAGCACGGTGCATTGTGCTGGGAAGCAGAGGAGTCAGGAGTGGAAAACACAAGAGTGATTGGCCAGGAGGGCAGGCATGTGAGCACATGGGTGGGTGCTCCCTGGCATTGAAGGAGGGAGGAGGAGGAGGAGGAGAACAGCATGGTGGAAGCAGGTAAGTGGATGGTCAGAGTGTGAAGAGGGGCATGATGTGGCCTCAGGTGGTGAAAGCATGGAGGAGGTTTGTGTGTGGCCAGGAGAGACAGGAGTGTCAGGGACACGCAGGTAGGCAAACAAAAGCAATTCAGAGGTGTGGGTACATTTTCCAGAGAATGAGGTAGACAAGAGTGGCAGCAGCCACAAGCAAGTGGATGAAAATGTCAGAAACCAAAAGACATAACACAGATGGAAGTGGAAGAAGAGAAAAGTGCCAAAGAGGGAACAGCTAGCAGAGGAAGAAAGACAGGGGCTTGCGCAAGCAAAGATGAGGGCATATGAGAAGGTGTGGCGAGCAGGCAGGCACAGGACAAAAGAAGGTGGCTGGCCCAGAGTGTTATACCAACACACCCACAAAATGAGTAAAAAAAAAAAAAAAAATGTAGCAGCCTGCTTAGTGGGGAGGGTGAGAGGAAGGAAACAATCGGGAGTAAAGGAAGGGGAGATGTAGCTTCCCTGGCTCTTTTACTTTGAGAAATTCTTTTTAAAATGCAAATCAGCCTAATTTGCATGCTGGATCTATTTGCATAATATACAGATTAGGCTGCCTGGATTTGGAGGTCTGGAATATGGCAGCTCTATCGGTATAGGATCAGTTCAGATCTCTGGAGTAAGGGAGACGGCTGTCTCTGAGTATCTACTGGGAGGGAAAGAAGAGAGGGGATGGTGCCAGAGATAGCCGGGTAGCCAGGCCAGCCTCACCATGGTGGATGAGCAAGGAGAAGTTCCTCTGAAGAAGTGGCTTGCATGGGGTCTCAGCTATGCCACCATCTTAATGTGCTCTGTTTGATGTGCTGCTGTCTCCCTGTTGAAGTAGGATTCAGTAGCCAGTTCAGCTGCTGTAGGTGGAATGATGGACCAGTGCCACCTTGCCTCAGGTAATGAAACAGTTTGGGTCAGAGGGACAGAAGATAAAGCAAAGGGGGCTGCTAAAAGAGGAAAGTGGATACGAGAGAGACAGAAAAAAAGCTGCTTTGATTCTGACTGTATCCAAAGCTAACTTTAGGCTTGCCCATCACCATTGTTGGCCATCGCAAGAGGTTCCGCTCATCCTCAACTTTATAATAATAAAAATCCCCACCCATCTTACAAAGCCTCGCTGTTCTTCTCCAACATTATTCCTGCTCTTCCAACTTTTGCTCTCCCCAAATACTGCTGCTGCCTAAAACAATTCACTTGGCCTTCTGCACACAAGAACGACAGCCTTGGCAGGAGAAACAGGGTGGCTTTTTAAAAAGTCTTCTGGAAATTCTGTGCTCAGTGACCTTTGGCTGTCCCCAGAAATAATTGTTTAAAAGGGGCAACCTTAGCCACAAAAAGTTTGCCTCCCCTGACTTAGACAATTAGATCTTATTTGAGCAGTGGTTACTTGATTTACAGGCTGATCTAATAGTAGAAACCAGCCTTCTCTGAGGATTCTGCAGATGTATTGGACCTCAACTCAACTCCAATAATTTGCAGCCTTGGAATGGCAGCCCTGAAAGACCATTGGCCTGAAGAAGGCTGCCATTGACCCTTCACATCAGCCTCGCTGATATATCCCAGATTATTGGTAATTTGAGGTATTTCTAACATGCCTTCAGCCCTGTTGCCTCTATAATACAAAGACCGAAAATTTTAAATGGAATTTGGAATGGGATCCTGCTGTACTAGGGCCAGAGCACCCAGATTCAAGCCCATCCTTTGCCATGGAAGTTGTGACCAATGATTTTAAGCCACTCACACATTCTTAGCTGATCTCTCAGGGGTTGTTGTAGAAGAAAACAGAGTGGGGGAACAGAATGCTATGTGTACTACCTTAAGCTCCTAAAGCAGTGTTTCTCAACCTTGGCAACTTCAAGATGTGTAGATTTCAACTCCCAGCTGGCTGGGGAATTCTGGGAGTTGGTCCACACATCTTGAAGTTGCCAAGGCTGAGAAACACTGTCCTAAAGGAATGGAAGGAAATAAATATCTGCAGTCATGCAATCATATCTTCAGTTTGCCCCAGCAAATTTATAGTTGATAGCTTCAGTTAGGAAGTGGGATAAGGACTTGAATTTATTTGATCCAGCAGGGAAAAGAAATGAAGACAGATGTCTAGTTGTTCATATAGATCTTAGATTGCCCTCCACATGGTCAGAGAACCCCAAGGACTCCACAGTCCTGCTTTTGTTTCCATTAGGCATACAAAGCAAGTGGCAAGACCCAACGTTAGAGCAAAGATTACAAACAAAGACCAGACAAAAACAACAACAACAACAACACATAATGGAGCAGATCACAAGGGGAAGATCAACAGCGAACAAAACTAAAAAATCAACAGCAGAAAAATGCATTGGCTGCGTCAGTCCCCATTTGCACACAGACCCTATTTGTTCAACTCTCAAAATGAAACAGGATAGATTGTATTAAACTGGCTATCCTCACAGAACACCCAGCTCACAAGTGACATGATCTGGGGGTGGGGAAGGCATCTGCATTGTTCCACCACCATTCAGACCTTGTTACTGGGCCCAGAGGCATAAGATGAATAAGAACTAGGCTTGAGGCTCTTTGGGAAATGGCAGCTCGTATTGCCCTCTGCTGGATAGTTAGATAGGTGCATGCAACTCTTTGTGCATCTCTAAATCCTTGAACGATTTTTGAAGTTTCTTCAAGCAGTGTTTCTCATCTTCAGCAACTTTAAGATGTGTGGACTTCAACTCCCAGAATTTCCCAGCCAGCATTGGAATCCACAGAAATCCGCACATCTTAAAGTTGCTGACATTGAGAAACACTGTCTTAAAGGGATGAATGGACAAAATACGGCCACTTAAGTGCTCTACCGTGAATATATATATATATTTTTCACAACAGAATAAAAAAATGTAGGGCAAGGGAATGTTTGTTCTTATTTCAAGTAATCTCATTTTGTAATTCAATTTCCTTTAAATTGTTCCTGGACCAGATGGATTACCAGAATCTTATAAATGTTTTGAGGATGAACTTTCACAACCTTTACAAAACAATGAACTCTATTTTACAGAGAGGAAAGATGCCAGAGACCTGGAAAGAGTGTTAATTATAGCATTAATACCTAAAGAGGGACAAGATTTGACTTTAACAAGAAACTATTGGCCAATATACTCACTATTCAATTGTTTACAACGATTTTGGCTGAGAGGTTGAAAATAATTTTGCAAGAATTTATACATGAGAATCAATGTGGGTTTTTACCTAAAAGGCAGTTAAAGGACAATATTAGAAATGCGTCCAACATTTTAGAATACTTGGAGCAGCATAACCTAAAAAAGACGCATTGATTTTCTTAGACACAGAGAATTTGACAATTTGTACTGGGCCTTCCTGTTCAAAGTTTTGGAAGATATGAATTCTGGAGAGAATTTTGTTAAATGGGTAAGATCAATTTATGTGGCCTAGAAAGCACAAATAATTGTTAATGGAGATCTAACAAAACCTTGTAAGATACAAAAAGGAACAAGAGAGGGATGCCTGCTGTCTCTTCTCTTATTTTAGTTCTTAAAATATTGAATAGAGATACAAGACAAGAAAATTGTGGGAGTAAAGATCAAGACACCTATAAGTTAAGAGTTTTTGCAGATGATTTGGTGTTGGTTTTGGAAGATCCTTTAAAGAGAATTGAAACATTAATGGGAAAATTAAAAGACTTTGGTACATTAGCAGGTTTTAAGATTAACAAACAGAAGGTGAAGATGTTAACAAAAACATAAAAATACAGGATCAAACAGAATCAATGAAGGAAATGAATTTTAAGACTGAGAAAAAATATCTGGGTATCATCATGACAAATATGAATTGTATGTTATTTCAAAATAATTACGTTAAGACATGGAATGAAGTTTAGAAAGACATTTAAGATGGGAGAAATTACAATTGTTATTGTTGCAGAGAATTTCTGTTATGAAAATGAATGTTTTGCCTAGAATGATGTTTTTGTTTCAGACAATACCTGTTTTGACAACTGATGCACCATTTAAACAGTGGCAAAAGTTACGTTTTGCCTAAGAAAATCAATGCGGCTTTTTTAAGTTATGCTGCTCCAAGTATTCTAAAATGTTGGACACATTTCTAATATTGTCCTTTAACTGTCTTTTAAACTATCTAAGTTTGCATGGCAAGGGAAAAAAGCCACAAGTTAAATATAAGATGTTACAAGATGCAGAGGAAAGAGGATTGGGTTTATCCAATTTGAAATTGTATTTTGCAGCTTACTGCTTCCTTTGGATGAAAGAGCGGGTGTTGCTGAAAAATAGAAGACTTTTAGAGTTAGAAGAACATGACCTGAGATTTGGGTGGTATGGATATTTGTGGTACAATAAAGTCAAGGTTAATGTAGATTTTAAAAATCATTATGTTAGATGTGCCATACTGAGAATATGGAATAGATACAAATCCAGGTTGTGCCCAAAAACACCTTTGTGGCTCTCAACACAAGAAGCATTCTATAGACGAGAAATCATAGATTTCAAACACAAATAGTTAACATACCATGAGATACTACTATTCTGTCAAGGAGAATATAACATAAAATCAAGAGAACAACTGATGACAGAGGGACATAGTTGTCAATGGTTTTCCTATTTACAGCTATCAGAAAGATTCAAAGTAGACAAAAGAATTTATGATATTGAATATCATAATACTGACTTAGAAATGGAATTGTGTACAAATGATGAACATGTGATTGCTAAAATGTATAAACTTTTATTGAAATTTGAAACAGAAGGAGAACAAGTGAAAGAATGTATGATAAAGTGGGCTAAAATTTTAGTTATAATATACAGATGGAACAATTGGAATATATGAGGTTGAAAGGATTGAAATTTATACTGTTATAATCTTAAAGAGAACTTTTATAAAATGATGTACTGTTGGTATATGACACCAGAAAAATTATCTAGAACGTATAAAGGTACTTCAAATCTATGTTGTAAATGTAAACAACAAGAAGGGTCATTTTATCATGCTTGGTAGACGTGTAAAAAAGCTAGAAGATTTTGGGTTCAAATGCATACACTGATTTAGAGGATTTTAAAGATTAATATACAACTGAAACCAGAACTTTTCCTCTTGGGACTGATGGATAAATAATTGGAAAAACATAATGGAACTTTGTTTTCACATGTGATAACTGCAGCAAAATTATTGTATGCACAAAGATGGAAAGATTTGGCAATACCTTCAGTTTTGCAGGGGAGCAAAAGTGTGACACTCCATTTGTCAGGCATCCTACGTCTAAATGCCCTGAAGAAGGCAGCAACTCTATTGGCATTGTTATTTTATTTATTTATTTATTAAATTTAACTCCGCTCAACTCCTAATGGGGGACTCTGGGCAGCTCACAAAATCCATTAAAACAATAAATATATAAAACATAAAAACTATATATAGTTTATATTGTTACCAGTTTCACCTACCACGCAGTAGAAACATCCACTTCATCCAGTGTGGAGATCCTCCAGTCCTCCCAATTTCTTCCCATCCCAAGTGGAAGTGAAGCTTAATATGACAATATGGTGAAAATGTGGCTTTTGAGTAGAAAGCTAAAGGCACCAGACATTTAGGTTAGGTGCGAAGGATCTGAAGTTCAAGAAAGTTGAAGTCTGTCAGCATTCTTAAAATCCTCCTCCTCCTCTTTTTTATATATAACTCAAGGTGGCGAACATACTTAATACTCCTGCCATCTATCTCCCACAGCAGCAATCCTGTGAAGCGGGTTGGGCTGAGAGAGAGTGACTGGCCCAAAGTCACCCAGTCGGCTTTCACACCTAAGGGAGGCCTAGAACTCACAGTCTCCAGGTTTCTGGGCCAGGACCTTAACCACTACACCAAACACTAACACTGCAAGATCTACTCCAATTGTCATAGTTTTCCTCAAACAAGGAAGAGACTTGGAGACTGTAGCATGGTGAAATGTTCAGAATGTTTTGTACTCAATGCTACAAATCCCAAGAACTCAGAAATGAATGAAATACAGTGTATACATATTTCTTGAATTAGTCCTCAACTACTATGAGACGTTCCATGCTTGGGTTCTGGATACTGTTTATAGCAGATTTACAAATGTGTTAGCAGCCTTCTGCTATTCCTGCACTACTCAAGATCCAGGCAATTCATTTTTAGTGATGTTAGCCAGAGTCAGGTCTGTATGGATAACTGCACTGCAGAATAAATCAAAAACGTTAAAAACGGTTGTTAAAAGCATCAGGACTTCTGCTTTAGGGCCACATTTCTCCAAGCTGCTGTTCCCCCCAGGTATGTTGGATTTACAGCTTTGAGCCCCTTCAGTCGCTAGCCATGTGTCTGCAGGTGGTGGAAAATATAGTACAGTACATCTTGAGAGCATTAGTTTGGGTGACCTAATTTTAGTAAGCTGGCTTTGTTTAAATTGATTTTTGTTTTTGTTCAAAAGCAAACATAATTGTGCTCAGTACAAGTAAATATTATTACATCATTGTTTGGGCTTTTTAAAAACAGAAGTCCGAGGATCGGAGAAACATATGAATTAACAGAAAGCTAATCTAAATATTTAAATGCATCCCGAATCTCCTTTTTCTCTTCTTAAAAGATTATTGTATTTATTTATAAAACCAAAATTGGTTTATTATATGCATGTATGTGTGTAAGTGTATGAAATTCAGGATTATGAGTCTGACACTTTGAGCAATTAAGTCACGTTAGAAAAGTTTTTTTGGGGTTCATTGTTAAAGTCTCTCTACCACTCCAATGTATATAAACACATAGTTATTATAGTGGAGTATTTAATACTGCCACATATTTTGGGATGTATCCTTACAAACACAAACTGTTAGCAACAGTTAAAACCAAAACATTGCTGTGGGTTCTATCATCTCATTATATTCCTTTGGTGAGGAACATATTTATGTATATCTTTCCTTATGATAAAATCCCTGGACTGCATTTTCCTCTCCGAGTTCTTCAGAGTAGCAGCTAATAAACAATGTGCAATACAAGACAGACTATCCAATCCTTCAAATGCAAGGCAAGAAAATAATATATTTGTAAAATAATTGTCAGAGATTTATATTTATCCCAGACATCCCTGCCTGTCCTAATGGGACAATGAGGATAAAGTGTTGGCATTGGTCTTCTGACTTGGGCGACTAAAAAATCCTTACTCATGTGAGTAACTCACTGGAGGATTTTGACTCCATCATTATTTATTAGTGCCTTTCTTCACTAGTGATTTAATTTGCCACCCAGCCCTCACTGTGTTGATAAAGAGATCTGTCACCAGGAGAGAGTTGACAGACCGTGGTTCCATTCTGTGTTCCTAACACTTTGTCAACCAAAAGCATTGTGGCCATGTTGGTTAAGTCCTAATACTGAGATGGCTAGTCTATCCTGCCAGTCAGTGACCCAAGAGAGGGAGATTTCCCACACTTTCCAGCATGCCCAATATCCATCTCTGGTTGCAACTTAGTTCTCTTGACCTAGCCTTCCCAAAGAAGGGGTGGTGAAATGCTACACCTTGTTGAGTATGGAGTTTAATCCATTCAGTTTAAGGTGGAAAAAATAATAGTTTTCAGGAATTGGGAGGAATGGCATAATCTTCTTTCACTTCTGGGCTGGGACAAGATCAGGCCAGCATTGTATGATAAGGCAGAACCCTGGCTCATGGTGCTGATACAAACTGCAAGTGGGGAAAGGCCCTACCTGTTGTGACAATCATATATGACAATCTCTCTTGATCCTTTGGAGAAAGTGAGGAAATACTAACCCATTCCAGAAAACTCAGAACACTTATTGAAAACAATTAACTCCTATCATCTTCAGCCAGCATAACCACAGGCTGGAGTTGAAGCACATCTATGTGTGGGGCAACAGTTTATAAAGCTGGACTCTAGGATAGGCTTTTTTTAAATCAGTCAGTTGAAAAATAAATCCATTTTTTTTTCTGAGAGGATGAACTAATAAACATCTCTGAAACCTAGGGAAATACAATCAGTAGAGTTATCTAAATTACTGGCAGCCACACGGGGTTAAGAGCTAACGCTCAACCAGGGTATACATGCAATGAATATACACTATTTCTCTCTTTTTAATTTTCTTTAGAAGAAAGCTGCAAGGGTGTGTGTGTGTGTGGAGAATTACTAGACAAATATCCAGTTGTGAAGCAAGCAGACTCTCAAATAGTTTCTCCTTAGCAAAATACAAGAAGAAATAATCACAAAATGCTTTGAGCCTTTATACTTAATGCTAGATATTAATACTTGTTGTCTGCTTTCCAACAGACTGAAGGGTATTGTTACAGAACCTCATGCTTGAAATTGGGTTTGTTTTTTGTTCTTTCCCTCCTGCTGAAGAAAACAAAGGAATTCAGTGGTGTGTAGGAATTCTTCCTCCTTCCTTCTCCTGTCTCTAAGGGCATGAAAGCTGCTGAACAAACACAGAAATCTGAAATAATTACGCTCGGCTGAAAAGCTGGTGTGCTTCTGTCTAGCTGTGCCAGCACCTTACATAAGTAGTTGGCCAACTTGCAATCTTTAACTGAACTGCAGCTTGCAAACTGAAGGTGAGTTGGAACAAGGGCACGTGCCCATGGGCACCTCACTCTCCCTTGGGTCCTTGGACAGGCCTCCAGCATCCAGCTCTGTAGGCCAATGCACTTATAGAAGTGGTACATCTTATGAAACATAGAACCCCTCTGCTCTCCATATGCACTTTTATTGGTTCTCCTGTGGCCAGCAGCCTCATTATGCTGAGGGTTTTGCAGCATTTCAAGATGGAAGCTGTTAAAATTCTAGACCTGGACAACCAGATGTATTTGGATAGGGGTTGTGTATATTTTTACATTTTTACTAACAAGTTCAACATTTCTCCTATGTGGTTTTTTTTCCAATATAAAGTTGCTCTATTGTTTACTTATTAGAAATATATTCTACCTTGCTCCAGAAGCTCAAGCCAGATTCATGTGAGATTTACCTTTCCCCCCCAAAAACAACAACTCTGAGATAGGAAAGATTAAGAGAGAATGACCTGTCCTAAAATCATCCAGTGAGTTTCTGTGGCTGAAGGTACACTAGAATCTGGTTCTATTTACTCCTGTTTTAACCCTTTAACCACTATACCAGAATAACACTCAAAGCTTACTGTTTCAAGAAATCATTTCCATTATTTGTTCCAGAAACCCAGTTGCTCTTTTGCTTTAAGCAAAAGTGGGTAAGATAAGTAACTTGTGATTCTTCAGATGCTGCTGAAATTGCAGCTCCCAGCAACTCCACCCATCGTGGCCGTCAGTGAGAGATGCCAGAAGCTACAAAGAGGTGGGCAGAAACTTTTCCTCTCCTGCAAGCTTGATCAAAATTGCAGCCCCTTTCTCCACTATGTAGAATGAAGGTTAGTGTGGTAGTATGTCACCCTCCCCGAGTCTATGTCTTCCAGATGTGTTAGAGGTCAACTCTCTGAATTCCCAGCAAGCGATCAAGCATATCTGGAGAGCTCTGATACCTGGTTATCAAAGTAGTGGCTGAGAAGAGAAGTGTTTCAATTGCCCTGAGAAAGCAAATCTCTGGAAAACTGCGGGCTTCCTACAAAAATGCTAGGTATCTAGACCTAACCCCTCGATGTGTGTATACTCATGAGATGAGTTCATATTTTCCTTACTATCAGTATAATGGGAATGTATGCCTTCTGTCTAAATATATTGTCTGCTATTTTAATCCACTGCCTAACAATAGAAAGCAAGCTTAGATGCAATTTATTTTCCATAAGTGTTTTACAGAAACAACAGCTGCTTATCTATAGAGCAGAACACTCCTCTTGCATACCCACCCACAATATACTTAGAAAACCCACCTCTTTTACTCAACAACTGATGCAAAAATAAGTTCACACTATCTCAGGGTGCCTTCAGAACTAGCCTTACTGTGAAGCAACACGAACTAGAATAACAGGATCATTAGGTTGGATTCAGAGTCAGATTAGACCCACTGACTGATATTAATGGAACTTAAATCCGTCATGTGCCCAAGGTAGTGGACTTGTCCTGGGTTGAAACCAAGGATGGGACAAGGACCAACATATTGAAATTATAAGAAAGGAGATTCAGGAATGTCCTGATGATGAAAACTGTTAAATAGTGAACCAGTCTAGCTGGAACAATAGTGCTGCTCCTTGTGGGATAGCAATTAGATGGCCAGAGTTGGAGGTGGTTTAGTGGATGCTGTAAGCAGAGGATTATGGTATGTATTATAACTTAAGTTCCATTCATTTCATAGGAACTTCTTTAAGAATACTAAACAGGAAACCAAGCCATAACTTAAGTTCCATTCATTTCATAGGAACTTCTTTAAGAATACTAAACAGGAAACCAAGCCAAACAATTATGGAATTGGAAAGAACCTTGGCAGCCATGTAGTCTAGCCCCTGGTATTCAATGCTTGATCTACAATGCAGGGTACAACTGTAGAAACTTTGACTGGTGGCTGTTGATCCAGCCCTTATTTAAATGCCTCTGTGAAAAGAGATCCTGCATTTGCCACCTCCACTTTGAGCAGTTTCTGTTCACATGTAGCCCAAATCCATTCCCCTGCTATTTATATCCTCTAGTTCTATCTTTCCCTCTTGAATCAACCTCCTGATGTATAAAGACAAACTTGAAAGTGGATGTGGTGCCCCTGCTCCTTAAGAAGCCCTCCCTGGATCCAGCCATTCTTGTTAATTATCACCCAATCTCTAGCCTACCCTGGGCATGAAATGGAGACACCATAGATTGCTCTTGTGGGTAACTTGCATTGGGGCCTATGTGGAGGTAGTGTGCCCCTCCTAGTCCTCTTAGGTCTCTTGGCAGCTTTTGATACTATTGACCATGATACCCTTCTAGATGACCCTCAAGGGGTGGGGATTGGGGGAAGGTTTTGTTCCTTCCCTGATGGATGATGTTTGTAAGGAAAAAGAAATCAGGCTGGCAATTGTTCCCTTGTGGGGTGCCACATGTTTCAGTTCTTTCTCCACTCTTTTTAAAATCTACATGAAAATGTCAAAATCACCTGTCAAGTCAGGGTGCAGTACCATCAGTATGCTGATGATATCTGATACATCACCATCCCAGGTTGTACAAGAGATGCCATCCAGGTCTTTCAGAATCTAGATGGGATAAACAGGCTGAGGTTGAAGCCCAGCAAGGCTGAGATATTGTTAAGGCTGGTATACCAGTTGCAGCCCTAGCTGGAGTGGGAGCATCTTGCAATGGTGGATCATGCCCTCATCATTACTTACTTGGACTGGTGTAACATATGCTTTATTGGGCTCCCCTTGAAGACCGCTTGCAAACTTCAGCTAGTCTAGAATGCTGCAGTCCTGTTATTGGTTACACTCATCACCACGAGAGTTACACCTGTGCTTCAAGCCTTGAACTGGTTTTCTATTGGTTTCCCAGGGCTTGTCATTACCTGTAAAGGCTTATATAGCTTGACATCAAGGCACTTACAAGACTACTTCCTCCATCTGAAATTCACCAGCCTGACCCATGCATCCTGGGGAAAACTGCTAGTGAGTCCCTATTCCTTCCAAATATATAGCACTGAGGCTCTTGGGATAGTCTTCCCCTGGAAATCAGGCTGGTCCCTACATTGTTAGTCTTCTGAAATGTGCTGAAAACTGGTTTGAAGGACTCATGGGAATGGTGGGACTCTCATAATAGATTGATGTTTATTTTCTATCCTTTTTTAATGTTTGTTTATAAGACTGATTTAGGAACTGCTATTGTTTTATTATCCTAAACTGCTGGAAGTCCAGTTGACTGCAACAGATATAAATTTGAGAAATAAAAATAAAATAATAAAAGATAGCTATCACGTCTCCCCATAATTTTCTCTTCTCAAAGCAAAATGGGCCTGCTCTTTCAGCTGTTCTCCAGATCACCTTCCCTGTGTGTGAAACTTGTAAAGGCCTATATTATGACCATGGTCTCATTCATTTTGTAGCAAAGATTCCAGCCCAACAACTATTGTTGAGGGTGGGATCCTGAACTGAGGGAAGCACAGAGAAATCCCCCAACAGCTCAAAAACAGTAGATTATAAAGCACTGGGACCCATTCTCTCTTTTGTCTTTTCCAGTCCAGCTTCGTTTTTTTCTCTCTCCCCACTCCAAAAAAAAGAAAGATTATTATTGCTTTCAAGGCAACCATAAATACCCAATAGGCAATGTCTTTGTCTTTTCTTCCTTGTTACCATTTCATTGTGAAGAAAGGATAAACTACCCTCCCCTCTTTGCCCAGAAGCCAAGTTTGGACAAGAGCCACCTCTCAAAGTCCCCTGCTTTTTCATGTGGTGGGCCATTGTTGGGATTGTCATTATCTCCGTTGGAGAGGTGCCATGCAATAATGGCTGCTTATATAATTGCCACCATGGAAAAGTGGCTGAGAAAGACAGAGAACAAACTTAGGGAGAAATTAGATGGAAAATACAAAGGATAGCAGTGAAGATCAAGGAGGAAGGGAGGAAGGGAGGAAGGGAGGAAGGGAGGGAGGGAGGGAGGAAGGAAGGAAGGAAGGAAGGAAGGAAGGAAGGAAGGAAGGAAGGAAGGAAGGAAGGGCAACACTGTTATTTGCTGAAATGATGGGACAACTTAATTTGTTAAGGGGAAAATATTTGAAGGTACTTTAATGCTCTTAGAGCAGGACATGAAGTAAGGACTTAGTGTCATATCCTTAACACCAACACTTGGTATAAGCCAGTGCTAATTTTATTATCACCATTAAGAACAGCAACAACATATTCATTATTCTATAGCATTTATTTATAATAATACATTCTGAGTGCTAAGGTAATAATGTAGCATAGATTTTCATATACAAAGATTCCATTTTTACATACTTTAATGTAGATACAAAGCGTGTATGCATTGTGGAGACCTTTTGTATATCAGAGCAAGCCCATCTAATGAATCCATATGTGAAGATTTATATCTCAGGGATATGAACTGCTTCAGAAAATGTAAGAATGTGACATTGTATCTAAAGGATCTCTAAGTGACTAAAATATGTTGGGTGCATTTTAGCACTCAAGGCTGAGACTGAGAACAGCCCTTGAGTGAAGTCACTTTGTGAATCCTTTATGAATCCAGAATTGAGGAACAACTGGAACTGAGGACTTTTCAGCTCATACGCTGTGCTGACACTGCTCCCTGCCTCAAGCAGAGTGACCCTTTCCCCAGCTCAAGGCAAATTATTTTGTTCCTGTAGCAGGAAATTCCAGAAGCACTTGTCTCCTTCCTTGGCAGTAGATACACAACAGTTTCCTTTATTGAAACCCAGAAAACAGCTACAAAGTCACCACTTCCCTCTGTCTAACAGAAGGACCAATGCTGTCCCTCCACAGCAGGAATTGGCAATGTAGGATTAGGGATACCTGTGTGACCCCAAACAACTTCCTTGGTGTCCTTCAGGTTCTTTATACCACCTGACATTAAAAAAAAAAAATCTACTAAAATAATTAAATATGAAACTGGTGTGGAGAGAGAGAGAGGAAAGAATAACATCAGATCCCACAAATATCCCAGTGGGATCGGAAAGACTATCTGGGTGAGGAATTCTTTCTTTCAGATACTTTCTGGTAAATGGGTGTTTTCTAACTGTTCACTATGGCAGCTGTTTTGTGAACAGATTAATCATCAATATCAGCCTTTTTGTCTTCGTGCTTACCACATGCTTTCAAATTCCAAATGTGCTTCTGGGGAAGATAATAAATAGGTAGATGGACAATATCAGGGATATCATTGGAATATTCCCAGAAAAGCTGTGGATAGTCACCTGGGACAGGTCAAGATGGAGAGTGTGCAGCTTCCAGGAGCTGGGCCTGGCTTGATACCACATAACTAACTATCCCTGCTCAGCGCTTATCCCTCTCATGCCTGAATGCAACTAAATCATAACTCCTGAATGAACACCAGAACTCTTCACTTGTCTCCACATTTCTTTCTTTTGTTTGTGCTTTTCCTGTCTGACCCCAAATCACATCACTACTATCAATGCTGTACTGATATACAAATGGAACAATGGGAAAATATGTGGGTGAAAGGGCTGAAATTTACATTATGTTATAATCTTAAAGAGAATTTTTGTAAAATGATGTATCGATGGTATTTGTCACCTGAAAGATTGTCAGAAATGTATAAAGAATATTCAAATATATGTTGGAAATGTGAACAAGAGGGGACTTTTTATCATCTTTGGTGGACATGTGAAAAAAGCTACAAAATTTTGGTTTCAAATACATATATTAATTCAGAAGATTTTAAAGACTAATATACAGTCGAAACCAGAGACATTTCTTTTGGGGTTGATGGATAAACAATTCTCATGGAACTTTGTTTTTATATATGATAACTGCAGCAAGCCTTTTATATGCTCAAAGGTGGAAAGACTCAACGTTACCTACAATGCAAGAATGGATGGTAAAGTTGATGGAACTGGCTAGATGGCGAAATTGACAGCTTTGATTATAGAAAAGACATTGACTAACTTTAATGCTAATTGGAAGCTCCTTTTGGACTTTTTGCATGAAACAGAAAAAAATTAAAACATGATATATGGATTTGATTATTAGCAATACTAGTACACAATAGAAAAAAATGGATTTTAGGTTGTAATCTTAGAGTAAGAGTTTAATGTGAGTTTTACTTATATCTGCTGTAAAAGAAGCCAGAAGTCATTCTTTTTTTTTTTTTTTGTATTTCTGTTTCTTCTTTTTCTTTCTGCACTGTTTTCTTTCTTTTTCTCTTTTTTCTATTCTTTTTCATGATTAGTTCTTGTTAGATTTTATCTTTCTCTTTTAATTTTTTTTAAAAAAATCTACTACCAATGTTATACTGATTTCTCAGCCTTTGCAGAGATCTCAACTTTCATGCTAGTTCCAATCACCCTTTCCAACATGATGCCCTTCAAATGTGTTCTCCATTATTAATATATCTGGAAGGACCAACACTGAGAAAGGCTGATTGAACAGAGGGCATGTAATTCAGTCAGAACTCCCTCCTTTAAGCCCCAATTTTTATTGAAAAGGATCTTTTACTCGGAAAGCATTGCCCAGTTTCAAGGGTGGTCCTTGTACCCAGTAGTAAAAGAAAGATTTCTCTTTTGTGTTTATTTTCACTGGGAATGTGAACAGAAGGTACAGCCAAACTCTGCAGCTGACTGGCAGTCCTTCTAGAAGGGCCTTGTGAAATCAGGGAAAATGGGGACATATTTCATCAGTTCACACAATGACATCGTCACTACAACACTTTGTCCACATATCACTTAAATTACTCCATGTACCATGGCCACTGTATGTACCATGGCCACTGTGCAACTCCTTACTGGCAGATAATGGTTGGTTCTCTATACTAACTCAGTTAAAAAAGGCCTTATATTCTGCTCCTCAGTGTCAGCTAAACTAAGTCTTTTGGGGAAAAAAAAAACACAAATAAGTGATATTAGGATATCAATCAAATAACACAATTCTGTACAAGTGTTCACTTTATCTAGAAGTCTTCAGGCAGATATTATTACAAAGAACAAGAAATGGGGCATTAGCTGTTCAAGCCACTTTTTAAAAAGTTTGAAAGAAAAAAAAAACAGGGTTCACCTGTGTATATTTAGCCTAAATATTTGTCTACATTCAACTCAAAGATGGCTATTATTCTGCTTCCTGAGACATCAAGAAAATAATGTTTTTTCCCAGCTTTATTACAGAGTCCAACCATCATTCTGGTCTACACTATCTTATTTAATCAAGGCCTTCTCCAAAACAGAAGTTATAAAAAGACCATGGAATCATAGAAAGAAATGCATGGCACTGGTTTAAAGGCCACATTGATTGTTCTGCACAACAGGGCTTCCCAGAGATTTTTTTCTCCTTATAGACAGAAAGGAAGGAATTGCCAAAAATTTATAACCTGGACATGATGCCATTGTATCACATGCTGAGAGAGTATCTCAGCCCTATTGATCATCCATATTTTTTTGAGACAGTTTATTTTTTTATTGAAGAAAATTGGCTGTGAACTTTCAATTGCATGTCTGTACCAACATAAGTAGCTATCATATGGTGTAATAATAAATGCAAACTTTAGAGAACCCAGAGGAAAAGTTTTAAAACTTAGCAGGTTTAAAAAATGAATTTTGAATGGGACAGAAAGAGGGAAAGAACACAGACACGAGGGGAAGAGGCTGTAGCCAAAACCAAAACAAAATATATATTTTTCCAATAGAAGAGCACTGGATCAATCCACAAATATTCTAATTAAAAGAATAAAATATCCCTATGTGAGATCTTTAGAATCCAATGCTAGTCAGATGCACCTGGTTGTCTTTCCACAAAGGACAGGAACACCAAATAAGCAGAAGAAAGTCACACTGGGCCTGCCACTTTCTCTCAGCCTAACGTGCTTCACAACTTTGGTGTTGTGATTGTTCTTTGGAATGAAATGAAGGCAGCTCCCCCTATAAGCTACCTTGAATTCTTGAGAAAACGGTTAAAAGGTAATAGATAAACAGGCAGAAGACAAGTAAAGACCAAAGCAGAATTTGTTAACATAGCTAAGAACATGCTCAACATATCGACCCCCAAATCTTAAGTGAATGCAGCAAAAGTAAATTCATCCATAATGTTTCTGCAGAGCTTGAGATTGTCATGGCAGTAACAGCTACTGTGATCCCTGCCTGATCTTCCAAATCCAAAAGTACATGGGGGTGGTAGAGTGTTGCTGTTAAGGCTAGCTATTGTAGACAGTATGAAGCTGAGATGTGTGAAATGTTCTGAGTAGTTGCAAGATAAATACTACCATAAGGATAGTTATACAAATACAGTAGGGAGAGTTTCTCTGTTACCAAGAGAAAATTAGATTTCTCTCCTTGTCTTTCTCATTGACAAATGGTTAATCAACTACCACATTGTCTCCTATGTTACTTTTCTACATGTAGGGAACTTCTTCCAAATAGGGAACCATTCAAAAATGCAAAAAACCTCAGTTGCAATCTGAAGGCGGCATGCAGGACTGATCCTCATTTCTTCTGTAGAGGTGTGCTATTCTACATATGCTTTCTCACATACCTTACAAAAAGAGAGTTAAGTGTAAAAGTGTAACATCAGATGCAGCCTTGTTGTATCTAGCTACATGCATATGATCTCCTCTGAACAAGATGGGACAAAGCCATTCCAAATGAAAACCCCAAAATTCAGAGCATTTCCTATAACAGACCTCTCATTGTGGTAAAAGAGTTGATTTTCTGTAAAATTGGAATGGTTCAGTGCCATGAATAAAAAATGATACACAATTGCTTCTATTTCCTCAGCATATTAATTGCAGAGCGTGGTTCTCATAAACGTACAGCTGGCCTTTTTCTCTGCATCTCGTGTATGCTGCCAATATTCTTGAAACTTAGAAAGTTAGCCATTTCTCTCTACCCCTCTCAATGTAGGTTTGAGTGTAGGTTTGTACAGAAGAGCAGAAGAGGAACTCAAAACTGTTCCTTTTTCCTAAGAGTCTAGAAAAATAGGACTAGACCAAAAAAGTGGGGGGAAAGAGATTACAAGGAGTGTGTTGATTTTGCAAAAGCATAGAAAAAGCGCAGCATATGGCATTAGATGCAGAATACAGTTTCTAAAAATCTCCTTGTCTTTCTTTTTTATAAGAAGTCTTATCGTTCTGATCGCTTCAAGAAGCAAGCGTCTTGTCCTCATTGCTGATAAAGGAAATCTGAAATATGGAGAGATTGCTGATTATGCGTGTTGACAACTGCCTGCTGAAATCTCTCATCTATGTAGGATTTCTAGTGACCAGGGATAAGGCAGATTCTCAGTGACCTGCATAGATCCTTGCCCTTTTCGTGACTGACTAGCAAAAACAAAATAAATTAATTCAAAAAAGAACATTAAGCAACTGTCCTGTTTTTAATGCAGAGAATATTTAGGGCAGTAATCCAAAGCAGTGACTCATGAAGAGACAAACATAACAGGCGACCTCTGAAGATGAGCACCTCTGTTGCATCTCTACACTGGAAGGAAGTAAATTATATCATCATCATCATCATCATCATCATCATCATCATCATCATCATCATCATCAAAATGTGTTACAGCCACTCACTCCAGCAGACTCTGGATATGGGCTGAAAGGAGGCAAAGGCAGAGGCACTCTGTAGGTTATTATTTTGAATTCACAGAAATCTTGAACTATTAACTTTTTTTTTCAAACTTTTTTCCCAAGCATTTTTCCACAAGGAAGACCTGCCTTAGGGCACATAGTTTGGGAGCTTTTGAACTAGAATGCATTCAGTGAAGTAGTGAGTAGTACACATTTCCCCTTTCTTGCTTAAAGGAAAATACGTTGCCTTCACAAACTAGAAAGGGTAGTGAAGGACAGATACAGTAGTCCTATCACACTGCACAGAATTATTATGCAATACTGCAAAATGTTTAGGTGCTAGAAATACTTGAAGAAAATGCATGCTAGAAGACATAGCAGTATAATTCTAATGCTGCCTTCTCCACATGGTGCCATCCAGATGTGTTGGAATTACAACTTTTAGAATTCCAGGCCATTGCAAAATCTGAATGTTAAAATCCCAATACATCTGGAGGCACTAGGGGGGTAGGTGGGTCTAGTGTGTATGCTTATGTGATGGAAGCAGCATTTCAGCAAAGATTTTTATCAGCTTGAAAAAAATTTGCAAAAGGGGGGAGGGTGGAAAGTTGAGGAAAATATATTGAGCAAAATCCTAGTGGCTTTTTAAATTTAAGCCAGATTCATCAGATTTTAATTGTTTTTCCTTCTTGCATGCCAACCTGGCTCTTGCTAAAAGTGTTCAATATTCATCTTCGGACTGTATCTAAATGAGCAAGAGATTAGTGCTGACTTGCTGTAATCATGACCCCTGCTCTCTTCAGAACACTTTACCAATCTGATTGCTTATTCCAAAATGCTGACATCACAAAGAACAAATCAAGAAATCCAGGTTACACAAAAGCCATCTACTGGCTTATGCCCAGTTTTTTTCCCTGACTCCCTCTTCAAAGCCAAGGGGCCAATTTCCATCAACCCCTAGAAGCTAATTAGAATCCAAAAGCTGGGGGGGGGAACCTAGTGCAATAATTAGCTTCCCCCAACCCTCCCCAATATTAGTAAGCAGAGGGCCTGCCTCTTGGAGCATTATCTCCCAAGATCTGGGCCCCAAGGCAATTACTTCATCATAAGAAAGGACTTGACATTATCTCTTTCAGCTCCTTGATGGGTAATAGCCAAGCCCACAAATGAGCAATCAATATATCTATTCTAGGAAATGGGGAATTCAGGGAGTTCTTCCATGACCTACTGCTTGTATTGTTGTTTCTAGTATTAAAAAAAAAAAAAGTTCTGAAAAGGAGAATGAGGAATTGGCTCAGACTATCTCAGTGCCTTATGGAATGGATCCCCAAGAATCCTCAACTTTGTCCTAAGAATGCAGCTTATCAAATAGCAGGTCTTCCATACACCAGAAAGAATCCACTTTGCTGACAGTGCATGTTACCAAGATGCCTGGATGGAAATGTGTCTACCTGGAGGGAACAAGAATCAGAAGGTTAAAAAGACCTGAACCTGTTGGGCCATAATATTTGCACAGAAATCTTTAATTGCCACCCCACGCCACTTACTTTGCAGCCAAACAATGTCAGCAAAGAACAGCTGAGTTTTCTTGGAGGGTGCTCCTTCTATATTGTATTAGCTTAGTAAGCAACATAGTCTAATTAAAGTCACAATGCAACCATTACATCAAGGGTGGGAGGAAGGGAGGCCTAAGTACAGCTTTGGCCCAGCCTCCATCAGATAAATGGGATAGATACACAAAGTCCTTATGATTTGGTCATTCTGGGCAAAACAACTAGCAGCATTATCAGCCGGGTTCCCACTATCTGAATGTGCAAGTCGATGTATCCATCAGAATCAAAACCCCTACCTTTGACTACCCACATCTTCTCTAAACTACAAACTTCTTCCTCTCTGCTGCATGCATCACAAGAAAAAGAGGAACTATATAATTCTCCATATCCCAAACTTCAAAGGATGGGAAGAGCAGGATGATTCAGAGTATACACTCTGTCTTTAGAAGGAATGTACAGTTCTGCAAGAGCATTAGGAAAATGCAGAGTGGCTGCATTCTGACAACATGGGAATCTTGTTCTGAATTAAGGCACTTCCTGGGTTCTTACTATGTGCTGAACCATAAGCTAACCATATGGTCTGGATTTGCACAACATGCAAAGCTACAAACAAGCCAAACTTACATTAGTTATAGGAGGTTTGCACTAATGAAGCCCTTAGGTCCTTAATTGCCCTGGTTATGTGTCAGATTAACCAGGTATATTCATGGGTAAAGCACTAAGCTATCTGAGAAATCTCAACATTGTACTGAAGTTTCCAGTCCTTATGGTTGTAAAATCGTATTGTAAAAGTGCGTTGGTCTGTTTTTAAAGGAAATGCCCTTTAAAATCTCAAGTGACCAGGAAGCAGCCTTTTCATGCTCCTTATATTCTTTTGCCTTTCTTATTGGCTACCAACATAATTGTCATTATATACTTGGCTGTGATAAAAATGAACAGCAAAATCATTCATGAAAAACAGCAATTGTAATAATTTGCTGTGTTCAGTCAGTTTTTCTTGGCCCAGAATTTAGGTTGCCAGGAGGATACTTTTCTAAAACAAAGCTTCAAAGTACAGAGAGCTTTGCCCTTTAACTATTCAGTACTAGGAAACTTGATCACACCACTCATTGTTATGGGTTATAGTTTCAAAGAGTCTTTGGTTTGCCTCTGGCAAGAGAAAATTCTTCCAGTAGATCTCACTGAATATCCTGGGTACATCAACATGAATGACACAACTAATTCAGATTTGCAATCCCAAGAGGTCCTTGCTTTATGACATCTTTATGGATATATCTGGTGACAGGGGTGAGGTGGAAGCACAAGGCAAATCAGATAGACTGGTGTTTGGAGGGTGGATGATTTTACAAGGGGGATGAGATACACTCTGCAGCTTTTGGCTCACAGGCAGTCTGCAGCTGAATTTCTTATGCCTTCAGACTGATGTCAGAAATTCTCTGTGAATGTCCAGTATAGAGCAACCTGCCTTTTTCTCAGGCAGATGCTGGTAGAGAGAGGGGAGGGTGAAAGGGAAAGGAGATGTTAGAAAAAAAGAGGGAAAGAGAGACAAGATGGGGGGCACTACCTACTTTGGGCTCTGTCCCACTGGCTGCCTCAGCCTTACCTCACCCTTGGTGTGCAAATCTCAGAAAATCGGGCCTCATTCATAAAAGAGGCTGCCTTTTACCACAGATATAAAGTAGGATCCTGTTCAAATGTGCGCTCCTTCCTCTATCCAGGGTGAAGAGCTCTTTTTGAATCATGTAGCAACAAACTGCATCTAATGGACTGATTTCTGCACATATGCTTATGGTCAGCCCACTTGCATTCTTTTCAGTCATTAGTATTTCTGATCATTGGAGGGACAAAGTCACCATCTGCTGTCTAGTTCTGGAATTGGCTTAAATGTGTGCTTGATTTATCTTACAATACTTCTTGACATTTGCTCAACTCAGGTCAGTCTATTTGGCCCAGCTGCTATTTCTGCTTCTGAAGTTTCAAAATATTTTTGAAGTTATGGAGGAATTACTGGTGGCTCGTAAACCAGTAACCCTTTTTTACATGAAGTTGAAGAAAGCTGACAAAATTGATATGATTTTGTGCAAACTTGGAATAATGAGCTGGAATGTCTTGTCCTGGTAAAACAGTGGAAGGCTGATTTAAATAATATGGAACCAGTTTCCTATTATCTTAAAATGAGGTTAATCTAAAAAAAATGTTGGCACAATTATATAGGATATCTCAGAGAATGATCAATAATAATGTTGGTGATGCATTTAGGAATTGGAATATACTGTAAACCCACGTAGTTTGAATTTGTCCTATTGCTGCCTGTGGACTGAAATCAACAGAATTGTTAATGTGACTCTGGATCAGTTCCTATGTATTAAAAACATAGATGTTCTTGGCTATATCTGGACCATCCGGAATCTATGAAGACATCAAGAACTGTGGATATTTCAGATAGGGGGACTGGCTGAAATATCAGAGAACACAAGATTTGCAGCAAAGATTGTTGGTGTGTTGAATTTCAATTAGGTTATTTATTCTTCTGACAAAGGGCAATGAAGACGTCTTTCAGACAATATAGTCAGTTTTTTAGGGTTGTTATAATTTCCCAGGTGCTTTTAAGATCTATTATTTTTGCTGTTGCTTCTACTGCTGATTTTAAGGTTACATTATACTGTTAATAGAGCTATATTATTCTATTTCATTTGTTAGTTTGATAGAATAAACAAGTAAAATAAAACAGATAAAAATTCTGGAATTGGTAGTGTGAAGAACTGCATCCATATACTTTGTTGTTGTTAAATTTAACAACTAGTTTATTCACAGCAGATAGGGGCAATCCTTTATTATTTTCTTTGTAGTGTCAAATACAAATGAAGAAATGTTTTAAAACATCAGCAAACAAATCCTGCTGACTCTTTAGACAGTTTTTACTCCTCTTGCCCAGAAATGAAAAATTAACCTTTGGTTTGAAAGCAGTGATGAATAGATAACTTTTGTCTTACACATAATAAAAGGAGCACCATTTTATATAATTCTCCACAGCTGGGGTATAGTGTTATGACCCTTGCAGATACTTTGCATAAAAGTCAGTAGCCACATGCTTAATTAACAAAACTTTTTCTGGATTCACACAAGGTATTGATAAGTAAACTAACCAAACTGATTGCTTTCATAGAACAGGTTGAATCACGTGAATAATTTAATGCAAATGAAGCCATTGGTATTCAACTGATCTGGCTAAACACATTGTGAGACACAGGTAGTCCTTGTTTAGCAACTGCCTTGGACAGCAGCCATTCAGAGTTACAACGGTGATGAAAAAGAAGCTTTGCAACCAATGTCCACATTTATGACCTTCCCAGCATCTCTCAGCCATGTGTTTGCCATTAGTTAGCACATCTTGTCCTGTGCCTGACTCTCTGCTCCCCCTGCGAGCCTAAACAAGCTCTCTCTTCCTGAGCTGCTTTTCTCAGCAGCCCAGTGCTTCTCCAAAAAGTGTTAACCACAAGTTAACAAGCTCAGCTCTATGACCTTAATTGATTGATTAGAACCCTCTGGCAGCTCACACTATCTGAAACTGAGAAGACCCTAATCAGTTCCACACTGAAGGCTTTTGTTTGCCTCCTAAGCAGCTCACAGTGAGTGTGCTAGGCAAACAGCAGGCGCTAGCGCATTTCTTTCAATGTGTATTCCCCATTGTGTGCCAGCTTATTTTCTTATAATCCCTTCCTCTCCAATGAATGTAAATACAAACATCAATTCTCTTCTTGCTAATTATCCCAGCACCTCGGTGAGTGTTCCAAAGGGTGGAGGAGTGGGGATAAAGGGCTATAAAGTTTGCTGTTTTACCTGGTTTCCTCATGAGTAGAGTTCCAGAAACCTTCCTTGCCTTTGGGGTCATATACTTTGTGAAGCAAAGGAAAGCTGAAGTAAAACTGTAAGCACGGTCGCAGTAATATTTTTCACTTACTGACACTTAATGATTTTCTGGCCCCAGTTGTGGTTGCTAAATGGGGACTACTGTACTATACTCTAGACCACATATTTGAGCTTCTCAAGAGTTTCTGAAATTTAGGTCAGGTGAAGGAGACATGGTTTTGTAGCCATAAGTAGCTGATATGTATAAACTGCAGGTCCCTCTCTTCCCATTCCCTAGCAATCCTTGGATAAGACAATGCCTGAAACTAAGAGGACCTGAGTTTCTACGAGCATGCTTCATTCTGTACAATTATTCACTGCTCTTCCTTTGCACACTTTTTTGGGATGAAGTCCCTAGTCCCACAAATGAATAATTTTGTAGAAAAGGAGGTTACAACTGGAAACCTATCATCCTAATTGGTGCTCTTGTGGGAATTCAGGAGCAGAGTTAACTTCTGTATATAATCCTCTGATGACAATAAACATTTATCTGATCTGAAAAAGCTAAGCAGTGTCAAAACTGAGTAGTACTCAAATGGAAGACTACTAGGAAATACCAGGGCTGTAAGAAAAAAAGAAAAAGAATGTTACTAAGAAAATTACCTGGATGTTTTTATGAAATCAGCAGGAATCATCAGTTAATGTCTCTGGAATTGCCACTCTCTATCAGCTGAACCAATTATGCAGGGTTGATGTGAAGATCCAATGAGGAAGAGGGCAACAAAAAGTATGGCCTTGCATCCTGAAGACTTATGTTTGGGGTTTAATTCTACTCCATTGCAATTGATTAGGACAGCTCTCTTCCCTAACCCTGGGTCTCCTGAATTACAATTCCCATCTCCACTGAGCAATCAATAGTAGACTTTTCAAACCAGGGCTGCCAATTGTGTTGTATTACAGTTCCCGTTGTCTCCATTCAGCCTGACCATGGGAGAAGGAAGCTACTTTACTCTTTGGCTTTGCAGAAAGCAGCATGAATCAGATCATACCCCATAGTCAGGAGCAAAGCTTGAAAGCTATATTAAGAGAAATATATTTCTCACTGTCCATAGTCAATTTTCAAATCGTATGATTCTATTTGGAGATTCAAAACATTGTAAGAGCCAGACCTACCATTAAGGAAAGTGAGAGTTGCCTTCAATTTGTCCCCCCGAGCCTTCCTCCCAGCCATTTCTATCCTGAGCTGGAATGGGTTAGTTTTAGTCCTTTCACAGATGGGACCACTAAGATTTAAGACTCTTCCAGAGGCATCCCCACACATGGGGTTACAAAGATAAAATATATTCCATTGGGTGGAATATTCTCCATAAAGGTTTGCCACTGGTTGCTTGCTTGCTTCTCTCTCTGCTCTATAAAGGTAATCAAGATACATTTTTAAAATTTAGTTTATTCCCAACCCAACAGAATGTTGGATAGGAATTAGATAAAGGGACTCAGGATGATGTCCATCAATAAGATACATGTTGAATCCTTGGTGCTGAGTTTGGTTGTTTGCTTGTAGACATTTCATTACCCAACTAGGTAACATCATCAGTGCTAGTGAGTGTGGGGTACCCCACCTAATTGAGTAATGAAATGCCTGCAAGCAAACCACACTCAGAGAGCACCAAGGACGCCACAGTTCAACCCTCAGCTACATATCTTCTCTTCTACTGGAATAGGATAAATTCTAAATACTGAGAACAGGACCAGATTTGGTGTGGATGGAGAAGCTGGCAAAATAGTGAGTTAGAATGTGGGCCAGATTAAATCGCTTACCACCCTAAGCTGTGGTGCTGCCCCATCAAGCATGGTTAAAGCAGGATGCAGTTTCCAGTCCAGCAGTATCATACATGGAGTGCGGAATGTGTGTGAAATGCTACTATTCTTTGCATTAGACAGTAGAATGACTTGGGGTTGCTTGGTTAATGCTGCCTATAGTATTTTAACACAGTATATAAGGCTGGTTTAGATACCATTTGCATGGACCCGAACTGTTATGTCTGAAGGAATGGTCTTATGATTTGAAATGTAAGATGTTGGTCCAGGACTGTGGAGACCTAGATTCAAGGCCCCTTGCAGCTGTGAAAACTCACTTCTTTTTACCCTTCCCTGGGCTGATAGAAATATAAGAAAAATATACTGTAACTATTCAGTTGTAATGACAATTTATTATGCAATTCTGGCACTTATCTTCATTCCACCAGATTAATTCCTTAGCTGAACCAAAGGTGAGAGTAAGATACATATCAGAATTAGCATTAGAAGAATTTCCAGGATTCCAAAATTTCAAGACATGGCATAAAGAAAAGGCCACTAAGACCGACCAAGAATTCTATAAGCAAAAGTTGGTTAAAAAAGTTGGCTTGAATATATCAAGTAAACAGGTCATGGCTATAAAAAATATAAACAGTTGGACAAGCTGAGATCAAAAGAGTAAGCAAACATTTCACTGAGTTTCTTTAAATTTACCAAAAAATGCTCATCAAAGGTCATGATCCTCTGAAGCTTTCAGACTCTTAGTATAGAGCTGATGCCTGAGGCATCAAGTGATTGCCTGAGGCATCAAGTATATGAATGTACCCCCACGTATCAATTACCACAGGCTTTCTCCCCACTCACTGAGGCCTAGCACTCTCAAATGACTCCTACATTTGGTTGACAATCATCAAAAGATAAGTGATTAAGACAATATAAAATATTAAGCATGAAGGAGTAACCATGTCATGAAGTGAACGTGTGTGTGCATACACACAGAGAGAGAAAAAGGAATAGAATGGATATTACATCAGGTATTACTGGAGGATGCAATTTTCATTATTATTTGGTAAGAACAGCTCTCGTTACAAGCAGAAAAGTAGGACAAAAAACAGTCAAAAAACAGATCTATAATGTGCCACTTTACAGTATAGGTCTTCCTTGCCCCACTGGCTAGATTTTCTTAAGTGGAGAAGATTTTGCCAGCTGCAGTCTGAAATGACATCCAAGTCAGTTTGAAAACTATCTTTTTGTTCTGTTACATGAGAGTAAACAGCTTTTCTTGGAGTGAGGATCACAATTAGCCTGTTGAGTAGCATGTCAAAATGGAGTGTAGTTAGGAGAAAATCTAATTTTAATTTAATACAGTTGACAGAATTATTTTCTACTATTGGAACATTTGACAGAATTATTCCTAATGCGTTTAATAGTTTTTCCCTCTTGTCATGTTTAAAATACAGTTTAATGACAACCTTTCAAGCAACTCTGGGTATCGGCTGATTATGGCTTGCAGTCAGATTGTGTGCGCTTATCTATGTAGAGGAGCTGGGGATTCTTCGTACATCCTGAGAGTGAATGGGTTGCTTCTCAATATTTGTAGGCAGATAAATAAAGTTTAATTTCAGAGGTATAACACTATGTTTGGATGACTTTATGAATCTGTTCATGCCTTCTCAGAGTTCCCGAGTCTGTAAAGGACACATTGCAGTAAGGGCAACAATAAGGTTTCTCTCCAGTATGTATACGTTGATGGCGCTGTAATGAACCTAAACGTGTAAACGTGCTGTTACACCTTTCACAGGAGAAAGGACGCTCTCCAGTATGTGTCAAATTATGCCTTTTTAATCTAGCCAGTTGGACAAAGGCCATGCCACATTCCTTGCATTTGTATGGCTTTTCTTGTCGATGTATCACTTTGTGTTTGGAAAGCAAGTTAGATTTGCTGAAAGCTTTGTTACATACTGGGCAGAGATATTGCTCTGAACTTTCTTTTCCAAGATTGCTGACAGCAGAGCCCAACTGCTTAGGATTCCGTTTATTATCCTGATTTTTCTTCAGCGTGCACCATTGATTCCGTATGTTTGCATTTCCTAAAACGACACTGGAGCGCTCTATCTTGTGAAAGCTGCGGAGATGTCTCCAAACATCAGCAGTCCGAATGAAACCCTTGTTACATATTGGACATTTGTGTGGTCTCTCTTTAGTATGGGTTAATTTGTGCATTCGCAGATTAGCTGCCCGAAAAAACTCCTTGCCACAAAGGGGGCACCGATATGAATTCCCAGCCATGTGTAGCTTCCTATGTTCTTGAAGCCTAGTAAGATCTTGGAAAGATTTCCGACATTTTTTGTAACGACAAGGCAAAGTTTTCCCCAACTGAGGTGATATATTCTCATCCTCATTTGAGTCAACAAGAATAATAAAATTCTCCTCTTCTTCTCTTTGTCCTTGAAGATCCTTAGAATGTTCAAAACACTGATGTTCCAGATCTTTACCTTCAGGAGTTGGATTATAAATTATCCTAACAGGAACATATACCCCAGGTGTAGATGGATTTTGCTGTCGCCAATAAGTTGAAGTTTTGGGAAATGCTGTTGAAAATATTTTATCTTGTCCACACAGTGGTTTTGCAGAAAAACCGACATGACAGGAAAGTATATCAGGACAGGAAGGTGTCAGATTGTCTTCCTTTATCTTGAGTTGAAGACTGGCTTTATGACCTACCCAATCAGAAATGCTGTTGAAATCACTCAGTTGATCTCCCCTGAAGTTACAGCCATCACCTTCAGATCTACCGGCTAGTTGCATCTCCATTATGTGATCTTGATAGCTTTTGTCTGCAATCTTCACAATGTCATTGCTATCCCTATGAAGAGAGTAGAAATGGATTCACTAGTAGATACTCCAATTTCATCTCAAGTCAAAGGATAATATCCTAATAAAGATTCCATTGTAAAGTAAGAGCAAAATGCTAACAAAAGTGAATTTTAAATACATTTAAACTGATTTCAGTGAATTGAATGGAATAATTGCAAACATACTCTATACACCACTGCTACAGATTTGTATAATGTGGCAATCCATCTTTGATTTGGATAAGACATAATTAGGCATATTTGGTCATCCAGATTCACTTAGGCACATTTAATTCTCCTTGATGTCAGTGAAAGAATTAAGCACATGCTTGATTTGATCAAATTTACAGTACTGAAAATTGAGAGTGCTTAACTGTGGCTGATTTGCATCCACAAAATGTAAGTAAAAACATTTCTTTACAAAAAGCTTATCCATTATATTCATACATTATTCCATTGTGTCCCTCAACTTTTTCAATTTAATGTCATATTTTCCTCTAGTTAACTATTTATAATTGTTGGACAGAAAGCAAATCTATCAAACTGCCTTCAAAGAAAAAAGGAAATGTGATCTTATGATCACGTCTGTATCAAAAGTACACTCAACCCTGTATTGTTAAAAATTTTGGAGATCTGCTAGCTTTATATTATCTGAAATAAGTATCTAAATTAACCATACAACTTAATAAAAATGTGTGCGTGTGTGTATATTTCAAAGATATAGTCACTCTAGTGACTTGAAATATGCCACACCAGACCTTGAATAGGCAACATTCCTATCACAGATGATGTTCAATCACATCTAACTATAATATTCCTTAGTTCATTGTTAATGCTTATCCATAAACCATGTTTACAGTCACAAGTGCTGGTTTGCAGCATTAACGTATGCCTAATAAAGTTACAACTTTTGCTTTATGTTGCAACAGCCCATGGCCACAAGACAATTAAACTCAATCTTGCATTCAGGTTTTAACAGAAGTATTTCTCCCTATTTAACTTCAACAGGCATAGGGTCTACTGTATTAAATTATTAGCCAAAGGAACCTACTTTGTTTGATAAAGATATAGATAATATTGCAAATGGCTATTGTAATATAAAAATACAGGGAAAGTCCAGAAGCTTCTCATCCATGTTACACCTCTGCCACCAACAGTTTTGGAACACAAACACACACAATTTTCTTAATTTCACAACTCCATTACAAAGTGGGGATAATAAAGCTGATCCACCTTACAGAATTTGAATTAGTTAAAATGTACATGAAGTGCTGAAAAAAATTAATTGTACTAAATTAATTATATCTATTTTCTGTGTTTTTAGAAAGAGGACAAGCTTGTGAGATAAATACCAAGCTGTACAAACATTTCTATGGGTAGGACTTGTCTGCAGAGGTTTGCGTGGTGCTATGCTACACGTTTTTGGTATTTTGTTGAGCTAAGTACAGTGGTACCTCAGGTTACGAACACGCCCCCTTACGAATTTTTCGTGATACGATCAGCTCCGGCCCCAAAAATTTACCTCGCTGTGCAACCTCCGCCCCGCGCTACGAACCGGATCCGCGGCCATTTGCCCTGCTGCCACGTGGTCGCGGCTTCCTGTGGGCAAGATCGCGGTAGCAAGGAGACGTTCGGTGAGGCTTCTGGTGTGTGTTGTGGCGTTTGGAAGGTTTTTGGTGTGCTTGTCAGCATGGCTCCAAAGAAAATGCAGAGCCGTATGTATTTACATTGAACCTTATGGGGAAATTTGCCTCGCGGCGCGACCAAATTCGGAGGGCGGAACGGATTAACCGTATTTACATTGAACCTTATGGGAAAATTTGCCTCGTGGTGCGACCAAATCGAGTTGTGATCAGAGTCATGGAACAGATTAAATTCGTAACGCGAGGTACCACTGTAGTCCCATTCTTGTGTTGGACAAGGGGCAGGACTTCCGTCCAAATGCATTATGGAAAACCTGGTATTAGTATAGGACCATTTAACCAGCATCTCATCTATCCATACTTCCACTGAAGCTTCACAGAGCTGAATTTGGTTTTGTAGTAACAAATATCATGCTTTCTCCCAGAGAATTTTGAATTTTGTTTGAGATGCAGAAAATTTGCACTACAGCCTTATGACACTTTTCACAAAACTGCAATACACAGAATTCCATAGAAATAAAGAACATGTAAACATTGGTTCAAAATGTACATATATACTCATACTAATAGGTACATAAAACTTTGACAGGATTTATAGAAAATCCACTGCTATACTTTTAGCTGCTGGAGGAGATAAATGTGAAATAGGGTGTTACTGAACAGAATCACAGTTCATGTAAACTTATGGACAGCAAGAAGTAACATACTACTGTAAAATCCAAACAGGTCTAGTACCTTAGCACCAGTGGTCACTTTGACAAGCTATATAGTTTTTATCAGTGCAGGTATAATATAGATGTTCTGTGAAGTCAAAACTAAAAGGAAAAGTCTCCTATGAGTTGACTTCAACAGCTAATGACTTCATGGGCAGATCCACACACAGTTTTCCTGGCAACACTATAGAGGTAGTTTGCTACTCTCTGCTTCTGGTATATTTTTCAACTTCCTAACCTAGCTTTCAGCCTTAGGATTCCTTGCTAATCTCCCATCCATGTACTAACTAGTCCAACCCTACTTAGCTTCCAAGTGCAGTTAAAGTATCCAGAAGCTACAGCTGGTCCAGAATGCGGCCATGCGGGCTATTTTTGGAGCCCCAAGAAGGGCCCATGTAACACCATTGCTCCGCGAGCTGCATTGGGTACCAGTTTGCTTCTGGGTCCAATTTAAGGTGTTGGTTATCACCTTTAAAGCCCTACATGGCATGGGACCAGGTTACCTAAGGGACCGCCTCTCCCCTATGACTTCAACCCGTCCCACCTGGTCACACAGAGAGGGCATGCTTCAGACCCCCTCATTAAAAGAACTTCAGCTAGTGGGGTCCAGAAGGCGGGCCTTCTCTGCGGTAGCCCCTGCTCTTTGGAACATTCTGCCCCCAGAGGTGCGATTGGCCCCCTCACTCCTGGCTTTCCGCAGGGCCTTGAAGACCTGGTTCTGCCACCTGGCTTGGGGTGGGGAGGGAACAGCTCAAGCAGGGAGATGGCTAGCCCCATAGTGGCCAGCTGTCCCCGCCCTGATTTTCCATCTTCTTGGATTTTTTGTTTCTAGTATTGTTTTAATTGTATATATGGGATGTATTTTATATATATTTATAGTTTTAATCTCTTTGTAACCCACCCAGAGTCCCCTATTGTAGGGGAGATGGGCGGGAGAGAAATCCAATAAATAAATAAAATAAAATAAAAGTCTAAATATGGCAAGTATATTGTGTAGTATATTATCCCTGCTCTGATAAAAAATAAAACACAAGTAGACTGTGACTACAGAGTTGGAAAAAGCCATTTAGTCAATGAAGTTCACCCATTATTGCAGGATTCCAAATCAAAGCACATATGATAAAAGTTTATCTAGTTTCCACCAGATAATTGATTCTACTGCCAACCTGCTCTTACTGTTGGGAAGTCCCCCCCCCCCCCCAACATTCAGTTGCATTCCTTTCTCTAATAAATTATTTTGTGTACTGATGCATGCTTTTTAGGAATTAGGTCTCACTACACTTAACTGGTCTCTTTCTGTATCAGTCAAGTCTCAGAAAACTGTATATATTTCAATATACTTCTGAACAAAGAACTAACAATGTGAAACTGGAAGAAAATAATCTAAAATTGCAGAAAATAGGACAGCATTAATGCTGTTAACTATGCTAGTTTTGATTCTGAATTGAGTGGATCACAAAGCACCATTTGCCCCATATTGCATACATTCCTGTTTGCAATTCATTACCTTTCTCTGATTAGCTGTAAAGCTAATCAGAGAAAGGTAAAGAATTGCAAACAGGAATGTATGCAATATGGGGCAAATGGAGATAAAGCTCAATTGTTTCAATTTTTAAGCACACCCATTAGCTTAGCAATTCAGAATAAGAGAAGCAAGTATAGCACTCTGGAAATGTGCCCTTTTACACTGGGGGAAAAAAATAACCTAAACTCATCACGCTCATTCTCACCTTAAGCCACTGCATTGTTGTGCAGAAAAGATACACAGTGTGAAGCTAGAAGTGCTACTTGATAGGACTGCAGTGTTGTTAACTCCTTCTATTACATTCCTTCCAAGACTAGTTACCAAATTTTAAGAAATAACCCTGGTAATTTGGATTGGTATGACTCTAGTCCAACTAAGATGTAAGTCAAGATGATTTTGCACCTTTGCCCTCAATTTCATGCAAGCATTTAATTGCTGCAGCAACCTCACTTAGCCCAGGTAACAGCAGCTTCAAATTACCATTAGATGACAGCAGTTATTCCCAACAGTGGCACACTTTTAGTAGCATTAAGCTACTAGGGGGAATGGTGTGAATCTATATAAGGCAGGCCTTACATTTTATATGCACACAGAGCCAAATGCCTCTTCCTACATTTCCAGGCACAGAGGGAATAGTTGCACACAACCAGTCCATCCATTCATTCTCCCTTCTGTGGAACTCTCTCTCTCCCCTCCTTCTTCAAACTTATCAATTACATTAATGTAACAAATAATATGGTAATAAACTCTCCCCATTCTACTTCAACTCATCCTGTTGCTACATTTATAAAATATAAACTTATGTATAAGTTCCCTCTTTTAAAATACAGCACCTTTTGAAAAAGAAAAAAAAGCAAACAGATGAAAATTTCCCTTTTGTACATCCATGCCAGAAAAAGCTTCACTACCATATTTCTAGATATTTTTTAAGGCGGGTGTGGGGGGGGGGGAGTTCTCATCTTTTTCGCATACATGTAGGATTGACCATCTTCTGCCTATCCCTTATTTTTTTCTGGCCGGACAACTGTTTTCAAAGGAAAGGATGGCTTCGCTAAACATCTTACCAAAGAGGGCACTGGCTTGGAAATTTGGAAATGGCAGTTTCAATACATTTGGAAGGCAACAGGTCGGAAAGACCTCTGCACAAGAAGGCACACTTTTAGGGTGGCCTAAAAGTTTCTGATGTAGATACGGAAAGGAACAGCCTTCACATTGATCCAACAGAGGAAAGAAACGGCAAGGAGCGGACCCTCCAGCGACCTTAGAGCCATTGCAGAGTATGAAAATAAGATTGTTCCTGTACTTCAAGCCTCGTGAGGAACTGAGAATTCAAACCCAGGTGCAGCTCTCCAACAGGAAGAAAAACTGGGACCCCTCCCTCCCTCCCTCCCTCCTTATTCGGCCACCCGACTCCCACGTCTCCTTCCCAACCCTTCGCGCCCATCTGGGCAATTTGCAGGCGATTTTCCCCAGACCGAACTCCTCCGGCGGACCCCAAAGCTCTCCCCTTGTTCCAACCTCAGCTTTCGTCATCGGACCGCAGGCTCTCGAGTTTCCTCCCAGACCAAGCCAGCTCCTTCGGCGAGCCAATCCAAACCGCCGGCCTGTTACTCACCGGCTCGCTAGCCTTCGCGCCGCCTCACTCCAACCACAGCGCGCCGAGAACGCCAATGGCGCCGAAGCGATCCGCGCGCCCGCAGCCGCCTCAAAACTCCCGCTAGTGCTGCTGCTGCCCTGGGCGAGGACGCCTGGAGAGAGGTGGGCGTGCCCTGCGCCCTCTCAAGAGCCATTGGCCGCCTTCCCCGACCTTCCTCATGTTCGCTGCGAGATCGCCAGATTTTGGGAAACTAACCATCGTCCTTCCTTTGCTCAAAGGGCCCGGAATCATTTTATTCGCGTGTCTCATTGGGAAGTAAAGGGCCGGTAGTGCTGGTTCCTCCCGATTGATTAATGCCCTAATAGGACACACCTGGCTTTAGGCGACGTTCTTTGCTCATTCCCACGTGGCTGAGAACTGTGAGAACGGAATCCAGCATATCTGCAAGAAAGCTTGCTGCGGGATAAAATATCATCATCATCATATGTGAATATAAGAAAACAGAGGCACTGGGGGGAACAGAATCCCAGGAGCTTCCCTTTGTACAGTGATGGTATTTTCTTGGGAAAAAATACAGGACAAACCTGAAAAAGGGGCAAATGTGAAAGAGATTCATAAGGATTAAAAAAAATATATGGTTTATGTTTATCACTTTGCTTTATGAAGGAAAATTCAAGAGCAAAACCGAGAAAATAATTAAATTAAATAGATCTAAAAGACAGCATTCTGAAATAAAGGCCTGTCCTTTATAAGAAAGGGCACATGGTCCTTGTACTTTAAAGGCACAGGAGACCTATCCACTGTGATTGGTAACCATGCGTTTGAAATAAAACTGCCTCCGTTTCAAAGTATCTCATATTTTGTAAGCTGCCCAGAATGTGTTGGAACAGGTGGCCATCATAACTTTAATAAATGAAGTTTCTGAATACAAGTTGCCTGGTGTTTGTGACGTGCTTGTCTCCCATCACTTTGGCTGTAGTTCTCCCTTTCCTGAGGCACTAGTGGGCTAGATGGACTTTGGGTAGGCTTCCTCTTCTGTTCTTCGCTCTAAAGATACGTGGAATCTCTATGTTCAGAGGCAGTAGACCTTTGAAAGCAGAGGCCAGGGACAAGCAAGGCAGGCCTACTGCTGCTTCATGGAATAGAGCAAGAAAGCTTGCACAACCTGGCCACCAGGCTTCCAAAAGCTCCTTCCCCGGCACCAAGTTATAGGATACCACACCTATGCTGAAAAAAAACTGGAAGACCACTAGGTAAGCAAGATGTACAGTTTTATATAACTATCTTGTTGCTTCCAGAAGATTACAACTGAGACATTGTTGATACCAGGATAGAGCAGTGGACCTGTTGAACTTTCCAAGCATTTTTTTTTTCTGCACGGATGTGCTGTTTGCAGACACAGTACAAGATGGAGAAATGAAATCCAGTATTAGAAGGTATGGAACCCTATTTAGACCCTGCATTTTTTTAAAGCACCCCCCCTCCCCAAATAGATGAGGGTTCAAACTGGGTAAAAAAGCTTCTCCAATCTGGTAATTTCCAGAGTTGCTGGACTACAATTTCAAAATTTCCAGCCAGGATAGGTGATAAGCAGTCCAACCTCCTGAAATGTTTGGTCCTGCCTACTCTTAGAGGGCTCAGTGTCCAATCCCTTCTTCAGTGCAAGGATCCAGTTAAAGCATCTCCAGCAAATGTCTACCTAGCCTCACTTGCTCACCTAAAGACGGAGAGACCACCACTTCCCTGTTTTAATAATGTGATATAATTGTTTTTGTTGTTACGGTTCCTTTGTCTTAAAATAAAGGCTTTATCATTACCTGTTTTCCCAAACCATTGCAGATCAACTTTGTGGGGGCAAGTGGGTACAAATTTGGAAAATAAAAAATTTAAATATATAAAAATAAGTGAATTTAGCAGTGGGACAGACTGCGTTGAAAAGAAGATGGCTTTCCTATATTGCTGATATTTAAGTTAGGCCTGGACAGCATCCATTGGAATGCTTCTTGCACTGTTCATCCAGTGCAGAGCAAGGGCCTGTGCTTAATGACCTGCAAGGTACATTCCAATGTAAAGAATCCTGGTTGGAAATCAGCACTTAGGCTAGTCAATGCTAATGTAAATCCTGTTTCATAAGTTTATTTGCTTACATCTAGATCCAACTAAATCACTCATAGTATTCGGTTCTGACTTCCATCCTTTGCTTTGGAATGTTAATGATGAAGAAGCTAGATGGAAATTTTGAGGGACAGTTGTTGAGAAGGAATGGAGCATTAGCTCCATTCAGAACATCCCAGAAGCTGGTTACCTGGATCCCTTCCAATCAGGATTCACACCTTGCCATGGAACAGAAACCACATTGGTTGTACTAGTGGATGATCTTCATAGGCACCTGAATGGGGGAGCCTCTGAGCTGCATTTAGTACCATTGGCCGTGGTATCCTGCAAGGATTGAAGATCAGGGCACTGTTCTGCAATGGTTCCATCTGGCTGGGCAGCTCCAGTTACTGGTTAAGAGAGAAAAATGCTCATGCCTGTGGTTGTTTCAATGTGGAATACTACAGGGTTTGGTCTTCTCCAACATTCAACATCCACATAAAACTTATCCAATGTGAAAAGTCATCCATTGGTTTGGGGTGGGGTGTCATGAGTACATTAATGATACTCAGTTATGCATTAGCATTCCAGGCTGGACCACTGATGCTTTGGTAGTCTTGAACTGGACCTGAGGCTGTTAAGGGGTTGGATGTTCAGATCAAATCCTAGACAGATGGAGGCATTGTTCATCTATAAATATCATGGCTTTCTAGAAACATTGCTCCCAGTGGTTGCTGTAGGTGGAGGTCACACTCCTACTGAGGAGCTGGTTCATGACTTTAGGATCCTCCTGGACTTGTGATCCTGCTTGAACACAGAGATGATAGTCAGGAGAGCATTTGCCCAGCTTTGGCTAGTGTACCTGTTGTAGCCTTACCTGGAAAAGGAAGCCTTAGCAGTAACACTTGCCATGATCACTGCATGACTGGATTACTGCAATGCACTTCATGATGGGCTGCCTTTGAAGATTGTAGAACTGCAACTGGTGCAGAATGCAGCAGTTAGACTCCTAATCGGAGAAGATTGTTATGATCTATCTTACAGATGCTGTATTGGCTACCATTAGGCTTGATGACCAATTTGGAGTGCTGATTATTACCTATAAAGTTCTATACACTGTAACACTGGAATGCATCAGGGACCAAGTCACTAAACATGACTCTGCCTGTCTGATCTGGTCATCAAGCAAAAGCTTGGTGAAGGTCCCATCTTTGTGTGAAGTCAGATGGATGTGGGCCAGAAGGCACGTCTTCTCTGTAGCAACACCAGGGTTGGAGAATATACTATCCCAGAGGTACATGGAGCCTTCTGACACTTCAGAAGGTGTCTAAGACCATTCTTTTTCAGCAAGTCTTTGGCCCCAGATGAAGATTTTTTTAAAAAAAAGTTCCTGTTTTTATTGTTCCTTAATTGTTTGTACACTGCCAAGAGGCTGAAGTTTGGGGTAGTATATAAAATAAATAATAAATAAAATGTAGCACAAAAGTCCAGGATGTGATAAAGTCTTTCTGCCCTGTCCTCAAAATTCTCCTTCACAAAAAAAATTCTCAGTGGTTATGACATTTTTCCTTTTCATGTAATCAGAGAATATTAAACAGTAGTCCCTCAAGAAAAATGCTACTAAACCACATCAGTAGCAGGTACATTTGTACAAGATTGTTCCCGTTTTTGTTTTACTACTTGACTACTTTGCTCTTGTTTGTAGACTGATACGGCTGTCCTGTGCCATAATTTGGTAAAGACATTCACAGGTAACTGCATATATAAACAAAGCACTTGTTAGGGACAAGAATAATTTTAGAAGTTATTCAGAAGCTGGAAGATAGCTCCCAGAATCCCTTGCAATATTGAGGAGGATGCTGGGAAAGGATATTGAAGGGGTATAATGTAATCAGTCATAGTAGATGAATACCATGAAGCCTAGATCATGCTCTTTCCTCTTAGATTTAAGTTTGAAGTTACAAACCAGCTCGTTCACGGGGAATTTGAAAAAACAAGCAAGTTTAAACAGGACATTGCATATTTACTCCTATATGAAAATAAATAGAACAGCTTTTTCAGCCTATCAAACAAGGAAATAAGTGGTTCAATGACTAAAAATATGAGCAAGTATTGTCCATTTTGCATTTTACTGAGATGTGAATCTCAATTTCCGCCATGTGTAACCTCAGTAATGGTAGTCTCTTTTGAGCTGAGCTAGACTCCTGATGACTTCACAGGCATATTCATTTAGTTTTTTCACAATATGGAGGTGGTTTACAAGCTGCTGCCAGTTATAACTTCCTCACAAGAGGTCCTTTATGAGAATACATTTATGCTTGTACAGGTAGTCCTCACTTACCAACTGCCTCATTTAGGGACTGTTCAAAATTATGAGGGTGTAAAAAAAATTGCAACCAGTCCTCACATTTATGACCGTTGCAGCATCCCATGGTCACGTGATCGCCATTCAGGCACTTTGCAACTGGCTTCTGACAAGCAGAGTTAATGGAGAACACAGAAGTAAAATCACAAGTTGCAGCCATGTGATGTCTCGCTTAATGACCACAGTGATTCACTTAATGACCAAATGGGAAGTTACGTCGTAAGCTTGTTGCAATAATGTGATTTTCCACTTAATGACTGTGGCACTTATCAACAGAGTTGCCAGTCCCAACTATAGTTGCTAAGTGAGGACTACCTGTACATCTTGAGTTTGCCAGAAACAATATTTTAACAATATTGTCTTTCACCTTGCCTTGTAAAGTCTCCAGTGACACTATGATGTTTTATTTGGTGAATGCATTCATGTCTCCTCAAGGAACCTGACTCAGTAAAATCCTGAGCACAGTACGTACAAGAATAGAGTTTCTCTCCTATATGGATGCTGATGCTATGATGTCAATCATGTAAATGTACCCCCCCCCCACACACACACATTCTTCACAATCAAAAAGGTGCTGCTTAGTGTGAATTTTCTGGTATCTTTTCAACCTGAGTAGCTGGACAAAGGCTTTCCCACACTGTTTATATGGCTTGTTCTGGCAATGAGTCACCTTATATTTGGGGTGCATATTAGATGAATGAAGTCCCTTGCCACAATTAGGGCAAATATAGGGTTTAAACTGTTCTCTCCCTCACTCTTCAAAGCATACCTGGGAGGCAACTCCTTGACTGTTTTTATTCTGATGCACTAATGGTACAGCAACCAAAAGGCTCATTGCTCAGTTTTTGACTGTTCTATCTTATGCACATTCTGCAGTGTATGCCTCCAGAGATCAACTTTATGAATAAAACCTTTCTCACATTCTGGGCACTTGTACAGCCTGTCACTTGAGTGGACGAGTTTGTCCATTCTCAGGTTGGCCACACTAAAGAATTCCCTGTAGCCAATGAATGACTGGTTGTGTGATACCTCTTAGTCTATTGAGATCATGGAAAATAACTCCACATTCCTTGCAAAAGTATGGCAAACCCTCCCCAGATGCAGGTGTCAAGTCATCCTCATCAAAAGAGTCTGTAATTATGTCATCATCACAATCCTCTGATATTTTCCAGGACTCTTTTATCAGGTAAAAGGAGCTCTAGATTCTCATCCTCAAATTGTAGGTCAAAGTTGGTACTAGAAGTGATGAAGATTCCAGCTGTGGTCAAATCACTCCACTGACAGTACATGCCATGACCTTCATGTTTTTCACACTGCAGTTCCACAGGGTAATCCAGCTGGAGTGACTGTCCATTTGAACTGCACTCTGGGGTGGGAGATAGAGGAATCTTCTACTATATCTAGCTGAAGACCAGTTGCCTGACCCACCCACTGAGAACTACAGTTAGAATCATCTGAATTATTCTCTCTGGTACCACAAGTGTCCCTGTCAGATTTCCAATTCACTTCCATGTCCATTCTTCAGCACCCTGAGAACTGCTTATCTATGATGAACTGCAGAGGTGTTCTACCAATTTACAACTTAATCTTCTCGTCTCAAGCTCCAACCACAACCAAATCTAGCAAAGGCAAGATATGTTTTGTTAATCAGTCCAATAAAACTTCCCTTTCTCTTTGCACTTTGTGGGCACTACAAACAATAAGCAGTGCTTTCTTATACATGCAGAAGGTCCCCTGTTCAATTCCCACCATTTCCATGTGTTTTGTTGTTTAGAGATCAGATAGAAGACCACTATCTAAGATCCCAGACAGCTACTGCCAGAGGTCTTGATTTACATGAAAAACAGCTTCTTATGAGCAGTTAGGTGACACTGTTTTACAAAGTACCTAACATTATCCTCTTAACTCCTTACTGAAAATCAAGATATAATTTAATATGGATATAATTATTAATTGCCATTTTAATGCAATCTTTAAATCCCATTCACCTTACCAAAACTGAAGAGCTGCAGGACATGGATGGAAATTAGATGCCAGTTAGATTATGCTGACGGTTCCAGGTTTTGGACTACATGAGAAAGTTATTCTCCATTGGCCTCTCCTCCCTGAACAGGCCCACCTAGCCCTACCTGTACTGACTCATTCACTTCTTTTATTGCAACTGACTGATATGTCATCTGCAGAAGAAAAGCAACCGCCCTCTTGCGGTGCCTGGAGGCTGTAAGGGTCTGGATGGGGAACAACAGGCTTCAGCTGAACCCTGGTAAGATGGAGTGGCTGTGGGTTAATGGCTCCTCTGTATCCGGGACTTTGTCATCGTTGGTGCTGGATGGGGTAGCACTGCCCCAGACAGACCCAGTGCGTAATCTGGGGGTCCTCCTCAAAGAGCAGGTGGCAGCTGTGGCCAGGAGGGCTTTTGCACAACTTTGGGTCGTGCACCAGTTACGCCCTTTCCTGGATCAGGATGCCCTTCGAACGGTCACTCATGCCCTTGTTATCTCCCAGATAGACTACTGCAATGCGCTCTACATGGGGCTACCCTTGAAGAGTATCCGGAAGCTTCAGCTGGTCCAGAATGCAGCTGCATGAGCTATTTTTGGGGCCTGAAGAAGGACCCATATAACACCACTGCTTTGCGAGCTGTGTTGGGTACCAGTTTGCTTCTGGATCCAATTCAAGGTGCTGGTTATCACCTTTAAAGCCCTACATGGCACGGGACCAGGTTACCTGAGGGACCGCCTCTCCCCTACGAGTTAATCCCGTCCCACCCAATCGCACAGAGAGGGCATGCTCCGGACCCCTTTGGCAAAAGAACTCTGACTAGTGGGGTCCAGAAGACGGGCCCTCTCTGTGGTAGCTCCCACCCTTTGGAATATCTTGCCCCTGGAGGTGGGATTGGCCCCCTCACTCCTGGCCTTTTGGAGGGATCTGAAGACCTGGCTCTGCCATCTGGCCTCGGGCAAGGAGGGGAATCATCAAGTGTGGGGTTAGCTAGTTCCTTAGTGGCCTGGCGTTGCTGCCTTGAACCATCAGCCTCCTGGATTTTTTCCCTTCTATTTTTGTGAAGGTGTATTGTTATATGTTTTAATTGTATATTTATTTATTGTTTTAACATGTTGTAAGCCACCCAGAGTTCCCCATTGGGGGGAGATGGGCGGGGGACAAATTTAACAAACAAACAAACCAACAAACCAATTTAGGTTACGGTTCTTTCTACCTGTTCCTGTTTTTTCAAAAGAGACAATGAAGCTGGCAACCCCAAGGAAGAGGAACAGGATTGGCAGTGGGCCTCCCAGGTGAATATGGGGCTCATATATACTCAGTGATGCTTACTCAACATGTGGGCAGGTTACATTGTGCAAAGCAATCCTTATGGAGTCTTGTGTAACTTTAAATTCCCTGAACTGCACAAAGCAAATACAATGAACAGGTGGGGGAAATGGGGTGGGGTGGGGTGGGGTGGGGGGAGGAAATGAGTGAAGCATGGAAAGATACTGCAATGTTCGATGCAGGACCCACAGGTTAAAAGTCACAACTTCACAGAAAATGTGCAGGCCAAACTTCAATTCTTGGCATTATCATTTGACTGGGGTGGGTGGGAGGTTGGACAAAACAACCTGTAAAACAGCCACTGTAAAAGCTGGCAGCGTCGACGGAATGAGGGATTGGTCGAGTTGAGGAATCTTCCTTTCGACCCCCCTCCATAGTCTCTGAGAGGAGGGAGGCTGCCATCGCCTCTTGTTGTTATTTACAGTTTCTCCACCGTGCTGCCTCGGTCTGACTTTCAGCCATTGGCAGGAAAAAGAATGGGGGGGGGGGGGCGGCATTTTCCAGAAACAAACCTCCCCTTTCTCCCAACCTCCTCACTGCGATTGACAAGGGAAAGATCTAGCCTCAAACTCTACCTTGCAGCGGTCCCTTTGTCAGCATCTTGCTTGTCCCTTCATAGGTGGTCCTGCTGGGATTCCCCCCCCCCCATTAATGCCCGCTCTGTTTAAGGCCCGTTTGCGGCATAGCATAGCATCTGTCGTGCTCGGAGGCATCGATTTTACAAATATACAAAAGGCCTCGTGTTCTTCTTTTGCACTTTGTACGTGTTAGCTGCATAATCCCGTGCCCGTTATCTAGAAGCAAACCCCGCTGACTTCAGTGCCTCCGACCAAGCCGCGCCCAAGGCTGAAGACGGCAGCAGAGGGAGGCGGGGGGACCAGCGGCTGCTGACGCTTTCATGCTCCGGGGGGGGCAGACAATGACTGCATGGTGTCAGGCTCCTCGGAGGCCGAGGGCTCTTTTGCACGTTGTCCAGTGCGGGCGCCGGCAGGAAAGTTTGCCAGTTGAAAAAAAATGCTGACCACCCTTGTCTGCACAGGACAGTGGGAGGGGGAGAGAAGCAGGGTGTGGAATCCTCCCTGGTGCTAGAAAACCCCAGGGGTGGGGGGTGGGACTGGAAGACCGGCACCAAAGGGTTGCCCATTCGCTGTTCTTCCCCCCATGCTTCTCCTCCCATCCACGGTAAGAAAAGTGGGGATTTGGGGAAAAGAAGAGGCCTGGTGGACCCTTCTTTCCTCATGTATCCAATATTTGTATGTCCTCTGTGGTTTAGGTGACGCAATGCCGAAGATATGGGGAAAGTTGTAATATAGAGAGAGTTCTTAATAAAGGTAGTCCCGGGTTAAGAACGCCTGGTTTACAGATGACCCATAGTTAAGAAGGGAGCCTATTGTAGCAAAATCTGAGTTAAATACACAATGACTCGAGTTAAATACACAGTGGTTCAAGTTCATTACACAATAATACTTATACAGTATTATGCAATAATACTCTTCAGGCTTACATACAAATTCACCTTAAGGATAGACCTTGGGAACAGATCTCGTTCTTAAACTGGGGACTACCTGTACGGTAATACACATCCAGCAGTTTTCCAGAATGCTGTTGAACATATATGTAAGAGGCCTATGACATGGGGGCGTGGCAGTTGTCTCGTGGGAGAAGTGGCTCTGCAGCCAGCTGTACTTGTGGTGTACTGGCCCAGAATCTGCCTGCAGATGTGCTGGCTGAAGAGGCTCTTCCCTCCACTTTAGAACTGACGCAGTGCCTCCTTTGTAGGTCATGGCTGAGATGAACGCGGCATCATCTGCTCTTGCCCTCAAAGTCCAACTCATGAGGCACCTCCATCTGTGGTTAGTCAGGCATTTGGAGAACTCTTGGTGTCTCCAGTATGTCCATCTCCATGTCTTACCCCAGGCAGTTAAGCTCAGGTGGTAGCTGTGTTCATCTTGGGAGATCATATGATATGGTTTGACAGGTTGTTTTAAACATTTTATTATTTTCTGTTATGTTTTGCTGATTATTGTTTTTGATGCCTTGTTAGCCTCCTTGAGCTGTTCTGGCAAGTAAGCAGCTATAGAAATCAAATAAATAAATAAATAAATAAATTCTCATTTTGCTTTTAGTGAGGGGACTGGGATAATGATGAAGATAGAATAATATCCCTAACTTCATTATTTTCATCATAATCATAGCCATGTTCCACTGAAATTACTGTAACATGCATTCAGTGAAAATGTACATGCCCTACCTACTGTTAATAAACAAACAATTTTTTAAAAAATCAAGTTAAAAGTCTGGGTATAACAGCATTTTAGAAGGAAGGACTAAGCAAAAATGTAATAGCACAACAAGGAAGAAATGAAAAAGCTAAAACAGTGTTAAATAGTCTCTTAAAGGACAAAGATGAAACCAAATATCAAAAATGTTCCATTTTCAAGAAGATATAAGGGAATGCAGAAACAAGAAATAATATAAAGAATCAAGGGAATTAAAATATTTATTAAGAGAAGGATAAAATAGGAAAATAATTATAGATTGTGAGTGGAAGAAATCGAATTAAGCGAGCTAAGAAACTGAAAATAGAGTGAAGATCAGAAAACAATAATCAAGAGAAGGGTTTGGATTAAGGTTTAGAAGAATGGTTAAATAAAAGAGGATGAGCTTTAAAAATGTGATGTAGATCTGACAATCAATTCTATCTTCCTGCATACTGAATTTGATCTGATCTCACAGCCAAGAAATAGCGTAGACATCTTGAAATACTTGTAAAAATGAAGGGACAATGTGGAAATAAGAAAAAAAAAAAGGGGGGGGGGGGAGGAAAGAAGCCAAGAACCAAGCTTTGAGGGACCCCATGAGAAAAAGGAAACCAAGAAAGAGAGAGGCAAAGTTAAGGATGAGTAGGGTTAGAAAAATAATGTGTGATGGAAGAATGAAAAGATACCACTAGAGCCAACTGAATGAAATTAAATAGCTAAGAGGGGCCGTTTGAAAACCGAAGATTCATTCCCTCTAGTAGTGAACTCAGGTGGTTAAATGCTAGCAGCCTTAGAGACAAAATGGAATTGGAACAAAATTGGGAAGATAAAATCTAAAATATGCAAAAATGCAAGATATTCAATAGGAGTGAGAAGTAATATATTTTTTTCAAATCAGCCCAACAAAGGCTGAGTATGCTCAGTGGTTTTGGCGAATCATGGAATTTAGGATGCTAATCAGAAAAGGAAAAACTGCACGTGGGTGTGTGTGAGAGAGAAGGAGAATTGTCCCTTCTGTATTTCAGTACCTTGGAGAAAGGATGGCTGAATCAATTCTGAATTTGCTAGAAAATGCAATCCTACAGGGAATAAAATGCTAATATATAATAAAATTATATTGTCCATATAATTTAGCAATAAGCAGAATAAAGTGCATAAAATCCAGAGGTATTTAGTTGCTAAAATTATGATAGTAATAATCTGTAATAAATGGCAATATATTGTAAGGTCTTCGAAGTCCAGTTTGAACCTCTGTCCAGGGTGGACATTCTATTGTCCTACAGGCTGTGAACAAAAGACAGCCAAGCACTCCTGCCAGTTGGGAACAATATGGCAAGCAAAGCCAAATGCTATTTCTCTTGCTCTTTCAAAGAGTCTGAATGTGAAGCCGAACATCTGAAGCGGGATCTTGCAGTTTCTTCTGTTTCTATGGAGATGGCGGATGCATTGAACTTTAGCTTTTTGAGAATCATTTGGGGTTCCAAATGTTTCTGTGTTTATTGTACATCTGCTGAATTCAGTTGCTCTCTAGTTGCAAGAGGCCATCCTGAAAATGGGGAATGAACTTGCAAAGCAGGGAAGGGTTTATTTTTGGAGGGAACATAGTGCCAAGGTCCACAGATCAGTGTAGTGGTGTACTTTGAGTTCAGCTAAAATTAAAATCTCTGTCAGTGGTTTAATCCAGACCAGCAGTGAGTATAAAATCTGGGGGAAAGGCACAGAAACAGAGGAGGAGACAAACTTATCTTTTTTTTTTAAAACGATTTGCATCCATCAGGCTTTGCTGTAAAAATGGTGGGGGGAATGTAACCTTCCCCTTGCAATCGGCCTGGAAGAATTAGTCTGCCCCAACCTGGTGTCTTATCAATAGATAGACTAAGTGACAAAGTATTTTTCAAGCAGAGCTTTACTCCTGCTGATTTCAAGGACAGGCTCATTTAATGCTTGTGGCAGAAATGCAAAGTGTTTGCCACTGCCTTTTTCTGTGGTGTTTTTTCAACCTCCTATTCTAGCTTGCAAACCTGGAATTTCACGGTGGTCTCCCATCCAGATCTAACCCTGCTTAGCCTTTTCAAATCCATTAAAATTGTCTAGGTGCTGGTGCCTAGCTGAGTTTTATATGGATCTGTCTTGGCAATGATAGGGGCTATTGGCAATGATAAGGGCTATTGTTTTCCAGGGTGATTTTTAATTTTCTTCCCAGTCTAGTTTACAACTCTCAGATTTCTGGTGGTCTCCCATCCAAATACTAACCAGGTCCAACGCTTCTTCATTTTTTGAATCAATCAAAGTCACTTAGGGGCTCCCACCTAGCTGAACTTTACATGGATTTGACCTTGCTATCTTGGAAATAATATGGAAACAATCTGACACTGTCTTCATTCTGGGTGTGTTTTTGACTTCCCAATCTAGTCTATAGCAGCCCTGGGATTTCCTGGTTCCCATTCAAATGCTAACTAGGTTCAGCCCTGCTTAGCTTTTTTGAGATCAGCCAACAACTACTACATTCTCCCATAATCTCCTGCCAACATGGTGAAAAGAATTTAGCCTACACTTCTGGAAAATATCCAGTCAGGAAAAGCTTTCCTTTGATTTGTTTCCTTCCCTTAATTGGTTGTTCTTAATATGAAACTGTTAATTTGAACTAGTGCAGGGTAAACAAGGAGTTCTCCAAACTTTCTGAGAAGGGAAGGTAAATTCTGTGTCCCCAAATTTGATAAGGTGCAATTGCCTTCTGCTAAAAAGAGCCACTTTTCAAAGCATTTAATCTGTGTATATGTGGGAGTGAACCGAACAGGGAGAGCAGAAAAGAGGGTGGCCATCAAGGTTAATACAGCCTCTGTGAAATCCCACAACAGCAAAAGATGGAATGGAACAGTGAGAAAGTTTGAAGAACACAAATGTCCTTCTCTGCTCATGCAAGGGAAGAAGCGTGAGCTAAGGTGTTGCAATTATGGGTGCTAAAGGTTAACCGATGGGTTGTTCCTATTGATATTGAAGATGCCAATGAGAGAAAGCCAAGCAAGAGAAGGTATGGCAGTTTCTGGACAAAAGGCAGTAATGAGATGCTCCCATTCCTTTGGATGGCACAGAGATAGCATCTGGCTGATCTTTTCCAGACTCAGCTGCTGTTGGGCATGGTTAGTGCTTGAATGGGAGAGCCCAGAGCAGATTGGAGAGTTGAAAGAAGGCAGTGTCAAACCACTTCTGACTACTACATGGATGGTGTCCATGAAGTCATCGGGAAGAACATTTGTAGGATTTATGCCCAATGGATCACATGCGTTCACCTTCCATTCTGCTACCCTTTAAAAGAATTGATCTCTGTAGATATTCTTCTGGGATGGATGGAAGCAACTCACTGGCTATTAGCAGAAGATTTTGTTCAGCTAATTTACACCATTCAACGGGGTAGCACAAATGACAGTACTGTACTGTACTGTGGCAAACATTTGCTGTTATTTTTAAAGTGCAATGGATGGGTTTTGGCAGGCTGAGTACTTTGGCTCAAAAGCATGGGAGATGAAAACTGAGTCATACATTTTTGTAAAAAAGCGATCTATATACAATAATACACATTGGCTGGCATCTTAGCACGTTTAGCATTTCCTATTTTTGCATTAATGATTAAACTCAGGTGTCATAGCCATTTTTCCCACTCAAGCTCGAAAATGTTCAGCCATCAGTTTATCAAACCATCTATTAATACCACAACTGACAACTTCCATCCTTACTTGTCTTGTTCATCAGGAGGTGAGAGTGGAGGGGGACGTTTTTATGGGCCAAGTAGATTAGGTCTGCACAATTTGTGCGGCTTTTGATCAGCTAAGCCAAATGTAGCCCAGTCACTAGCAAGATACAATGGTGTTGCAGGGGCTTACAAAACAGTGCAATTGTCGAACAATTGGCAATCCATAAGACATGTTTGGTGAGCTTTATTCTGCTATCTCTAAGCAGTACCATAAGACTCATCTACATAGGTGCTTTGCCAGCTTTTCCTTCTATCCCAAAGCCAGGATCAAATTATGTTGGCATAAATTGGGCTGCTCCACAGCATCTGGAATGGGGCTCTGCTGTGCTGCTGTTTGAACAGCTCTACTATGCAACATTGTACAATGTTTGGTAATTTCCCTAGCTAAGATTTCAGTCCCATCCAATGTTTTCAACCATGGGAAAGGGGGCCATCAGTTGCTATACAGAACATGTGTCAGGGCAGTGCTTGTATATCTAAGTGTTTTGTTCATCTGCTTTTTCTAATTTTTTGCTAAAGAATTGATCCATCAATCTTCTGGCAGCCAAGGGTTGGAGGTTTTTTGCCATCTAGAGGTAGTGAGGATTTCTGCAGACCAAGTACAGCCTTTAGGTAAGTGTTGTTAAAGAACTAAGAAAGAGATTTTGGTATGTGTGAAAGAGACTTTAGTTCTGAAGCAGAGACCACTCTGTAGGTTAATAGGTCAGTATTTCCTTTAACATGCAGGGAAGACAGTAGTGGTGGCAGCTGGGGTTTCAATGTCCCTTGCAGCCAAAGTAATATTTTGTAACAGGTGCAGAGAGGATCTCCTGGGACAAATAGAGATGATCGTCCAAGGGTAAAGGTGTAAGAGCCTCTCATCTGGCTGGAGACATTTTGGCCTGAGCTCTTTCCTTTGTGAATCAATTAGGCCTTAGGGAGAGAGGCAGCTGGGAAGGCAAGAAGGAACAAGAAAGATGGGAAAAAGAGAATGGGACAATGGATGACTGTCTTGGTGAGGAGATGGTAAAACTGAGTAGCTCTGGCTGGGCCTCTGATAGGCCCACCCCTGACAGTTATGATCATGACCTCCCCAACAGAGAAAGATTTGGCCTTTGGGGTCAGAGGATGTTTCTCCACCTAAGCACCTATCCCTGTCACTCTCCTTGTGTCTGTGCACTGGTGCCCTTCTGACCAAAAGAGTGAGCCAACCACTCTTTTGCACAGGGTACTATACAAAACCAGCCTGTGGGGTTGAATAAACCATGATATAGCTAACCATGGGTAGATGCGTCATGCCAACAAAGCAAATGTTTTTCTCTGAGCCATTTCCATGTGGGTGGAGTGCCCTTAAGGCAGCAATAAGGGATGCCTTTTCTCAATTCTTCTTTCTCTGTACCTCAGTTCTATAGAGGGGTAGGTAGCTAGATCCAATTTATTATGATCGTAGATGGTAGAATTTCAGTAGGGGCAGATTTTCTCACTGCTGGAGCACAATAACTTGAACTGGCAGAAATTGCCACTTCATTATTTTGCTTCTGGCCATCTAGTTACAATGAGCTTTATAATGGAGGAATCTGCTACATAATGGATCAATTAAGCACTGCAGCCACACTGCACAGAGCTCAACAAATAGTGGGCAATGTTTAAATTCTGTCTTCTTCCAGTGCTTTCAACAGCAACTTAATCTGTTCCCAGCAGTTTGTACGATGCTTTGCCCCAACACACAGCGCCTGTTCAGGTTCCATGGATGGTTAAGGTTGAAGCACATAACATTTCCAAGGAAAAAGAATGGCGTATTTAGAGCGTCAGTTTAAAATACAGATACCAACATCCTTCACCATTTTTCCCCTTTGGATTGTCTGAAACCACTAGCAAGAATTTTAGTTACCTCTGTTGGGTTTTTTTTTTTTTTTTTTTTTGTATTTTTAGTTTGACATCCTGGTTTGATAATTTGTTGTATTTGGATGAAGCAGATAAGAATGGAAACTTTTGATCTCCCTTCACTGAGTGCAAAAGGACAGGGAGAATGAATATACGCACGATAAACATACAATATATAAAATGCAGTATGGCAAATATAAACATTTACAATATGGTTTCTAAAAGGGCCTAACTGCTTATAAACACCACAAATTAGTAGTGGTGCAAGAAGTGGGACGTTAGAAAGCAAATAGTTTTTTTTCTTGTTTCTGTTTTTTTCTTTTTCTCTTTTTTTTTAATATGCAAAAACAATAAGGAACAACACAGTGGAGACCTTAGTATTACGTATTAAGCTTAGGATATAAAACTTTAGCATATAATAAATAATGTAAAAAAACCACATTTCCAAGTGCTCTCCCATAAGGCTAGCTGATACTTTTAATTATTGTTTATATGCTGCCTTTTGGTGGAAGAATCCAAGCCTGCACTAGAAAACATCTCCAAATTAGTGGTACGTTGTCTGAACTTTTGTTACCGCTCTGACATTCATACAACTATATTCTGTTCATATCTTGTCCAATCATATGATGTCCAGCTAGTCATGATACTCCTTACTACCTTCCAAAACGGACTATTCGACAGTTGTTCTTGCCACCATTCTGGCTGGTCCATTTGTACTTCTGGTCCTGGAACCCTTTCCCCAAGCAACTCTTTCACTCTCCCCAGGAAAAAAAGAAAAGAAAGGAAAAGGAATTAACTTGCCAATGATTTGCTTCCTCTCTACGTCCTCCCTTTCATATGTTTGGGAACTAGTATGCTGTAATGATTAAGAGGATTAACGAAGGCCAAGATCTGACTCCAGAGCCATCCTCAGCTAAAGAAACGCAATGCATGACTTTCAACCGATCCAATGCATATCGCATACTTGGCGCGAGGTCTGGGGAAACTAGCTGGCTGACTGTGCTCTCAAAAGGTCTTGGCTAGGATGGGGATGATGACACCTGTGACTTGGAAGGACTCGCCTAATCATAAAAGGTATCAAAGTTTGTATGGGTTACTGTCTCTGGAAAAATCCCTGCTTTTTTACAGCATAAGCAAGTCCAGCCGTTTAGAATTTAATAGTCTGCAGGAGCTAGGTGCAGTATTTTGAATTCATAGACACAAAAAGTGCATTAAAGCACATGGGGGCGCTCGTGTAGCACTAGTAACTCCTGCAAACAACTGCCAGCTGCACCATCCTGAAATAGATGCTTCTGGTTTAAGGAGTTGCAGTACATATAGTTGACAGCAGTGCTGAAATTCCTGCTTCTATATAACTATTTAAGGTGCACCCTTTTGTCCCGTCCCCCCCCAAATCTTGGTTTCCACACTGAGTTCAGGCCTGAGAGTGGGGAAGAAAATTACAGTAAGATCATCAACACATATCAAGACAGAAGACAGGGATATAAATGATTTGATGGGAATTTATTCACATGATGATGCTGTTCCTGCCTCCATAAATAAGCTTTTGATTCACTAACATATCCTCTCTCTTTCTTGCTCTCTCACACACATCATGCCTTGCAATTGAAATTCAGTCATGCACACACTTAAGAGCACCAGAGTGCAAAATCATTTATCACAGAGAATAGCTTCCCTGTTTATAATTTTGTTTCTCTTCACAATTTATTAAGCAGCATTTTTCTAAATATTTGCAGGGGAAAAAAACCTCATAGTATAATGGAGTGGATTCAACAGCTCAGCTATTTGGAAGCTCTTGAACGACACCCCATGTCTGTGAGCAATCCAGGCAGAAGGAAAGGACCAGGACCAGATGCTTTGTGCATCTCACTGCCGAGCACTGAATAAAGAGCAGTCCTGTGCCTGCCCATCAATACTAGGGAAGCAGGGTCATCTGAAGGCAGAGCTATCGTGTATTTAGATACTCATGTATCAGAGCTGGAAGGCAGCGAGAAGCTATCATGCATTTACCCAGGCGCTGTTGGTCTCTGGCAACCTGCAACTGTTTCATGCAATTCTATAATGTAATTGGAGATTCTAAAGGTGCCATCCTTAAACTGCACCCTACCATACCTGTTGGATTTTCACTTGCGTGGTACCCCACCCAGCTTAGTCATCGATGGTGTAGTCCATGTTCTGTGAATAGGATCCAGTGAGATCCCACCAGAATCCAAGCAGAGAAATTTAGATCAATTGAAAATATATTGCCTTCAGACAGGGGCATAGGGACAAAATCTGTTCTGGGGATGCCTTCTGGTGGTCTCCCCTGATACCGCTTCTTCCCCCACTGCATAGCTCTAGATGCTCCCCCTATTTAAAAAAGAAATAAACATAAACTCCCCCATGTAATGTTTCATATGGAAGTGAATGGATTCTTCTCTTTTTCCCTTGGTCTCCATTTCTTCCCATTCTTTCTTTATCATATTTATATAGCCACCCATCTCACACAAGTCCCATTCTTTCTCACTGATGGGCACAGCCTTTACCATGATACAATTTCTTTTGTTCTCTTTTCCACTTTTGCGAGATGGTGACAATAGACCTCTTGAAACATTAGCCCTTTTCTAGCATTGAAGAAAAATGCATGGGGAGAAGGTGGGGATTCATGTTGAATGGAGCCCTCTGGTTCTGTGATCTCCATGATGTCTTCATGGGGAAGATCTGGACTGAGGCTGAACCTGATTTCAACCCTCCAGAATATCAGGAACTGTGATTATGCAGGGTTCCAAATTTTGTGGTCAGGTTTCTTGATTCCATGGAGGTTTATAAATGTTTTCATTGTTACCTCATAAATACAGGAACTGCAGGATGGAGGGCTGAATACATCAACCATTTTTTAAATGCTTGAAGAGGAAGGAGGTTGATTCTAGAAGGTCACTGGAAGCTGTCTCTGCAATTGTGGCTAATGAACACAGATGAACATCGCTACCACTACAGAGAAATTAGCACTTGGTGCTCAATGATAGTTTTCTTTCCTCTTAGAGTCTATTCTCCCAAAATACATTTCAAAGTTTTTTTAAAATTTTTATCCCACCCCTATAACTGAGAGTTGGTGAGAAGAGTCATATGGTCTAATACTCTGTGGCATGTTGGTGTGTGTGTTGTGTGTGTATAATAAATATAATACAGATGGAAAATCAATGCGACTAACTCGAGACTCATCCTACTATTTGCATGCTTTTTTGAAACTTAAGAAAAGTCACATAAAAAAACCCAGATCTTCCCTTCTTTCCAGAAATGTATTTAATTGGTTGCCATTACATGTTCTTCTGTTTTTTTAAAACTTCCCTTCTCGATTAATAAGATGAATTGTCTGGATCCAGAAATGACTTGAAACCTATGCTCAAAGAGCGGTCATTAATGGTTTATCATCATACTGGAGTGAGATATTGAATGGGGTGACACAAGGTTTAGTCCTGGGCTGTATACAGGTGAAACTCAAAAAATTAGAATATTGTGCAAATGTTCATTTATGTCAGTATGGCAACTCAGAAGGTGAAACCAATATATGAGATAGACGCATTACATGCAAAGCGAGATATGTCAAGCCTTACTTTGGTATAATTGTGATGATTATGGCGTACAGCTTATGAAAACCCCAAATTCACAATCTCAGAAAATTAGAATAGTGTGAAAAGGTTCAATATTCTAGGCTCAAAGTGTCCCACTCTAATCAGCTCATGAATCCATAACACCTGCAAAGGGTTCCTGAGCCTTTCAATGGTCTCTCAGGCTGGTTCAGTAGGAATCACAAGCATGGGAAAGACTGCTGACCTGACAGTTGTGCAGAAAACCATCATTGACACCCTCCATAAGGAGGGAAAGCCCCAAAAGGTAATTGCAAAAGAAGTTGGATGTTCCCAAAGTGCTGTATCAAAGCACATCAACAGAAGGTTATGTGGAAGGGAAAAGTGTGGTAGAAAAAGGTGCACAAGCAGCAGGGATGACCGCAGCCTGGAGAGGATTGTCAGGAAAAGGCCATTCAAAAGTGTTGGGGACTTTCACAAGGAGTGGACTGAGGCTGGAGTTAGTGCATCAAAAGCCACCACACACAGACGGATCCTGGACATGGGCTTCAAATGTCGTATTCCTCTTGTCAAGCCGCTCCTGAACAACAAACAACGTCAGAAGCGTCTTACCTGGGCTACAGGAAAAAAGAACTGGTCTGTTGCCCAGTGGTCCAAAGTCCTCTTTTCTGATGAGAGCAACTTTTGCATCTCATTTGGGAACCAAGGACCCAGAGTCTGGAGGAAGAATGGAGAGGCACACAATGCACGATGCTTGAAGTCCAGTGTGAAGTTTCCACAGTCTGTGTTGATTTGGGGAGCCATGTCATCTGCTGGTGTTGGTCCACTGTGCTTCATTAAGTCCAGGGTCAACGCAGCCGTCTACCAGGAGATTTTGGAACACTTCATGCTTCCTTCCGCAGACGAGCTTTATGGGGATGCTGACTTCATTTTCCAGCAGGACTTGGCACCTGGCCACACTGCCAAAAGTACCAAAACCTGGTTCAATGACCATGGGATTACTGTGCTTGATTGGCCAGCAAACTCGCCTGACCTGAACCCCATGGAGAATCTATGGGGCATTGCCAAGAGAAAGATGAGGGACATGAGACTGAACAATGCAGCGGAGCTGAAGGCCGCTATTGAAGCATCCTGGTCTTCCATAACACCTCAGCAGTGCCACAGGCTGATAGTATCCATGCCACGCCACATTGCAGCAGTCATTGCTGCAAAAGGGGCCCAAACCAAGTACTGAGTACATATGCATGCTTCTACTTTGCAGAGGTCCGATATTGTTCTATTTCCAATCCTTGTGTTATTGATGTCATGTAATATTCTAATTTTCTGAGATTGTGAATTTGGGGTTTTCATAAGCTGTACGCCATAATCATCACAATTATACCAAAGTAAGGCTTGACATATCTCGCTTTGCATGTAATGCGTCTATCTCATATATTGGCTTCACCTTTTGAGTTGCCATATTGACATAAATGAACATTTGCACGATATTCTACTTTTTCGAGTTTCACCTGTAACTCTAAAACAAGTGACAAACAACACACATAATTTTAATTACTGACTTCAATATATCTCCATCTCTCTCCCATGGTCTGTGCCAGTTGGAGCACGCAGGAAATGTTTTTACCCCTTTTTTTCTCCTGCAACCTATAATTTCTTATGCTTCTACTTTAGAGCAAGTATATTATAGAATGTATGGGTTGGAATGGCCCTGGAGATCACCTAGTCCAGCCTCAGTTCACCCAGGACAGGAATCCACTACTACAGCCTCTCTGACAAATAGCCATCCAGGCTCTGCTTAAATACATTGTTGAACATCTCTTCCCATTAGGAATTTTTTTCATGATGTTCAATTGAAATTTGCTTCCTTGTGTTTAGACCTATTGTTCCTTGCCCTTCTTCTGGAACAACTCTAAACAATTCTGCTCTGTCTTCTACATGAAAGCTCTTCAGTTACTTGAAGACAGCTATTATGCTGCCCAGTACTGATTCTCCCATCCTTTACCCATGCCTTTGATTTTTCTACCTAAATGTAGGACTTTGCATTTGTTCCTCTTAAAATTCATTTTGCTCAGTTTTCTATTGGGTTGAGATCCTCTTGAATCTTGATACTATTCTCTAAAATGTTTACTATCTCCCCCCTCCCATGTTTGTATCATTTCAAACTTGATAATGGCATTTTCTTCCCTTCCAACCAGGTCTTTTATAAATAAGTTGAACAAGACATGCCCAAAATGCAGCCCTTTTGTATGCCAGTCAATGCTCCCCTCCTGCTTGATGCAGCTCCATTGTTGTATGGTCTTTCCATCTCACAAGCCCCCTCTCCTAATCCAAATCAAGATTTCAGCCAAAGTGAATGGGTGAGCAAAAAGTCCCTATTTGTGCAAGGCAAATAAATAATCAAAGTTAACCATGTGCAGCTTGACCTTTGATGCTTTATTGTAATTATCAGGATATCTATGAACCTCGTGCCACTTGTCTCCCATGATCAAAACAGCTCTCCATGGTTTCAGGCAGATAAATTCTTGCTTCTTCCATCGTGGTTAACCTTGGCACACAGGTAAGCAGTTTCTTCCTACCCGTTTTTTATTGACTCAGCAGACTGCTGACTACAGTCCTGCTATTATTTTATTTTGAGCCTGCAAAGTGTGATCATCACCTCTTTCTTCCTGTCCAATCCTTATGGCACATAAGGAGACTTTTTTTGTTATTAAGGGCTGAATTTCATTTCATGCCTTTATGTACAGGTGAAACTTGAAAAATTAGAATATCGTGCATCATCACAATTATACCAAAGTAAGGCTTGACATATCTCGCTTTGCATATAATGCGTCTATCTCATATATTGGTTTCACCTTTTGAGTTGCCATACTGACATAAATGAACATTTGCATGATATTCTAATTTTTCGAGTTTCACCTGTATATGTGGAGGTTTTCCCATTAAAATGGGAGATTAGGGGTCAATGGGGTCAAATCAAGGAACTAGCAGATTAATTCCTTTGACTATAATGGGATTTGACTATAGTCAAAGTGCATAAGAATGCTCTGTGAGATTCAGAAATAATTAGGGCTTTCTTTTCATGCTAATTTAGGAAAAAAAGTAATCTTGTAGCTAGATAAAGAAAAAGGAGATTGTTGACATAGGCATGCCTTTGTAAGCAGATTTAATTCTACACTCCCTGCTTCTGCCTCCCTTCCTATCATCCTGCTCAGATTCCTTAGGAGAAATGGGGACAGAGAGTGGGCTGAAAGTTTGTATCAGGAATGTCTGGGATGGGTATATGGGACTGTGGCTCTCAAAACCCAGGCCATCAGCTGATGAGGCCCTTAGGGCAGAAAAGGTTGCTGACCCATTCTCTACTGTCAGAGGGCTTCACTAGAGCAATTAAGCATTTGTACCACTATGGTTTCCAGTCTTTGATAGGATGTTAGGAAGGCAGGAGGGAAAACATGGTATGTGTATTTGTGAATTTTGATAGTTGCAAGATGGAGATGGGGAGAGAAAAAAGGCTGAGAGAGAAGGAGCAGCACACTTAGTTTTATGTCTGGCTTCTCAATGCTTTCATGTTTCCCCAATTTAAATCACTTCCACAACAGCCCTATGATTAGCCCCAATGGGAACAAGTCTGTCTTCCTTTCTCAGTGCAGCATCAGGGCAATTTAGACTGGAGAAAACATGCAGGATCAAAGTTTGATTGTACATAATGGCACACTATGTTATTTCTGTTTCAAGGAGTTCAGACAAAAAGTTATATGTTTTCTCACTTCTCAAGCTCAACAGAAGAGCTCGTTGTCTGATGGAATTTGAATCTGGGTCTCTTCATGCCTAGGTCCCATTCAAACCAGGATGATATACAAACACCATTCCCTAGCATATTGAGTCCTATCCAATGACCCATTCTCAACTTCCTTGTAGTGGTAAGGAAAACATTATTGAATTCTATCTTGAATCTCCCATAGAATATATACTTTGGCTCTTAGATCCAGGTTCAGATGATGATTCTGATGGTTAAATTAGATGTCCTCTTGATATATAGCATGCCTCTATGATTCAGTCAAAGCACATTATCAACTAAAAATGGAATGACTTCAAGCAGGTCTGCTTCAGTTTGGACAATGTAAAGCAGGTCAAATGATGCTGGCAGAGACACATGGATATAGCAAATGTCAAGAGTTGTTTGACTGTTGTGGGATATAAAAGTGATACATAAATTCATTGCTTTATGGTAGTCCATAGGGACTGTACTAAGAACTGATGGTTCTTCTTTCCTTTCAGTTCTTTCCTTAGAAAGCTTGTCACTCTTCCAAATGAGTGCTGCCTCTGAAATCGACTTCTCCTTTCCTTTTGATTCAGCCATTCATTTCATGACCTGATTTTCTATCCCTCCTCTTGTACACTTCTCCATCTGTTTACTATAGTCTCCTCCACTGTTAAGATTAGGTAACCTTTTCTTTAGTGCCACCTGATCCCTGTGCTGGCTGGCGGTTATAGGACTTGAATTCCAACACTGTTTGAGGAAACCAGGTTGGGGAAGGTTGCATTAACTCATAGTATGGCATGTGCTCCGGCACATGGATAATAATATTAATAACAACAATGAAAACAGCAGCCTTTACAAACTGAGGTTGAAATATTATGGAGGAAAAATGGTTTTCTCATACTGATTGTAACTGAAGCTCAGTGCAATACCAAAAGGATTCGCCAAATATTTAGAAATTTTAAACTTACTGGACTTAATACTACTGATTTTGCAAAAGGCTACGATACCTGGAATAACCTGCATTTTATGGTGATAACTCCATGACTCTTAGGTTCTTGGTTAGGATACAAAACATTGGAGTCAATACTCAGTCAAATCAACTGCAATATTAATTCGGACGATAATAATAATAAGACTCGATAGGTGGATAAAAATGCCAAATCCAGTCTAAACTTCTGGCTGACTGTGTGACCAATGACAACAACAACAACAACAACAACAGCATCTCTTCTCATGAAGACTTACATTTGGAATGCAGGCATATTGTGTGTGCTTTTGTGTTCATGTATATATTATATGTGTACGTGCTGTGCAAAGATTCAGATTTGAAAGACAAAATGTGGTTTGGCGCATATGTGGGAACACATGTAATGCCTGTTTGAAACACCTTAAACCAAATGGTCAGTGGCAGTGGGCAGTTGTGCAAATCCAAGAAAAAAGGCAGCTCCTTTAAGATATTCCAAACAGGTGCTGCTCATACCCACACATTTATATGAACACAATACACATCATAGATTAAAGAGATTTCATATTGTGTAATACATGCAGTGATGCTTTCTGTATCAGAACACGTTCAGCATTGTATACCTGCTTGATTTACATTTTATCCTTGCATCTATTTACATTGAGATAAAATTCATTTTTAAATGTATAGTTCCATATTGATTTGCTTTCTCTCTTGTGTTGTGGCCCTCATTTCAAATCAAGAAGTAATATAACCCTTGCTGAAGTACATTTTAATCCCTGTTTAGGGATGTGCTATCTTATTAAATATGCTTCAGAAGTACAGCTTCTTGTGGATTGAAAAGAAGTTCCAACTTCTCGGCAGTGACCTGGAATGAGGCTGAAAGGTGCAGTGTTTCAATAAGAAACAATTCCTATATATAATATCTTCTCTGAAGTGTAGATTAGGGAGCACCATGTTGGAAGCCTAGCCTGTGGTGGCACATACTTTTTTTTAAAGTTCTCTCATCCAGAAAAGAGGGTTCAAGGACAGAATCCAATTATAAAATTACACACCTCCACAAAAGACAGCTAAACACAAGGACTTAAAAATGAAAGGAATAAAACAGCTCCTCGGCCAACAGAAATAGTGCAATCTACTGCACTAATTAAAATAAAGCTGGATGTTGACAGCTTCCCTTGATATTTCAGTGACTCAGCAATGAACATCTTCTAAAGGCTAAACTACTACCTGGGATCAAGTCATCCATGAGCTTACCTGACCCCACCATCATGGGAGAACATGTACGTGGAAGACTGAAATCTCTTCCCCCCACGATAGTGCTTATTAGGCATAGACCTTGCTGGGCTACCCACATTCTGGCATTGTTGTAGAATGACATTTTAAATTATATAAATGTTCTGCATAGACTCTTGTACAAAGCATGAATAGAGGAAGGGCAACATGTAGTCGATGTGTAGGCAAAGACTGCAGTTACAAGATCCCCTCGCACGACCTTGGCCACGGAAGTTGAGCTGTTTGCTGTGAGTCTGGATTTCTTCTATATGTACATAAGATCAAGATCATCATACCTTGAGAATGTTTGCTGAGCTAGAATGCATTCCATGGATAAAGGAACCAGGCCTCAGTAGCAGATATTCTATATCAAGCAAATCTAAAATTTAGTCTCTAGCATCATCAATTAAAAAACTGATAAACAGAAGGGCTGGAGGTTTGACCTCTGCCACAGTGGTCGTGGAGAGGGCTGGGGGAGCACAGGTGACAAAATGTGCATTGTAACATTAACTCTGCCTTTCATGTACATGTATAGAAGGGACATATCATAAAACCTTTCATGTTTTGGTTACCTGTCATCCTAACTATATGAATTAAAGAAGAGTGATAATACATTTGTTCAGGAGCATTTACCTGGATGCAACAAATATTTCCTCAAAAAATAATCTTGCCAGTTGTGAACATTTTGTCATCTCAGTCATAGAACATGATTTAACTCAAAAAAGAGTTATTTTGTTTTTGTTTTTCAAAGTTACCTCAAGCCAGAAGGATTCTTTAGTGGACAACTTGAGAAGGGGGTTACTAGCTACCTCTTAAAAACACATTTTAGTCCAAAAATACACTTTTATCATTTAAGTTGAAGCCCATATATCGCAAATGAAAACCAGCTTTATTTTTAAACATACCAGGCCACTGCACTCCCTGGAAGTCTGAGAGTCACTGCTAATTTAAATAAGCAGCAATGTCATATATGATTGATTTTGATCTACTGATACAGCTGTAGTAAATCCATAGGAATTTGTGAGTCCCAATTGTTTAACAATAGCAAGGGTAATGGAAATGTAGCCTTACAGTAACCTTGAAAAGTTTGTTCAGAAGGCGCAGCTGAAAACAGAGGAGTAAGGGAAGTGAAATCCAGCTTACTCAAAACTATATTGGTTGCAAGCTCAGTCCTATTAGCTGTACCTTTAGAAAATGGCAGCCCTCTTCCTCCCTTGAGGGTGGTGGTCCTTAGGGCATGCAAGAATGGGGGGCAGGGGGACAGTTTTGCTCACAGTCAATGGCTCCCTTTGTTCCACCTCCCCCCAGGAAAGTGGCAGGCAGTTCCGTGGGTCAGCCGAGGAGGAGGCGGCTTCATGGGGATTCTCCTGAGGGTCATGAGGGGAGGGCAAACAGTGCAAGCCTATATTATATGTGGAAAGGAAGGAAGGAAGGAAGGAAGATTTCTGATGCTCCCTGCCAGCTTCCCACAAGCAAAGTCAGTGGGGAAGCTGGCAGCAAGTCGTAAGTCGCTCACATTCCCGCTGCTTTTTTGCCCTTGGTCATTCTGTTTCTCTGTTTAGGTAAGGAACTATCTCTGAAATGATGACCCAACGGGTCACGGGTTGTCTGGTTGTTTACTATATTGTGTAGGCTGGGTACCAAATAAATTGCTTGACACTAATCTAGTGGTTCAAATATATCTTAAGCTTTTAAGTTAATTAGCTACTTGGTTTCAGCAGGAGGAAGATCCTACAAAATAGTTCACAGAAATACGAGCTTTTGCTTCGTAGACCTCAGGGTTAAAACGTACTTCTTTCAGGAAAAGGAACTTGTCATTCACTGTATCCCAGTTGCAAATAGAGATGATGTGGCTTTCCTCTGCTTGTGCCAGAATATGAATAAATGATTAATCAAGAGTTCATTCATCAGACTTCTAATTTGGAGAACTTGAGTAAATAAAGGCTAGCTGTCTCAAGTGGCCCATTCATGTGTGCATGGAAATAACTGCAGCTCCCTTGCATTTTTCCAGAAATTGGGGGGGGATTCTCTGCTGCTGCAGCCACCTCAAGTTCTAGGGAGTGATGTAAAACTGGAGGGGATATCTTAACTACTGTTGTGAGAGAGACAGGAAAATGTTGATGCTGTCAAATCCATCTTTGCACAGATGACCCTTGCAAAACTCCAAGTCCTGCCATTATCTCAATGACATGGTTGGTTTTCTGTGGGACTACAGAAGCCTAAAATCCTTTTTAAGCCCTGTCTCAAAGTCAGACATTTTATTTGGGCTCTTAAACAGATTGGTCAGGAATACATTGTAGTCTGGTTGCTACTAGTAGTCGTAGTTTATTTTCCTCATCTCTGTAGATCATTTTGTTCATTATACTTTTCCTCTGAAGGAGTGGAGCTTGTATTGGTTCTACAGCCTCCTCCCTCCCCAATATATTTCTTCCTTTTTCAGAACTGTTATTAGGCAGAATTATTCACGTTTCCATTGTTGTCAATATAATTTGCATTCTTCCATCTACCTTAATGAGATGATGATATAGACTCATCAGCTTGTGTGAGATTTCAAAGTATTTGATGCAAGGAAAATCCATTGGATGGAAAGTACTTGTTCGTTTATAGAACTACTATCTTAGCCTCACTTGCTAATGATTTCTACTCTCTTTTAATATGAAAAAGAGTTCCAATCATGACTAAAATTTTGATGTAAGGTTGTGTTGGGGGAAGAGTAAACCAATAGAATAACATGAGGAGCCCCTTAAAGAAAAAATAGCTAATTGACACTGTTAGTCTATTTCTACTCTCACCATCTCTTACGTAATAGTATCTCTGATGAATTCTGATATATCCAGTGTAGTTATAAATAAATGGTGCCTCTGTAAAAAAAGAATGCTGGATACCTGTTAATTTTGGATCCACTTGACTGCAGGCTAGTGATTAAGATTTAATGGCAATCCCTTTTTCTTTCATCCAATGCTGGCTAATCTTCTCCAACCATAAGCCTGTCCAACAATTGCAAGCAATTCCTAGGATCAATGCTTCCAGGCCATACACATTTTAGAATTGGTTTATTGTAAAATACTGTACTGTGTAAATTATGCAAACCCTTTGGGAAGTATGCCAGTTATCTAAGTAAATATATTTGATGAAGTTAGCTTTGGTCCACAAAAAATGTAAGCTATAATAAATATGTTAGCCTCTTGATTCTTCAAAGTGTCTGTCCACTTTTCACTTTTGCATGGTTTGACTTGCTAACCATGAATAGAATAAAGATGGACTCTGTATTTTTCTTGCATTTGTCTCTTTTCCTGAAGAACTTACATTTCTCTTCCCCACACAGTTTTCCAGCAGAGCAGCAAAGGTTGGGAGTTGCATACAGGAATTATGGAAAGTGTGCATTCATCTACCCTTAAAGTGGTAGAATTAGAGGAGCACAGATCAGAGTGAGATTATTTTGGGCAACAACTGAGTTGGGACAAAACCTTTAAAGGTAAGAACATGAAGTTCTTACTTTTGGAAAGGAAAGGAAAATTCAACTGATCTTTGAAGATACACACTATGGGCTAAATTACATTTTTGTGGAGTACTTTTAATCTGCATTTTTTCTTCTGTAATTTCAGCCCATTACATTTCCCCCTCACCTCAATTACCGCTAATGAGGCCCAAAGCACTCTCATTCTGCTTCATGTATTCAGAACCATTTATCACATCTTCTTTAGACTTTTTTTTTCTCTAGCAGCAGCTGGACTTAAATAACACAATGCTTTTTAAAGAAAATAAAGTTCCAAGATGAACTAAATTATTCATTTTATGTGCTAATGAATGCATTTGGTTAGGCAGTTCCTGCACAGAATCTTTTTTGGAATATTGTATAAAAGTATTATTGTACTGTAGACAAGCAGAAGATTACCAACTAGATATTTTTTGTCTCTCTCCGCCCTCCACCTGCATTGTTTAAGTTTATTTACACACACATATCTTCTCTGTGCTTGAGTTCTTTGATTTTCCTGAGTCTGATTTCCCACTTGTCCAGAGGTAATAGTCAGACAGTGCCCCTTTTCCTCTCTCATATCAGGTGATCTTTGCATCTTTTTGAAATGTTTTAAAGCAAACAAACATTTATTCTCTTGGCAAATAATCTCAAAAACCACTGAAATGGCTTTCAACATTGTGAAAGATTTTTAAAACCTGTTCCAGGAAGGTAGTCAGCCAATCAAGGCTCTCCGTGATCAGGCGAAGAATAAACTAAGAGGAAGTTTTGTTTGCAAATGAACCAATTTTCTTTTTTTTAATTTTTTTTTTTTAAAAGCTGCCTGGGGTATTCATTTGAAGAGAAAGACAGGGATATTTTCAAGCAGACACACAAATAAATAAAATATACTATTTTTTAAACACAAGTTTGGACAGCACTTTAAAAAACCCCCAAAGATTAAAGAAGAAATAAGTTATAGGCAGAAGTTATTCTTTACAACAAGTTTTTATTTTCTTTGACCAAAAAAAAAAAAAACAAACAAACCCAAAAAACAAAAAAACAAAAAACGAAAGAACAAAAAAAAAACCATTAAAGTTTTACAGATTTGTAATTTTCTTTTCTTTCTTTGTGATTTTATTTTGGACCCAAACAAGCGTTTATGTTACAATATATCTCCCGCATTGGCTTGTCGTGCTGAAAGCATCATCTGGCTGCGGATGAGGCGCCCTGCTACCACTGCAGAGAACCGATCCCCTGCTGCTTCTACTGTGAAGCGCATTGAGGACCCAGAAGCTTCACATGGAGCAAACCACAAGAAGAGATGGTGATGCCGGCTTAACGCATGCCACCTCAGCATCAACGAAAGAGAATCGGCTGCAGCCTCCATTTGGGGTTTGCTGTCCTTGTTATCAAATTGAGATGAAATGGCTTTAGGAGCTGACTTGAGGCTTGATATGGCTGCCTGTTTCTGGCTACCACATCTGTTTTCATTGACCGCTGCCCATGGACATCGATTAGAGTCATTTCAATTCCTTTCTGCATTCGGCCTTCTTTGAATCAAGTTTCGGCTTGTCTCCAAGGTTATCCAGAAAGGCCCTTCTCTTGCATTTCAGAGAGCTTAATCCAAACTGCCTCCTGTTTGGAAATATTTTCCTCCCTATTTGTGCACCTGCTGTGTTACAGAGTGGCGTAGGGTGAAAGCTACAACCAGGCTTTAAACCACATCCTCTCATTTTCAAAATGCTTTTTTGGAGCATGGTAATTCTTTGAGCCTGACATTAGGCTGAGAGGTTAACAACAGCAAATAATTTGATAATTTGAAAGTCTTGTTTAAGCCAGGAAATACAAATAGTGATAAGCCAAATACTTGAAACAAAACTAAAATGTACTCTGAAGCAGTGATCTCAACTCAGCCTATGTCCTTGTGACTACTTCTTACTGGCCCCAGTTCAACTCTACTAATGCTGTTGTCAGGTTGGGTTACATATTCATGTCTCACCATTTACCCCCAGACTATAAATATTGTAAAAAAAAACAAACCCCTCAACGAATCATTGAGGGGAACCTACATTTAAGTAATTGATGTAATTTGCATCTTTCATGTCAATTCATATCATTTGCATAAGTATAGCATCAATACTTGTCATTTGCATAAATTTGCATCATTTGGGTAATTTGCATAATTACCCCAAATATGTGAATCGACACAAGTGACATAAATTACATTGGCTGTTTGGATAACTTTCAAAACTAATGTTTTTGTCCATTATTTGAGAGAGAACTCTGAACTAAAATTTTATCCATTGCATCCAAAGTCAACCTAATGAGGGTTCATGTTTTACTGTTAATCATATAGGAATGGAACTCAGATATGTTCACGTCACATGGAAACAAGAATCCCAACTTTACAATAAATAGTTTCTTTATGTTAGAGACTCACTCAGCAGCCTAAGTTGTCTCTGATGCAGAAACCTGTACTTAGGGTTGTTGACATATGTAGCTTGCCACTAACCTGCAGTGACCCAACTGAAGGTCATCTATCAGCCTAAGTTGTTAACTGTGCTAAATTTGCAAGAGGTAGTGATATCTGAAAGATATATCTATGAAAAAGTCTACCATGAATGTCTGTAGCTTGTTAATTCACAGACGAAACTGTTTTTTCCAGATTAGAAACACACTGGCCCCTTTTTTTAAAAAAAATCAACTAATTGCATTTACACTCTTCTGAAAGTCACAGCTAAACTAAGTCCGGTTGGATATATGACTAATCTTTACTTGGACTGAGTATATTCAATTGTATTAACATTGGAAACATAAGGCCCTCCCCCTCTCTCCTTCTACATGGCATTCGTCATAGGTTGTCCCCATGATTCTATTTGCCTGGCTGACACTCTACTATGTGTCAAGTAGAGATACCCCCTTCCCCACTCCAAATCATCATGCTAGGAGTAGCTAAAGAATTGAAGGAGGTATATTGGGATTTTTCAGCAGAGGGGGAAGACATTAATGCAACTAGTAGTGCTCACAGAAGGGCTTGGTCAAAGTATGATAACACAGTGAGAAGATTATTCCATATTTCAAATCTTTAAGTGAAGTCAAAATATATGGGAGTGCTACTTTCTATCCAAATATGTTTTTTTTTCTTCCTAGTGTTTTTCCCACAGGTGCAGGTCTGCTTTTTTTTTTTTTTCCAAATCAGCTGAATGTTGATCCATTGGTTGCAACAGGAATTGACTGACCAACTTGTCACCTGCGCATGACATCATGGGCTGAGAGAGTGATTGGCCCATGGTCTTCATGCCCAAGGCGGGACTAGAATTCATAGTCTCCCAGTTTCTAGCCTGAAGCCTTGACCACTAAACCAAACTGGCTCTCTTCTATCCAAAGACAGTGATACAACAAATCTCCTGACTACCCTCTACTGTATTAATGTCTGTTAACAGAGTAGGTAGTTAGCTGGTAGATGCATTAGATGGAAAAACTGAAGGTAAAAAGGGCAAGAGTAAATCCCTAAATATATTAGTATTTCAGAAAACTTTACATTTTTTAGAGACCTGCCTTCTTCCAAAACTGGAGAAAGCCAAAAGCTCATTCTGCCTCTAGATGTTGGCTGCAAAGAGAAATATATCTAGTTAAGAGACTGCCTGAAAAGGAAGCAAGCCAAAGAGAGAGCACTGAGCACATTATGGGTTAGAGCTCAAATCTACCACCATGTGCACATTAAACACAGTATTTGGTTTTGATGTTTAGGCTGGGTTCTCCTGCATTAGACATTGTGCTCGAGCTGCTCTTGGGCCTGAGATCCCTGGTGCTGCTCCATAACCACATCTAGGGAGATATGCTACAGCCCCAGCGATCTCCAAAAGAGTAACCAAAGGCAGCTTTCTAAGCCAGACAAATTAATTCTGACACCTGGGCTAATGCCCTTAGAAGCACCAGCTGCCTCCTAGTGGCCTTTTTCTTGATTAAAACTAGGAAAGTAAAGCTATTTTCTTACTCCAATATTCAATAAGCTGAATCATAATACACTATCTGCAAACTTATTTAACATAAGTACACTTCTTTCTGAAGCTTAGGAGCAGTTAAAGCCTTCAAAGAAAACTTTCAATGGTGTACTTAAGAGGGTTCCTCCCACATCCCACAAAGACAGACATATTTTTTAAAAATCTTACATAAGCTTCATAGCACATTTGTTTGTATCCATAGTAAAAAAAAAAAGAAGCCCAAGTGAGGCAATTTTAAAAGAAGCAGGAAATAAAGATTGCCTCCTCCACCATTCTCCCTCCCACTTGGATATGCACAAAATAATTTTTCCTACAGATTATTCCTATAATTTATTTATAGAAAACCTAACTTATCAGAAATTGTCCCACATTTAGGAGATTTAAATGCCAACCCTTCTATTTACAATATAGGCAAGGTGGAGAAGAGGACCTTCCCAGGTTTATAACATGAGGAGCTGCATCTTTGTAAAAGATGCAAGAAAGAGCTTGCTAATGTGCTTGCTTAAAATGCTGCACAAGGTTCTAGGAGAAAGATCAAGGCCAGACTCTCTTTCTTTCTCATAGCCCAGCTGATCAAATCTTTAAAGTGTTGAGGGTAAGATGATGGAAAGGTACTGTGTATGTCATTACTACATGTAGAGGAAAAATAAGAACCGTGTCATGAAATCAACTGAGATGCTTAACTGTTCATCACCCCCATCAAGTTCTTCCCCTGGTCCTTTCATGTCTTCTGTTTTCCCCTTAGTGACCAATTAGTGGAGGAAGGCAAGCTAGAAAAGGGTTGTACAAGAAGGACTAAACACCTCCCTTGACTGCTGATTCTTCACTCCTGCATTGCTGTTAGCCAGCAATAGGAAATGCTTCACCAAGGGGCCACATAGCTTCACCTGGAGAATGACCTTTATAGTGTTCTGCTGCAGCAAGTATTGACTTTAAATGTACTTTTAATTAGAAGGAATTCACTTGATATAAAATGATTTCCTGGTAAAGGATCATTTTCTCTTTAAATATATGGTACACTAGAACATGTGAAGTAGCTAACCTGGGTCTGCTCGTTATTTTTAATTGCTAAGTGGAACTCTTTAATAGTGTTTAATATTTTAATACTAAAATACAAGTAGTTATTACTGTTCAGAAGCATCTAAAAACAAATTGTTCCATATTATTCTTGTAACATAGAAACACCCTCTGGGAGAACAAAATTACTATAAAGCCTGTAACAGTGCCTCTTCTTCCCTTAATGCTGATTTCTTTCAGAATATTACTATATACATATAAACAAACCAACCCGGCAGTGCTAGAGCTCCTGGAAGAGAAACTCCAGCAGGAGACTTGATGAAATGTTGAAGAAAGGTTGTAATTATTTCACAGAATTGGAGATGGCATCAGAGAAGCACTTTTTAAGCCCACTTTTCAAACTTATTTAACCAGCTTTCTAAATTTTCACAGTGCTTCAAAACTTGGAACCTTGTTTGACTAAAGTGATAACAGAATGAAAGGTGATTATGATATAGGTAGAACAATTGGACTGCAAAAAATTGTGTGACCACTACAGGGCAGCAAAGTTATCTATTAGCTGCCATCTAGAGATCATCTGGTTTTTTGCTGCCCAGATATGATAGCCCTAGATTAAAAATATGAATGTTATATCAGTTTTAACATTTCTCTTCCCATGTGCTTTATGAAGTAATAGCAAAATATAAAATGCAGGGCTTCTAGTAATAATGGGGTAGGGTGGAGCTACTGAGGTAGAAATATTTTGTGAAGTGGTTTTGAAAATCTGGTATGGTAATTATGTATATTTTTGGTATAGATCTTCTGCTGATTATTGTAGCTGTCCCAAGAAGGTGGGGCTAAGACTATGCAAATTACACTAACATACGTTTTGGTCCTCTCATGATATTTAGAGTATGTAATATAATTACTATTAATGTTGGTTTGAAAAAAGCTAAATACACGTTGTGCCCCATTTTGTAAATCATATTAATATTTCAGATCCATGATAAAGCAGAAATGGATTTAACTCTAACAAAGAAAATGGCTAAGATCAATTCGTATAGTGACAAAACTGATTCTAATTTGGTTTTACTATCATTGCTTTCCTTCAAGAAATCCTGGGATATTGTATCATCGGGTTACAGTAATTTGGACAGAAGATCCCCGGATCCTTCTAGAGAAATTTAATGACAAAATCAATTTTAAGCAGCACAAGTTTTCCCCATTTGGGGTCAGAGTTTGGAAATTACATGAACTTGAGAGAAAGGAAAAAGCAGAACTGATCATCCATATGACTTGGCAACAGAAATGTGGGTCTTACCCACTCAGAGGCAATGATTGTGTATGGGTGTTATCCTGCAGCTGAATGCCAGACAAGCATCCAAGTGTGATGAGACAGTCTTTGAAGCACAAACAGTTACAAAAGGATAGAAGCAGAAAGTAGGTGCTAAGTAGGCTAAAGATAGGCTAAGGAGAAGAATTCCCAGATCTTAATATCGAGAAGAAAAATTGTGTGCTAGTTAGTCTGATATCTGAGCAACAGACCAAAGCAAGATTGATGTACTTTTTGCCAAATTTTTCTATGCCTTTCTATAACCCAGAATGCTCTGGATTCAGCTTGGAACTGTGGCCTTTTCCATCCAAAGCACATGCACCATCATGGAACCATATTCTTGTCAAGTTTAAAGAGACAGCATCGTTTTACAAAGAGAAGGATCCAGGTTCCATCCCTGGTATCTCCAGACGGAATTGGTCAAAGGCTCCACTTCAGAAACCTGGATAGCTACTACCAGTCAGTTCAGAATAGACAGCTTTGCCAATGGTTGGAAATGTATAAGCAAGCTAGTATGTTCCTCCCAAAAGCAGCATTTGAAAAGCACAACACCTATTGCTTTAGCATTTTCTCTTCAAGTGTTATTAGCAAGGAAAGCAAATGAACCTAAACACACAAATGCTGAGTAAGCACCTACAGTGCACTAGCAGACTTATCCCATTATTTCATGCCACACCAGGGATTTCTGCGGGGTGTGATCAAAAAAGAAAAGATGGCAGCCATAACAGTGTGATCGAATCTCCACCTGATTTTTATGTACTATATCCTATAGACACCCCCGTGCCACACTGTTGGTTGGGGTCACTATCCAATATCATTCCTTGGGATTGCTCTCTAAAAGTGCTTCTTTTCCTGCTCTTCCTCTCTGGAATTGAATAATGATTGCTAGAGACACAGGTTAGCAGATGAACTGCATTGCAACTCAACAATGAAGAGAAAGCATGGGTGGAGAATGGAATCTAGGATAGCAGGAAAATATTAGATGTTCCCATATTATGTGAGGATTGACCAGAGAATGTGGAAAATAAGAAAATATCTCGAGAAAAAATGAAATTAGCACAAAAGTGCCACACCCTTTTCTTCCTTGAAAGAACAGCCTCTATAGAAAATTTAAGCCAGTCTTTCTGCATGTGCAACCAGTTACATTACAAATTCCCATCAGTAACTCTCCCAGACAGATTTTTAAAGTGAGGAACCAAATCAAATCTACTAACTGGGCTTAGGGCAACTGTGGGATCTAGCTGATCTTCGGGAGGCTGTTACCTTGTTCTGAAAAAGATGATGGCATTGTTTTACTTCTTCCTAAGAAGAGTAATGCTCAGCTTCTTTGGGGAGACTGGCTTTCTGCTATTGGAGAAAAATGGCCCTTTGGGTAACCAATTAAAATGCCAGTTATTTTCTGTTATCTACAAAAGATGAGCTCATGTATCCACCTGCTACTTTACTGGGTCTCCTGCCTTCCAGGCTGAGGAAAGAAACCCTGCTAGAATAAATGAGATGCTGATCAGAGAAAAGGAGGAGGAAAAAAAAATCACCTGTACCCTATGTCGAGTACTTTAATGGATGGAAAAGTTACCATTTTAGCTACTGAGTTGCTGGATCTCCCCTACTCAACTTTGTTTGGATGTTTTTGACTACAGTTCTCATTGTCTTTTTTCACTGGCCATGTTATGGTGTGCATGGGAGTTCTATCCCAAAACATCTGGTGGGCCTCAAGGTAAAAAAAGATGCCAATTTAGAAACTTTCCCACCAGATCACTAGCTATCCTTTTCCTAAGCCAGCTCAACTCCTCTGAAACACAAATGTTCAGTGGTGGCATGCTCCTGTCTCTCTTGTCCTACCAAATGAAAAATAAGTTTAAAAGTCCATTTACGGAGAAAAGAAGCACCAGTGTTCTCCATAAAGCCCTTACTGCTAGGCTGGGAGATGCCAGCATTATAGTACAGCATGCTTTTTGGGAGGAGGTCTCAGGTAAGTATTTGGAGAATTTGAATAAAAATACTTCCTACCTCTGAGGTCAGACAACATATAGCCTTGGTGCTGGCCTATACCACTTTATTAAAATAAATCTCTACACACACATACTTTCCACTCTTTCTAAACTCAAAATATATGCCCAAGAATGCTGGGCTAAGTACATTTAGGACCATAACAATTCACTCCTTTACCATGTCAATAGTGGCACTTTATGCCTCAGGTTGGTTTCATTAAACCAAATGTTTTCTCACTCTTGCTCAGACCATCCTGCCTTCCTTTCACCCTATCCTCTTTTTAAAATTCTGTCCCAAGATTAGTAGTTTGTTTTGTTTTTGAAAAATGGGCCAATTTCTCTAAAGCCCTGCAAAAGAGCCCAATGCTTGGGATCTCGCCCTGAAACAGCTCTGCATAGATCCAGGAATGAATCCACTGGTCCTACTGGTCAATCTGTAGGATGGATCACAAAGAGAGATAAAGCCTGATCTCAAGCACTGAATCTCTCACATGTACCCACCCACAACCACCATCTTGAGGTTTTCTTTCTGAGGGGAGGAAAATGATGTTTTAAAAATCCTTAGTATTTAGCTTATTTTTTGCTCTGCTTTTCCAGTAAATTCTACCTCTCCTTACTCTTGGCTTTTGGGGGATATAGTGTCAAGTGGCTTTGTGATGAAGTTTGCTGTTGCCATGTTTCACTGTCACTTAACAAGCCGGTGCACCTTTTCTGTGCAATTAAAAGAAAAGAAGGGAGACAAAGAAGCTGTGAGTTGACTTTGTTTTGCACAAAGGCTCTGTTTTTCCCGCATTTGATTTCCATTTCATTTCATTTCAAATGTGGCAATCAGCATGCATCAAAGGGGACAGGGGAGAGGAAGTAGCCTCTAGCACTTGTCATCTTCTTCCGTATCACTTAGTACTTCGATGCCAGCCCCATATATCATGCTTTGTGATGCCCCTCTTCTCCTCCTCCGGTAATGCCCATTGGGCATCTGCCAACCATGCCTAGAGCGAGGGCCCGATGCAATTGTGTTGGAGCGGCCAAGGCTAGTGGCCACAGCAGCCTCAAAAGTGAGTGTCTCCTCCTCACCACAGTCTGAAGCATGGGAGTCATCCTGAAGCATCAGGTAAGGCTCTGAGATGTAGCGCTGGGGAGTGGAGAGAAGGCTCTGCTTTCCCTGTAGGGAGCTGGAAGACTCAGTCAAGCAGGTATTGTTTGTCTCCAGAGTCCCAGAAAGCAGAGGGGACCCTCCCTCACTATCGTCAGGTGGTGGGGAGGTGTCACCACAGTGCTGCATCATAGCAGTGTAGGAGATGAGGGGTCGTGGCTTTGGTGGCACTGGAGGGAGTTGACGGCGGCTTCGCCTTGGTGTGCTGGTGTCAGACAGAGAAGGGATGGAACTCTCACTCAAGGAGCCCGTGCCCTGCAAAGAAGGGAAAAGCTGGAGACAGAGTTCTGGGATGGTTTAGCAGACCCCAGGCCCTGCCTCCAACTGAAGAGTCTGCTGGGCAGGGCTGGAAGGGCAGGAAACACTTTTGTCTCCATTGGCCAATCCTTTTTCTTAAGAACTGAAGAAACCAGCAGTAAGTAGTATAATTTAAAAGCCCATCCACCCTACCCACTTACAAGTCAAGTGGGGCATTTGAAAAAATGGAAAAGGCACAATTTAAAATATCGCTGAAGTTTAACTTAATATAAAGTTCATGAATTTGTATTGTTCTGGATATTTTTGCTAACTTCTTCTAGATATCTGTCCTTCAGTATTATATAGTAGTAATGTTTTCAAGGGCCTGAAGACTGAAATTCAAGGGCAGCTGTTTGGTGCTAAAATTTAGAGAGTGAGTGGAGATTTTCATGGCAAGTAAGGAAGTGTGCCTTCACCATAACAGGAATCTGTGGGCTTATGAGGCCCTCCCTGAGTTTCAGTGCTGCCTGCAGAGTCACTGCACTTTACAGGCAGCACCAACACCTTAGGGAGACCCTCACAGAGCCTGCAGGTTGCCCACCTTGGTCAAGACAATGCATTACAGAGACAGCCCCTGAGACCATGGGCCAATGGATGGATCCTTGTTTGCTCTCTGTATCCTTGTAATATGCTTCTGGCTTGTTCTAGCCTTTTGGACAAGTGTCTTCAATTTAATTTCTGAAAGGATCTCACCCCATGTTAATTCAATGAAAACCAATTAGTTAGTCAAAGGTTGCTTTGTGCGCTTCACTTCTCCCTCTAGCATGGCCATGCAAAACAGAGTGGAGACTTCCATTTATGTTTAACATAGCAATTCAAAATGTTAATCGAAACAGAAGAACCCTTTTTTAAATTGTACATTGTGACTGATCTTAATTATAGTTTGAAGCCTGTTCTAGTGGACCATAACTAAGACTAACTTTCATTTATCTGGCATTGAACATTATATAGAATAGAAGCAAACTTTTCTGAAAGGCTCCTTGTGGCATATTAGGAAAGGATAATGGCTGCTCCAAACATTTCAACAATGTTTCCAAATATTCCTCTTATTTTTTGCCAGTTTCACACCCACCTGTCTGTTGGGCGTTTGTGACCTGCCTTCACTGGGGGACCTGGAATGATGTCGCTCTGGAGAATCAATGTCTGCTTGTGGACTTCTTTCCTCTGAGTTGCAACGGGAGATATCTGGAGAGAGTAGGTGCCTTCGTTCCTTGGATCTGCCTCGTTCTCTGCCTCCGGACCGATGTGTATCGGATCGATGGCCTATTTATAAAAATGACAGGTTTACATCAAAATTTCACTCTTTGGAATGTTTGAGCAGTCTGAATGCCTTCTGCATTCTTCTGAATAATGTTTGACATGAGAAACATTTTTCTGTTCCTTAACTACCCTCCCATCAAATCAAAAGCTACCACAATCACTTTATTTTCTACCCCATTACTGTTTATATGATCTTTTCCATTGTCATTAGAACTATTATGAACTTTCACTATAGAATATTTATGACTTAAAAAGTATATACAGCAACCTAAAGCATTCTACTTTTCCATTTCTTTTGCATCCACTTACAGTCATTGTTCCTATTACAATACAACTGTTTGTCATAGGTCTTTCATTGCTCTTTTATTCTAAAGTAGCCAGTGTGATGTATCTTAAGAAGAATATCAGGCTAGGACTTGGGAGACACAGGTTCAAATTCCTACCAAGTCATGAAGCTTCCTATGGGACTGTTATTTTCTCTCAGATTGCTCTAAAGATAAGACACTTGTAGGGAGATCCACCTAGGTTGCCCTGGGTTGCTTAAAAGAAAGTAGGGATATAAGTATAACATATAACTAAATTCCTGTGATCCTGGCAAATTAAATCTTCTTTGGTGTTACCTTCAGACACCACTAGTCCAACATTGTTAAATCCTTGCCTTAACTTCTCCAACTCCTTCTGTTTGGCCTACAACTAGACTAAACAACTAGAACAGCAGCTGCACATATTGTTGCAGCTCATGCCTTCTCACACATGCAAAGAAATGCAGTAATGTCCACAATTCTTCATACAGCCATTTTAGCTGTCCATTTATTTTATAAACTTATTGACGCTTGGACTGCCAAGGTCTTTTGAGGCATATTCCAGACTTTTGTGTAATCATTTCTTCTTACCTCCTTGTCTTCCAGGCCCTGAATTGCCAGTTTTTTCTTACTGTTCCTACCCCATTTGTAGAAAAATCTGTCCAATTTAATGTAAAAGCTGAATTCACCGATTATAAAAGCAGGATTTATAGAATTAAAACTGCATGTCCTTAAAGCTAATCTTTTGAAAGCATCTAGTTGAGGTCACCTTGTTTTGATTACTTAATTTAATTTACCTCACAGATGGTTTATTCAGAAAAAAAAGTCCCTTTATTGTTGAAAGGAATTGTCTCACCCTGATAAGATGATCTTATCACAAGGCACCAAATCAACTGCAATAAACTAAGTCCCATCTTTATACAACAAGGCAGGAATTGTTCAGTACAGAGAGGAAAGGAAAGGAAAGGAAAGGAAAGGAAAGGAAAGGAAAGGAAAGGAAAGGAAAGGAAAGGAAAGGAAAGGAAAGGAAAGGAAAGGAAAGGAGCCAAATTTCTTCTGCCAGCTGAAGATAAACCAGCTCAGTACTTTAATTGTTTTTTCAAACCAAGATTTAAAGGTTTAAAGTTTTTAGTATACATTGATTTATGTCATAGTTTTTATCAGAACAAGGGGTAGGTGCTAAAAAATATACCACTGGCACAAAAGTGGCCAATGCCATATTACTGCAAATAAACAACTTAGCACAGAAGTTAACAAAAATGATGCTCAGTTTGAATGGCAGCATCGTAGCATATAGAAGGGCAGGGGGGAAGCCCAGATCAGAATGGGATGGGAAACAGAGGAACATAAATGATTACATTAACCAAAAATTTTATTGTTAATGTGACTATAGGAAATAAAGAAGGAAAAGTTTTCTTTTTTAAAAAAAGAGAAGTGAAGAATCAGGAAAGCCATACAGTGTTAATCTTGACTAAAAATGTTTCCACCCAAAGTTTTTCATGCAATAGCTCTGCCTCATTCATAAAATTTTATGATAGGGTATATGCATCCATATAATGTTTTCTTGCAGTACTCATATGTTGTCCCACTGCTTCTGTCTTTTGCTTTCTACAAACATTCCATTAAGAAGGAAAAGATGGAATAGCTTTTCACTGATGGCCCTGATTTTTTCTCTGTGGAAGGATTCCAAATAATTAGAACAAGCATACATAAGTGAGATATGATAAAATATATTAAATGAAAAGCAGATGAATCATTCAATCACTATTTGATAAAGTGCTTGGCAAACTGTCTTTTATGTGGAGTGATTTCAGGAAAGACATTAGTATAGCTTTTGTAGAATGTCTACATTCTATAGACTAGATACTTATAAAATACAGTATGTAAATAGTATTTGGAAGTAACACAGAAAATTCTGTAGCAGGAAGTCTCGATTATGCATTTTAAAATAAAATCATTAACAGTTTGGACAAAAGAATCAGGTTTGTTTGCCAAAAATCTGTAATTAATCTAATTTTCTTCAAACTATTGACACTGGAATCAGAATTCAAAAGGATTTGTCTGAAAATAGCAGGATGTTGTTCATTAGTGAAAAATCTGAAGTACAGTATCCACACAGAGGAAATAAAAACCATATACACATACACAAAACTAGGAGAGTGAAGGGAAAGTCAGCTGGATACCTAACTGTAGTACAGAGAAGGAACTGAATTGGGAGGGATAATAGGAATAAATTGGAAAAAAAACTGTCAGTAATATAAAGCAACAGCTTGTCATGTGTTAAGCAAATGTTGCAGGCAGTCAACTGTACAAAAGTATTCTGGTCTATTTAGTGGTCAGTCAGGCATCCCCCCATCCCTCAAAAAAGTAAAAAATAGGTATTAGCTAGTTCAGGGAGATACTCAGATTAAGTGCCAAATTTCCTCTGACTCCATCAACCAGTGTTAAAAAGTTGTGTGCTTAAAATGGGCATTTTAGCCTACAGATGTCCAATGTATTCAGTTTATATTAAGGATTCATAAATATTATGTTCTGTCATTGTTAAACTGGATTCTTTCTATTAAAAGATTAAAATGTTATTAAGACATTAAACACTCAACTCACTACAGCCCCTAGGACATGGTAGGCAACTTGAAACCTTAGGGTTGCAGGTAGTTCTCAAGCTCCCTTTTTTGTGCCCCCTGGAGCCATTTTGGACCATATTGCCAGAAATTGGAGGCCAGGTTTCCCGCCATTTCAAGGTGGGAAACATGACATAAATATAGCATCAGGCTTAATATCAGTTATAAAGCAAGGAAAAATACCAAACTTCTCCTCAGAACTTCAAGACAGCAAGCAAACAAAAATCTGGTCTACTTATTTTGCATTATTATCCCTCCCATTATGATTCTCAGCTAGCTCCAAAATGTCAGATACCAAGCATCTCTCGGTTGCTCACGTCTGTCCAAGAACCAGGCCAGGTTCGGTTTTCCTGGATCTAATTAAAACAGACCAGACACTTTTCTCTGCCCACTATAATTTGAAAAACACAACCAAGATGGACAATCCTCATTGTGTCAAAGTACAGCCAAAAACTACTGTGGAAAACATTACAATCAGTTGACTTTTAGAACAGCATGCTATAAGCTGATTAGCACAAATGAATTTACTTCATGATTTCAAGAAAATGCATGAACTGAAAAACAGTCTGTTCACTAAAGATACCCTAAAACTAAGGATATGAAAAGATATCAAAGCCCATAAAATAATAAAGTTGCTTAGAAACTATACTAATGAAACTTGTTTCTATAGAGAAACACTTTATATATCTATAAGTGAAGGAATCTGATTTATGGTGATACTTTTCAAACAACTTGCTAAATTATTTTGTTAGACTGGAATAATAATAAAAAAGACCTGTATAGGAGGGCTGAGAAAGAGAGAGGGAGAGGCTGGCTCTGTGTTTTTGATCTTGCCACCTTTTCAGTCAATCGCCTCTCCCAGGGTAGAAGGACATCCTGGCAGACAGTTCTGTATTAATTCCAGTTTGTCTCTCTCTCTATATATATATTAAAAAAAAAATCTCTAAATCTGTGTTGTCTATGTCTAAATCTAATCTTGCAGGTAGTGGAACATGGACTTTCTCCACTACTGGTAGAATGAGCAATAGGCGAGGAGAGGAGAGGAGAGGAGAGGAGAGGAGAGGAGAGGAGAGGAGAGGAGAGGAGCTGTCCTGTCCTGTCCTGGAGAGGGCCCACTTGAGAAACACAAAATCCATCCCTGCCTGGCTGCCAGCATGTATGCCCACCATGAAATTACATTTCTATTACATGTATTATTTATTACCTTTCTTTACAGTTCTTAGTAGTAAAATTTCTCATGTCATGTATACCTTCTTGCTCAGCAAAATTGCACATAATAAAAAAACTTCAGCAAACAAATCAAAAGAAAAGTTCAATCATAGCTGCAAGCAAAATGCACCACAAATTGACTGTATCAACATGACACAACAGAAAACACACAATGAAAACCCCACCACTGCCCAAACTTAGTGGACCAGTCAGCATCTTTGATTATTGCATTGTTAAATGTACCCTGAAGTCTCTACAAATAAAGAGGGGGGGGAACCCACCCTCTCCCTCCCTCCCTCCCTCCCTCCCCAAAATAACGCAGTACACGGAGTGCCAGGTGATCAATGAATGACAATACCCAAAGCCAACTGATCAGAGTTATTCTTTGCTTTTCAAGTTGCACTCACATTCCAGTACTAGAATTGCATTACTGCACTTAATTCCACTACTGGAATTAAGTAACATGCTAACTGAAAAGAAACAGAAAGGATCAAGAAGAAATTCATTAAAGGCTTACTGAGAGGTTTGCAGACTTCAGGTGACCCAAAGTACATTTTTATAATGGACAGTTTTGAAAAACAAGAAGCAAGAGGAGGCAAATCACAGAAAGCAAGCACAATAGCAGCACCTAAAATGGAAATGGGTACCTCCCCCCCCAATTATCCACCTTCCTGAGACACAGCTCCTCTCACTGTAGATCACTAGTGCATTTGTCCATCCACGCTTGTAGAGACTGCACTGTTAATTCTATTCTTTGGCTCCTTAACATATTTTCTGAGGTACAAGGAAAGGAGAAGAGAAACTGTGGGAAAACAGGGGAGAACTACAATGTGATGATTGTGCCAACTGGATCCATGAACAAGGCAGGGAATGGCATTGTAAAGTTATTATCTAGAACTTTACCCTTTTCACAATGCACTTCTGAATGCTTGTGATTTAACCATCTAGTCCTGGTCCTGAACCCTAATGAAAGCCAGATGCATATAACTGCATCTCTGTCCCATTCGTGTGGGTTTGTTGCCCATTTCTCCAGTTGGAACTTATTTTGAAAGCTCCTGCAAAGCTCTACATACAAAAGAACCCCAGTACTATCCTTGACATTTCAAAATTAGACTGGGGAAGTACCCCCCCTTCCCCTCCCAATTTAAGCACTGAGTAAGATGGACCAGTGGGTTGTCTCAGCTTAAGGTTGCTTCCTGCATTCTTGTTCTTATATGAGTCATAAATAGCTAAGAACACTGATGGGGCTATATGAATAAATAAAAAGGCAAAATATAAAAAGCTATCTGAGAGACAACATGTGGCTGCTATAGAGTGACTAACATTTTTGTTAGAAACTACTCATTATGTTAATATGGATGAAAAAATTCCATTTATTAGTGATATTTCAAAGCTGAGAAATTCTGACACAATAGAAATCATTCCGGAAAACATTATCTTACCTTTCATATCTTAATTAACCCAGGGTAGTTTCTACAAAAAAATACTATGGAAAATAAACTCATGCCAAGTGATAGAGTTTATTGCCATGCTTTCTTTCTTGTGGGCTAAATATCTACAATATAATATTAAAATATTGTATAGAAACACCGAAAACAAAAGCTCTTTCCTTCTAAAAACCTGCTTTTTAACCTCATCATGGAACTTGGACATTCACTGTAGGAGAAAATCAGCTGGAGAAATCAGCATTTCAAGTATTATAATCCTCTAGAAATGCTGCAAATGTATTTACTTTTTTAAAAATTTCATATTTACTCTGAGATTCTGATCAGAAAGGAATAATATGCATTCTGAGAATATTCTGATTCAGATTTTAGTTTAAAAAATTTGCATACAATGATCAGTTTAGCTACAGACCCAGAAAGAATAAAACCTAAATCCCAAAGTTATTTTTATATATCAAATATCCTGAATTTCTGTTAATGCCTCTTCTACGTGACCTCTGTGGCTCTGTTCAAATAAGTCCTACCAATTTAAATGGGACTTGAAGAAATTAGCTTTTAGATGAGTAAGGGTCCATTATCAGTTGAAAAGCAATGTTATTTGTAAGATGACTAATATATTTTAAGTAGTATAGAACTATTACTACATTTAACAGCTGAGGAAGAGAAGATGATGATTTTAAATAGATCCTATTTGAAAAGCTATCCGTATAAGCTGTATTTTTCAGGGCTGTGCAGAGATCCAGACTCAAAACGCAAAGTATGATTCAGAGTGTGTGTGGCTGTGCATGTAATAAGTGATGGAAACTCCTTAAAGCAGCTGCATCTTCTCCTGGGCATGTGCAGCAATGCTTTGCAATTGACTTGTGATCCTAGGAAAGATGTGGTGGGTTCATATCTAGATCTGTGCACAGCCCTAGTGTTTTCTAACTTTTTTGGACTTTGTTGGAGAAAGGTAATGATTCTGTGGCTTCGGAAGAGTCAACCTCACATCAGACTTAAGATATACTGTATTTTAAAAAGTCCCATCCCATCCCATCCCATCCCATCCCATCCCATCCCATCCCACCCCATCCTCAGTTACCTGAGTCCGTGTTGAGGCGGCGCGAAGACAAGTGCAGCGCAGAATGGTAACTGCGACGACGAGACTTGTAGGTATTTTCACTGCTCCTTTCCATTGAGAACTCATCTAGCCAGGAGGAATTTGTCCGTTTGTCTCGGATTGTAGAAAATGAGCGTCTCATGGAGCCAGGATCTGTAACTACCTGGAAATGCATACCAGGATGGAAGAAAGTTTAGAGGTTGGCAAGTGCCTGCTGATTTCAGCAGGCAAATTTGCTAGTAAGCATGCTTAATCTCACAGGGAATTATCTAGTCTGGGTAGTATAAAGACATTTTAGTAACAAAGAGGTCTGGAGGAAATTCACCCCCAATCTGGGGGCAGATAGCAACATTGTTATTATTTGTTTTGGCTAATATAAACCTACCTATTTTGCCTTGCCCTATGCCCTACGCTCCATATGCATCTTTGTACTCATGTGAGTAATGAAGTAAGTAGAAGCAGGACAAACCCAGTTTTATGGACAGATAATGAGCCCTTCCACATGACCAGGCATTGCACTGCCCAAATCTTCTGAACTGAAGATATGAATTGAAATGAGGCATGGTTGAACAGTCTGCGCTATTTAACGGATCGGGATGCTATGGGAGTGGGCATATTTACTTCTTGTCAACCTGTAGTGCTCACAGAGCACCAAAAGTCAATCAAAACTTGTCTTCCTTGGCCAAAGAGCACACAAAGGTTTCAGCCTATCAGTGTTCATCTACTGGACAGAAACTGAATGCATCATCCCATCCTCTGAGTTTCGTGCCAAATGGCCAATCTACTTCCTTTTCAAAAACAAAGATGATAATATAATGGAAGCATTTGGCCTGCTCATCGAGGTGGCATGCCTCCTGGTATGGCAGTTTTGTATTGGGGTCCATTTTTCCAATTCTGCTGAGCCATCCCACCAGAGACCAAGAGCTTGGGCTGGGAAGATATCTGTTCTAATATTTATCTAGATTCTTCCATTCGACACAGTGGAGTAAAGTGCATCTGCTTCTTCAGCAATGGAAGTTCCTTGTTTGCCCCAAACCTTGCAACTGCAACAGGAGTAAGCCAGGATGCAATCATCACCAACTCTTAGGGGAACTCAATTCACTTAGCAAGCAGATCTGAACCCATGTTAGTCATGCTCTTAGTGTCTCCTACTTCGTTGCCTAGTTACTCAAATCTTCTCATCCCAGATCTAACGTCTAAACAGCAAGGATTGAGAATTCTGGCTGGACAGCTTGGCCTATGTAATTTTCAATTTGCTTGAAATTAGAGAGATTGTTAGGTCAGGTATTAAATGAGCACAGGATTTTTGGTGTTAGTCTGAAAGAGAGAATCTGTCCATCTGAACTGAACTGAATGGATATAAGACAAACTATGTATTTCAAGTGATTGCAAAATGCACTCTAGTGGGTTCTGGAAATTAATTTTAAGTGTGCTCTGAAATGTACTGTTCACTCTCTCCCACTGAGAGAGGTCAGTAATGGCAAAGCAAAGCTTAATAACTTCTTTCAATACTAGCAGGTCTGTAATGTGGACTAGCTTAGTCAGTAAAGTATTTGGTGCTTGCTAACTGATTGATTGATTAACTTATGTTTAGGATCTCAAGGTGGCATACATAGCACTCCTCCCCTATGTTCCTCACAACCACAACCCTTGGGGTAGGTTGGATTGAGAGACAGTAACTGGATCAAAGTCATCCCGTGAGCTTCAGTGGCTGAGGGTAGACTACAATCTACAATACCTTAACCACTACACCATATTGGCTCTCTTTCCTATTAACACTAAAATAAGACATGGAATCTTCATTAAAAAAAAAAGTAATCAGTTTTAAAAGGGGAAATACTTCAGACAAACAAAGACTATGCCTTCTTAAGGACATTTGTACTCATATAGGACAATAGTTTTCTCTAACGTACCTAGGACTAGGTTTGCCAGCTAAAATTAAGTCTTGGAACAAAGCCTGAACTGCAGTAAGTCTACTAAATGAAAGGAGGGATAGTTAATATTAAATTGTTAAGCTTCAAAAGAAAGAGAAGAGGAGCTAGAAAAGCAAGGACAAAAAGGAGTTCTACTGCAATTATTGCAGCAGAACAGAATGCCCATTATCCAAAGTTGCTATTGGGCATTATACTTAAAGTCATCCAAACTTCAGAGGACTCCCCTTGTATGATCTATTTTTCTGTGAATTATTTACCCTGTATCTGGGTTGTATTAATTCAAAGTAATAATCCATAATTTCAATTAATTCAATTTATAGCTTAGAATTCACATGGCCAAATTATTTCCCATACACAAGCATTGCCTATACACAGAAAAGTTGCATATCAGGGAAAAGAACTTTACTTTAGCCTTCTTTCTAACATCTGAGTTCTAGGTGCTAGGCATTTCTTTTATATGGAGGATGTTTTATTTATATGGCTCCACTCTTGCAGACTCGACTAGTACAATTCAGCTATAGATTTATCACTATGGTACCAGGCCTTTGTTGTACTAAATGAAAATAAAACAACTTTGTTTAATATTAATTTACTTAGTCATCTAACTTGCTATTTCATGGCATCCATTCTCAGCCTGCTTCCTGTCCCTTTTTCTGCTTATTCTTGTCTTTATGTTTCTTGATCTCAAGATTTCCTTTCCTTTCCACTGACTCTGCCTTTTCCAAAGCAATACTTCACAAAAAAACCCATGTATGTCAAAGCAGTGAAATTTCAAGGCAGGAGAACATCTGATTTTATACAACTGGAAAGTATTATACAAGGAGCACTAGAAGAGAAAAACTGAACTGTCATGTGATGTTGTCACCAATATCAATATCAGACTGACAAACTAATATCAGTCTAATAAACCTGCAAAAGCTATAAGACTTTGGGCTCATCCAGAGTCTTTAAGATAGGATATGAAAAATGCTGCCCCCATAGTATAACTTTTACCCTGTCCAGCAACAAGGCTACTTTGCTCACATGAAGGCATAAAGCAGTTCTCAGAAAAAGAGTAGGTAGAAGCTGCATTGTTCTATGGCTTGTTTTAAAAGTTTAGGCATTTAAAGTTAGGTTACATTTTTTAGAGATATCTGCTAGCACAGGGTTCAGCAATTTGTGACCCTCCTTTCTTGCTTTCCCCCCATTCTACTTGGCAAGGCCTCTGGCTTTGGAGTTATATTCACAGTAAGCAGAAATCTGCAGAGAAAGGAGGAAGCATCTGTGCTTGGCTCCATGCTTAGCAGTGGGGAAAGGAATCAAGCAGGCAAGAACAGAAAAGAATGCGGTAGGGAAGGCATGGGAGGCTGAGATCATTGTATTTATTTATTTTTATATATATATATATATATATATATATATATATATATATATATATATATAAATAAATATTTATTTATTTATATATATATATATATATATATATATATATATATATATATAGGCTGCCCAACTCCTGTGGATCTGTGTGGGGGGCATGCAGCTGCTGGGCAGTTAAGGCTGTGTAGAGCTTACCAATGGGAATAATTTCATAGAAGACCCACATTTGGTCTTCCATGAGGCTGATGTTTCCTACATCAAAGCACACGCACACAAAAGAAAAAGGAAACCAGAAGGACAAACTGTAGGACAGAAGTGTCCAATGTTTTTGGCAGTCACAGTGGTAATGGTCATGGAGACAAAAGATCAATGGTGAAGTTCTGCAGCAGGCCAACTGGAGCTCAGCACTTCACTTCCCTTCCTCCTCCATGAGATTTACATTGTTTGCACAGGAGGACTTCTCCTTTTTTCCCCAAGAAAACACTACTTCTCTACTTCATTTTGTACTGGCATCAGCTTGCCTCAGCAGTGGGTGGGTAATAGGAGGGAGGCTCTGTTGTGAGGACAACGGTATGTAGGCCATCCTTGGGCCAGAATGTGGAGATTGTATGGAGGAGGTCATTGTTTCCTATTCAATTTCCTTATGCGAGCACTGGGGGGATGATCCAATCCAAGTCCCTTCACAGTGGGAGAATCTGATACTGAAATCTTAATTGCTGAAAAATTGTATAGATTATGATTACAAACCTGAGAAGGTACTTTATCTCTCTGTTAATCAAAACTGATTACAAGACAGACAAACAGAAAAAATCTGCTCAACAGACAAATAAATGGATTATGGCCAAGACTGACCAGGACAGGATGCTTGGCAGCAGGCATGTAGACAAGAATATTAGGACAATGAGAAAAGGCTTGAAAGAGAAGGTGGCTAAAGTTAAAAGGAAAAATACTTCCAGGTGGTAGAAGGATTATTTCAAATGGTTGGGATTCTTGCTATAATCAGCAATAGTTTTGGTTGAAGTAGAACAGGAAGATGGCTTCCTCAAATCTCTGCTGTTCAGGGTCTCCACAGTCTTGGAAGAAGGCTTATAGACCGATTAAGGTGGCAACTGGGCAACTTAGACTTAATTACAATGATTTGCATTCTTGAAGCACAGGACAGATGTTCCAACTTCCATCTGTAAAACTGAGGGCTGGAGTCTTCCTTGTCTCACTGGGGCACTGTGTTCAGATTCTGTAATACTAGAATTACATTGAGCCAGCTGAATTGGTATCAGTGATAAATTTCAGCCTGTTTCACTATTAAAGCGAAGCAACAACCTCCTGTAGGAAAGGATCATGTATCTCCTGTAATGTTATATTCCTATTGTTAGTCATCGTTTCACCTGGTTTTACCTGGGGATCCATAGTCAGGCGTGGCATGGAAGAAGCCCTCCCAGATACAGCTCGTTCCTGAGTATCCACCGGGAGATAACTGCCACAGTTAGAGGGCTGCACTCTTTTAAACTCTCTAATTTCTGGCTCCTGGAAATAAACACACAGCCAAACTCATGGGATTTCATTTGGTTATACTGCTTGCCATTTTCTGCCAGTGTCGTCTTTACCCACGTGGTAGGAATGGCTTGAGAACAGGATTTAGATGAAGCATAGTGAATGCTTTCTGTTGGCAAGAGAGAATGAATTGCCCTTCTTAAGCATGCTGGATGTGTTTAGCATGATTACAAACAGTAACTATAGCTTTAGGGCTAAACAAATATGCTGGTTTCAGCCTCATGTATCAGGGAAATTCAGACCGCTTGCTCTTTCAGTGTATATTTTCTTGCATTCAGACATCACGTTTGGATTAAAATGAATAAAAATCAAGCTCAGTTTCAGGATTAGATGTAAGTGCCTTTCTGATTTAAATCTGGCTCAAATGCCTTGTGGACTCAGCGGTTGGTTTTTTAAAGCCTGCTTCATAAGTGTGATTTCGTGTGCGTGTGCGTGTGTGTATATCTCCATCCATCATCCATCCATCTATCTAATCATCAGTAAAAGATGATTTCCCAGGAATATCCCCAATATTATTTTTTCATATTTTTCTGTAATGCTTTCACTGTTTGTCTTTTGCTATGCTCAGTGATCAAAATGGATTTTTATTGTTGTTGGGTCAAGGGAATTAGGAATAGTGTATCAGTCTCCAAACAGAAGTCTGGCAAAATATTGTTTATATGTTCTCCTTTCAAGCACAGAACAGTCTTAGAAGGCATAATGTATGTGTGTGTTTGTGTAATACAAAATTTATGGATATAGTGCAACACTCTGAGAAGCACACAGAGAAGACTGGAAATAAATGCACAATTATATAGCATTGGATTTCAACAAGTGTAAGGGTGGTGCACAAATGTGCACACACACACACACACAAAGCATTTACACATGCAGACATGAATGCCACCAGCTAATCAGGTGGTTGCAACTGTGGGTCAGAGGCATGTAATTCACATTTGTGTGATATGATTCAACAATTTGGTTTTCGAACATGAACACCAGCATTGAAGACAAAATGAACACAAGTTCCAAAGCACTGGATATTGTTGTTCATCACTGAGTAACCCACCTGATGAAATGATTATATGCAATGAGAAGAAACCAATCAGTAGAATGATAATCATAATTAACAACTGTAACAAACATAAAGGGTCAAATTTTCAGTCAAAAATTGCATTTCTAACACTGATAGCACCTTGAGGATAGGGCTTGTTCAATGATAGTTGAATATATTTTACACAATACAGTTATTTTACTAAATCTTTGCAAAATATACCTGTTCATAACTCAAAATATTTACCATCAGCATAATTCGGTCAAACCTCCAGCAATACTTACTCATCACTAAAACTTCAGCTGTTAGAGTAATCACTGACTTTTCAGTATTATTAAATGCATCTCCACAGCTTGAACTCTATTAACACACTGCATCTCTAGAAATCCTCAATGACAGAGAAAAATCCTTAATAACAACAACAACAAAGTTCTGTAATATGCTTCACATTTTCATCTAGGTATCCTCTTGAGCAGTAACTTGAAGAATTATTTATGAGGTGAACAAAACCTCAGCAATCAATCTCTTGATATCACTGTCCAATTTTTAAAAATATATTGGATTAAACTGAGGACAAACCAATCTATATTTTTTAAAAATATTGTTACTAATTCTGATAACCATAGTAATGGTTATGTATGTTACTACAATGGGTCTATTCTTTCTATCAGGATTGGATGAGTTCTTGCCTACCAGAATTCTTCTCTATTAGTGACAAATGGCAAAGCAAGGCATTGTTATTGTTGGGTGTGCTGGAAGTTTCATCAACAGGATCTACAAAGACCTAAACATAGCTACCAGGATCCCTTTCCAGGCTTACTATCATTGTAGGGTTATAACCATTAGCACTTTGGATAGATATTTGGGAAGGCCCAGCTTCAATATTATATTCTACAGGATAACTTTGGAAAAAAGAAATAGGTTTCATAGCCAAAGATAAGGTATTTTCTGGGAATACGAAGCTTCCTAAAATCTAGGCAGAGAAATAAAGTAGGATTAGTAAAATTAGTAAAATAGTTTGTCTAGACAATATAACACTGCTTGCAATCAAGAAGGTTTTTCAACAGTACACACACAATTTCACTTGAAATGCTTTTCTGAAAGCAATGCAAAACAGGGAAAATGGTACACTGATTTACCAGAGATTGCCGTTCTTGGTATTCTCCATGGCCTGAATCCATACATGCCAACTGGAATATCTCTTGGGGAGAGAGCGGACTCAGGGAGGGGAATCCACTACGGCTGCTCCTATAAAGATAGTCCCACTTGAAATGAAAGGAGAATACATCTTCATGATGTAACTTCCACTAGTTGTTTTTCTACCTTCCCCAAAACAGAACATCAATCCCAGGGGAAAAAGATATTTTGTAATGAATGACACACTTTTGTTGGAGAAAAAATGTTATTGAAGTGAGCTAATGACTACCAATGTCAGAAATGAATATGCCATAAAATTAAAAATGTTGTACAATTCTTGTACAATTCTTTTCCAAGGGAAAGCTTGCCAGATCCATGCCAGGTTTTAGGAAGGCAGGTTGCTGTTCTTTGCCAATCCCTCTGAATATTATGTTACAACAACAACAACAATAATAACAACAACAGCAACAACAACAACAATAATCCCAAACAACTACTATCTTGTATTGTTGCCACTGTTATCATATAATAAAACTCAAAAGACTAAATCCAGTCAAAATTAGACACTTATATTCCATTAAGAATATATTCACATTTTTAATTCTGGACCACGGAAATCAAATATGCTTATAAGTTGTTAACTTTGTTTTGTGAAGGAGTGAGATAATAAGACAGGATAGAGATTGCCTTAAAAATGAGGGAGTGGCTCTGCCAAAATACTGTTTGAATTAAAAGCATCAATCTTTTTGTTTCTAAACACAAATTTCAAAGTCAGTGTAATGTTTGTGTAAAGTCAACTGTTGCTTAATTGCCAAAATTGGCTCAGAAAGGGCTGAAGCATGGGGAATCTTTCTAGAGGTGCTTAAAAACTTCACCAGAAGATTATTTTTGAGTGATTTTTTTATTCTGAGTTATTCCTAGCTTAATTTGAAAACATTGTTTTGTATTCAGACGGGCTGGCAAAGAAAGACAGAGAACCTTGTTCACACATTGCACTAAGCTGAAACTTGTATACAAGTTGAATATACTGAATAAACCATAATTAATTGGATTCACCCATCATACTAAGTCATAAACCATGGCTGGATTTACACAACACACTGAGTTGCAAGCAAGCAAACCACACTGTTGAGTAATATGTTCAGTGAATCCAGTCAGAGAGAGAAATATGCTTTAATATAGATTAAGAGTGGGAAAGTTTTCATGGAGGAATGGAAAAGAAGCAAAAAGCAATGTGACCTCCTGATTATTCTCCTCCTCTCACTCCACCCTTATTGTCCAGACTAAGTTTTGAGTTCTGTATTCTTACTGCAACCTCAGTAGTTGAGAGTATCTGTTGACCAGCACTACAACGATGATTACCTTTTATTCCCTAGAAGTACCATATTTTTCCGTCAATAAGATGCCCCTATGTACAAGACGACCCCCATTTTTCCAACCCAAAATTAAGAAATCAATATTTTAAAGATAGTGCAGAACACATTTTTATTTAGTAATTAGTTAACATTGACCTGATACACTCGGTGGGAGGAGGTCCAAACCGTCTCTCTGCAGCTCTGTTTCCATGCTCTTTTGCATAACTGATTACATTCAAGCACGAGTGAAACTGCCGATAGCTTCTCTCTGCAAACAGCCTTCTCTAGTTGGTTTGTTCAGCATCAGCTGACGTCAGTTACATAAGGCTCGTGATTGGAGGAAGTCTGTTTGGGAGACAAGCTATTTCACTCGTGATTGGAGGCTAGCAATAGGAGGAAGCCTGCCTGCAGAGTCAAAGTATGGGCAGTTTTGCCACCGCGCGTTCTCTCCTTGGCTGACTTCCTTGAATAAGACGCCCTTCAATTTTTAGGGTAAGGATTTTAGAAAAAAGTATCGTCTTATAGTCGGAAAAATGCGGTACATATTTGCCAGTTTATCAAGATTTTTGGGTCCATTTGTAATATCTCTCCTAGATTATTTTTTTCCTTTCCATTATAGCTTTGTATCTTGAGTAGGATTCAGTGAAAAAGGAAATTGCAGTAGGAATGCAAACACCAAAGTCAAGGTGGTATTGTTTACTCAAACTTCTATACTTACAGTCCTGAAATTGTGTCTTGCTGGAGGTAAGGCAAAGCTTTGGCGTTGGAAATGATCTCCTGAGGAAGAGATGAAGGCTCCATGCGCTGGAACATTGGGGCATTTTTCTGAGTTAAGAAAGAGAAAATGACTGCAGTTTCAATTAAGTAAACCAATGACATAGTGTACATGTTGAATGAAAACTCCCATCATGCTCAATGCCTATGATGACTAGATGTGATGGGCATTATACTCTAACACATTTAAAGAGCAGTAGGTTTGGGAAGTCTACCCCCAAAGAAGGGGAAAACAATACTGAAACTGCCAGGAAGGGGTGCAAATTTCATGAAAGCCAAATGAAACACTGCTGAGATAGCAAATACAAATCACTTCAGTTACTTTCCTTGTGAAAATTTATTACATAGCATAGCTACTTCTTCTACTTTCCCACATCTTCCCAGCCAACCTTCTCTATATTCAAAGAAAGGTTTTACACAAATGCTATATTTTTAACATAATCCATGTTTAGAGACTTTCCACATGCAATGGAAAGTCTAATCTGGGACTTGTGCCACTCCTCCAGAAGAAACACTGCAAAGACAGATTTTCAGCATTTTCTCTAGAACTCCCTGGTGGCCCCCATGGCTGGAAACTCCCACTTCATCTCAGCTCCTGAGGTTTTGTCATCCCTCCTGAACTGAAGCTCAAACAGGCATTTTGACTGAAGCTCTGTGGCACTCTGTTCCCTGTTGCTTTCTTGCTGCTCTGAGGAATGGCTTTGCATGGACAACGGCCTGCTGTTTGTTTGCTTATCTCCTTTTCTGCTCACTTCAAGAAGCAATGCTGGTGAAGGGAAAACAATGAAGGAATGAAGTTCCAATATACTGTTTCCTTACTGCTACCTGCAAGCAAGTACCGGCCGGAAGGGGAGTGGGGTTGCATAGCAGCAACAAATAAATATAGTGTGTAGCTAAGGGAGGGGCACAGCTGGTGGTACGCAAGGGGTCTCAGGGAAGTTAACAGTATACATCTTGTACAGGTTCCTGTAAAAAGAATTCCCAGAATGCATGAAAAGGTGCGGAAGGAGGATGGTCAGATGGGGAATCCTGCCGTTGTATTTTCCTTTTTACAAAAATGTGCATGGTCTTCTATCTTGCTACAGTGTCACTGCCCTAGAGAAACTGCTGCAGAATTCTATATATTCTTGGAATCCACCCTTAGTATATTATATGCATCATAGGCTGCAAGGTATACCTGTTAATTCTTATGCAAAGAACCTCCCTCATCCTCCATTAACCCTTTTCATATAAATCTAATTGCCAGAAAATCTGAATGGCTGGATTTTAACCCACAATGAAACAAGATTACTTGTATTTTCTTCTGGCAGAATTTGCACCTGTTCTTCCAGCTGCTGTCTTTGTTTTTTAGCTTTGCTCTGTTTATAGTAGTCCATTATCATCATGGCTGCGTAGATTTTCCCAACCGTCAGGTCTGTAGCTAGAAATAAAAGGCATCACTATGTTAACTGAAATTGAACTTTTTACTCTGATAACAGGGTTGTAGAAGGTGGAGTAAGGGACATACAATCTTGCACAGTTGTAGGGCAGGAAAGAACAAATATTTATAAGATTGGCTCCCAATTTTTAAACCCTATAACCTGGAGGGAGCTAGTGACCCCCAGATGGACTGCAGATCAATAGGCAGAACGATGCCTTGGTGTCTGCATAGCATCTTTTTTAAAAGGTTAATATTTGATCCTAATATCAAAATAGTCTTTATAATATTGGCTAGCTATTGGTAGGTAAAGCTAAGTTGTAAAAGGTGTGATGTGTCTCAGCGTTATTTTCATGTGAATGCATTTCTATCTTCACGTGTACTTCTCTGCTTTATGTCTATGTATGGAGTAGGCTAGAAGTTTGAATAAAAATTAGCATGAGTTGCAGTGGGGGGAAAGGAATCTGCTGATATTAACTTCTTTCTTCTCTTTGTTAAAAATCAGACGAGTCTTGCTTCTTTCACCTTTTTGAATGCCACTTAGTGGCCCTAATTCCTAAACCATAACTTACTTTTTGGCATGGGCACCAATAGATCTAGCATCTTCTGAGAAAGGTGAGGCCAAATGGTCAGTATTTCCTTCTGGAGCTCAGAGTCTAACTGTTGCCAGTCTGCACCACCTATAAGGGAGCAGATCAAAAGAACTCTAAACAAAGTGGAGAGAGAGAGAAGGAAAGAGAAAGAGAAAACAAGGAAGCTGGACTCATTATTTATCCATTTTGTTTCCCATCTTCCTCTAAGAAGCTTAATGACACCAGAGATAAGAACCCTCCTTTAATTCCAATTGGCTACCAAGGGCATCCAAAATCTGTGAGGTCCTGGAGGATACCAACAAGACTTAAATTTAGCAAGGTATCCCAACCGGTACTGCTCTATCTTTAACTAATTAATCCATCAGTACCCTTGCAGATCAGATGGGCTTTCTTCTTTAAGTATATATGTACACACGTGCATATATATACAATATACACATATTAATCCTTCATTGTTCCACATTCTGCTCTGAAAATATGGAGAAGTTTTGATGATGTCAGACAATAGATGCCCATTACACAATTGGTATCTGAAAATTTATTATTTCATTTCCTTTTTACTATTTCATGCACTATACTAGAAGAATTGGTTTATCAGTATTTGTCCCATGACAGGAAAAAACTAGGTATGAAATTATTCTCAGAGCTAATCTGACTATTTTGAGTCAAGAGATCTATGTAGATTCCAAGTTAAGTGGGCTTAGGAAAGTGCCTATTTTTTTCCTCCCTGAAAAAGTACATTCCTAACTCTTGGCTATTTTAGTTTACCTGCTTTAATTTCCCATTTCCCTCTGCCCCCTTACCTTTTGCAATCTTAATATCAAGAGCTGTTCTAATTAATGCCATCAAGGTGGAAGTGAAATGCACTGTGTTGTCCTCAGCCACTGGCATGTTCATCAGGACCAGTCTCTGCACAAAACAGGTAGGGAGGGGGGGAATCAGGCAGAAAAGAGTTTCGAAAAGTGTATCAGGGAGACGTGAGGAAAATGCTTAAAATACATAAAATAGAACAGCCAAAAAGGAGGGCAAGGATCGCCCCCGTCCCCTCCAACCTATCCCATTCCCTTCAGCGTGATCTTTTGCCATTTTTTATTCACCTTGCCAAGGATCTGTGTCCTTTTACTGATTTGAAGCAAGACGGACAGGACAGGATGACCAATTAGGTCCCTTCACAATCACATTCTGTGATTGCGAGAAAAGAATCCAAACTGATATGGTCTATTATTCCATTAAAAAGAGATGCAGTCCTAGATTACTTCTGCATCTCCCATTTAGAACATTCTTTTGGTTTGCTTTTTACTTATTAAGCTCAGAACTCTTAGCCATATCCTGGCGCCCCCTTTTTGAGTTTTCTTCAGAAGAGGTGTTGTTGGCAGCAAATGATTGCCCATGCAGTGGTTCCGTTTTATCTGAAGTTGAGGAATGGGGAGAGAGAGTGCAAATGAAGAGAAGTTGATGACTAAGGTAGGAGTGGGCGGGTCATGCTCCTTTTACCCTTGAAGGGGAAAACGAAAGGGCCACATCCACTTCCCAGAGAGTATATATTGCTTTGTCAGGTCTTATGCTATTCTTCCCACCACACCAACCACCCTCATTCTTGAGATTTGGGGATCTATCACAACATGAAATTGGCAAGATTAAGGCTCATAGAATATTTTTGCTTCCTTGCATATAGAATGAAAAAAATGGGCCTTGGGCTTCTGAAAACAAAGGGTATCATTGTGGTATGCACAAAGGTGAACAGAAGTTGACCTCAGCTAAAATCCTGGATAATGCAATAGGCTGACAATCCCATATAGCTACCCAGAGGGCCAGAGTTAGCAATCCTATTTTTTTTTTAATTATCTGAATCAGAACTTACATGCAGGTTTATTAGGGGAATGGGGTAAAAAAAGTCAAGATGGCAGGTGCAATTGCATAACCAAAACCCCTTCTTCATATATTAAAAAGGGACCCAGCTTCAATCACAACCATCTTGACTTTTTTAACCCCCTGCCCCCTGCAGTTGTCTCTGCTTTCATGACATAAATACCACTGAATACCAAAATACCACCATTTCACATCACCACCATTTTCACTCCTCGAACCCTTAGAAGCCCTTTGGAGGTGAACCATGGCTACCTTCCCTTCTACTGATTTGAAATCATGAGAAGGAGTGAACATCCCCAGATCCTGCAACAACAAATATCTCCTCACATTTCTCATTTTATACAAAAGGGAGAGATAAGCCAAACCAGCCCAACATCAATTATCTGGCATTTTGCATACCAGCTCCTGAAGAGAAGGACAAAACCAACAAAACTCTTCCCAGTTAACTAGACCTCAAACTAACATTTCAATTACACGACCTGAAGCTCAAGAATCAGGAAGAAGAGTTCTGTCCAAAAGGAAATGCAGCATCCCCAAACAAAAGAAGAAACAAAAAAGAAGTCCAAGCCAAAAAGTGTGTGTGTGAGAGAGAAAGAGAGAGAGAAAGAGAGAGAAAGAGAGGGAGGGAGGGAGGGAGGGGGAGAGAGAGAGAGAGAGAGAGAGAGAGAGAGAGAGAGAGGGGGAGAGAGAGAGAGAGAGAGAGAGAGAGAGAGAGAGAGAGAGAGAGAGAGAGAGAGAGAATGAGAATGAGAATGAGAATGAGAATGAGAATGAGAATGAGAATGAGAATCCTGGCTTCACTGCAGTTTCCATTACATCTATCACTGAGTTGGAAATGAATTAGTCAGCCCCTCAGTACTGTATGAATAATGAAATTCTAGCACAGGATCCTCAGGCAGAAGCCCCCCCCCCCCTCAATATTCTCAGGCTGCTACTCTTTCCAGAATAGAGCTGGGCACATTCTCCCATCCAATCTCTCACTTCCTATAATGACACATGTAGCAAGAACCTGTCCTGCAGATTTCTTTGAAGCTTCTAGGGCCATTGGATGCAGTGTTATCACAAAACAACTTATCACCTTCTCCAGCTCAGCTTCAGGGTATCATTTCTTACCTTCCAGGCTGTCAGAACAACCCTCGCAGAAAGTTTGTTTGCTTTTTTTAAGTCAAAAGCTTGGCTAAAAGGATTTCAATTTAATGGGCATGTCATGCTTTATTTTGTATTTCCACGAGTCAATGAGAATGAGTTGCAGTTTTTTTAGAATAGTTTCTCATATTCTTCTGATGTAGTTGCCCTATTCCAAAGGCTTTGCCCAGTTCACAGTCTTATATGGATTGCAGTTCAATCTTATATATTAGTTCAATGCAGTTCAATCTTATATATATATATATTTTTGGGCTGAGAGCCACACTTGGCCTTTGAGTGGCATGAGGGGGACTGCATTCCTAAAAGTGGGCAGCCCAGGATAATTTCATTAAAATGTCCTAAATGTTATTAAGATGAATGTCCTCATGTATCCAATAATTTTCCATTTCAAACAAGTTCCAAAGTACTGCTGATGGAAACTTCAGGGGGGATTCTGCATACCCAGAAGTAAAACCCACTGAATTGAACAGGGCATATTCCCAGATATATTTGTAGCCTTAAATATGTAAACATGAGCACTTGCTCTGATACAGTTAATCATATTGATGTAAACTGCTGTTTTTCTGAACATTAGCCCAACTAGCCAAATAGTGTCAACTCTAAATGGGAAAGGTATTCCATGGTTTCAGAGAGGACTCATATTCAGTTCTGTTACCTGGGACATTTCCGTTGGAGTAGCTGGATGGAAATCACATCTGGATGCATACAAAACATTTGCTCTAATACTAAACAAAGACCCCTTGAACCTTATTCTGCATCCCTTGCTTTTTGCAGTCAATAGAATAACTGAACAAATGCCCTGCCAAACTTAATATTTCTTGCAAAAATAAGTTCTTGAGTATTTGTTCCCTTATTATATTACAGTTACCAATCCTGTTTCTCTTGGATCTACCCTCAGAATGTCTGTTGTGTTTCCTATACAAAAACTAACTTTAAACATTACTTGCACCAATCCACGGGCCTTTGTCTTTTATAATGGTAATGCTATTGCAAATGGGAATCATAAGGATTTGAAATATATGATCATTAAGTATTAAGATATGAACACAACCTAAAATCAAATAGATACTGTAATGGAATTCATCAAACAGCTCCTTTATCTCCCACCACCCCTTATCATTATTCCTTTCCCATTTCCTGCTAATCAGAAGCCCATAAAGGAAAGAAGGGTTGTTCTACCTTATAAGCAACTTTGGAGGGACATCTCTTCCCGAGGCCTAGTGGTGGGGACATGAGAGTCAGCATTTCATACATCTCAGTGTAATGGATGCGGCCGCTGCTCATGTGCAAGGAGGAGAGAGGATAAAGGAAAAGGGAGGGGAGGGGGCAAGATGCAGAAAAACAAAAGAAAAAGGCATTCCCAGAGACAAAAGGCCCAAATAAATCAGAATGTAGGGTACAGAAGAGAGAGAACAGAAACAAACAAACAAACAAAAAGACAAACAGGAAAAGAACAGGAAACCCATTAATCAATGCAAATTATACATGACAGCTTGTGCTGATGTGGATTTATAGCACCCCTCACACAGACCCAGGAACGCCACCGATACGAACTGCCTGCCTTTCCATTTCTCTGTGGATGTTTTAGTTTTTATGGCCAGTTCTTCTTTCAACTGCAGCATGTGCCCCATGTAACTTCCAGGGCTGTGTGTAAGTGTTATAAATCGAGATAATAACAAGGTGTTATTTGGAATATGGTGGTGCATACCTGAGTGAAGTGGCATGTCCTCCCTCTCTGGTAGTGTCCATGCAAGAAGAAAGCAGCATCTTGCATAGGAGGGAAGTCCAGTGTGGTCACTTCTCAAAGGAATGTGTCTGTTTGCTTCCATCTAGCGCTAGGATGGAGCACGTTCCCACCATGCACTGGTGCAAAGGCATGCCAAGTGTGTAAGAAAAGAAAATGCAAGAAGAAAATTCGACATGCCATGCTCTCCGGCCCTCCTCCCACTTCCTCCCACATGCGAATTCTGGTTTCACCCAGTTGGAGTTTAAAGAGTCTTGACAGAGGCAGCTGTTTCGCTTAAGGCTTCAGTTGGGTCGGTTGGTATTCCCTGCTTTGTGAGTCTCTCATTCAGCACTCAGCCCTCTACTCAGTGTGAGTCATAAAAAGAAGCCAGATTCAAATCTAGTCACTTGCCTTGGAAGCTTCATTCTGAATCCTTATTCTAAGCTGGGGGAATGTTGTGGAAAAGGATAAGGGGTTTTCTCTATTCTTTCCATGAGGGGGAAAGGCAATATACAAAATGTGATGTAAGAAAGGAAAGACTTGCATGGATTTCGGTGGCTGACCCAATGAAAATAGATTTTGATGCCCTACTCAGGGCACTAAACAGTATCAGATGTTTTTTCAGCCCCTTTTAGGTGAAAGAGCGGATGGTGGAGTCCTTGGGGTTCTCGGAGCTTGGTTGTTTCCTTGCAAACGTTTCGTTACCCGGCTTCAGTGTTAGCTATGATGGTCATCGTTTACTATTTACTCAGGCAAGTCCTTGTTCTGGTTTTAAGACTGACTAACACAGAGGCATCAGTGTTAAAGCAACACATTCTGTATTTTAATTGCTCCTATTTTTAATAAGATGTGTAACTATTTTGTGTTTTTCATGCAATTTCCCAAAATTGTCCACTTCCCATTATTTCCTTCAACTTTTACTTAACATTTTTAGGTTGGTCTCCTGCTAAATGGAAGTCAAAATGGCTTGCATATCATTAAAATGCACTAAAATACATTGTTTAAAGATAAACCACACGAGGAAGGCCTGATTGAGTTGCTTTTTATCCCAGAATAAAAATGCCCTTAAAATGCCTCCAAAATATCTCTCTTCACAACTGAATTTGACTTATTTTTAAAATTTGATTTATTCTTTCCTCTATTTTAAGCTTGGTAGTTTTTGCAGTGAAACATTTCAAAATGAGAATTATATCTAATTTTCTGGAGAGCCATGAAACAAATCATAGCCAAGAAATCTTGTAGTAACATCTTATAAGAAAGAGAAGAGCAGAGTATGATGGGAACCACTAAATGTTAGTGGAATAAAATTCATGAAAATGGGGTATGACTTGCACAGAGGAAAGAAAAAAGCTTAAAAACTCTCTCTAATCATACGGACTGTGTCATAACATGAAGCAATTTATCAGGCCATTAAAAGTCACAATTCAAAGAATGATGAAAGAATGATTCCAAAGTGGGATCTGATAATGGATAACAATCTGACAAACTAGTCAATCTAAAAAAACAAAAGCAGAGATACAGAAGATCTGCAAACTTTTTGAATGTGAGGAAATGGTTCCTGGCTCAACTAAGAGAGACAAAAATAATGCCAAAGCAATTCAAAAAATTCCCAAAGAATTATAAATTGATTGAGTTGCTTTTTCAAAACCCCTGGCATCAAAAATATCAACAGTATCTGAGAGGTTTACAAAACAGATTAGCCTTAGTTAACTAAGCAGAGGGTAACATGCTATGGATTAAACTTTAACTAATGACACTGAAAGCTTACAGAGGTATAAGCTTTTCAACAGCAGGTCAAAGAACTGAAAAATAAATGTAAATGTATAATATTTCAGTGAAGATAAGTATCTGTTAATAGAACGTTAATCTGTTCAAGTATCTGTTCAAGCTATGATTTTCAGGTATATTGAGCAGGAGACATACCTACATACAATTATTTGCACAATTGTTTTTATCAATTGTTTGCACAAATATGCTTTAGGCACTAATAATATGAAAAAATGGGAAATCTGAATGCAAAAAAAAAAAAAAAAATCCACAGCAAGACTTCCTGGAGTGACTTTTCTGCATAATCCCTATCATTAGGGATTCTCTTTCAAGCTAATGGCTGTTTACCCAGGAAAAAGATTAAGTACAATATCTGCAAAGCACTTGATCTGTAGGTCCCTAAAGAGATAGAGATATAGTTTAAAATCTTGATTGTTAGCTGCCCAGAGCCTTTGGGAATGGGTGGCATACAAAGTAAAAATAAAATAAAATAAAATAAATTGAGGGAATGTTTGATACATCAGAAAGTCAGCTAATTCTCAAAAATCAAATAACATATTTTGCCACCAGATTAAGCCTGAGTAAAATTGGCAGATTTTTAAAATTTTCCTAGAGTCTTTTTGCACTATTCTGCCACATATTATAAAGGGACAAATACTGGTTATTTATAGGTGGTTAATCGATATGGCATAGCTAGCAATATTAAATCAGCATGGGAAGTAGGTCTAGTAATTAATATTTCAGTGTGTTCTAATTAATGTTCTGTTCAAAATAGTCATATATAAAGAAAACTAATTTAAAATTTATATGTACTGTATATGTATGTATGTTTGTATGTGTGTGTATGTGTGTGTGTACTGTATATAATCGACTTCTAGTTAAATTCAGGTATATAAAGCTGACAAACTATATTTTGTTGTTGGAAAAACTATTTCCAAACTTCTTATGCGGCTATACCTTGTACAAAAATACATGGGCTTGGGATAGGGGTAACACGTAGTATATCTGAGGTTATACAATAGACATTTCACAGCAGTGATACCTTTTTTTTTTTTTTTTTGCTCTCTGCGTTTTGGTGGGGTAAATGTAAATAATTTAGGCAGACATTTTGACAAATATATAAGCAGATTCCCTTGAAGGTAAAAATATGGTTCTGCTTTATTGACTATGCAAATAAGATTCTTCAGTGCATGGCTCACTAACTTCATACATGATTCTGGAAAAGCAGTTTATGTTGATCACCAAGGATACAAAACCCAGGTTAAAACAAAGCTTGCGGAATTAGGATGCCGGGGGGGTCCTCAAGCAATTAATTTGCAGGTATAAAGAACTGGCCCTAACAATGATGGTTGTGCCAAAATGTGGATATTGCTGTCATTTCTTTATTGAATTGTTGTACTGTAGTATTTAATAACAATAATAATAAAAAAGAAGTAGGAATGACATGCTTGGTTGGATCTTCTCAATTACAGAAAAACAAATAAAAAGTTTGTTAAAAACCAAAATAAGAGAAATTCCAAATACTGGTGAAATTTTAGCATAGTTCTGATGCTGACTGCATAGCAAAAATGAATCATCACAGGAAGCTGTTCAAAAGCCTTCTGCTGTCTGGAGATAACTGGGCAAGTAATTAACCCAGGAACAGAAACTATCAAATTCAAAAAAAGTTTCTTTTTTGCAAATCAGTGTGAGGTTAGAAGTAAGGATGGGGGGAAAAAAACTCAAAACGCTGCAGGAGAGGCAAAAGACAATGTGAACTTAATTTGCTCATGGTTCCCATTATGAATTAATTATGCTATGCTGCTACTGAGAGGTAGGGACAGTTCTCTATTTCCAAAGTTAATTTGGGAGATTCTCCATGGGTATGTTTACTGCTGCTTATGGTGTTCACTATGGAAGTTAATTAGTACATTTTAATCCTTTCTAAAGCAAAACAGTACAAATATACTTCAAAAGGGCAATGTCTGATCTTCTTTGGCTATGGAAAGTTCAAAAGTGTTTAAGATCTAGAAATTCAGAGTACTTTAGATGATTCTTTACATTGCAATTTTCTGACATATTCATGGATACTTAGGAAGTGGGGGTGGGCTGGGGGGACGAAGCTGTGTATCATTTTGGATTAATGATTTTAGGAATTGTTCAACTGAAAGCACTTTTACTTGAAAAGGAAGTGTGAGGAAGCAATGTGGGCTGGGAAGAATTTTTTTGTGGAATCTGAATAATTGTTTCTATCTAAAGCATGTAAAACATTTTCTCTTGGTGAAGCTTTGGGCAGGGAAACAATGAAGGATCATGAAGTATGACTCTAGGGAAATATATTGTGAAACTGGTGCAGAAATACTTAGGTTTTCTTGGCAAGAACAAAATCTCATAGAAGCAGCTCTTCAATAAAGAGAAAGTAGAAGGAAACAGAAGTGTATTCTTTTTAAATGGACCTTTGCAGGCTGAATTTGACACAGATTCTAGCCAGAAAAGTTTGAATTCTAAATGACCTTGACATCATAGGCTGTCATGAATAGAAGATACTACTTCATAGTCATCTTTGGCCCTCGTCAGTAGTGGTGAACAGATGGAGACCAGCAAGAAGTAAAGAATTACTGGAATGTTTACTGTTCAGAGATGGCACCCCACTATTAAAAAAAAGCTGTAATTTGTTAGTCATTTGCCATAGAGATTAATGATCAAAGCTATTGCTTTTGATTACAAAAACCATGTCTTATATCATAAAAAAGGAATTTACTACATTCAGTATAACTAGAGTATACTTTTTCTTAATATCAATACCACATAGACATATTTCTTTGTGTGCATCCATGTGTTTGTACAGAGTTAACACTCACAAAATAGGTGCAGGAGATTAATACCTTCAAATAACCATTCATCTTATTTTTGCTTAGAGGCTATCTCACAAGGAGACACTAAACCTATGTCTGAGTTCAATACCAGGCTACATTGAGGATAGAATAGTTTCCATACAAAAGTATCCCTCACTCCTAAAATTAGAAAATTGTAGACTACTGTAGCTTTCTCCTTGATATGCTAATTTCTCATAAATTGAATTTTTTTTTAAAGTGAAACCCAAATAGTCAGATGAACCCTTGCCCACAATATGAAGTGGCATTCTCTAGTTATAGCATTTTCATTACACCATTGCAGTAAATTAGATATTTGAGACTGGCCAAGTGAACAATATCATTAGGAGATGCAACCTGAATCTAGTTGCACTATATCTGAAGTACAGGAAGAGTGTAATTCTGGATGAATGGTTCTTACATGCCCAGCAGTATAATACCTTTAAAATTAAATCTCTGGGCACAACTGGATGAGCTTTGTTCATTTCTTGCCATGTCTGATTTGACTTTTTAATTATTCTTAATTCCTTCTTCCCTATGTATTGTACTTTTGGTCCCAAGCTAGTGAAAAACCAGATACAACACCCATTTCAAAATGAAAAATGTAGGTCTTGAAAAGGGAGTGGTTTTGGAAGCCAAAAATGGTGGTTCCCAAAGACTTCTCTATGCTACAGGAGACATACAGGCTACAAAACCTCCAGAGTTATTCATTCAAGATGAGAATGAATGCGCAATTTAGGCTGTGCCCATAAACCCATTTCTTCATCTTTTCCTGGCTATAACAGCTGCTGATTCTGAGAAGGTTTGAATCTCTTTAAACTCGAGGGAAAGCAAGTCAGGATTCCCTTGTGAAGTACAATAGCCACAAAAGAGAGGAGGAGAGAGGGATTTAATGGGATGTCCCTATTGCCGGGTTGTGGCTGGAGATTGTGAGGCAAACCTTGCAAGCCACCCTGTAGGGGCACTTCTCTCCCAGGCCCAGAGGAGGCGAGATCACCCGTACTAATTTGTACATATCCTTATACAGGATCCTGCCACTGGAAAGGAAGCACAGGTGAGTTAATAGGCCTAGGGTCAGGAAATGGGAAAGAAGAATTGTGTGTAACTGGTAACACCAGAGATGTGCATTGTTCCCTTCCTAGCTCTATCTTTGGGGGTGAGGAGGGGGCTGGGGGAAGGCTCTTCACAGTCACCTCCTTTGGAGATATAGCTATTATCTTCTCTACTCTCAGATGTTCCCATGGAGGAACATTTCATCACTGAGAAGGTGTGATATATGGCCTGATTTATAGTGGGATGCTAGAACTCATCTCAGAGAAATACGGAAGGCTTCAAACTCTTCACCTGAGACTGGACAACTTGTCTGCCTGGGATCTGTCCTTAGTCATTCTACCAAGATTTATCCAATTAAAAAAAAAAGTCAGAGGAACAAACAATTTCACCTAATCAACTATTCACATCAAATGGACAAATGGTGTCTTACTATTTTGTACAAAGTTTCAAGGCAGGGTTTTTTTCTATCAAATCCTGTCTTCCCACTTTGTCCTTTTTCTCATCAATCTGTACTATGAGTTGAACTTCACACAGGATATACAGGTGCTCCATCGCTATATCATGAGCATATCAGGAGACGATTAGACTAGAATCCTCCCCTTTGATAATCCTATTTTTTGTCTCTGAAAACTAAGACCTAATTGTATCAGCCAGAGATAATTTCTTCTTGCTCCCTTTCTGTTATGGTCACCAGAGTCTAGCAACGGAAGGGCAGGAGTAGAAACTCTGACAGCTATAATGATCAGTTTAATTTAGAATTATAATTATAGGCAGTATTCTAGATAGAATTGTAGGTATTATTTTTTAATGCAGTAACAAAGTACAAAAGAAAAAACTGGATTCTCTATAATTCTAATTTTTCACAGCAAGGTCTGATGATTTTTTTAAAAAAACACAGTCTTAGTACAAGACAAATTTAGTGGGCTGGTTATAAAAATAACTATAGGAGAGGGGAAATGGGAAATAAGGTAACTAGAAAAGCATGTTGTGTTCTTATTTAAATCTTATATAATTCTTCTACAAACCGGTTCCCTCCACTTGTATGAGACTGCGCCCAGAACTGCCAGCCACTATGGCTTTTAGCTGCAAAGGGTGACACTGACATTTCTTGACCTTTCAAGAAAAAAACATAAATTTCCTTGCTACAGATGAGTTATTAAGCCAGGGCTACCAAATTACTATCTGCTTCTAACAGCAGAAACAAGTTCAGAAGAGTAACCATGTTAACCATGCACTCATCCTAAAGGCTAACATCTTTATTATGTAAATCTTTTAGAAGGCAGATGTCTCATTAATTTAGAAGGCTGAATTCACAGAAAACAATAAATTTCATTTTCAGATCATAGGGAAAGCAGATAATATCCATTTGGTGAAATTCCAGGACTGCAATATCTCCAGAAAAGACTTTTATCTTTCTTAAAGCCATGAACATTCACACAAATATCAATAGACGACCAGACCAGACCAAATACTAAAGATTGTTCAAGGTGGTGCTAATACAAGCTGGAGAAAGATAATAAGAATTATACTTTTAAGTTTTCAGATTTAAGGTACCTTAAAGGTGACTTAAGGTATCACACCAGTGCCAATTCCACTTCAAGTTAAGCACTATCACTTAGGAATTCTGGAATTAGGCAAATATTTTGAAATGCCCCACGGAAGATATGATGGAAAGCAGTCTCTCTAAAGCGCTCCTGAGATGTTTGGTTAGTATGAGTGAAGGTATTTAATAACATGGTGGCCAATACACTCCTGACATAAATTATCTATGAAGATTTTTTTTTCTTAAAGAATGTTACTATTTCTAGGCTGCAGACACTGAAGTATAATATAGTGCAAAATAAGAAAAAATGGGTGGGGGGTTTAATATGGGGCATACATCAGTAAGCCCTCTTTATTCATATAGATGCCCTCCGAACAGTCACTCACACCCTTGTTATCTCCCAGATAGACTACTGCAATGTGCTCTACATGGGGCTACCCTTGAAGAGTATCCGGAAGCTACAGCTGGTCCAGAATGCAGCCGCGTGGGCTATTGTTGGAGCCCCAAGGGGGGCCCATGTAACGCCTCTGCTCCGCAAGCTGCATTGGGTGCCAGTTTGCTTCCGGGTCCAATTCAAGGTGTTGGTTATCACCTTTAAAGCCCTACATGGCATGGGACCAGGTTATCTAAGGGTCCGCCTCTCCCCTATGACTTCAACCCGTCCCACCCAATCACACAGAGAGGGCATGCTTCGGACCCCCTCGGTGAAAGAACTTCGACTGGCAGGGTCCAGAAGGTGGGCCTTCTCTGCGGTAGCCCCCACTCTTTGGAACATTCTGCCCCCGGAGCTGCGATTGGCCCCCACACTCCTGGCCTTCAGTAAGGCTTTGAAGACCTGGTTCTGCCACCTGGCCTGGGGTGGGGTGGGAATACCTCAAGCATGGGGATGGCTAGCCCCACAGAGGTCTTCTGCCTTCAGCCTCAGATTTTTCATCCTCTTGGACTCTCCTTCTCCTTTTTAGTAATGTTTTTAATTAAGGTTTTATGTATTTATATATTTTATGTTTTAATGTTTGTTGTGAATCGCCCAGAGTTCCCCCATTGGGGGGAGATGGGCGGTTGAAAAATTTAATAAATAAATAAATAAATAAATAAATAAATAAATGTGAGAGCCCCATTTCCACTATGGCTCACAAGTATGTTCATATGGTCAATATAGGATGTATCATTTGCTGCAGGAAAACTGTTGTCTATGGGATATACCACTGTCATGTAAAGTGCACAGCTGCTCTTATTTAAAGGGTTCTTGCAAAGCTGTAATGATAGAACTAAAAAACCCCCAAAGGATATATATCTTCCCTTAATTAAAAATCTGAAACTGGCTGAATTGTTCATTTAAGCAAGACTATTAGGTTGCTTATGTGCAGATGGGCTTTGTATAAGAACATCTAGAAGCTGCAGGATGGAGAAAGGGAATTTCCATTCTATTTGTGCTTGACTTGGATATCACATCTAAATAGATTTTATAAAGAACATTAAAAAAAAAAGACAGATATGCCTACTTACCATGCAGCTCTATCATATTCTGCCCAAATCCGGACAAATTCATCAAGATGATGGGGTCCCAAGATAGAAGAATCTCGAGTCAGGTATTCAAAATTGTCCATAATGACAGCCACAAAGAGATTGAGCATCTAAGTATGAAGGAAAGAAGAATGAATAATATTGTAAGGGGAAAGGATAGGAACAGACCACTAAATAGAAGACCAGCAAATGAGAAAGCACAAAGCTGCTATGTAATTCTGCATATAATAGCAAAACTTTTTAACTGTGTTTCAAGGTGCTTCTGCTGTAACATTACAGCTCTTTTAGAAACCCATAAGAATATCATACCATCTTTTCAATCAGTTTGGTGAAAACTGAACCAAGGTATTGGAAACTTTCTGGATTCTTTTTTACATTGCATTCCACCAATCATGGGATTGTGGACAACAATATACTAATAAATCTGGAGAGCAGTGGAAAGAGGAACTCACCAAGAAGGAGCAAAAGAAGATGAAGGAGACAAAGTAGACATACGCTAGTTCTGTGCCACATCTCTCATTTTCATTTTGTCCAGATGTTGCTGTAGTGTCTGGCTCACAACCTTTTCCTTCTAGGCATGAAAGCATAATCTCCTGCCATGCCTCTCCTGTAGCGCTCCTGTAAGGAAGCAAATCCACCTTGCAGTCTACTGCTATGTTCAAGAAACCTCCCTCACTTTTTGAAAGTCTCTGTTTAAGCTATGGTCTTTTAAAAATAGACTTCAGGGTGATTTCAGTTTTTTATTTTCGTATGTATCTATGTGTATGTATATGTGTGTGTGTGTGTGTGTGTGTGTATATATATATATATATATATATATATATATATATATATATATAAATAAAGCTGAGGTAAGATCTTGCTCTTTTGCAAAATCTATTACACATGTCATAATAACACACATCATAATAAAGATAATTCTCCCTCAAGCTGAGCTTGACTCCTGGTGACCATCTGGATCCATGCAGTTTTCTTGGCAACAGTACAGAAGTGGTTTGCCATTGCCAAACAGGCTGGGGATGGCAGCAGCCTCAGAAAGCAGTAATTATCCCACCATTGTACATAACACACTAATCTGAGATAGTTTAAATAAATTTCAAATCCAATAAATGATTCAGAAATCATCCATGCCATCCAGAGGCTGTCTGGGGTTAATTTTCATCATGGTTTCCAAAGGTGATACCACTCCTTGCTAATCTTCATACTGAGCATACTACTCAGTATGAAGTGCTGTATTGTATTGAAATACAGTTATAACATCAAGGACAACTTTTATATAATTTATGATTCAATCCAGTCAGATCTAATTATGACTTCTGCATCAAATGAGAAGCTAGAGGGGGGATTCCAATAGGATAGCTGAGATTCCCATTTTGACAGTGAAAGGGCTTATCCCGTTTAAAGATTATGATGAGACTGTAGCCGCACTGAAAGAAGAGGGTAACTGTTGCATAATGTGCCTGATAGTTGAACTAGAACATAGATAATAGTTTTGTCCATGAATCCCTTTGGAATTAAGCTGCCTGTAATTTTAGTTTTATCTGACTTTTATCTGACTTCAGAACATGAAGCTTCTTTACAAAGGTAAGAAATAGGAGACATAGAAAATATAAGTTGTAGCCCACTGAGCTGAAAACAGTTCAGCCTTCAGCCAAAGCCTACTGGATAGTCTGTAAATAGGGTGAGTTTGAGTCCTACTTGGGTACAACTAGGTACCTAAGTATGGGCTCATTAGTTTCCAGAAGTTTTTGAAATCTTAGTGGAAACAGTTCTTTGCTTTATATCAAAGTGTGAATGGATCCCTGTATGAATACAAACATAAATTTACCTAAACAGTAACATGAGTGAACCAAGGAAGCTGCGGAAATTGTTGTGACGGTTAATGTGGCTTTCTTCATCTAGCTTGATATTCCCAAACACCTGAAAAGATATAGAAGTGAAATTACTACTGCCGACTTCATAATGCAAAACACAGCAATCACAAATAATGCAGTGGTGACGGCCACAGAAAATGTACAGTGCCTTGATCATTCTTTCTCTCATATTTCCAAGGTTTGATGACACCAGAGTAAGGGGAGCATACTGCTGGGATAAGACAATTTTTCAAAACCTTGAAGAGAGTTAAAAGAATATTAACTGTTTATAGTATGTCAACTCATCTCACTTTCTCCTTTGATAATCACATTTGATAGCTCTTGTACTGAACGCCTACAAATTTAAGGGGCTCAGTATTTAGTCACCATACTGATGTTGTTGAATAATCAGCTGTAGACTACCTATTACATTGCAGCTACATTTATTCATTTATTTGAGTTACACCTATCTTTTGGTCAGCAGCTCAAACCAACATACAGAACACACATTTCTATGTTTGTCAGCCTTGTGAGGTAGTCCAGACAGGAAGCACACTCAGATGAACAAATTCTACTTTATTGTAAGGTTACATTCACAGAATCTTGCAAGTCTGAAAGTACGTTTCTCCCCTGTCGCCTTTGCAGCCCAAAAAACCAGGGAAGGTTCCTTTTGAGACGTTTGCCACACCCACATTCCTTCTGTGGACTCAGCTGCCTTATCTGACTGTTCCCCTAGCTTCAGCTCTTTCCCCTGTCTCCCAAGGTAATTCCCACATACCATTGCAATATTTCATCACAATGACAATTCTCTGAGATAAGTTGGACAGAAAGAGAGTGTGATTGGTTCCAATTTATCCAGTAAGTTGCCATGTCTGAGGATGAATTAGAACTTGAATGTCCCTGTTCTTAATGCAACATTTTAACCCCTATGCCATACACCAACTCTCCTGCAGTTGCACATAAGATATAAAAGCAAATAGCAGATATTATATTTGTACTATCTACCAAAAATAAAGAATAAAAATAAAAATCTTATAGTGTTTTTGTACACATATCATCCATTGCACACAAAAGGGCACTGCCTCTTAGGGAACCAGAACTAGTTCATAATCTTTTCACTCTACAATTTAGAACGGTGGGCAGAAAAAAAAAGAGTTCATAATTCATGCAATTATTTTCTTTCGTGACAGTGTGGATTCTTTAAAAAGAACACTGACAGACTCATGTTAAGCATTAAGAATGTAATAATCTGTATTCTTGAATATAGGGTATTACATTATTTTTTTCTTCAGATGCTAATTGTTACTAGATTACACATAACCTAGTTCAGCCTTCTCCAATTTGTGTACTTGAGCTGTTAACAGAGCCAATGGACCTGCTGGCTGAAAATGGGAGTTTAAGCTTAATGTAAGTGGAAGGCTCAAAGGTGTCGGGGTTTCTTTGCTGGGTGGAGCCAGCATCCTAAACCTTTTTAGTTCTTTGCTTACCTGCATCCCAATGATTGCATAAATGAAGAAGAGCATCGCAATGAGAAGACAGACATATGGAAGAGCCTGGAAGGGGCAAATCATACAATGTACTGTGTTACTACATGCATGGTATTTATATGCTTAAAACAGTAACATCAGTATGTATGTACTTAAAACAGTAATATACAAGCAGTGGTGGAGAAGATAAGAATCTCTGTGTAAACAAACTAAATAGTTTTGTGAACCAAAGTGAAGCCATGATGCTAAGTTTAAGAGACATGCTAATAAAAATATTGGCACCTGTACATAGCAGGGTAACATGTGACTTAATTTCAGCTTCTTTAACAAGCATGCAACTGACCAGTGGGAGGTAATAAAAACTAGGAAAATATAGAGGGAATTAAGGTACTAAGTATATTCTTCTGCTATGTGTGAGGAAGTGCACAAAATAAAAGAGAAGACTTAGGTGCTGACAAACAATATACTTTACTCCCACCCTCCCATACCGTCCCCAGACTGACTTCTTTCATGATTACTGAAAACTGACAGCACGGATTCCTTCCATTTCGAAATAGGAAACATGTAACTGTAGTTCTAACCTCAAAAAGGCATTAATTGATTATGTGCCATCAAGTCATTGTCAACCCTTAGTGACCACACAGATAGATTTTCTCCATTTGTCCCTAACCTGATCTTTCAGGTCTTCTATCGCAGTTAAAAAATCAAGATAACCCTCAAACAACCCTGCTCCATGAATATGGCCATGCACATTTTGCAGGCCTCAGACCCCAAAATGCTCAGTGAAGCTCTCAGCCACCAAAACATTGCCCACTTCTGCACAGATGTTTAGACATGTTTTACATATTATGTATAATAAAATTTTGTTTGACTCTAAGAAGCACCCAAGTATAGGAAGGAATAAAATAAATTGGAGGTGTAAAGGAGGATGCAATCATACATATGGGAGACAGAGGAGTATAACACCGGGGTGAAAAAGGAAGGGGCAAGTTAGATACCAAGAAAGAAGCAAAACAATCTGCACAAATCTAAAGAAAGACCAAGTAACTGAGCAGCTCCTACTTGTTTCACCACTAATGATGGTTCATTGATCATTGTTTACTTCTCCCTGAAGACTGGAAGACTTGCCATCAACCTTTCCTCACAGCATATTTTTGGTTATAGTGAGCCATGATCTTTTGGTAACAATATTCTTTCTTGTGGTTACAATGTTGTAGGCAGGACTTTTACACTAGCTTTGTAAGGAATGCATTGTATGTAATCTTCTTGACCAATATATTATAATGATTTATGGGTTTTTTAATTTCTGGAGTCTAAATTCCTGGTCCTAAGTGCATGGTCTGTTGAATTCTGATGAACAATTGTGTTGAACCATGCCAGCTTCTACAATTGTTTGGTGGACTTGAACCCAATCTAGATATCATCTCCAATTATCAGCCAGTATGGGAAAAAAGATACCCTCAACAGGTGGCAGCACTTAGCCAATCTTGCAATTTCCAAAAAGCTAAGAAGGATCACTTAGATGGGGAACCACCAGGAAATTCCACAGCTGTAAGCTAGACGGGGAAGATGAAAAAAGCATGTTGGAAGAAGTCACTGGCAAATTACTTTCATATTATTGCCAAGAATCCAACTTGTATGTGTCTCAAGAGAGATTTGCTTTATTTATGGATGAATAATGCACATTTGGAGAGCACCAGGTTATGAAAGAATAGTATGTGCTAAATACTGAAAAGCTAAAAACTAATACTATTAAATAAACACTTCTCATTTTATATATTTTTTAAAAAATCTAATCTAAATAATTGTAGCATACTTAGTTGCATAGGAGGGTGGAGAAATATGGCAAGGATGTATTGTCTGTCGTAATGTAAGAGGCTGAGGCCATGGAACAATGAATACTATTTTTAATAATCAAATCAAGCGGTAAAGACTCCAAACTCTTACAGCCACATGGAAGCAGAGGGGGATGTGAAACTAAGTGCAAACTGCATCCCACTGGGCTTGCAATATAAGACAGGCAATTAATAGGGGTTTAGATTCAGCTTGGAAGAGGTGCTTGGAATGTGTGGGAGTGTGAACTGAGTAGCACCTGTCTGTGACTCATCAAAGTAGCCATGCCTGTTTCCAGAATGACGCAGCTGTTGCATGTTCTGAAGCACCTCTTCCAAACTGAATCAGAAGCATTGCACAGCCCTAGTGATTAGAGATATCTGAGGAATGGGGAAAATTAGCTGCCCATCTTTTAAAGCAAGTTACCTCTCCCCTGGAATAATAGACCCCATGCACTCTTCTGGAAGTGGTTGGGCCTTGTTAGATATGTCTTGCTTGTGACACAGAGGATGCTGGACTGGTTAGATTTTTAGTCTAATGTACCACAGCTCTTCTTATGTTTTTATGCCAGATAGCTAGAACATCCAATCTTTCTTAAAGTAGATTTCCCAAAATTCCCTCAGCTCATCTGTGAAACTTGAAGAGAAGGTTATTTCTATGGGTAAGGAGGAAGAAAGTTTGAGTATATTGCTGACTCTTTCTCCTATCATTTTGTGTGGATTAGGGTTTGCTCCTCCTTCAATATCTGTGTTTTTGTGGATGATTGATGTTTTGACCTAAGGCATCAATAATCAGCTAATATATCTGCTTGGATGTGCCCTGAAATTGTGTATGCAATGGTTGATGTTATTCATTGTCCTAAGCAATCCACTGACCTTGGGAGGAAGACAGGAGTTCAGCTTTTACCTTGAATGACTGCACAAAGGTCCAGAGCAGAATTCGAATGGTATACCCTTGGCGAAGCAGTTTGATAAGACGGGCAGCCCGGAATAACTTCAGAAAACTCATGTTGAAGCTGCTGGTAACTGTCGGCTTAACAAAATGCCAGAGAGAAGAAAGACACAGTAAAATGAAAAAGTAAAAAAGAAACATCACATCCAGTTTACAGTCTTGACCTAACTCCAAAGAAGGGTGATGGAGAAAGAGCTTCACCTTACTATCTGTCAGGATAATTTCTGTAATGCTGCCAATCACGGTAATGAAATCAAATATGTTCCAGGTGTCACGGAAATAATTCTGCAGAAAGAAGAATTGAAGGAGAATAAGGGTGCAGATTAACCTAAATGTAAGCATTGATATAATAATGATATCCCACTGAAACTCTGCCACCGCTCAGACTATATTCACATACACAAAGTATCAGGACAGCCTATGTTTTGGTTGTCTAGTCTGAGGTCTCAGGGTTCCCAAGCTCCCTCTTTTGATGTCCTCAGAGCTCATGCCAATTATAATGGTAAAAAATTGGGGGCATAGTCTCCTGCCATTTTCACGCAGGTGACTCAGGTAAACTTTAGCATATGCCCCCAAATAGTCTTAAATATTTTTTAAAACTTCTTAGTTCTCCCTCCCTGAAAACCAGGGAAAATTCTGACTCCCTACACTTTGTATCATTGATTAGCCTACAAAAGTGATATGGGGACATCTTCCTGGACTTTGTTATAAGGTCTAAGTCAATCTAATGCATTAGTTTTAACTTCACTGCATTAGATTGCACTAGACCTTACAGCACAGTCCAAGAGTGGCTTTCATGGGCCAGTTTAGAGTTAAAATTCCCCTATATTTCTTGAAATTGGGTTCCTGACTGATTTTATCAGTTTCTGCTCCAATACAGTGAGAAAAGGAACCACACTCACCTTAACTCTATTTCTGGTCAAGCCAGCAAATTTAATTTTTTACAAATCTGGTATTCTTATCTGTTTCATAGATCCAGTTCAAAATGGTATTTGTCAAATCACAAATATTTGAATTAATAAAATTTTTAATGTAGGTCTTCCAGAAAGGATAATTTAAGTACAAATTGAATCACGCTTTCTATCTGTCCTTCCATCCATCCAGGCATCAATTTCATTTTCTTTTAAGGCTATGCTTTCCAGAAGAATTCCAGGGACCAAAGAAGGTGCTAATGAAGTGTACAATGTATTACAGATATAACTGGTTTTCCAATGAGTTCATGAAATTTATAATCCAGGAGTAACTGGTTTTGCAATGAGTTCCAGAATTTATAATCCAGGAGTAAGGAATTCAGGAAGGCACACAATATCCATTCATGTTGCATTCTTCTTCTAAACTATTGGAGAAGTGCACATGTTGGAGAAATGATATCAGGCTAAATTAACTATTAGTTTGATCCAATATGGTATTTCAAGTTCAGTCATATCAATAGGTAGAGAAAACAGAATGTCTGTACTTTGCTCACTGGCACAAAGCATAATCTGCAGATCTATGGAGGTTGAACACCCTCCCCCCTTTTTTTGTTTATCTTTTTGTTCTTGAAAAAAATGCTAAGAACTTGCTGTCTGTTTCTCTTTCTTCCCACATCCAATTATTTGTCTAACTTCTAATATTTGGAAGGAGAGGCTGCTTATTTTAAGAAGGATAATACATGCCCTTTGGAACTTGTCTTGGTGTTTTAAAGTTACTCTTTAAAAGACGATGTGGGGCAGGGCGTGGTGGCCTAGCTATATGAATTGTAAAACGAAACTTTTTGGAAGTTCCAAAACCAAGTATTAAAACCAAGGAAGATGGAAATGATATGGTGAAAACATAACTAGGCATGAGGAAAGGTGGCAAGGTGGAGTAATAAGAAAACACTCTTAGAAAAGGTGATACAGAAAGATAATCTTGGGGATTGAGGAAGCATTGAAAAATATTGAATGATAGTGGGAATCTGGTTGGTTTCTAAGGAAAAAATGGATTTTCTGCAATACTGGATAGTCAGCATCATAACAATCAATAAATTATGTGCAAATGAGCAATCCATTGGTGAAGTAAATAATTTGTCTGCTCTGGGGTTTCATGAATAGGCAGCCTGTTGTTATTTAATTAATTATTATTAAGAGGCACTTGTGAGGTTTTCTACAACAGAGACACTCTCCCCCACCAAGAACAATGTCCAGCTTTGGATGTCAACTACTTTGATTTGGGATGTGCAGATAGCATTTTCTGTTCTGCCTAATGGAATAGGCCTCTAAGCATTCTTAGTGCATGCAGACTAAAGTGCTCATAATCAGAGTTTTAATGCCTAATGCTAAATGCATTTAACTCACCAGGAAACCAAAAGCTATGATTTTCAGGACACATTCCAATGAGAAAACCATGGTAAAAGCAATATTCAGGTACTTCAGAGCCAATTCATATGTGTACGGAGCAGAATAGTACTACCAAAAAAAGAAAAGAAAGAGGAGTCATAATACTCTGAATTTCAGTTAGGCTAATATAAGAATCCTGGACGTTTGCATACATCTGTAAGATTTGCACATCCTCAGTGGTGAGATGGATGCTAAATACAGGCCCTCAAGACCTGATTATGTGATCAGGTCTGATGCTCCAGGGAACCAGAGACCTGCTTAGATGGCTCCATTGCTGAGGGGGCCATTTTTATTCTCCCTTCCCCTATGGTTTATATTTTTGGTTTTTTACAGTATTTATTAATGTGTTTTTTAAAATATTTCTTCTGTTGTTTTTATCTGTTTTTTTAATCTGATTGTTGTACATTGCCCAGAGTCACTTTGGTGAGATGGGTGACTATATACATTTGACTGACTGACTGACTGACTGACTGACTGACTGACTGACTGACAGACAGACAGACAGACAGATAGATAGATAGATAGATAGATAGATAGATAGATCCAAATACCCTGAAGAGACTGGGTACTGAAAACCACCATTTAAATGGTTAACTTCCCATAGTGGAGAAAGGATAAAGAGAAATTCAGCAGGGAGGACAGGAATAGATTGGTGTTTTTTAAAGTTGTTCATTAATTATGATCATCTGCTTGAATGACAATATACAAACTGGCCAAAAATAGTTTGATGCAACCTTCTCATCCAGTAGAATATTTTATTATTCATTACAGAATTCAGATGATCTGTAAGAAGTGACTTGGCCATGATGGTTGGCAGGATGCTGATTTTTAAAACAGCAATACTATAGCAACCTGTTTCTGAAACAGACTGGCAAATGGCAAAAAATTTACAGAAACATTTTGCACAGTATCTGGCAGCAAAAACAGGTTTGCCAGCAGCAATATAGTAGACACAGAACTATGGTCAATTTTGGCTTGCCATCACGAATATGTATACATGCATTTCTGTGATGCCCATTTGCAAAGAAATTTTTGGTCATGTTAACTTCCAACATATTTATTTATTTACTAGGGTTTATATGCCACTACAATCCAAAAGGACTCTGAGTGGCTTACATTCACCTCTTCCAGTAAGAAGGTAGTATAACAAAGTAACTGCTGAAAATTACAAGTAAAATTATGAAATGTTTTGGTATCCAAGGAGCACTCAAAGCTCTAAACACGACTGATAAAATGGGGATTTACTGCTCATATCTGCTATACTGCCAGGACTCTCTTTAAAAGAAAAGACGTTTTAGTGGCTTTCTGTTGCTCAAGGGTGGCAGCTGTTCTGATTTCAGGAAGTGAAGTCAAGGAGGGGGATCTACAGCTGATAAGGCTCAACTCCGTGGCTCCGGAAGACGATAATTCTTAAGAAAAGGGATCCAGAGCAAACCTACCCTTCCTGATCTCCCACTAATCCACTGGGAGAAGATGGTCCTGTACAGAGCACAATATATATTTAAGTATTAAATGTGTAATTTTGATCCCTTTCGATGCATTCCTAACATGTAATACGTGAAATGTTTTCTAATTACAGTTCCCAAGTAATGAAGAGACATCATTTAGTGATAGAGCATATGCTTTGCACTTGTATATGTTTAAAGCATTTTCATCCTACACTTCACCTGAAAAAACTCACAGAGCAATTCAGATAAAATCAATACAAGTCCCTGCTCTGAGGCTTATAATCCAAAAGACCAAACAGAGAAGGAAGCAAATTGAGACACCAATTCTTAAAGTTGCATTCAGAAAGCTTCTTTCTCTGGAATTTTTAGTTGAAAGCACTTGACCTGAGAAGGAACACCCCCACCCTCCAACCCCCAAAGTCATAAAGAAATGTTTCAATCATTTTAGACAATACTGGGCAATATTCATTCAAAGGCAGCTTCATCCATTCATGATTCTCAAATGCTCTGTTTACAGCTAGCTAGAAACCTGTGAAAATTGTATTTTAAAAATGATGTTGACTTGCGTTGCAATTGCAACTGTCAGATTGCCTTAAATATCACAGAAATATCTGTTCACCTCACCTTCATCATTAGAACCACAGTGTTAAGAGCTATCATAGCCATAATGGTGTATTCAAATGATGGAGAGACCACAAAGTGCCAAACTCGGTACTGAAAGGTGTGTCGGTTTTGAGGCATGTAGCGGGTGAGGGGTTTGGCACTGATAGCAAAGTCAATGCAGGCTCTCTGGAGGGAGAAAAAGGAAATCAACAATATGGCATGCATATTATTACAATTATTGCCAATAATATGTGACTGTGTGGTGACTAGAGCTTTACAAAAAAGTATAACAACATCCATCTTTTAATGGGTCATAATCTGAACAAACAACACAAGAAAAGGAACGATTTATAGTTATTGCTGAAAGGAAACTTCATTTGTTTTATTTAATGTGGAAAATAAGGTGAGTTTCATTCTGCTTTCAACTCCTCCTTCAACATGCTTTTCTTTAATTCCAGGACAATGAAAGCCTATTGAGCTTTAGGATTCCAGGAAACAGGACTCTCATAAAATAGAAGGCATTTGTCCATGTGCCTACAACATGCTTAAATAGGCCAATGGAGAGGTTAATATGAGAAAAAAGTTAACTCACCCAGCTAACACCCAGAGTTAAATCTATCCCTAAGCAGACCCAGTCACAAACAGGGTTAAATTAAGCTCTATTTAGTTCTTATTACCTCATTCTTCTCAAGACTGCACTCTTCCATCATTTTGTCTCCTTGCTCCTGGAAAGTGATGATGATAAGAGCCACGAAGATGTTAACAAAAAAGAAAGGGAAGACTACAAAGTAAACCACATAAAAAATGGACATCTCCATGCGGTTGCTACGGCTGGGGCCACGGTCTTCCTCAGTCACATCTACTGAATGTTGCAGAACTCTGGGGACACAGTGAGAAAGAGGAAAAGAAAGAGAGTGAAAGTCATACAATAATGATTCCTTGGAATTTTTATCAATTTAGTTTTATTGGAACATTGTACAAAAAGAGTACATGTCTTGTTCTAATAGCTGATCTACATATCAAAAGTAGAGTGAAATGCACAAAAAATGACAAGTAAAATGACTGAAGACAGTTTAGCTCCTGATAAGCCAATTTGATGAAAGAGTCAGATGTAAGCTTTCTCATCACCTCCCTCCCATGGAATAGTTCAAGGAAAGTAGTCTAGGATTATTATGAATGTATGAATCTGCTTTAGAAGAGCTCTTTCCCATCAGCAGATGCCTCAGGAAGCCTTTCTTTCTCTATGTGAGGAAATTTCTTCAGACAACGGTAGGAGAATTTTGCCTTTGTAAGAAAAGGCAATGTGACTCAGAAATCTGCCTTTATATCATGATAAAAATATATTTATTTGCCTTGGAAAATGAAATTGCACTTATTTTTATCATTAAAACAGAAATACACCCAATATTTCTATTATTATTCTAATAATTTAAGGGTGAACTACAACAATTCATTTCTTACATCACAGTAGAGCAGTGTGTTTTTCAACCTGTGTTTTGTGGAACCCTGGAGAACCTGATGGGATTCCATGAGAGACTAAGGCCAAAAGGGGGAAAAAAAATCAAACGCAGCCAGGGACATCCATAGCAATTTTTCTAAAGTTCAGTGGAAAGGGTGGAGCTTGTTCGGTGAAAACATGACATGGCCACCATTTTGTGAATCAGAAGTTCTGGGATTTTTTTTTTAACTAACAAGTGCTGTGTCTTGAAAAAGTTTAAAAACCCCAGCTGCAGATAACCAAGGAAAATACTCACTGAGGCCATCCTTCTCCAGTGGAAACAGTAAAGAGTGTAAGCAAAGCCCAAATGATATTGTCATAGTGGAATTCATGGCGCTTCCATTCTCGACATTTTACTTCCATCGTGTTTTTCTCATGGTCTATATAGTTTCCACTATAAGATTGGCAGAGAATAAAAGGCTTTTGTTATACTATCATGATAAAGAGAGCAGGAAAAAGCCTTAAGATGTAGATTTCAGGGACACAAAATACAATTCCCAGGGTGGAAGAGAAGCATTGACTGGGGGAGTCCAACCTCTTTTGATTTTAAGTTATCTCCCCATATCTTTCCTTCTGATATCACGTTTCCATCTGTCTGGTTCCAATACTAGAAATCAGCTTGACTGGATGGGGCTAGGAAGGCAGAATTTAGAGTAAGAAATAGCAGATATTAACTTAGCTGCCCTTGTATCTTTGTCCCCATTGTACCCACAGAAGCATTTTTTCTTTTTATAAATGATCATCAGTAAATATAAGGAACACTAGGTTTAAATACAAATAGAAACCACAGAGTCAAGAATATTAAGAAGCTTCTTTCAGTAACTAAAAATCAGGATTTAAGCTCATGTTTCTCTCAAGAGTTTTATAGATAATTTTCTACTATAATACATTGTAAAATTAAGCACCTATAAGTTTGGAAGTGGAACAGGGTCACCTAAAAATAAAATACTAATTTCTACATATTCAGAAAGTTCAATAAACATGCAAAAGTATATAAAGTTGAAAATTAGAAGAAAACAATTAAAAAACCAACATAGATTTACAAGCGCCTCTGAGCTTCTATAGCATATAACATATTAACAGTGAAAGGCCACAGGATAATGCAGTGCCCAAATTCATGACTAAATGCTTTATACTGTACTTACATACAGTCTTTCTCTGTATCCTTTGAACTGTCTGTACAGTAGAAGAATTTGCCTTTGAAAAGCTGGACTGCGATAACAGCAAAGATGAACATGAAGAGTTTGTAGACAATGAGTATGTTGAAGACATTTTTCAGAGAAGTTACAACACAGTCAAAGACTGCCTGAGGGAGAAGGATAAACCATGAAGTGTGAGTCATCTTAAGTAAGCAAAAATACTCTTATCAAATATGACATAAAGAGCCTCAAAGCTATAATTAGTTGAGGCATTTGTCAAATCTTTACTGCGTAAAAGGCATTTATTCATTTGTTCATTAAACAATTTATATATAAGTACCAAATAAGTAAGAATAATTGGGTCTGTTATACTGTATGGTATTCTGTGTAATCATGACTGTTTCCACATGTACTGTGTAATACATGTTAGCTGCAACAACTACATGGTGGGAATTTCATATGGATATGCAGGCCTATTCTTGCTCTCTGGATCAGCCCTCCAGAAATGACTGTGCAGGTCTGCATGAAAGGAAAAGGTAAGCAAGGACTGGATAGCACAGAGAAAGAAAGTGATATGTCATCCTAGAGTTTTCCACCTTTGCTTTAATTGGAGGGAATTGACAGCTGTGTCCTCTTCCAAGGCAATCCTGGGAATTGTAGTTTTGCAAGGATCTAACCTAAGGATCTGTAACCTGCCCCCCCCCCCCCCCCCCGCATTATAGTTCCTTTGATTCTTTGAGAGAAGCCATAGGAGTTAAATGACTATAAAACCAATCAAAAAGTTAGATATAGCCAAACTATCAGCTTCATCTTCCTCTTTACCACAAAGCTGTTTGGTGAATGGCTGCTAGATTCAGGTTTAGCCATCCGACAAAATTCTTCCAAGGCTTTGCCCAGCACAGTGATGAGAAAGAGGCTCTCCTGTGACACTGTCCAACTTTCCCCCTGTATCTATCATATCTTTGTAAGACTGTTTTTGTAAATTGGTTTAGCACTCTTCTGAAGGAAGAGTCCTAAATCTTTGTACAAAAATAGCTTAATTTAATAGCCGATGGGCATGTGGGAAGGTCAGCAATGCAGTAGAAGTCCTGCTAGGCTGTAAACCCCCCTATCTTCCATGTGCATATGAGCTGCTAGTAGGTGCACAAAGAAAGTGCCCCACTATGCCACTCATAGTTCTGGGAATGGGGGGTGGGGACCCAACCTCTGTGGAGTCCTTGGTGCTCTCTGAGCTTGGTTGTTTGTTTGCAGGCATTTCATTAGCCAGCTAGATAACATCTGGGTAATGAAACACCTGCAAGCAAACAACCAAGCTCAAAGAGCAGCAAGGATTGTACAGTTCAACCCTGAGCTACATATATTCTCTTATATTGTATCCAGCCTCCATTTGATTTTAAATTATCTCTGCACAGCTTTCCTCTGACATCACTGTCCCATCAATTTGTCTGTAATATTGAATTGAGCTTGGCTGGATAGTGGGAAGAGGCTGCAGGGAAATAAGCAGAAGGTGTACTTCCCTTACCTTCCACATTATATGTCATTGAAACAGGCCAACTCTATAGTGACTATGGTAACAGGTGCTGGGCAGAGGGGCTTGCACAGATGCTACAAAGAGGGGCTGAAGCTTGGGGTTACCCAGTGAAGTGGGAGAGCTGGCTCACGCAATTCCATCTGTCTGCTTTTGAATGCAAGTTTGGAGCATTAAGCTATAGTAGTTTTCAAAAGCCACCCAAACAACAGCCGACAGGGTGATTGTGCTCTGAAGCATCAGAGGGAAAGCCAGCTTCTTCTTATCCACTTCACTGTGCAGCCCTGCCCAGTACACCCTACCCCCATCCTAGAGGGCAACTTTCTATGGCAAAGATTGCCACTCACTATTCATATTAGATACCTTCTAAATAAAGTTATCTTTAAACAATAGTTGTCGCTGCCTGAATTTCACATGTAAAGTCAACAATACCTTGAGTTTGGGCAAACGCTTGATGGTCTTCAAAGGTCTCAAGACGCGTAGAACACGAAGGGATTTGATTGTTTTAATGTCACGACCTTTGTTGGACCTGTACATTTGGGAGGAGAAACAAGCCACCCAAAACAACAAGACAAAAGGATGAAGACCAAAATGAACTTCTTAAACACAAATGAAACTCATTATATTTTTGCCATAGAAATAATTACTTCTCTTTTGTATAGATGGTGAAAAGCATGGGCCACATGCTTTTTGAGGTCTGATGAATTTGAACTACTGTATTGAGTGGTGTTTTTTTAAACCTTCTCTGAACATTAGAAAGTGTGTTTGTGTGTGTGTCTGTGTGTGAAGGAGAGAGAGAGAAACAGAGGGAGAGAGATAGAGTGCAAGCCCAACTTTGCAGGAGTATTCCCCTATCACTTGAATTGAATGATGATTTCAAATCCTATTACTGTGAGAAAGAGTGCGCTAACAAGGTTAAAACAGGTGATTTCACACTCTTGCTGAGTTGGACCGTCTGTTGTAAAGGCACCATGCCACTATGTGTCATATATTCATATGCCTGGTGAATCTGAGCAATCATTTTGCTCTCTGTTTTCATCAAAAGGTAGCAGTAAAATGCCTCTTTTCCTGGGATGGTTCTACTATTGTAATAATCTGTAATCATAACAAACTATTCATAGGTAAGTGAATATGTGTGTATATATATTGGAAAGCAGAAGTATGTGATGACATAATTGAATTGTAAGAATCTTTTACAGACTAGAAAGACAAGTCTGTCATATCTAGTCTATCATTAACCACATTATGGGAGAAAATGATCTTCATTAGCCATTAATCAGCATCTAGGAAGAGCTGAAAAATGGATTGAAGCCTAAAAGATCAACTTCAGGAAGTACACATGGAAAGAAAAATTCCTGTCTCTCCTCCTCTACTAATCTACAGAGTTCAGTAGTAATATTAGCACTCTAGGAATGTTCTTGAGGTATCTTTTTAGCTTCAAGGAGAAAGTGAGGATAGGAAACTTTTACTTGTGTGTTATCCCTTACATCCATCTTTTAGAATATCTAAAGCTAAAATTAGATGCTACAGGTTGTTTCTAAGCCACTGAATTTTGAGAAAAAACATCAAGTTCATCTCTTCCAACTTCAGTATACTGCTTCCTAATATATATTAGGAAGGCTCTTTGTTGGTGAGGCCTGTGGCATCTGAAAGCAACGTTATCCATAGGCCACTGATTTACAGTCAAAATCTGTTCTGGAAAAAGCTAGGATTCCTTTAAAGTGTATTAGGAATTGTTCAATGAGAAAGTTAGTAATGGAAAACAAACTTTCCCAAAGAACAGTTTGTCTTTTACTACTGAATCTCCCTTGTCATCTGCAGGTCCATGATGTGTGTCCTTGAATTGCATAGAACTAGCCACTTCCCTCTAAAATTTTGCATAGATTGTATTCACAGTGTTCTTTTATTCATACATTAACAATAATCTAAATTAATATTTTTATGTGAGATGGAGAGAGAGTGAAAGAGATGCAAGCTTTGTTTGCTCTACCGGCAATTAAATTCTAAATTGTAATTGATGCTAATATCTAGCTATTATTTTATCTGACGTATTATTTTCTCCTCCATATTACAGAGGGTAGCATTATAGAAAATTAAAAGAAAACAAAAGACCACCAACAAATTCTAGGAGATGATTAAAAAAAAAGACCAAGTATATTTATATTACAATAGCATTTCAATAGCTATTAATATTGAAAGCTATTCTTTCAATAGCATTTCTTCTTAAGCTTCTAAAAGATCTCTCATACTGCCCTTTTTATGTTCTGTTCAAATAGGTGGTGTTAGTAAAGCATTGGGCCTTTCATTGCCTTAAGGGCCCTAGCAAATGCCAGATGATGCCATCATAGAACATGACTCTACTCACTATCACTCATGCCCTCATGACCTCCCGTTTGGACTATTGCAACATGCTCTACATGGGGCTGCCCTTGAAGAGCATTCGGAAGCTTCAGCTGGTACAGAATGCATCTCCCCAGGTTGTAAATAGTGTTGGTTACTCGGCACATGTAACACCACTGCTTCGGGAGCTGCACTGGTTGCTGGTGTGTTTCTGGGTGCAATTCAAGGTGCTCGTTGTCACCTATAAAGCCCTTCATGGTTACCTCAGGGACCATCTTTTCCCAGTTGTTTCTACCCATCCAATTCAGTCCGGCAGGTTGTGCATGCTCCGGGTCCTGTCAGCCAAGGAATGTTGGCTGGTGGGGACCAGGAGACGTGCCTTTTCTGCTGTGGCTCCTGCCCTCTGGAACATCCTCCCTCCTGAGATTAGGATGGCCCCAACCCTTTTGGCTTTTCCAAAGGCCTTGAAGACCTGGCTTTATGCCTGGGCGTGGGGCCTCGAGTGTGTGAAGGGCCCCGTTTCATGGTTGTGCTGATACTGACGGTTTTTTAAGATCTCTTGGCTGCATTTATATTTATATTTACTTTTTTGTACTGTTTTAAATGTTGGCTGTTTTTATTGTTGTTAGCTGCCCAGAGTCACTAATCTGAGATGGGCAGCTATATAAATTGAATAAATAAATAAATGACACTGAAACCAAAGGACTATGTCAAACTTGAGAAAAGGCCATAGCCTCTGAGACCACTCTTAATCTATGTAAGAACAGCCTATAATTTGATTCATTACAAAGCAGCCATCTATGTTCCTATTCTGACCTTGTGCTCAATATACTAAACTGTACAAAATGTTTTGAGTGAAACCCTGTAATATCCTATTCCAATACTTTTTGACCTTACTGCTTCTTTGCAGAAGTGAGTGGTTCCATTCCATGTGCCTTGAAGGAAGCAGTGGTCCATCCCTTCCTCAAGAGGTCCTCACTGGACCTAGAAGTACTGGACAAATTTCAATCAGTCTCCAATTATTCTGTTTTGGTAAGCCAAGGTAGTTGGCTTACAGCTTCAAAGGGCTCTGGAGGAAGCGGATTATACGGACCTTTTACAGTCGGGTTTCAGGTGGGGATATAGTACTAAGCCCACATTGTTTGCACTTGTGGATGACCTCTGGTGGCCCTGAGACGGGAGTACTGTATTCATCCTGGCCCTCCTTGATCTCTGAGCAGCTTTTGATACCATCAATAATAGTATCTTTCTGGCTGGCGAAGGGGGCTAAGTATTGGGAGTGGGGGGCATGGTTCTTTAATGGTTCTCCTCCTTCCTCCAGGACTAGTTCCAGTCAGTGTTGGTGCAGGGAGAGGTCTAGGTACTAAGATTTCTAACAACACAGTGCACTAAGATTTATAACAACAACATAATAAAAAGGGTAAAAAAACCCTTCACAGTACTGGAAGTTCTATCCAATACGTATCTAACACATAAATATCCATAATAGCTGAATGATCCCCCTGTCCCTCTATCCTCTTCCTACTTTTTGTTGTCCTTGCAAGTAGGGACGTACTTTTAACTTAATATTTCTTCTTAGAAATTTAAAATACCTAGTAGAATATCTGCTTGAAAAATGAATATTGAGGGTTGAGGCAATGTTGATGCAAGAGGAACCTCAGCTGGCAGCTAAAGATGAGATGTATCAAATATCCTTAATTTTTTTTCTAAAAAGAGTAATTTTAAAGCAAATGATCTTCATGATTAAGCCTTTCTTTTAGAATCATAGGAATCACAACAGTTCTAACAATTTTAAAAAATTAGATGTAAAAATAGCACTAATGAAAAGTTGATCAACAAATGCTATCTATAAAATGTTGAACAAATATCATGCTTCCAAAGATTTGTGCTGTCTGTCCATGATCAGTAATGTATGATAGATTTTTTAATACTTTTTAACTGGGTATTTTACAATTACCATTCTTAGCTCTCATGATGCTTGAACTTCCAGAGATCCCTCTTTTTTAGTACTGAAAGATGTATTTACTCATATACAAAGAAAAAAAAAGCCATATAATCTGAGGGATTATTCAATTAAAATTTTAGTATTTAACTGCTAGAGGACAAGTTTAATTGTTACATTTTTATAGCTAATGCTGAGTTAATGACACACTTGGCTAATTTTTAGGTGATCTTGGTTTTGATCTGTTATTAGGATAATGAAAGCTTAACTATTTCAAGCTAAAGGTTGTATTAACTAATTTAGAGGAGTGCAGGGAATTCTTGATTGTTTCTTCCTTTTAGAAAATTATCCTTTCAAATATAACACCTTTATTCATGAAAAACAATTTAACATTTAAAAACAAATCTAACAGTATTCGTTGTTTAAATAGATCACAGTTATCTATGACACATTTTTATAAAATAAAATCTTTTAGAAGCATAAATATTTTTTAAAGTAACATGCATAGAATTTAGGTAATATTTTAGGTTCAAATACTCTGTCCAGCTTCTTGCCATATACCATTCCAGATTTCCATACTCCTATGCCAACTGAATTCTCAGTGAGCAGCAGAATTGAGATACATAATATAAACCATTTCTAAAAGCACTCTCCATTTCAGCGTAGAGTGTACGAAGGGCTGCTATTGGTCAAACCTAGTGTTTCCTTGAGTTTGTATGGATATGGGGTTCTTGTTCAGCATGCAACAGCATTTATAAATTATCTTACTTTTTACACAGTACTTTAAAAGGGCATATACAGTTAATTTTGATTGGGAGGAGATGGGCGGGGACAAGTTTAATAAATAAAATAAAATAAATAAATCTAGAGGCAATGTGTGTGTGTGTGTGTGTGTGTGTATACACCCACACACATATAACATGCCTTTTATTGTAGAAACAATATGTCTACTCAGAAGTAAGTCCCACAGAGTTCAGTGAAACTTTCTCCAGTTCATTTAGCACAGGATTGCAAGAAGACTCAATAATGTAATCTGTTAATGCACATACAAAAATAATTCTGCAAATGCTGATATTGAATAAGCATATTGGGAAGCCTATAATCATGTTTCCTGTACACATCAGCCATTTTTATAATGTTCTCCACTTTTTTTTTTGCACACATGGTGTCTTTACATTCTTCTAGGGGTGAAAAGAAAGCTTATCTACAAACTGCTCCTGCCCAGGTGGAAGAATTTTTACATGATCCCAACCATGTCAGCAAGGTCTCATCAGCAAAGTTCTTTATTTTGGAAACAGCATTTTGCCAGGAAGGAACTGGCTTTTCTAGAGATATTATTAACATTAAACTACAAGAAAGCACTCTCTCCTGGTGCTTTCAGTATATGTTTATGATCACATTGCTGAGTGATAACAGCTAGTTTCAGACCTAACTCTGTGTAATCTATAATTAGAATGATAATGAAAGCTATTTTCCATGGTGCATTACTTTATACCTATCAGACCTAGATATCATCTGCCACTTTATTGCTCAATCACTTTGTGAGGTTCTTCTGCAACTTTCTATGATGTGTTTTGGATTTCACATAGAATTTGTATATTTTCTATAGAAAATAGGAAGGCTACCTAACAGCATGTTAAACATGCCTCAGATCTACAGGGCATCTTATTTTTTCCCATCTATCCAGCAGCAGAAATGACATTTATATTCTGAGTTTTGGATGACAAACAGGCATTTTCTTCTGCCTCCCTCCTCTGGATCAGGATTAATTAAAAAAAAAAAAATCTGAAAATACTTTAGCACAATAAAAGGGGAATCCTTTTATAGGAGTAGGCTTTATAATGACTGCACATTATAAAAGAGGAATTCCCAGAACAAAGCTTGCAGCCATTTCAGCTGAGACTGTACAGTAATTCTTGGACTGTTGTCTGTATGAGATGGGATATGCCTACCTGTGAATAAGTTATGTGGACATAGAGGAGAGCTAACTCTATCAGAGCGGGCCAAAGCAATCTGTGTCAGACAGTACCATCAGGGATGGTTAAATGAAAACAAATATTAATATCTGGTTAGTGCAATTAGACCTTTTAATGCAGCCTACCCCAACCCGAGGTCCTTCAGATGTGCTGGACAACCACTTCCATTACCCTCAGCCAGCATGACAATGGTAGAAGGCCATGCACTTTAAGAAGGCTATTGTAAAGTGTTGACTGCAGGGTAGGCCTGGAGGTGTTGTTGTAATATGGGTTCCATTTCAGATCAGTAGACTACCTTGTCGGAATACTGGGCAAGACTACATTTCAATAATCCATGGAGCAATTTTACTAGGTGAAAGTAAAATTTAGTGAACCTGCATTTTTTTAAAGTATAATTCAGTGCCAGTTGTGCTACTAGAACAAGGGAAATATTAATGTTGATTGGAAGCCCTCTGGACAAGGAAACAGATATCACTGGACCTAGAAAGAAGACGCAAGAGCATCTATCCCATTCCAAGTTGATAGTAGCAAAGAGAAGCAGAATGGGGCATTGAACTCATCACATGAACCTCAGAGCAATTGCTTTTGCAGTTGCTTTCTGTCATATACATTCTTTCCTAGCACAATTAGTACAACAACCCTTTCCCCTGTATTTGCTCCAGAGTCTGTGTGTCAAGTCCAACACCTGCTGCATCCCTTGCTCCTCTTTGACACTGTCCTGCTTGTTAGTTTTTTGTAGAAAAAGGTTGAAGATCAGCCACAGGGCTTGTTTTCGTCTGCAGAAAAGCTCTGAAGATAATTGCCATCCCACCCTCCATGGTGATTACTTAAGAAAGTTTACTAATTGTGAGCTTTTAAGTTGCTTTATATGATGGAGATCCATATACAGAAACATTTAAGAAGAAAAATCTTCCTTTTACATAAACTTTTTCCTCAAGAAGATAGGGAGAGAGCCAAAATGTGGGAGTGGGGGAGTGACATGGCATTAAAAGCAACCTTTCTTTCAGACACACATCACCTTCACAATCCTTTTATCTTCTTTTCCTATCTATTTACTTTCATTCATTTATAAACAAACACCAGCTATGGTCTTGCCCAGTTTGGTATAGTTCTATAAAGTTGTGGTAACCTGCACTGCACCTGAACATGAACACTTTACACAAAATTGTATCTTTTTAAAAATATACTCTCTCTTTGGAAACGGAATTCCTCTTTTTTGATGTTCTGTAAAGAGCCCAAATGTTTTCTAGGAATGGATGTGTAGGCGATCTGGCTGTGACATCTGTCACCCCATTGATCACCAGGGTTGATTTGGCTGATCTGACTGGCTAGGCAGGTGTCCCCTTCCTCCCTCACCGCTCTACGTGTGTCCTTCCTGAAGCTGCATGCTTGGTGGAAGAGGACGACCATCCCAGATTGAAGGAGTGCACTGATCTTCAGTCAAGTATACGATAGCTGCGCTCCTCTGCTAGAACCTCCAAACAAGCTTTCTAGATAGCTCCTATGTCTCCCAGTTATAAATTGGGAATGATTATGAATTTCTAGTGAAAGAAAATTTAAAGCTTTGATGGGAATTCCATCCCATTATCTAGCTTATCACTCTCACACACACATCCCAGTATTTTTTTCAGGATATGTAACCTAAGAAATTCTTCCTTACACTTTTGTTCTATCATTTATGGCAATACCAAACAAAGCTGTGGTCCTGACACAACAGCTTTTAATGGTCTTGGCAGATGAGCCACATTCTTAACATCAAAGCTACTGGGAAGAAAAGCAAGTAATGAGCTCTCTTCCAGCTTTTGCAGAGTTCACATCTGCTGAGGACAATGTTAGTGGAGTAAGGGTCGGATATCTTTCCCTAAGTTTTAAATTCAAAACCACCCAGTTACTCAGTAAAGTAACAGACAGACAGGGCAATCCTAAAGCATCTCTCAGAGTGGTCTAGTATCAGGGGCACCAAAATGTTCAGAGCTCTGTCAGCAGCAGATTGGCAGGGGAGAAATGAAAGTGGAGAGACATTTCTGTCTCTCTGCCCTTCCTAGTTTTTTAATAAGTCTTCCTCATATCACAATCAATGGTCTAAATTTCTCCCAGAGCTGGAAGTCTGATGGAAGGCTAGACCCTGGATCTTTGAAACAGTGTCTTCTGCTTTTTCCTGACGGTGAAGTTCCCAACATCAGAAAAATCAGCCTAGGAGACTGTCAGAAGTGGGGTTCTACATCTGTGGATTATAAGATTGCAGCCTTAATGAGTCACGACTGCTATACTGTTGAAGCTTAATATTATATTCATCAAAGACTGCATTAGAAATGGAGATCCTTTCTCTCCAAAGCAGCCAAAGCTGGCTCTGATCCCTGACACAATGCTGCAGCAGCTGAAGGATGAACTGCTGCCTGCTTGAGTACCCTTAACTCTATAAGTTCTAGCTTATAAAGCTGCTGCTCAGAAGCACTTGCTGTCTGTTGCCTTCAGGTCAGTGACTTTATACAAGAAAATAGTCCTGTGTTGCCTTTGAAACCGCCCCTCTTTGCTTCTTCCTCACCAATGAAACATGCAATGCTCTCTGTGTAGGAAGAGCTTATTTTAGCAGTCTGCTTTTACAACACAGTGGGATAAGAAAGTATTAAAAAGCCTTATTCTAAAGTTTAAACGATGACAAGGAATGTTACTTTTTAAGAACTTAGCTGTAAAATTACTAGCCAGATCAATGAAAACCATCCTTTTTATACATAACAGAATGCTCACTCCTGATTTTTACATACACACACATTACTGTATACACATATATATTACATACACACACACACACACACACATAAAATACATACAGGTAGTCCTTGTTTAGTGATGACAACTGAGACCGACAACTCAGTCGTTAAGCAAAACAGTTGCTAAATGAAACCATGACTATGCTTATGGTCTTACCTCAGCTTTTCTTTGCTTTACAGACCTGTGAAGGTCATAAATGCGACGATTGGTCGTAAAGTTACTTTTTCATCATTGCCATAACTGCAAACAGTCACTAAACCAGGCAGTTGCTAAACAAGGACTACCTGTATGTGTGTGTGTGTATGTGTGGGGTGTGTGTGTGTGTGTGTATTCCATTCATCAAAATCCCATTTTTAAATCAAACCATCCATCCAGGATACATCACACACACTTTTATATATTCAGAGCATTAGAATGCTACTTCTGACAGGGTTGCCTTTACCTAATCAGTTTGGGAACTTTGTCTATATTTTAGATTTTCATGTTATGTGTTCTGTAAATTGACCTGAGTTCAAGGAAGTACACAGTAGATAACCCCCATAATGAAATAAACAGACAATGACATCTTAGCAGATAATAATGCCAGTATTACCTCACCCAGCTGTGCCTCATAAGGGTCCTTTTGTACCCAGGACTGACACAAGACATTTGGGTGTCTGAACAGTGTAGTAGCAGCTGGTTGCTGGATCTACTCACTGCAAGTGGCATCTTACCCAAAGCCAGCCAAATTATTTTTGCATATGAGGCAGAAAGCACCCCATGTACTCTACACTTTTCCTTGGCAGTAAAAATATCATGTTAACCAATACATAACAAATGATATGCGGTCTATGCCAGCCGATTCCCTTGACGTAATATAAGCGCTGCCCTGTTTTTATCTCATTTCAGATACAGTGCTATGAGTAGCAACTTTTCACGCTCTTCCATAATGTGATTTTGAAAATTCTGCTTTTGACACTTAGCCAGAAATAGCAGGAAATGGATTTCTTTAAAACAACTTGACAATGTGAGACCTTGCTGCATAGTCAATATAGGCTGAAATCGTATGCATAGAATGCTTTGCAATTGTATCTAGTCCCCTGGGAAGCACAGATTGGAAACAGAACTTGTCTTGGAAAACTTTCTGAGGAGCTTGTTGCTTTGCACCTTTTCATAGTGCTAACCCAAACAGCCTTTCTGACAGCAATGTAACAGACCAAACCAAATAAGCAAACCAAATTCTTCCATTCAAGGCCCATTTCCCTCACTTGTGTCCCCCAAAGATAAACAAGAAAAATAATTACCCCAAAGCATTCCTGTGAGTAAAGGCCCAGATGTACAGTCACAAAGCCAGATCGATAGACAGGCGGAAAGAAAACAGAAAAGATCAGGAAATGGGCCATCAGCAGAGAGCAAAGGAACAAGGAGACTGTTGGAAGAAGATTTGCATCTGAAAAGAGCAATAACCTCATCTCACAGCCTTGATATCCTGGCATTCCATTAATTTTTCCATCCCAGAACCCACCTTGCTTCTCTCATTTTTATTTTAGTTAACAAGAACCATTTCATATATTATATTTTTGTTGTTATATGTATGTTTAAAATGCTTAATGTGATGGTGACAAACAGGTGCTTGCAAACCCAGATATACACATGCATTCATCAGGAGGTGTGACTGGCTCTAATTCCTTGATTTTCAAAGCAGCAGTTGCTGCTTGGCACCATTAATTAGTAAAAACAAACAAACAACAACTGTAGGAAATCCTAATCTCTCTAATTAAGTTCAATTTGGCCCTAAGTGACAGGTGAAACGGTCCTTAGCATCTTTCCAAGTGGAAAATTATTTTAGGTACCTTGGTGCAATTATGAGTTTGAATGCAGGGCAGTCAAGAGGAAACATGCTGGTTACCATTTGTTCAAACTACATGGCATAGTAGTTGTTCAGATTTGCAGACAAGGGCAATTAACATCCCTTGGAAGGAAGTGGCTCTGGGAAGAAATGTTTGAGCTACTTCTTTGATCCAAACTGCACCTTCTTGAAATCCAGCTTTCAGGGTTTTATTGCACACTTTACAACACTCTGCAATTTAGACCCACATTCATTCTATGGATTTAAAGTTGTTTATTTCCTATGGTTTTCACTCAAGATACCCAGAGCACTGGCTTCTACAGGAAGGGCCATGGATCATAACACAGAATTCTCCAAGTCTTACAAAATGTCAGTCCTAAGGGATTCTTGAAGATAAACCATGAGGTTCAAACATATTTTAAAGAACTTGGTAGCGTACCTGAATACCAGAATTAAAAAAGAGATGAAGTTATATAGATTGACTGGGTTTTGGACACTTTGGTCTTACCTACTGTTGTGATGCCAGCCTGCATTCATATGAATGACTACCAGCTTCCCAGACTGGAAATGTACATTCCTTCATCTCAGGCAGAATCAACACTGGGGGGAAGTATGACTTCTGTCACATAAAGAAAAGGCAGATGGCCTGGCCCCTCTCTCTCCTGGATAGAAAAAAGCCTGGTTCTTTTACAATCAGAGGCATCGCTCCAGAGAACCAGAGAAAGAAGTTGCTGCACATGGGATGGGGTTTACCATTTCTTGAGTAACTCTGATAAACATCTGGAATTATTCCCAAAGGCTAGGGGAGGTCTAGGGAAAGGAGGCAGAGGGCTTTAGTTCAGAAGTCAATTTACCTCTAAGAATTTAGTAAATCTTTACCAAAACTGGGTTAAATTTGTATTTCTTTTGTCTCTGTGTGCTTAAGACCAATATTCTTCACATCTTTGTACAAGCTCAGTGATAGCTTATACTTTAGCCTTTTATGAATATATCGGGTTGTGCATGAAGATAATTCCCTTCTTTCAAATCTCTTGAGATCATTACTTTTCCCTGAGATATTCTTTGAGCTCTGTAAAACTTGGAGTGTGGAGAAAAATGTAATAAGTCAGTGCTGTCTTGTGGACTTTTTTTTTTTTTTTGGTTTAACCTATTTGCCAGATGTTGTGTATTATAAACTGGGTAGCTCTATACTCTAGCTCTTGCAATATTGCATAGTTACATTTTTAAGATTTTAAAATTAAAAAGTGATTTTATATGTTTCTTTTTTTAATTTTAATTTTCTTTATCTCTTGTGAGATGAATCAACAAAGGATAGGAAGGGCTGGTGCACATCTCAAGGCTATACAGTGTCCCCTTGGAAGATAGGTAATGGCAAGTGGAACCCCCGAGCCTCTACTCCAGACCCAGAATATGAAGACCCAGAAGGTTTCTGGGAGAGGAAGTTTGAGACCATACCACCTTATGACTCAGCTCTGCTTGCCACAGATGTATGTCCAACGGAATGGAAATCCTAAACAGGTTGATTTTTAATACATATATGCATCCCTATTATGTTATCCACTTTTGAGGTAAGCAAAGCTATAATATGCATTTTAAAGGTCTGCAACCCTAAAAGGTGGGATTTTCTTGTGTTGTAAAGTGAATGAATGATATAATTTCAAAGTTCACATTGTATGTGCAGCCATACTCATCTGGTAAGAATAAGTCTAAAAATCAGGCCACAAAACACTCGGGTCAGTCAAGATTAGTATTTTCTTCATATGTCTGAATTCCTGTGTCTTCAGTCATGCCTTTTTACAATCCACCCATTTGGCTAGTATTTTTTTCTATTGAATGAAATATATTTCCTTGTATTTAATCATTATAAAAATCTCTGTGGTTAAGTCTCAGACAGTGAAGGAAACAAGCATGCTCTTTTAAGTGACATAATCTTTTTTTGAAGTACCAGCCAAGGAAGTTCTGGACATTGGTAGCATGGTCCTGATGTATGTAAAATGATCTGAACCCAGCATAAAAATGCAGGTACTTACGCCAAGGCAAAGGCCATCAGTGCTCCAACAACCACAATGAAATCCAGGATGTTCCAAAGGTCCCGAAAATAAGAGCCATCTTGCAGTATTAATCCCTGATCAATCATCTGAAGAAAGACAAGGGCAAGTTCTTATACTTACGCTCTTAAGAACAGAAGAGATAGTAATCTTATATAACCTAAGCCCCATTTTCTGATGATGATCTCTTTATAAGCCCCATTACTGAGACTGTAGTAAGCTATAAGCAAATACATATGGACAAAGATATTACACTGAAGGCTTAAGAGGTATTTCCTGCTGCTGCTGGGGTTGTGGGACAGGGATGTAACGATACAGATTTTTATAATTGCATTTTAAAATTAGAAAATAAACAGGTGCCATTATAGGTTTGCTTAGGGAGTTAATTCTGTCAGATTTTTTACACTACAACTGAATCAGCAGCAGTATCACCACAAGAGGGCATGTCAGACTGACCAAAGCAGCATTGTGGTATTGTAACACAACTCCCACTCCTTTTTTACATGTGTTACAACATTGCATGCACGCCCAAAAAGGATGGAGCTTGGACTGCCCTGCTTTGTCATCGTTCTGACAAAAGCAGCAAGATAAAAGGGATAAAAGGGTTAGTTTGGGTAGGCCTGCTGTGGCACTAGAACTTGCCTAACTAGCTTATGCTAGATATATATCCAAGAAGTGAGAGCTAGTGATTCCTTCTAGTTATATGACAAAATGAAAAAGCAGTTTGGGGCAAATTTCTAGAAAATCTATTTATAAGCTGTTTATCAACATGGTGATCAAAATGGAAATGAAATCTATTCAGCTAACTACTGACCTATCAGCTGCTGAAAGGGAGGTCTGTTTGTTGTCCTGCAGAAGGCTTTTTCACACCATATAATATCTATTACTTGGATAATATAGTTAGTGTGTCTAGTGATTAAGGCAATGTTTCTCAACCTTGGTAACTTTAAGATGGGTGAACTTCAACTCCCAGATTCCCCAGCCAGCATGGCTGGCTGGGTAATTCTGGGAGCTGAAATTCACCTGTCTTAAAGTTGCCAAGGTTGAGAAACACTGGATTAAGGTGTTGAACTAGGACTGAAAAGACTCAGGTTAAGTCCAGTTTCCATTATGTAAGCTCAAAGGATGATTCTTTCAGGGCCAGTAACTATCTTTTAGCCCAACTGGCCTCACTGGATTGTTGTGAGGAAAAATTGAGGGAGAAAGTGCTGTGTACACTGCCTTAAGCTCCTGGAGGCAAGGTGAGAGATAACTCAAATAAAAAACATAAACAGAATAAAAAAGTTATGCTTCATTATAGGAGCTTTGAATAAAAAGGCTTGGCGCCTTTCAGTTCTATTAGAATTTATTTGAAAAAAAATCAGAATGACAATTTTGCTTCCTAACACTGTGTCTTCTTTTAGAAACTCTGTTCAGTAGGAGTGACATCTTAGACATGATAGGGACGTGCAAAAAATTCTGCTAAAATAAGTCAGATTTTCTCTTTCTGCTTAAGAAACTGTTTTATATTCTGTTCCCACAGAGGCCAACACTTGCCACCCACAAAGAGGAAGTTACTGGTTTTGTCACTGTAAACTGAGATTGCACTAACATCTCAGCTACTGCTTCTCCCATCTTGCCTGATGTTGTCAGACTCAGTTAACTGCTGAGAAAATTAGCTTGGTCTTGGATAATTCTACCTTTCTAATAGAAAACTTTTTACTGTTATCTTTTTGTCTGCAGTACTTTGCAATAACTTAGAGTGGGCTTCACGCATCATTCTTTGACATACCAAGAACTGGAAACAGGTGAGGGAGAGAATCAGAAACAGCCAAGGAAAGACAAACTGCAGAAGAAGGGTTAGCCATATTGCTTTCTTGTAATGACAACATTTTCCAGCAGGAAAGAGAAGTTTCTAGAGCAGTGTTCTATAACCTGGTACCCTTCAGATGTGTTGGATTACAACTCCCAAAATTCCTGTTTTGTTGAAAAGGTTGTAATAGGTCTCAAGGGTCATCTCGCCCCACTTCCAAAAAGATCAGAGTGATGGATTGACCTAATAACTTCTTCATTTATTGGAATTATATTTCACTGAGGCTATTAAAAATATTTAGTAACAACCCTGAGAAAACCTCTCAGCTTCCAGCAAGTGGCAGCATAAAGAAAACTCAAGCATGACTTTAACTACAAGGCACTGAATGAAGCAAGTGGCCAAAGGAGAAATTGTTTTCAGAAATGCTGGGTCTTAATAAATCTAGGCATTCTTGAGAATTTATTTGGATGATCTTCGTTTTCCTGAAAAAAGAGGATGAAGCTCTGTGTATGAATATGAAACCCACTGTCTTCCAGTTGACTCAGGAAAACACTCTTTGCTTCTCACTTACCTTAATAACCATCTCAAAGGTGAAGACGCCAGTGAAAACATAGTCAAAATACCTCAGGACCTGCAAAAATGAATGAAAAATATATTTCTCATGAGAAGGCTCAGTTGTTTAAAAAGGTACTGTGCTCTGCATGTGGATTGAACTGTGTATGTAGAAAAGGAAAGAGGAACTATGGTTTTGAATAGTCTTTCATGGAGAAAATATTGTGGGAGAAATGAATGGCATTACATGTAAGGCCAGCAAAACTACAGAAATGAAAACACTCAACCTTGAAATGTTTGTTAAAAATGTGCCACCATTGGCAATGTTTTTCTATGACTACACAGTAGTGTCATATTGTCCTTTGGCATCTCTACTGTGAAAATCTGGTATATTTTGCACTGGAAATTAGAGTTGAAATCCAGTTTAATTTTAATTTTGAAGTGATGCGTGATCCTTTTCTATTTTATGGGTATAAAACAAAATCCTCTTCTTGCAAAGCTTCACTACATCATAGATTTTTAAAATCTAAAATCACTACGATTATACTGATATAAGCCATTTGCTTAAAATATTTATTGACTGTATTAAATAATTTTAGTATGCCATTGTATATGCTCACTTATGCAAGAATAAGTCCAAAAACAGTGGACTAATTTCCGATTAAATATGTTTTATTGTGAGGTTTATTACTATTACTACTATATTACTATTACTATTATATCCCACTTTTTATATTATTGTTACTGTTATTACTAGTTTATTATTTGTATGTCATCTTCAGGAGTTTTCCCTAAAGGGGTATTTAGAACTCTTTTAAATAAATAAAAAAAATTGAATAGGATTACACAGGCAATAATATAAATAATGCTTGCTAGAGCTGATGTCTTTAACACGACTAGCAAACGGTTTAGCACTTTTAATTGTTTTGTTTTGAATGGAATTATTCTCATTAAGAACACACGTTTAACAAGACTTTTGAAATTAATAATATTGTCCAGAGTGCAATTTATTAGAAATAACTCCTCCTTGGCCCCTCTCTGCCATGGAATGCAGACTAAAGCCACATGAAACCCTTGGTTCAAGGCTGAAGCAAGAAGAGGCTGGTGGTAATAAGATTTAAAAAAAAATGGCCAAGGTGGGAGAAAAAAAAATGAAAGCAGGCTTTCTCCTGTACTTAATACTACAGATACTTGGAGGTGATTATACCAAGATGATGGGCAGTAGTAATACTGTATCTGTTTGCCACATTATCAAATGTAAACTACTGTTAAAAATGAAAGTTACAGAATCTGGTTTAGAAGTTGGCAACCTCAATTGTCAGGTTGGACAGCAGTTTCTACTGTTTGGCTGTACCTTAAGCTTTGTGGACTTTCTGTTATGTCTACTCTGGTCTATTTCCTGTCTGCCAATAGCATTTTGCCATACCAGCAAAACGATGGTATCAGATAGAGCAGACTAAAAGACCACATAGTCCAGTACTCTCTTTCTTCAGGGGCCAGCCAGATGCTTGCAGGAATCACATAAGCAGGATCTGAATGCAACTGCACCCTCCTGCCCATGTTCCCAACAATTGGAATTCAGAGGCATGTTTCCACCTATGTCCTGGCACTCTCTCTGACACCATCCTGCAGTTATTACACAGGCATTAGCTGGAACCGCTGGAAATGTGGCCTACACAAGCAACATGCATATCCTTGGAGGCCCACTTTTCATCAAACTGAGAAACGCAGCTGTTTTAAAAAGTCTGGTTCTCCCTGTGTCTAGGAACAGAAGATCTAAAAGCCACTATTTTAGAAATCAGTATTGCTGTGCCTTCCCAATGTCTACATAAAACAACTGGCAGTAACAGTAACATACCTCCTCCAAGCTAATTTGCCACTCACACTGGTTAACTAATTATTGCCTTTGGGACTAGAGAAATCTATTCATCAAATTGGAGATTGGAAACTAAGAGTAAGCATTAATGGCCTCAGCAATCCAAATGTTACTTTTTAATGTGTAAAATGAGGCAAGTCAGATGTTCTAAACTCCTGCAGCATAGGAAGTATAAATAAGCACAATTCCCTCCCCTGCCCATTTTAAACTTCCCATTCCCAATTCTATTTCCTCTTTCTTGCTTTTTTGGTTCTCTTTCTCTCCTTTCCATCAGTTCTTAATGGGCTCTTCTGAATAGTTTGAGTGAATTCCTTTGTTGTTAAGTTCTCGTTTTCTCCTGATTCAAGAACAAAGTGGGGCTCATTTTATACACAGCCACCCAAAGGAGTGGACCCTGCTCCCTGTAAGATGAGAGATAGGTGTATCAGGTGAAACTCTCAGATGTTAATTATGGTTAATGAGTCATTGCTTGATAGGCTGGGCAACCAGAAAGCCAGTCCTTGTTTAATACCAACCATCTTCTATATTTTTCACTTCTGTGCTTGGCTCTTCCTATCCTCCAGCTGGGTTTAACAACTACAAAATACTGTTAGGCAATTTCATTTTTTCCACTGATGGTAGAAAGATTCTTGTCCATTAATGTCTCAATATGTAATTTATATGGCTGCCCAGAATCACTTGTTGAGATGGGCGGCCATATAAATTGAATGAATGAATAAATAAATAAACAAATAAATATTTTATCTTTTTCATTTCATGACCAGCTTTTTCATTGGTCATATTTTATGTCTATAGATTTCAGCAAGGTCTTTAAATTGTTGAGGTCAATCATCTTTCCCCAAAATGGCTTGTTATGGCAGTATGCAATTACTTCCTTTCAACATTTGGTGGTATGTACAGCTGTTCCAAATCTTAATTCCCAAGGACGTTGGTTTTGTGATGAAGTCCAACCTAAGCCACCATAGGCCAGAAGACTGGATGGCAAACTTGTGCTATTGCGGAAGCAAGTAACTACTTGGGGAAGGAAATAACTATGACTAGCTCTATCCATAGAATAACACCCTGGGGAATACATCCCTCTTCACCACTGAAAAAAGAAGCTTCTATACTTCTTGCTATGAAGCAAAATTACACAATCAGTAGAATCAAGTATTACAGTTTTTCGTGATCTAAAGTATTCAGAGTACAGAATTGCATGTTTGACTCCCCCACCCCTTATAATTAAACAAATTCTTTGCATATGAAGAACACTAGACTATTAGGAAAATAGATAGGACAAAGTCTCTCTCTCTCTCTCTCTCTCATATGCTAAGGGAGAATTCAAACATGTAAGCCCCAGATGAAGTCCAAAATAGTAAAGCAAGCAAGAGATGAAACGTGTATCTTCTGAGCATGTGGCTCAGTTCTGCAGTGAATTATAAAGTAGATATATAGATGCAGAACATGAATCCATTTACACTAAGACATTACAGCAAACCACAATTGTCAAGAAACTGAGTAATCACTTTATTTCTCTCTGAGTTGGTCAGGACAGGATCCTCTGCTGCCAAGGCGATGCTGCTTGCTGCAATCACAAGAAGGATACACATCTCAAAGTAGCGCAGATTGACAATGTAGTGGCAAGCTCTTCGGATTCTGTCAAAGAAACCACAAATCCGTGCAACAGCCGTAGTGTTAAACAGAATTCTGATCATTTAAAATGGAGGCATTTATGTAACAATTATATAGCATGCTCACATATCTCCCTAGTCTTATAACAATCCTATAAATCAGAAATGGACGACTTCATCTGCCTCTCTAGATGACAGCTAGATTAAAAAAAATATATAAACAAACCTTTCAACATAGGGTGGAATATAAGGGGTGCTGTAAATCTTTCAATTCTATACTACCAGTTTCTTAAAAATAATAATAATAATAAAAAATCTATATTAGATATGCAGAACCTTTGGCCAGATGTATTCTGGTCTATTTGCACAAGAATGGTAACAGGATGGTAAAAAAAAGTGTCACAAACCCTAATTTTTGGTATGGCACAAATTCCACCACAGAGTCCCCTAAAGCTTTGGACAATTTGATCTCTACGTGAAAGTGTTAAATAGATGGAATTCTGCTTTTGTTTTTCCCCCTGTGAAAGAATTTTTCTCATATAATCCTTTTTATTAAAATAGTATGACTGATGAAAACTAGTCAGTGTCATTATCATCCAACTATGAGTTGTTAAGAAGGTGGTTTTAGCCACTAGATAATTCTGATTTGCTAGCTAAGATCCAGAACATCAGGTATGAAACACTTTGCTTGATTGGCAAAGCAACAGTCTCCTCCCAAAAGCCAACTTTTCATTATCCTTCTAATTTTATAAACCTGAGGATGTTGCTTGGAAAATAAGAAAAAAAGCAGTAACACCAAGGAGGGGTAGGAGATTTCTCCTTTGTAGCAGACAGGAATCCTTTCCCTTTTCCATTATGTTCTTCTTCTACCTTTAGCGACCCCTTGCTGTGGGACCTCCTGCAGGAGTTTCTATGAACTGATTTACAGTAGGTGCACAATCAATTTATGCAGGGTGTAGATGCGATGTTTGGGCCTGTGACTCATATAACTCCATACACCCTGGCGTTTGCTGCATATAGTAGATACCCATGGCAGGGGAAAATGGTTAGCAACAGGGCAAGCTATATTTTACAAGAGCTTGCTTGGCATTATTGAACTTCCTGTGTGGAACATGTGATAACATTCCAAAAAATGTGGTTTCCTGACATAAAGACCAACATATTAAGCAGTTTTATATTATATATTAAAGAAAACTAATGGAATATCTCTCACGGGTTTGTGGTGCTGAAAATAAACATGGAGCTATGTGGCACCATTGGTTTGCCTGTCTCAGAGCTCTTCTCCTTTTTCCGTTTTTTATTCTTCTTCTCTGCCTCCACCTCCTCCTCTTCCTTTGTTTCTGCCTCCTTCAATGGACTGGCCTCTCCATCTGTCTTGTTGCTAACTGTAAAATGAACAAATCTTGTTAGTCCTCTGGCTGAGAAGAAGCATGCAGTGAACTAAGCATTTGATAGCAGGGCCCATGGAAAATGGAAAAGAATGGACACACACACACACACACACACACACACAGAGACAGAAATTGGTATAGGTAGGGAAGGAATGACAAAAAGCAGACAGAGTGCCCAATATTACACATGGGAATGAATATGAAAAGGATAGAAGCCCTTGTAGACCGATGATCAGAAAATAGCACAGACATGGAAGACTCATTACACAAAAGGAGAAGAAATACTCCATGCCGAACAACTGCAAAGTTCAGTCCCGTGTAGCACGGCTGTGTGCACACTGTTTTAAAAAGATGACATCCTGCACACTAACAATTCAAATTATGGGCCAGGAAAAGTAAATTCTGCAAACTGTAATTTGCATAATTTAACCTTCAGCTGTCGCTGTTTCATATAACTTATTTTTGTATTTCTTATTCAATGGAAGAAGGAGGAGCACGGCAATGAAATAAAGATCTGCCCCAACCCCTGGCTATCTATCTATCTATCTATCTATCTATCTATCTATCTATCTATCTATCTATCATATTTATATAGCCGCCCATCTCACACAAGGTGACTCTGGGTGGCGTAATCCTGTATGGATATTGCCCTGCTGAGATATGAGCAGAATCATACAACTCTCCATGCCTCCCTGATCAGGTGCAAGACAGTAATATGAATGTCTGGTTTAACCTATGCATTGCACGGTAAGTTAACACTTGGTAAATCACCATCGCTCTTCATCCGTTTGAGTGCAAGGGTTAGAATCATGGCTCTTTTAAAAAAGAAATGCTGAAGCTTTCAGAATTGTGTGCCCATTGGCACATTCTACACCTGTCTTATGCTGCTGGGGAATCATAACATATACCTAACCCTGTCTACTATTTCTTTCCATAACTGCTGCAGTGCAAATCCAACACCTCTGGAACTGCAGTTTAGGAATGTCATGTCTACAAAAAAAAAAAAGAAAATAAAGTGTGACCATTAATTGCTATCTTATATTCTCACCACCTGGCTATGTGGTTAGTTAGATGGAGATCAGAAGATGATGAAGAGGAGGACAGGGAGAGGACACAAGAGGGTGCCAAACAGAAGAGACAAAAGTGTTTTTGCAATAGTGTTATGTAATTAATATCCAGATTTCATGTTTATTTTTTAATTGTGAAGACACAGAAAAGTACTTCTTAGCCTTTGGCAAGGGTCAGATAGGAGAAAGGAGTTAGATGGAATGCTAAGAAATAATCTTACTGGAATGACTATTCTATTTTTCACAACTCCTAAATCTAAGGCATCAAAGTTAATTGAAGTTTGGAATTATTCAGAAGGTTATTTTTAGGCCTGGTCTGACATTTCTCAAAAAAGATTTTACTGAAAAAAAAATTGGGGTGGGTTTTCTTTTGGATTTGGTTGTGCTTCTTCCCTGAAAAGGAGAAGACACTAACATAATATTCTCTCAATGGTGTCTGTCTTTCTTTGTAATAGCTGCCTACTTCCACATAGTACCAAAAATAAATAAAAGTTCATCAAAAAGAAAAAGAAGGACGGGAGGAAGGGAGGAAGATATACTTGGCTCATCATTATTTATAGCAGAAATGCTTACTTTATTGACCCATGGAAAGCTTTGCCAAAAATTAACAGAAAATTCATCCCTACATGAAATGGAGAAGGAAAAAAAAGCAGGTAGAAAGAGGAGACGCATCAGGAAAAGTCAAGAAAAAGGATTGAAAAGTGACTAGTAAAAAAGGCTACAGGCAGGGAAGCAGCAAGAGGGAAAAGCATCGGGGTTGAATACACCCCCCCACACACACACACACATTTCATGTCATGGTTCAGTCAGTTGACTGTCAGTGGCTTACATACAAATTCATAGTAAAACAGTAATCAACAATAAAATACAATCATCAGTTATAATATTATAATCATAAAAACATAGTGCCATATTTCAACAAGGTACAGAAATTCATCACATACTTAGTACATCTATCCACTCTTGCTTCAATCTCAAATGCACCTAAAAAGCCATGTTTTTAAGACCTTCCTGAAAATTAAAAGTGATGATGTGGGCATCTGTCTAGCAGAAGGACATTCTGTATCAGAGAATGCACACCTCTGAGGCTTTGGATGTAGAAGATCCCAGCTTCAGCCTCCGACATTTCCCAGTCTATAAACAGGAGGGACTAAGAAAGACCCTTGGACCTTTGGTGAGCTGGTATTCACTAGAATAGACAACACAGTACTAGTTGGGGTGGACTGATTTGTAAATAATGGTTTTTGCGTTATAGTAAAAAGCTGTGCATTAATCTGAGATCCATGGATCCTCCTACAACTAAACAGCTGCTAGGAAGAGTTGGAATACTTTTTTTTCTAGTTTGGAACAACTTAGTTTATCATAGGATTTTAGGGCATTAGTAGGTTTCAAGATTAACATACAGAAGACCAGGATGTTAACAAAAAACATGAAGATACAAGATCAAATAGAACTGATGAATAAAACTGGTTTTAAAATTGAGAAGGTAAAATACTTGGGTATTACTGTGACAAATATGAATTGTATGTTATTTCAAAATAATTATGTTAAGACATGGAACGAAGTTAAAAAGATATGTTAAGATGGGATAAAGTACAATTGTCACTGTTGGGGAGAATTTCTGTGATTAAGACGAACATTTTACCTAGAATGTTATTTTTGTTTCAGACAATACCTGTTTTGACAACTGATGTACCATTTAAACAATGGCAGAAGGATATATCTAAATTTGTATGGCAGGAGAAAAAACTCCAAGTTAAATATAAGGTATTATGAGCTGCAAAGGAAAGAGGAGGGTTAGGTCTACCAGTTCTGAAATTATACTTTGCTGCCTGCTGTTTAGCTTGGATGAAGGAGTGGGTGTTGCTAAGAAATAGAAAGTTATTGGAGTTGGAAGGACATGATCTGAGAGTTGGGTGGCATGGATATCTATGGTATGACAAAGCTAAGGTTAATGTAGATTTCAAAAATCAGTATGTCAGGTGGGCCATTCTTAGAGCATGAAATAAATATAAATCTAAATTATGCCCCAAAACACCTTCGTGGATTTAAAGGTTTAAAGTGGATAGAAGATTTTATGGTTTTAAACAACGCAAGACTGAATTTGAAATAGAATTATGTACAAATGATGAACATGTTATTGCTAAAATGTATAAACTTTTGTTGAAATATGAGACAGAAGAAGAACAAGTAAAAGAATGTATGATAAAATGGGCTAAAAATTTGCCTACAATATATGAATGGATCAGTGGGAAAATATGTGGTTGAAAGGATTTAAATTTACATTATGTTCTAGCCTTAGAGAGTATTTTTATAAAATGACGTACTGTTGGTATTTGTCATCAAAGAAATTGTCTAGAATGTATAAAAGAACTTCAAATCTTTGCTGGAAATGTGAACAACATGAAGGGACATTTTATGATATATGGTGGACATGTAAAAAAGCCAAAAAATTTTGAATACAAATAAATACATTAATTCAGATGATTTTAAAGACTAATGTACAATTGAAACCAGAGATGTTTCTTTGGGAATTAATGGACAGACAACTAGAAAAAAAGCCATGGAACTTTGTTTTTATATATGACAACTGCAGCGAGTTTACTATATGCTCAAGAGTGGAAAGGTTCGACACTACCCACAGTGGAGGAATGGTTGGTGAAGATGATGGAACTTGCAGAGATGGCTAAATTAACTTCCTTGATTACAGAAAAGACAATATCTATATTTATGGCTGATTGGAAACCCCTTACAGACTTTTTGCATGAAACAGAAAAAAATGCACTTATGACTTGTGGTTTTGATGATTAGAAAAAAAATAGATAATAGAATAAAGTAAGCTTTTTTTTGTTATAGAATAAGAGATAACTTTGTAATCATATTTTCTGCAAAGGAAATTGAAGTTTCTTCTTTCTATTTCTTTTTATCTTTTCTTTCTTTCTTCACTTTTGTCTTTTGTCTTTTCCTTTCTTTGTTTTCTTTATTCTGTATTAGTACACTTGACCTTAGCCAAAAGGCGGAGAAGATCTGATGTGGATCTGATCAGAGTAAATTGTAGGGGTGATACAGAAATATGAGTTGCATCTTTTTCTTTCTTTTTAATTTTAATTTGTTTCTCTTATCCTAAACTAAACTATTCTGTATTAGTTTGTGCTAGTTTTCATGTTCTTTTAAAAACTTTTATATATATAAAAGGTTCTTGTTCTTATTACACTGAAATGAGATAAGCATTGCATCCACATGCACTCTTCACAAGAAAGTATCATATATATATATATATATATATATATATATATATATATATATATATATATATTTGCTGGTATTAGACATAATAGCAAGATTAAACTGAATTCTCCATCCTCATCCTGAAAACTACAAGTTGAGATAGTTATGTGTTCCCCACTCTACCTATTGGTGCCTTTGTTTCTCCAATAATAAGAGGCTTCTGCCAACAGTCAAGCCCTGACCCCAGAAAATAATATGAACTGATAAAGGGGAAATTTCTCATCACAATCACAATAATAAGTGATGTGCAAAATCTTTCACATTTGAAACATGTCGTTGCAAGTGTGAAACGGGTTGTTTGAACCTCACCAGAAGTGTTCTGACACTGTTCTAACCATTCCTGAAGGATTCCAAACTCCAAACAGACCTCTTTTGTGCTCAAAACACCCATCTCAAAAAGGGACTGTTTAAAGTCTGGAACACTTAAAGATGATCAGAAAAGCATCAGAACCCCTGAGGTCGGAACAGCCCGCTTCCAACACATTACAAGTGCTCCAAGCTCAAAACAGGCTTCAAACTCTTCACACACGTCCAATGATAACACCTCCAATCTCTATTTCTACATATTATTGGAAAGGATGGAGAGAATAGAAATAGTTTGTCCTCCCTCTAGAAGGCCACAATACCATAGTCTGTCAAGAACTTGGGTTATATTCGTTTTAAACAGCTCAACAGCAGTGGGCTATGGCTACACAATATACTTCAAGTGATACATGCCTGCCTTCTGAAATGTTTTATCATATTTTAATAGCAGGAACTAAAAGATAACACTTAACAGCAAGATACGCTTGTTCTCAAAATATGCTTGAAAATCTGCCTGAGAAAAAAAAGCTCTGCATAACTTGACACTTGTTGGATTTACATAATAAATATTTTAGTAGCATTACTCTGGATTTTTGCCTTTCTTTGCTTGAAAATGGCTTGCAGAATCCCTTTCTCTCACTGGTTTTGTGGCCAGATAATAAAAATGACAGATTATCATTGTTGTCAAGGGGCATTGCACCCATTTCACCAAGGGTTTTCAGGTTTATTTCCTGAATTTTAGGGTGCAAATAACATGACAGCAAAATTTCTGATAACAAACGAGTGGGATGGGGACATTTTTTAAAAGCTAGCATGGGTGAGAGGAAGTAACAAAACTATTCTCATCCAAAGCTGCTTATTTATAGTCAATGCTTCTTCCAATTGAGCTGCATCAGAAAAAAAAAATGGGTTTGAATCTAAATTTAGGAGAATGCATGGGTGGAATAAGAGTTTAGTACTCCATTCTGAATTATTCTTCCCAATGTTGTCCTGCTTTACAGGATTTAGCAGCAGACCCAGCCAGTAGCTCTCACTGCTTCCCTCAGAATGACAAAATCAGTATCAGGGCACAAACCACTACATCCTTTCTTTTTTTGGAGGGGGGGTGACATCACAACACATGTAGAAAAGGGGCATTGTGCTGAATGTTACAACTTTTGTACATCACTCTAATCTCCTTATCCTGCCCACCCACCCCCCTCATGGATGCCACTGGGCCCAGTCTGCTCACCATCATGTTCAGCTAATTATAGAATTGCTTTACAGTAATCTTGGCTTAAAACCAGAACTGTTTTAAAGCTCTTCCATGCATGGGAAGAGGTGATTGAGTCCTCATCAACTGCGATGACCTGGGCAAGTTCTCCAAAGTTCAAAATGTGATATAGGGTGTGAAAAAGAGAAGAAACTCTCAGGTCCATGAGGTCTACATCCTCCATTTCTCACTAGCCCTTCCTGTCAACCTTCTTGCCAGACCCTAAATATCCTACCTTTCTCTCAAATGTTCATCCTGGGGTTGCAACATGACAAGAACACTAGTGGTGCCATGAAGGGGGAGACTGGCAACTTGTCCCTCTGTCCTTCCATCCGTCCCTCCCTCCCTTCCTTCCTCCTGGCAACTCTGCATAACATTGAGAAATTCAGGAGGATGAAGGCATTCTTCTGAGAGTTGCTCCAAATGCAGCACTCACTAACACACTTAGCAAATCTTTCTTCCCCTGAGTTTTGCAACCCTTTTCAAAGATAGCCAGCATGTCAGGGCAAGAGAAAACAATTGGAAAGCATGAAATCCTCTCCTACCCCATCAACTGTTATTGTGATCACTTTTGCAACTTGACAGGGAAGGAAAGGAAGATGGGGAATGCATTTTGATCCAAGCCAGAGAAGAATTTGGGGGGGGGGGGGGGGGTGTTGCATCTCATTTCAGATGTCTTTCTACAATCCCCTAAAACTCATAACTGAATCTGGTTCAGAGAATATCAGCTGATATCTGATGACTATTCCAGCAATACCAATGCAAGTCATACCACAATTAAAATCCAAAACTGTTTGAAAGTTTCTTTGGTCAAACTGTCTGTCTGTGGAATAATATTCACTCACTTCCATATGAAAGCACCAACAAATCTGTAAGAAACTTTGGCCCCATCCTACACAAAAGAACAGAGGGAATTTTTAAAATTTATTTATTGTCCACATTTCTCCCCCACCATAATTCAGAGACTCTCGGTGCCTTGCATAGAGTATAAAACCAAATGTAACATCCATGTTTAACACAATTGTAAAACCATAAAGCAACCCCTTCCAAATACACACTACAAATGATAAAAATTAAAAATAATGACAGCTTGATAAAATCAGGGGAAGGCTCTCTGGAACAATTCTGCTTTAAAAGCTTCTGAAATGTTAACAAGGAGGGGACTATTTTGATCTCAACCAAGAGGCTGACAATGCTGTATGGCAATCTATATCTCCCTTCAACAAACTGAGGTTTGCTGTCAAATGAGAAAAGAGATAGATACTTACTCTGTACCACAGTGGAGTCCTGAACATCAATCATGATGGTAGTGCTCTCTGTCGTTTTATCCATGTTGGTGGTGATAGATGAAAGATCAGGTTCGCTCCTGCTGATAGTCCTCCCTGTCTCCATTGGTAGGTCACCCAAAAGCACTTGCTCACTTGTCTCTAGGCTACTGGCATCCTGCTTCACTGGACTTGCCTCCTTGCTTTTGTCTAACATCAGGTGACCTTCTGAGGGGCTTGGTTCTTGGGTGGTCATGGGAAGCTCGGCATTTGTTGTTGCTTCACTGCTCCTGTGTCAAGAATTTAGAAAGACAGGGTCATAGTAAGGGATAGAGACTGTGGGCGTGTGTTTGTGAGCCAAAACAAAGACAGGAGAATAAGAATAAAAATAATACCTAGGATTTTCATAATGTTTTAAATAACTTTAGATAGATCGGATGCATGTAGATGTGATGCTCCTAAGCACTGCAAAAAAAAAAAAAAAAAAATGCTTTTCTGCTGTAAGCTACCAGCATTCAAAGTGAATATCCACTTTTCAGGAAAACTTGCTTTTTTAGTGCATGCATCTTATTAGGTTCTGTCTATGCAGCAATTATTACATAGATGAGTTGAATCCTTCCACATATCACTGTTTTGAAGCAGCCAGTGCTCTGTTCTTCCAGTTTTCTACCACTACCGCTAGCGTCTTCTTTTCTAGGTTTTAAAATTGCACACTGTTTGCTCAGTACTTTTCTGGTTCAAAGTCCAGCCATGAGACAACTTTAAATCTCTTCAACAATGTGATCCCTGTATAAATTAATAACATCATGTTTTTGTTTACATGTTTACTTGCACTAATCTATTATTCTATTATTATACACTTAGAGGGCTAGAAGTTTACACTTACTTATATCCAAACTTGAAGATACACTGGTCTGTAAATTCCATTAATTTTCTGTGAAGATGCCTATTCCCAATTAGTTAACTTCATACTAGTCAATTTTACAATGCAGAGATGTCTGCTTGATTTCTCTTGCTTATATGAGTAGTGTGCATCTTCCTTTATACCTGTATTTTGCTTCCAGGAGAAGCCACATTCAAAGTAGGGAGAATTAAACTTTCCCTCTCTATTCATTGTTTTTCTAGAAATCCTGACAGCCTTCAGTGTGTTTAGGGGGAATGAGGAGAGAGAAGACTTGACCCATGTAGAGGGAATGATATCCATTGGCTGACTTAATTACTATGCTAAAGGAAGGTTTCAGTAGCCCTTTCTCAGCTTCATGGTACAAAGCTACCTTTTAAAAAACCTCTCCAACCTCATCAACCTTTTTCAACTGGAAACTTCTTCAACTCTGTCTTAGTTGTGCATTTACCTCCTTACCTCTAAAAGCCTGGTGCTATACAGGTAGTCCCCAGTTTAAGAATGAGTTCTAAGTCAGGTTTGTATGTAAGCTGGAACAGTATTATTGTATGACACTGTACAAGTAGTATTGTGTATTTAACTCAAACCATTGTGTATTTAACTTGAATTTTCCTACATTCTTAACTATGGGTCATCTGTAAGCTGGGCGTTCTTAACCTGGGGAATAGCTGTAATTTCAATTCTGCTTTCCTTAAATTATTTTCTATGTTAAGAATAATGATAGGAAAACTGACAGGAACAAATGAGAGAATTCCAAATTACAAACAATATCAACTGGTCCATCTCCCTGTCAAATATTGCACATAAGAGGCTCATCTATAAATACCTCTGATTTCATGAGCAAAAATTCTGCCGAGGATGGCTAATTTTGTATTTATATTGTGTGTCAACAGAGATTTTCAGAGGGAATATTAAGTTAGCAAAAATAACACAGAATCCTCTAAAAACTCAGAAACTAAATATTTGCCACAGCATAGTCTTGTTTATATTAATGAATGGGACAAACAAATAATGCCTTACTGAAAACTGTATGGTATAATCTGAACAGGGGATGTCCTGGTTCACAACTCACAGTCTTAACCACTGCACTATATCTGCTTTCAAAGTTAGTTATAACTTTAAAAACAGCAAAGGAAAAGAGTTAAATTTAGTCTTCCAAAGTAGATCAACTTGTTGCTTTTAGATTTAACTAAAACTGATTGATTGATGATTATGTGCCATTAAGTCAGTGTTAACTCTTAGTGACCATATAGACAGATTTTCTCCATTACACTCTGTCCCTAACCTGGTCCTTCAGGTCATCTAACAGTGCATCCATTGTCACCATAACTGAGTCCATCTACCTTGCTGCTCATCGTCCTCTTCTTCTCTTTCCTTCCATCTTTCCCAGCATTAGAGCCTTCTCCAGAGAGCCAGGTCTTTGCAAAATGTGTCCAAAGTAGGATAATTGGAGCCTGGTCATTTGTGCCTTGAGTGAGAACTCTGAATTGATTTCTTTGATGATGCATATGTTTGTTTTCTTGGCTGCCCATAGTATTCTTAGGAGTTTCCTGAAACACCAAATTTCAAATGTGTCAATACTCTTTCTATCTTGCTTCTTCAAAGTTCAACTTTCACTTCCATAGAGTGTCATAGGGAACACCATTGCCTGCCCTTTGTAAATATAGATACATCACAGCATCTGAATATCTTTTCCAAAGCCTTCATGGCTGCTTTGCCAAGTGCTAGTCTGTGGTGTATTTCTTAACTGCTGGATTCTTTACTGTTGATAGTTGATCCCCAAAAGGCAGAATCTATCTACCACTTTCATATCTTCACTGTCAGTTCTAAGGTTGGTTGTTGTCATTAGTTTGGTCTTCTTTATATTTAATTTGAGTCCCATTTTTTCACTTTCCCATTTGTGTTCTTTGACATTACTAGAGCTTGCAGATGCTTTCATTTTTCTGCTATCAGAGTACTGTCATCTGCATATTGCAGGATATTGATGTTTCTTCCTCCAATTTTAAAACCATGCTTATCTTCTTCCAATCCAACTTCCCTTAATATATATTAAGCACATAGGCTGAATAAGTATGGGGAGAGTATACAGCTCTATCTCACTCCTTTGCCAACCGGGAGGCAGTCTGCCCTTTTTGCCATGTTCTGTCCGTACTGTGACTTCCTGACCTGTGTATAGGTTTTACATGAACATAATGAAATGTTCTGGGATTCCAATTTTCCTAAGCACATTCCACAGCTTGACATGATTGACACAATCAAAGGCTTTTCTATAATCAATGGAGCACATGCTGACTTCTTTTTGGTATTCTTTGGCTTTTTCAATTATCCAGCATGCATCAGCAATAATGATTCGTATTCATTGACCAACATCTGGCATCTCCTTTTCTATGTATGGCTCCAGTCTGCATTGGATGATCCTAAGCATTATTTTGAAATTAAGGATATTGTACAATAGTTCACACACTCTGTTAAGTCTCCTTTTCTTGGTACTGGAATGTAGATTGATCTCTTCTAATCTGTTAGCCTCTGTGTTGTTCTCCAGATTTGCTGGCATAGCTTGGTTAGAATATTTATTGATTCTTCTTCTGTTGCTTGCCATATTTGTATGGATATTCCATCAGGATAGAAAATCAAACTAAGTGTAATGCAAACTTTATTACATGAAGCTAACAAGAATCAGAGCAATCATTCTATATAGGTAGAATTGCCAGAACTAGGCTGTAAAATTTGGATAACCACAGGAATGGCAACAACAACTTTTTTTTTTTTTTTTTTTGCAGCTTAGATCTGATAATGTGGGGATATGGGAAGACAGAGGCCAGGTTCGGGGGGTAAAGAATGTTCTTTTGTCTCCCGAACCGTGAGGGAGAGATAAGAGGATGAGACTGGCACCTCCCTGAGGAATGCTAGCGGTATTTACTGATTGACCCTGGGAACTACTCCCAGTCTGGGAAGATTTCTGTATAGAGGTTGAAGCCAATAAACCTTGCTGGATTGAATCTGAATGGTCTCCTGGAGTTCCCTGGGCTAAACCTGACAGATAACCCTAATATAAGATGTACACATTGAAAAATAAATGACATTTTTTTTCTTTTTTGTTAATTCTTCTATTCAAATATGACCAGTCCAAATTAATCTTACCTGAGACTCATGTCTGTTGTAGAAATTATAAATATGCAACAAAACAAGAAGGAGACCCTTTTTGTTTCTGCATCTTTTTCTACTCTTTGTCTTGTGTGACCTTTTAGAGAGCTGACCAAGAGTCTATAATTCAGAGAGTCCTCCATAATTTATTACTGATGCTTGTTGAAATGATTAACAACTAACTACTCATCCAAAAGCTATTTAACCATAACTGGAACTAGGCCTGTGTGGTGCAGTGGTTTAAAGTGCTAGGCTAGGAATAGGGAGACCAAGATTCTTGTTCTTCCTAGGTTTGGAAACCAGCTGGGTGACCTTGGGCCAGTAATTCACTGTAAAGTCCAAATCAGCATGAGGCTCTGAGACAAGCCAGCTGAAGAATAAACCCATTGTCACATCATGCTGTGTAAAGTAGCAAGCATGGTGCAAACAAGTTGCCCCTGCAACCAAGTGGGACAAACCCTAAGAAGAAGAACATATCCTCCCTTTCCTCTGGGACCTCAGTATCCCCTCATTTTAATTCACCACAACAATCTGTGAGATAGATTTGGCTGAGAAATAGCAACTGGCCCAAAATTACTTCATAGTCCATAGTCAAATGGAGACTTAAATCAGACTGTTCTCAATTTCAAAATACCTTAACTGGTCTAGGGTCCGTTCCAAGTATCACTTGCTCCTATGTTATAGGATGTAATTTAAATGAGATAAGTGCTGCCTCTCATTAAAATCTTTGTTTTCTGTTCTCCTGGAGTAGATGGGGTAGGAGATTTGCTGTCACATGGTTTTCCCAACAAGGGTATGGCTTGTGGCAAAGAACAGATAATACCCAATACCCAATACCTCTATTAAGAAAATTTATTGTAATCCTGAACAGTTTGTTGTTTGTATGGATGAACTCATAAGAGAGTAACTGGGAGAGGCAGGGAAACTCAGGTCTGCAGGATGAATCTCACTGAATTCCCTGCTATCCGCTGTTCGGATTGACTAGATTAGATCTATAGGCTAGAGGTTCCATATGCTTGATTTATGCTATTAGCAGTGATAGTTTTAAAAAGGGATTTCATCAGTTTGAAAATCTCTCAAGCCATTATCAGCTGAATTCAACTCTTTCTCAATTTCCTGTTGGCTTTTAATGACTTGACTTGAACCTTCTCATTAGCAGTTTCCTTCCTCCTCTTTTTCCCATATTTTCATGTATTTTTAGTCATTTACATTATAGATCCCATCCACATCTAACCCCATTTAAGTGACATGAATTGCTCTGCAAATGTACCCATAGTGATGACTTTGCAATGTATAGTATATTCCACACAGAGAGAATTTTGCTCTGCAGTCTTTGATGGTACTGATAGTTATTGATTAGGAAAATAAATGCAATAAAATAATACTGTATATTGATTCTTATTTCATACCTTTCATCTGTGCTTTTCAGGATACTAAACCATTATTGCCTCACCTAGCTTGTCTAGAGCAATATCTATGGACCTGAGAGAGTAACATTTTACATATCTATATACTACTAAAACTCTCATGTTTGTAACCTTCAACTGGCTGAAACAGTGCATCATAGGGCAACAATTTTTGAACCAAGGTACGTCAAATGGGATAACTTACAAAATGCATCCAAAATCCAGGACCCATTACTCCCCTTGGATTGAAATTTGTGAAATTTGTGGCTGCTTCAGCACTGCTGCACTGCGGCACCACTGCAGTGAGCCCAGGTCACGTGATTGTCATGGGCATATCCCCAATCTCTTTCCTGCCTCCCTCTGTGCCCTGCGCCCAATTGGCTGGTGGCAAGGCCCGACAGGCGAGTGTTAATTGGGTGCTTTGGAACCGAGGCTGAAATTTGAAATCTCAAATGGTGGTGGGCATCGAAGGAAGGATGAGGGAGTGACTTGGATGCCTACTGGCGAGGTGGGGCTGGCTGGGGGTGCCAGTGGTCAAAGGGTGAGCCTTCTTCCTCCCTTGAGGGAGGGGGCCATCGGGGACATGCTGAAATGGGGAACAGGAGTGCAGTTTTCATCATGGTCTACAGCTCCCTTTGTTCCACCTCCCCCCAGCAAAGTGGCAGGCAGTTCCGTGGGTCAGCAAAGGACTCTCCTGAGAGTTGTGAGGGGAAGGCAAATGGTGGAAGCCTATATTATATGTGGAAAGGAAGGGAGGGAGGGACAGATGAGGAGGGAGGAAGAAAGGAAGGAGGGAAGGAGTTTTCTGATGCTCACTGCCAGCTTCCCACAAACAAAGTCAGTGGGGAAGCCAGCAGCAAGTCCTAATCCACTCCCATTCCCACTCCCACTGCTTTTTAGCCCTTGGTCTTTCTGTTTCTCTGTTTAGGCAAGGAAATATCTCTGAAATGATGACCCAGAGGGTCACGGGTTGTCTAATACATACATACATACATACATACATACATACATGTATATATGTATCTATATAAAATTTTAAAAGAAGGTTAAAAAAATAACAAAAATAGAATAGCAGAAGAAAAATATGTTTTCTGAAATTTATTCAGCCAGTAGACAAAACAAGCAAAAGAGAAAATTCACACAAATGATAGATTTATATTAATATAATTCTATCTACTAAGTTAAAAATATTATACAAAGAAGCAACACATTCTCCTGGGCCCTAGTTTCATATGTTTCAGGTTTCTATAATGGACTTCACTTTGGCTTCTGGCCCAATTGACAGCTACCCCAGTTCTTTAATAGCTGTTTGTATGGTGTGTGAGCAGATGGTAATCCAATAATTCCTAGATGATCTAAATGTGTAAAAATGCTACTAACCATCATCCAGTAATAGGCAATATAGATTATTACAATTTGCTACATTTTGCTCAATGTTTGTTAGGATTTAGTGATCACCTATATTTGGTGGCTAGCAATCATTAGAATATATAGGCACACACCCTTTTATTTTCTTGGAGACACCATCAAGAACAGAATCAGGTTACCTACCTTTTCTGCTCCATGTCAGCCACTGGTTCCTTTTCAGTGATTGTCTCCTTCTCCTCTCCATTTTCCTTCTGATCCCCATTCTGCTCTCCTTTTGCTGGTGTGACCCCTTCTGGGCCATTCTCTTGGCTAATTGTTCTATTCTCCTTTGGTTCAGTCCTCACCCTGCGGTGCCGGCTGCGCCTCTGACTTTGCCGGAGCCGAGCCCGTTCATCAAAGCTCACGCTTCCTTTGCCTTCCTGGTCATTGAGATCACAATTCCCATGAAATGATTTGTGATGCCACTCTTCCCATTCCCTCTTGGCCTGAGGAGATGGACTTCTCTGGTCATCCCGGATGTTGGGGCAGGGATTGGACCCTGGGAGTTTTTGCTCCAGACCTTCTCCATTTGTCTGCTCTGGCCTATCCCCTTGATCACCCTCATTCTTTTCCAGGCCAGAGTTTTCCAGTAACTTTCTTTTCCGAAAAATACTGGCATGCGGATTGAGCAGAGGAGGATCCTCCTTGTTGATGCCCTCTTGGCTGGACATCTGCATATGTCGGCGGAGCTGGCTAGTCCGCTGTTCCCACACAGACATGTGATGTCTCCTTCTCCTCTCCCTCCTGGGAAAGGAAAACAAATGGGTTCAATTCATCTGTGCCCTGTCAGAAACATAAGAACACATACCAGTACATACAGCATGCAACTAGGACCATACAAAATCACATACTGGAGCTTGATTCTCTGTCTCTCTGAATTTCATGAATGCACAGCAAAATCACATTGGATAATAAGAGAATCAAGTCCACTTGCATGACGTCAACAAATCATTAGAAGACATTTCATTCCACATTCATGGGGCACATGGCAATAAGCCCAAGCAACAGGACAATGAAGCCAAAGACTGAAACATATTCACAACACTGTGTTTCTGAAAGAACCCACCAGATCACTTAAACATATGGCATCAGTCTGCCTGCATGTACTACAATTTTAATAAACTTACTGTGCAGTAAAAGAAATAAGTGTTCATAAACAAGCAGGGGCATGGCAAAGATGACCTAATGTATCGCATGCAAGCACAAGGGCTACTCAAGATTGCCCATTTAGTGGGGACATTTCCTTTACTACTCTCAAAGAGTGGGAATTAGCTAACAGGCTAAGAAGGGAAGGTGGACTCAAAGAGGCACATGCAGGGGGTTCAGGAGGAAGTAGCAGTAGGGGAGGCATGCAGTGCCAAGTTCCATTCAGCTCAATGCCAGGGTGAAGCAAATGCATCCAGGCTGATCCAGTGCTCCACCAGTCCCATCTTTAGAGCCTGGCAGCATTTAGGTTCTCCTCTCAACTCTTGTAATCACCTAAGGCTGCAACCCATAACCAACTTCTTGAAAGTAAGTCCTCTTGGCACAAAGTGCAATTTACCCTTGAGTAAACACGTACAGGGTTGGATAACTAGAAAAGCTGCTCTTCTTGGTTGCTAGGGGAATTGTCAGTTAACATGCAATGTCTCCAGCTTTGGTCTCACTAAACCCGTATCTCATTTAATCTAACAGCTCGTTGTTAAGGAGCAACTGCAGATTGTAGATGCTGCTATAGAAATGTTTGTCTGTGGCATGGATTGTTCAAGGGGGTTTTGCTGATCTTATAAAATTGCATACCATAACTTTATTGACAGACATACAGACACAGGCATACTTGTACATAAAAAGACACATGTCTGACATATTGGTAAGCAAACACACAACACACAGACATACACACAGTCACACACAAACAGTTTGAATATACATTCAGATTACTGGACTGTATGTACACACACAATGTAGTAGGTACAATACAGCTTAGGTTGGTCCACTCTCCTGTTTCATACACAGAAGCATACTCTGCAAACAAATATAACACATACTCTCATACCTGCATAATATATACAGATTATAGACCCACGCTGATTTATAGCTGTTCAGTCTATACTCATGTACACACTATTAAATTGAAACATCCATCCATACTTATAACATAAACATGGAACAACACACACTTGAATTCAATAGGAGTCTGACACATACACACAGGTAACCTCTCACAACGAGCAATCACATGCACACATACAGATTACTGGTGCGTGGTTCCCACATCGACATGTGGTGCCTCCTCCTTCTGTCTCTTCTGGGGAAGGAAAATGAATGCATTCAGTCTACAGCAATATCACTAATGGTCCCAGCACACCCAGTGCAGAGAATCCCACATAATGCACAAGCAGAGAACCAAAGTATTCTTAACACTTGTGCATAAAGATAAATCCTAATCCATTTCTTTCATAGTGAACATTAAATATGAGCAACGTCTATGGGTTTGGAGCATGTATTTTTCCCCAGCTAAAAATGGCATCAATATACAAAAGATGAAATACATAAATACTTGGGAGCAATAGTTCTGCACTTGACTGAAAGAGCTGAATATGCAGCAGAGGGTCAAAGCTTTATGGGAAGCTATACTGTGTGTTTTGCCCTCCTAAGCAGGAGATGTTGTGTTTCGTCTGAGCTGTCTTGTTTTATTTTATGTTTTTAATTCTTTTAATTATTAATTATATTTTGTAAGCCGCCCGGAGTCCACTGAAGTGTGCAGTTATATTAAAGCTAATAAATAATAATAACAACAGGAATAACATGCCAACATTCAGCTCTGAGATAGCAACATCACAAAGATTTCTACCTCAGACTGCAGAGATCTGAGATCAGTTTCTGGCACTGCATTTAGAACATCAGTATATTACGTAGAGATAAGATAATGACACCCTTAAGTCATGTTCACCTCCTGGCGAGTTTTCTTGGCATTAAAATAGAAATGACATTTCATTGCCTTCTCCTGGGTTGTTTGATCAACCTCCATTGTAGCCAACAGCCAGTTGGGGCTGCCATTTGTTGAAGTCTTTCATTACGTAAGGATAACTTAATTATTTAGCCAAATTTACCTATCAAATGCCAAGTCATATGTGTATTTTGGACACACAGAGAATGCTTCTTTTAACACTTTGCCAACACTTTAGAAGTGTAAAAGTATCTTCAATTAATGCCACTGTAATATTTTGCATCTTTTATTTACTTCCACTTGTTGCTGCTTCTTAACATGAACGCATACAGAAGAAATAACTGTATATTTCATCTTGAAAATAAGCAGCAGATTCTGGGCAATGTGTGAATTCATTGGACCCTTACGGTTTTGTGGGGCTTTCTTCAAATTAAAAAAAAAAAAAATCATGGTAGCCCAAAAAAAGATAGATTGCACTGCTTTTGAGCTTCCTCTGAAATGTACAGTTACAGAGAAGTATTAGGACATATTGTGAATGTTGAGTGTATTCCATGTGAACTAACTGTGTATGCTACAGAATCTTCCGCTGTGTACAAAGTCAAATGCAGGAGTTGCCTAACAGAAAATCTGAAATAAAATAAAAATGGAAATAAAAGCATATTTAGGCCCATTTCCTGCATCATGAAAGTTACATGGCTGTCAGTCTGCTGGGCTTCATCCGATATCATTTTGATAGCAATACAATATAAATGGAAATAATTTAATATTGTATGCTTATATTGTATGCTTCTTTCCATCCTGTGTCATGCCTCCCACATGTCTTTTATATTCTTAAAATATTGGAGAAGCATGAAAGGTGGAAGGCAGGGCCAGAAACCATAATAGTTCTGAAAATTGAAAAGAAGTCTTCAAACATGCAAATAAAAATCCAGGAAGATTCAACTGCTAGAATTTACTGATGAATAGTGGCTATATTTGTGTCTGTTGAATCTGCTACAAAGAGAAAAAGATTTTGCAGATATTCGAGTTCTTCTACATTGATTGCTATATACAGGGAAAAAGGAGTACAACTAGATGGGGATGTGGCATTTCTGTACAATAAATGGCAAGAACAGGGGCATGCTTTCATGTTTTAATAGGAAAATGTAGATGGGGTGATTATCGGCAGAAAATTTAAATAAAACTCATCTGCTTTGCATAAAAAAACAGTATATTTCAACATAGTTTTTGCTTTATTCAGATACTATTAGAATATATTAAAGTTGGTTTAATGATATATGTCAGCTGTCAATTTTTGAGATAGCCTTCTATCAATAGAGACCCAAGACTGATTCCATATAGTACTCTAAATTTAACTAATTAAATTTAACTATAAATTGAGAACAATACTACACCATGTTTATTTTGACATTGTAGAAATTAGGTATTTTTTGTTTCTTTCTTCAGTCTTTTTTCTTTTTTCTCTTTTTAATTATCATTGTTTTATTTAATATTTTAAATATAATGAAATGTAGTTTTCTATACAATTCTCTGTATTTCTACTAGCTTTATAATTATTGGTAATTGATTTAAAATAATATAAATAATTAAAGTAACAACAAAAAAGCATGTTAATCATGTATTAATCAATGAATAATGTATCAATAATCATTATTGCCAGTGTACTATTGCTAGCATGCAATATCAGTAATTATAGGCCAGGCATAAAGATAACTTGTAGCTTTATGCCATGTCTTTCTGTGAATAAACATGTATGGAAGATGGAATGTGTAAGGCCTACTCAGAGCAGGTGAAAAGGTCAGAAATGTTCATTCAAGATGGTCTCCATTGACACAGTATGTAGAAAAGAAGAACTGGCTCAAAGGAGGCCCAACCAGAAGTTTCACAAAAGATTACTCCAGAACAAGAGTTCTTATGGGAATGTAATGAGACTGTGGTGGAAAAGTACCAGGAGTTATGAGAAAAGGCCAAGCTGGGACAGGTCAAACTCTAATGGACTAGTTAAGTCTTGTCGGAAGTTATAAAGATATACGGGAACTGTAGTCCAATGGAGCAATTATACAGAGCAGTGTTTGGATCTCCTCAGGACAAATCTTTCAGCTGAAATCATTTTTTTAAACTTTGTACACTGCTGAGAGCCACATATGTGAGATGGGTGGCTATATAAATTTACTAAATAAATAAATGTATATGTAGGTGTATGATACATTTGGATATGTACAGTATGTGCATATATATGATGTATATACTGCATTTATACCTGTCACAGGCCACACAAGAGAAGGACGTGAGAAATATATAAATCTTAGTTGCATCAATAACTATTAATTGCCTACAAAATAAGCTACCAGATTTATAAAATTAACTAATCCCTCATCTGCATATACCAACTATTCTTTTTCTGTCATACACAAACCACTCACACACAGAAGCACTCTACACATACATATTTTCCCCACCTTCTTTCAGCAGAAACAGGAAGGGAGGGAGGGTGGGAGGGAGGGAGGGAGGGAGGAAGGAAGGAAGGAAGGAAGGAAGGAAGGAAGGAAGGAGAGATTAAAAAACAAGGTCGCTGCCTGGATTGAGATAAAGCAAGGGGAAGAAGTACTGAATAGGGAGGAAAGTAAAGAGGGAGAAATTCTGTTCAGTGGATTATGATAGGATGGACTTCATAAGACAAGCAGCAACCACTAATATCTGCCACCATCTGGATTTCCACCCATTTACTTCTTTCCATTGGCCTTTTATTTTTTTCAGTAAATGTAAGAGAACACCAACCATCATCACCACTTCCAATGCACAGAAAATTATTTTTGGGGAAAAAAATCTTCCTTTTGGAGAAATTAAATATTTACCCTTTAAAATTCTAAAACACATGTGTCAGCAATGCTTTCTACAATGTGTGACTAAATTACTTGAAGGACAACATGCACCCATCTGTGTATGATCAGCCCCAGAGGCTCTGTTTTCTGCCCAAAATTAAGGTTGGTCAGATGGGCAGCAAAGATAAATCCTTTTCAGTGGTGACTGAAATCTGAGATGAAATCTCTCTCCTGAGAACTCTTTTGGCTCCTGTCTTACAGCCTTTAAGCTATCCCTAAAGACTTTCAATTCAAAGTTTTTTATTGATCATATTGCTAACTTTTACTTAATGGTTTAATCTGAACTTTTAATATTTACTCAGTATTTAAAAAAAAAACATTTTTATAGCATTTTAAAAATATATTTTATATTTTTATCTATCATACTAGTGGAATAGCATCTTGCTCATGTTCCCCAGCAGCTTTTGTTGTTGTTATTGTTGTTCCTTCAAATCTGTCCTGGCTCCTGGTGACTGCCTGGAGTAGTCCCTGCAGTTTTCTTGGCAGCATTTTCAGAAGTACTTTGCACTGCCTGCTTCCTAGGGCTGAGAGAGAGCAACTGGCTCAAGGTCCCCCAGCTGGCTTTCATGCCTAAGGCAGGACTAGAACTCTCCCAGTTTCTAGCCTGGTGCCTTAACCAGTACACCAAATACTGGAGATAATATGTAACTACTGTGACTATTTCTTAATCCCCTTGTAAAACCACCCAAGATGCCTAAACAAAAAATCATTATTTCTCACATTAGCAAATTAATCACTTTTTAAGGAAAACACTGTGTAGATTTTTTTCCCTTTACCTGTCCTGAATTTGCTACTGTTTGAGTTCATTGAATGATAAAGGGTTCTAGTTTTTATTTATTACATTAATTTATGTTTCCTCCTCCTAGGACTCTAGGTAGCTTACAGTAAAATCCACAGAAAACATTACAACATGTCTTTAAAACCACATAACAACTAATAACTTAAACTAAATATTAAAAAAAAACAACATTATGTTCCAGAAGTCCCTCAAGACCTGGTTATGTCACCAGGCTTGAGGGTTCCAGGGAACCAATAACATCTTAAAATGGCTCCATTATTGATATATTCACCCTCTCCGTGCCTGTGGTTTGTGTATTTTACTTTTTAATATATTTTAATTTTTTAATGATTGTTTTATATTTTTATAATGATTGTATTTATATACAATATATAATTTATATACAAAAAAATGTTTTTATTTGATTGTTGTACACTGCTCAGAGTCACCTCTTGTGAGATGGGGGCTATACAAATTTGATAAACAAACAAACAAACAAACAAATCTGGCCTCCATCTTTGAGTACTCCACCCATCATTTGACTGCTTCTCCTAAATTGCATCCTGGGTCCCAAAAGAACAACAAACTTAAGTGAGGCAAAGGGGGACCCACCTTCACCTGTGGGTGGGTGGGGGAGCTACTTTACAGGAAAGGGACTACCACTGAGAAGATTTATTTCCTTGTACCCCCCATCTTGATCCTGACCCTGTCTTCTTTGCCTACATGGAGTAGACATGCAGATTCTTTGCCAGATGGTCCCAAAAGTAACAAGAATTGAGCTATAAAGGGCATTTTAGGTGATAACCAGCATCTTGTACTGGACCTGAAACTATATCAGAACCAGTACAACACCTGCATAATTGGTGCTATTTTAATAGTGAAGTTATATTGGCCAATCAATAAGCAGGTAGATCAATTCTGGACAACTGAAGCATCTGAATCACCTGAAAGGGTGCCCTTATGTGGAGCAAACTGCTAAGTGTGTGATGACAAAGGGCATGAGTTACCATTGCCAGTGTCTCCTGGTCTGGAAAAGGCTGCAGTTGGGCACTATTCAAAGTTGGGGAAATACCCTCCTGGCCAAGAGGTCCACCAGTTGCACCAGCTGGAGTCACAAATGCAGAAGGACTCCCAAGTTGCATTTCTGCTTGCTGAAGTATAGTGCCCCCTCCCCCATCAGGAGGTAAAGATGAAGAAACCCTGGACCCTGAAGGCTTCTGGGATTCATCCTAAGCCTGTTCTGTCCTATTCAGTCCCTCACATTTCCAGGCATTGGGTCAACGTTTCCACCACATCTACTGTTCATTCTGGAAGATATTGTTGATACCTCACTCCTAATTGGCAGATGAGTTTTCCCAAAAGTTTCATGTAGATATTAAAAACAGTGGATCAGAGGGCTGAGTTCTGGTGTACCCCACAAGTGGATGCCCACTGTGCAGACCTCTCTTCCCTCTCCTCTCTTCAGTTGGAATCCGCTACCCAGGGACGAGCGGAAACACTATAAAACAGTATCTCTAACTCCCAATTCATGCAGGTAATCCAAAGAGATACCTTCATAGCTGAAGATATTAAATATTGCCAAGATATCGAGCAGGACAAAGAGGGGTACATTCCCCCCATCTAAGCCTACCACAGGCCATCCATAAGACTGACCAATACAGTTTCTGTCCCTTTCCTACGCCTAAATCCAGACTGGAGTGGATCTAGATAATCCACTTCATGTGGGGCCCTCTGCCCACCTACCTTTTCGACAACCTTCCCTGAAAAAAGAAGGTTGGAGTCTGGCAATAGTTGTCCAAATTACTAATAGTATTAGTACTAATAGTGAAAAACCTGAGAAATTTTATTGAAGTTAAAGATGCTTGATAGGAAGCTCTGTTTTGTTTTGTTTTGCATTTTTCTAGCACTGGACATAGACCTAATTAGTGTAAGCATTTATAAAAATCTGGCAAAAATATTAATGGAAACAGCACTTAGCACTTTTGATTGAGGGGGCTGAAAGAGATTGAATGATTTAACTTACTTGAAAAGAAAAAAAGCTTTTTCATCAACATCAAGTAACTGGAAATATTTTTTTTTCCTATCCTTGTATAGACATCTAAAAAGTAAAGTTTAATTGCCCTCACTGAGTAAAAAACTATTTAATATGGAGTCAAGCCACTGATCTGCCTAGCTTACCAATAACTCCAGTGCCACATGTTTTTTTGGCTAAAGATTGCACCTGGAAGCTTCCACATGCCAAGCAGACACTCCACCCTTATTTTATATTTTCTCTCAATCTTATACATTATGACCTCTACACAACATTAATCCTTTCTTTCTTATAGTTATGACTGCAGCAAGTTTGGGGAAGTAAGGAGATGTGGCCCACGATGAATGAGACGGGCAACTCACTCTATAGCAGGCATGTTGGGAGCAGACATTGGACTGACTTCTTTGGCTTTCTGCAGAGCATGCTTCTGATTGAAAGCCTCTTCTTCCTCCTGTTCATCCTAAATAAAAGGCAAAGGCACTGGTTAAATGGGAGAAAAATTATCCAGAATTATCCTAAGTTGCAACAGTGAGGTCTACATTTTTAATTTTACTGAGGTCATGGGTGAGAAAGATGCTAGGGCTTCTGCCACCTGTATGGCACGCCCATGCTGTGCATAAACATCCCTACTAGAAAACCATTTATTCAGACATCTGCAATGTTTCAAAGATCTATAAAACATATATCCAATCTACAGATAGTCCTTGGTTTACAACCACTTGTTCAGCAACCTTTCAAATTTGTTACTGCTCTGAATGAGTGGTACTTACGACTGGTCATTGGAGTTCCAGCCATCACAGCATCTCTGTGATCAAGTGATTGCGATCCAGGCACTCAGTGCCCAGCTCACAATTATGACATTGCAGTGTCCTGCAGTCATGTGATTGCCATTTGTGATCTTCTTTGCCAGCTTCCAACAAGCAAAGTCAATGGGGAAGCCAGCAGGATGTTGCAAATGGCAATCACATTATATCCTTGCTTAACAACCCATGGTGATTTGCTTAATGATGGAAACCAAGACTGCCAGAATTGCTGTCGCTAAGTGGCATGGTCACGTGACATTGTGCTTTATGACTGCATCGCTTAGCGATGGCAATTCCGGTCCCAATTGCCATCATAAACCGAGGACTACCTGTATATCTGTATATTGTGATTGCTGCTGTTATTCTTTTTTACCCTTACATACACTTTTCCTCCATCTCAGAGTACCTTAATATTGCTAACTCATGCCAAAAAAATTAAAATGTACATCATAAAACAATGCCTTTCCTATTCAGTTGGTTCAAAAATCAGTCTGTCTCCAGACTTAACGGATCATAGAAAAAACAGTTGGAATGGACTTCCCAGTAAAATGCAGTGAGGCTTTAGAGAGGGGGAAAATGACCCACTGTTCTTGAATAAAAACAAGTGATACACTTGCTTGTGGATTTCCTCTATAGAATTGTTATAAATGTTTAATAATGATAATACTATTTATAGTATTATAAATATTATACCCCATTCATCCTCCAAACCCTTCATAGTAGCTTGCATGTGATTTCCAGATGTTGTCTTATACAGGAGCCTTTCCAAATCAGATTTTGGGCAATAAAAAAGACTATGACATTGTACTATGAGCCCTAGAGAAGTAATGGTATATTTACAGATCACTTCCAACACATGCCAGTTTACTCTTCTTTTTTTTTTTTCCTTCTAAATATTCGCTGATTCTTTTTTAAGACTGTGGTGGGATATACATTTGAGTAATAAATAATGATAATAAATAAATATTATTTTAATGAATTCATTGTTGATATAAAATATTCCAGGCCTTTTCCATTTAGAGATGCATATTTATTTCACCCAGAGGCAAATTAACAATAAATTATTATGTTCTGTTTCATTCATATTAACTATGGCAGAGATTTGTCTGTAACAGAGGATCTGCTTAACATCAGGTAGTAGAAATGATTAATGCAGCTGGGCCAGAAATTAGAGATAAGATATGGACTCTTTCTATTTTTACTAAAACACTATTATGAAAGCAGCAGTGGTTTCAGTTGCTTAGCTAACTCACTATATACTTTGTAATATCATGGATCATAACCATACAATTTCTAATGAAATTCATTTAGGCATGATTCCAATTTATAACTGTAAGCTAATGATAATTGCACCAGCATCAACAGGTAAACTGGAGAAAAATGAATGAGATTGGTGATACAGAGCTTTCAAAGAGATAACTATAATATACCCTGATGATTGTAATGAAAATAATGATTATATCTATGAACTAAGTAATCTGAGAAGGATGGATGTAGGCCTAGCTGAAATGAAAAGGAGTTTTTGCCTATTTGTAGCAGAAACTGGCAAATGCTTTTGAAATAAAATCAATGGGGAAAAATAATAAGTAATAGGAATTTAAGAGAATGAGAAGGCAGATTTTAAGAATACAGTCTCATATGTGATGGGTACCTCTCCTTTAAAAGTTTAAAACATTTTAGTTGCCAATGTAATCAGTATTGCTTACATTTTTTTGCACGCCTCTTTATTGTGTAATTCTCTTCTTTATTTAATTGTATTATTTTCATTGTTTTGAAAACTCATTAAGGAGGTAACTACTACAGAATGATGAAAAAGCAGCAGAGGTGAAGTCTTCTTAAAGCCATTACTACTGAACTAAAAGTCCCACCCCCAAATTCCAAATAAGCTTGAACAGAATAAGACTCCCTAATGCTGATAGAAAGCTCCTTGCATTGGCTGAGACAGACTCCTTTGTTTTATATTATTAATGCTATACATCCCAAGGTTAAGCTCTTGACATTCTGTCTCCTTGAGATTTAAGTCTGATAAATCAGGGCTGAAACTACGTCCCATCAAAATGATATCATCATGATTAAGAATATATTGACTTCTACATTATATGGAGCTTAAGAGACAGTAGGTTGTTAATGCTACAGTATTTTTATTTACCTTTGTCAATTCCTGTGCATTGGCTAGGTTGTCCACAGCGATGGCCAAGAACACATTAAGTAGGGTATCTAGGATAGTTGAGGGTGAATGAAACATCACATTAGAACAGCTAGAGTGAGATAATTCAGAATGAACCTGCCATGTAGAAGAAGTTTACTGGTGAATATGGGTTATGTTTCTCATCTTTTCAGCCTATATTGCTTCAGTCCTACTTAAAAGATACAATCACATGGGGTGGATGGATCACAGAAGCTTCTATGACAGGAGTGTGTAGGAGAATAGCCATGTTAGTCTATGGGGGCAAAAAATCAGAAGTCTGGTAGCACCTTTTCCAACTAACACATTTTATTAAAAGGCATGGGCTTTCGTGAACTGCAGCTTTTTATTAAATCTTTTAATATAATTTGTTGGATGGAAAAGGTGCTATAAAGACTCCTGAGTTTATGTCAGGACTGTACTTCTCCTAGTCTCATAAAAATTTTGACTAGGTTGCCATAAACAAGCTTTAGCTACTAACTAAATACTATAATTTCAATTTCAGGATACAAGTCTTTTCCAGTGACTGGAAATGCATCCTGTATCTTCAACCAGGAAGGGCTGTAGCTGTCTGATCTAAGCAATGTCTAAACAATAGTTTGAGGGAGAAAAGAAAGTGATTGGATAGAAATTTCAATCAGAAAAATGGCCCAAGAAAAAAGGGTGATATCCCACTCTGATTTGTAGGCTCAGAACTACAAAGACAAAAGTGCCATTCTTTTCACCTTCCAAACCCTGTGAAACAGCCTAAAACTAACTGCATGTGTTCTCACTGTGACAACCTTGAAACTTGGAGAACATCATGTAAGTTGATCTAGTTGGCCAATGTGCAAAAAAATAGTCTAACCAGTGTCCCACTTCCCCATCCAAGTATTGACTCTAGTGCTTTTTAAAAGGAAAGTGGTTGAGTCACCATGTTGACCAATCAAAACCAGCTGTGAGGCACTAGTTTGAAGTATAATAGCTTAATTTCTTGAGGAGAGTGGGGAGAGCCCAGGAGCCAAGAGGTGAGGCTTCCAAGTTGCATAGAGCTCTAATACTGCAGATGTTTCCTACTGAATGGAGATGATAGTGTGGGATCACAGTAGCATCAAATCAATACAGGACTGGCAGATGGTAAGTATGGAGGTATCCTGATGATGAGTCTTGGAGATGTTAACAGGAGAACTCACACTACTACTTTCCATGGTCAAATGTTAAAAAGTATACTTCAAAACAATACATTAGGAAGGATACAGTTTCCAAATAATGTGAGGACTATGAAGTAGATGGACGACCACATTCCTGAGCTGACACCACCTTGAGAGCGAATCCCATTGTACATCACCTCATTCCAATCTTCACCTGTTAATATCTAAACAAACATTTTATTTTATTTATTTTATTAATTTGATTTCTCTTCCATCTGTCCTCCAGAAGTTCAAGATAGCTTTTAGAGGGACCTCCCTTCATTTTATCCCCAGAACACCCTTCAGAGTAGGACAGGCCAAAAGAGAGTGACTTGCTTAAATACATATAATTAGTTCCATGGCTAAGAGTGAATTTAGGACTACCATGTGCTAGTCCAGTTCCTTAAACAGGAAAGCTACCATTCCAGGCATGGACAGACTACTAATCCAGTGATTGAACTACACACACACACAAAAACAAATGTTATTTTTTCTTTCTCAATTCTAGTGAAGAGTTCATTTTTTAATATAACCACAGATACCTAATAATTAATAAGCTAGTTGTTATAGTTACAGTTATAGTTATTTATAGTTAAATAAAATACAAGTGGAAACTTCGACAATAAAAACATCTCAGAACTCAAATCTCCATTTCATTTCATTTCATTTCATTTCATTTGCTGCCCATTCCCAGACTGTATAAGTAAGAAATGGCTATGACAGTGTAGTGATGGGGAGTGGGGAGTATAAAAAATACAATTGGTGAGTTGTTATTAAGGAATGGGGAATTTTATTGGGTGGTACTAGTAACAGATGAGTTTGACAACAATAACTTAAAGTACGTACATATGATCAGATATATTGATACAGTAGAATGCTAAAAGAAATGAACAACAAAAACTTTTAAAACATTTTGGGGTGAGAATTAGTTCACTAAACACCTTAGTTTTACTTTTTACTGTATGGTATTTTGTGATTTTTAATCTTTTATGCACTTTCTGCATATAAGCAGAAAGTGGAGTATACATTTTATAATTTAAAAAATTTAAAATATTTTAAAGTTTTCAGCTGATCTGATCAAATGATTCCAATATACAATTGTCCACATGTGAATTCTAGTTCTTGCCATTACAGTTCAAATTTATTTAATTATTAAATCATGTTGGCATGTTTATTAAATGCTGTTGTAGAGGCTAACTTTATAGGGAACTGTTATCTTTGCCTGACAAAAAGAAAATAAAAGATGTGAAGTAGTTGATTCCAGTCTTGGAAGTTGTATTTGGGTCCTATGTAATTAGCTTAAAGCCTATACTGCTTTTCCATCCACTCAGTACTGACTGATTGGTTGAACTGATTTGATTTCTAAGACATCACAATCAAATGACTCTCTGTGTTATACAAAGGTAATTACAAAATGTATAAACTTACAGTATCTACAATATAATAAAACAACAATTACAAAAATTAAAAACAGCAACTTAGATTAATATAAAACATATTTATGGTGTTCCCTCAATAAATTAAATTTAAAAAGCCCTCTGGAGGAGCTCTGTTTTGATTTACTTCCAGAAGGACAATAACACTGGAGCCGATGCAGCTTTTTAATGTAGCTCTTTTAGGGAAGTTGTTCCATAATATAGGGTTTATTATGGAGAAATATTTTCTTCTAGCCTCATCCCCCCCACCCAACTTCACAGTAGTGGGGAACAACAAATAATTTTTCCAGAGATGTTCTTATGGGGAGAATTGATTTTAGTTGAAGTAGGTGGTCTTTAAAGGTATATTGGTGCCGAACTGCATAAAAAAGCAGCACTTTCAATTTCGCCCAGAAACCAAAGTAGGGCTTGTATCTTGCTCCCTCCCATTTAAATATTATTTTAGCAACTGACCTAGTTCATACATCTTATTAAGCAATAATGTGATTTGTTTGATATTGGCTTTGCAGACCATGTGATCTGCAGCTAGGCATTATGGATTGTTCAACAACCACATTTAAACAAGCCATAGATTAGCTTGATCTGTAAACCAGGCCACAATGTCTTATTTCATCCTTCCATGTAAAATTCCAGTACTATTTATTATTTTTCCCAAGTTGACTGATGGGGAGAAGAATCTATATTTAGATACTTTGTTCAAACTTTCCATGTCTATTAATTTACAATTAACTATTCTCATTAATTTGGATTTGGAAGGGTGGGGATGATAGTTTGGTTCTGAAGGAAAGTTTATGTCTCCCCCTAAAACTATCATTTGATGACATAGTCTCAGACCTCCCAGTCCCTCTCAAATGCTCTTCCATTTTTAGTGGGCTCCCCTCTATAGCTATCCACACTGCTTATTATCAGTAAAGTTGGGGGAAATGCACAACATCAGGACATGCGATATATTTCACTACACATTACAAAGAGGAAGGGACAGAAATCTGACTATTAATTACCATTTTTAGGAGCAGTATCTCCCTGATATATTATCCCCTCTGAACGACAATAAACTAGACAATAAACCTGCAGTAGAGGCCTATACATTGCATTTAATTTCTCTAGTACCAGGTTCCAAAGCCAGAGTTATACCTGAAAAACTGTCATGATGGCTGCAGGAAAGGTGTCAAAATTTGCTGAAGGAGTGCCATCCATAAAATTAAATCTGTTTATAAAAAAAGACAAAAAGGAAAACAAAAAGTGAACATTAATGCTAGGACAATTTCTTCTGATTCAGCCAACAGAAGGCAGCAAAAGGTTGAATTATTCAACCTTCTGGTCTCTTTCTATGATTCTCTGTTTCAGAAAGGTGGTGGATTTCTTTTACTAGATGTGCTCAAATGAAAGCTAGACAGCCATTAGCTGGGGATGTTTTACTTTGGATTCCTGCAGAGGGTTGAAACCAATAATCTAAACAGCCCTTGCATGGCAGAAAAATGGAATCGGGGCAAGATAATAGAGTAATAATAAAGATGAGAAGATGATTCAGGAATGTAGCCACGACGAGCAATGGAGATCTGTTTTAGATGTTTAGTTCTATCTCCTTATCATTAACAGCACTATTTCAATCTTCTGCCACTACTTCCCTGGATTCTAACAATTTGCCAGTGCCTACAAATTTCCAAGGCCGGAAGTGAGAGCTATGAATCTTTCAAGCAATTAAAAAAAAAATAGCTGAAAGATTCTTAGAATGATTATTTTTATGACAGCTACTGAATATTATATTTGTGCTGTAAATCTGCAAGATAGAAGAAAGGCATGCAGCTTGTGGGCATGTCTTCCAAAATCATTCTTCAGAATCAGTTTAACCAGGCCATCAGATCTTGGAGGGACCCCACAAACAGTTTCCTGTCCAAGTGTACTTAAGCATTAGTAGAATTATCAGAAAACATTATAGAAGCTTTATGGAATAACCTAGTATCTTGGATGACATGTTAAAGAAGATTTCCATGGTTTTACACTTACCTGCCACCAAAAAGTTGCATCCCAAGTAGAGCAAAGACTACAATGAAGAGGAAAAGGAGGAAGAGCAGGCTGATAATAGACTTCATAGAACTCATCAGAGAGACCACCAAATTCCTCAAGGAGGCCCAATACCTGGAAAATCCAGATATTGTTATAGCTTGCTTCCAAAAGTATCACAAGACTGTTTTATTTGGGTGGACATTTGGTAACCAGAATTCAGCAGATTTATGTCATAGTATCATAGAATCATAGGGTTGGAAGTGATCTTGGAGGTTTTCTAGTCCAACCCTCTGCCCAGTCCAGGAATGCTCATACCATTCTGGACAAGTAGCTGTACAGTATTTTCTTGGAAGCCTCCAGTGATAGAGCACCCATAACTGTAGGAGGCAGGTTGTTTCATTGCTTAATAGCTCTCACAGTCAGGAAATTCCTCCTTAGTTCAAGTTTGGATCTCTACCTGTAAACCTTCTTCTCATTGGTTCTTGTCTTACCCTCAGGTGATAGGGAGAATAAACCTACTCCCTCTTCCTGTGACATCCCTTCATGTACCAGAAGACTGCTATGGTATCTCCCCTTAGCCTTCTCTTCTTTAAGCTAAACATGCCAAGTTCCTTTAACTGCTCTTTGTAGGATTTAGCCTCCATGCCCTTACCATCTCTGTTGCTCTTCTCTCTACTATTTCCAGTTCCTCAGCATCTTTTTTTGTATTGTGGAGCCCAGAACTATACACAGTATTCCAGATGTGGCCTGTCAGTGTAGCATAGAGTGGTACTATCACTTCCTGTGATTTTGACACTATACCTCTATTGATGCAGCCCAAAACTGCATTGGCTTTTTTGGCAGCTGCAGTACACTGCTGGCTCATCCTTAATCTGTGATCTACCAAAATCCCTAGATCCTTCTCATAAGTACTAATTCTAAACTGGGTACCACCTATTTTGTACCTGTGCATCTGGCTTTTCCTGCCTAAGTGCAGAACCTTACATTTCTCAACATTGAACAACATTTTGTTGGATAGGGTCTGATGCTCAAGTTTACCAAGATCCTTTTGAATCTTGAGCCTGCCTTCAGGGGTATTAGCAGTCTCCCTCTCCCCTGCTTTGTATCATCTGCAAATTGTATACGCATGCCTTCTGTTCCCTCATCTAAGTCATTTATGAAGATGTTGAACAGTACTGAGCCCAGGACAGAACCCTGAGGTAACCCACTGCATGTACACTCCCTTCATGTAGACATAGATCCATTAAGGATCACATATTGACTATGGTTGTTCAGCCAAATGTGAGTCCATTTGGTAGTGGGAACATCCAGTCCACATTTTTCCAGTTTATCAAGAAGACTATGGTCTACCTTATAAATTGCCTTACTGAAGTCAAAGTATACAACATCCACAGCATTCCCTTAGTCCACTAATCTATTCACCTCATCAAAGAAAGCATTTGTCTGGCATGACCTGTTTTTAACAAATCCATGCTGGATTCTGGTAATTACCATATTCGTTTCTAAATGCTCACAAACCCACTGCTTAATTATCTTTTCTAGGATTTTCCTAGAAAAAAACTAATTGGCCTGTAGTTTCTTGGGTCCACTTTTTTCTGTTTCTTAAATATTGGAACCATGTTGGCTCTTCCCCTATGTTCTGAGGGAAGTTTGTGTGTGTGAGAGTGTATATATTAAGGAGGATATGTGTTATTATTTGATCAGTTTTAGCTTTCTAAATTTTTGCTTAGCTTTTTATAGCTCAATACTATTAACACTAAGGATGACAAAGGAGAGGGGGAGGTTAGCTGTCAATCAAACAGAGAGAAATGAAGGAAGAGAAAAAGGACAGAGGAAACACTGAGAAAATAGGGAGAGTAATTCTCACTTTGTGACTTTAAAGATCCGTAGAAGTCGTAGGGCTCGCAAGACACTAATCCCAAAAGAGGTTCCAGGTCTAAAGATAGCCCAAACCACTTCAAAGATGCTCCCCACTGTAACCTAAGAGAGAAAACACATGCCAAAGAAATCCTGAAGTAATGCAGTATTCTCCAAACTGCTGCCCTCTGAGTATATCGGACTGTAATCCCAATAGTCCCTTTCAGCCAGTATGAACAATGCCCCTTCTCAAAAGGTGCTTCACACATTTGTGCATTCTGTCATGCTCTCTTGTGCACACAAGATCAACACACATAATTATACTATGCAATGAAACTGAGCAGTAGTAATAATGAAAGTGCTACATATTTTATTTCACTCTTTTTAGAGCTATCTTGCATTCTAAATAGTTTGCAAAATCCATCACCAGAAAACAATGCAAAGCACTGAATTACTAAAGCCTAATGGAAACAATACACTGGGCAGTTTTATGGCAGTTAAATACTCAGGGTTTCTGTCAAAGTATCCTAAAAACTGGCTTGTTGGTAGTGCTGTGTTAGAGCCTTCTTACCTTACAGAATTATAGTTCCAACTATTTCCTGGAGAGAAATTACTATTAAATCAGTTTAGAACTAGATGTAGGTATTCCTGGATTTTGCCTATTAAGAGTGGGAACAGGAGAGAGGATCAAGAGGCAGTGGTTTTGCTACTATTTTTATATATGATCATTGCTGCGAGATTACTATTTGTGCAAAAATGGAAAGACCCTGAAATGCCTACAGTGGAGGAACGGATGGTGAAGATGACAAAACTAGTAGAGATGGCAAAATTCACTTGCTTGATTAGAGAAAGATCAACAACTATATTTATTAGTGACTGGAAACCCCTTATGGACTTTTTGTTGAAAAAAGAGAAAAATGAACTTGTGATTTATGGGTTTGGCGATTAGAAAGCGTAGCGTATGGAAAGAAGGAAATTATGACGTAACCTTAGCGAGAGGGTAAAATATAAATGGATTTATAACCACTGTCAGGAAGATCGGAAGCTACTCCCTTATAATCTTTTCTTTTCTTTTCTTTTCTTTTTTCTTTTCTTTTCTTTTTCCTTTTTCTCTTTTTTCAATTTTCTTTTCCCACTAACCACTATTTTTCTTTATATAGTCTATTTTTTTTCAATATATGTATGGTTTTTATCTTGTTAAAATTTCATAAATAAATCAATAAATCAATAAATACATAAATATGAAGCAATGGTTTTGCTCACTGGTAATTTCCACCACAATTCCTGAGGCCTCAGTATAGAAAGAGGACCCCAAGCACACCCATTATTTCTCCTTTTCCTTGACCTCCTTCAGTTAAAGAGAGAGCTGCAAGAGATTCCTCCTTAGCATTTGCTTGGTTCATGAGAGGTTACCCTGTTTCTTTTTCACTACTTAAATGTGGCCTTTGGGGAATGTGCCATGGTATGGTATTCCTGGCCCTGCACAACAGGACTACCTCCTGCTATTCTCATGCCATTAGCTCAGCACTGACATCTTTCCTAGTCCTCTTGTAGGAAAGATCTGTACCCTGACAGCCATTTAAAAGGTAAGTTTGAAGAAAGACCTTACTTTTGACACATGTACATAGAGGGACTGTATGCATAACCATCAGTTTAATCAAATTACTGTACAGTTTTCCTCTGGACCAACTTTCCTCTGTAGCTGGGCTCATCTTTGGTGCCACATTGCCCTCCCTATTCATCTATAAGGGTTTATTCACATCAATGCATTTCCTCCAACTAACTTATTTCCTTCATTATCATTTGCCCTGCTTACCCCGCAGTCAAAGCAGTTGAAAGAAGAATGGAAGTAAAGACGTGGCCCCATTCCATACATCTTCAAGGACATCTCTAGGAGGAACAGCCCCAGAAATATAAACTCTGCATAATCTGAAAGAAAGCCATCCAAGTGGGTTAGTTCCAGTTCTGCCTGTCCTCCTCATTTATTGTTGGAAGAAAACTTTATAAAAATGAGTGATATACCCTCAAATATCAGGCTGACATTGACAAATTTCTCTACCTGATTGGTTACACAACATACAACTTGGTTAAGAAAAGCTAGTTAGAATCATCCTGGGAGATGGAAAGAGTCTTTGTGACTGCAGCTTATAAAAATGTGGGGATTTTTAAAAAATGATAAAATTACTTCTCTGTCCAACTTCTGAGTATAAATTATAAAGGCACATCAGTGGATCATTGCCCAATTTCTGGTAGATCATCTTTTGCCTGTTACTCTTACAAAGTAAGTTGGGCTTTTGTATGATCAAACCAGTAATTTAAGAGATTTTGTTTGAGTCTGCCTCTCTATATCATTAGTTTGTGATAAAAATAAATGGCAAACTACCCAAAGGAGAAGTTAGTCCATCTCTGTTCTAACTGTCCTTCAAGCATTCTTCTACCTAGACACCTATTGGTGTGAATTATTTTGGTTTACTTTAATTTACAGTCTGCAGTACTTTAGCAAAATTGATAAGAAGCAAGTTATTTCTTTTGCCTGTTATTTCATGTACAAGCAGCAATATATAATGTCTTTCCAAAAAATGTTCTGGAAGCCTTTCCAAGTAGGTCAGGCCCTGCAGTAATTAAAGAATCTGCTAGAGTGAATTTAGTGGTTAGTGAAGAGGGTTAGCATTGTGATGCTCAGAACTCAAACATTCTTCTCCAGATTAGGCTTGTCGGAAAAGTTAATCTCTAATTTCACAAGTTTGTTCTTCTGACTTGCTATTGTTTCCAGACCTTTTGTTCTTCTGGCTGTTATTTCTTTGGGACACTATTCTGGCCTATACAATTTTGTTTATAGGCATCCATGATGCCATTACCAAATTAAGCTTGTGACATTATCAACAAAATAATGAGGGTTGCCCACTTTATTAGGACTGTAAGGACTGAGGTCAGTGATAACCAAAACATTTTTTTACTATATCAGTTTGCAATTCTAACAAAAGGTCTATTTGAAAATGTGAATGCATTCTGTATGTTTTCCTAACACATGCATTTTCCTTTTCACTTTCCCCTGTTATATGCATTTTGCACCCATTAATGAGTTGTGAACTACATTACAAAATTCAGGAAAATGTAGATGTTTGCATATAACTACTTTTTAGGTCACATCTCTTTTGGGTTATGCAAATTGAGTAACTTCACATTAAAATGTGAAGTAATCTAATTTGTTTCTATATATTAATTTAAATATATTTGCAATATGTTGAAAATATCACTGAAAAGAAGGCACTGTGACAGTCATTACTTGTCAACCTAGAACAGTAAGCTCTTGATTTAATGATCACAGTTTAATGCACTTCAGATGTCATATAAGTATGTGTGTGCATGTGTGTGTGTGTGTGTGTGTGTGTGTATGCATGCGTATGTCTATATCTATATATCTCTATCTCTATATACCTCCAAGTACATGGTAAAAGAAGAAACTCACTCATTAAACCTGACACTCAATAATAATGTAATATAATAACAAAAACAACAACAATAATAATATACACAATCGTTCCCCCGTTCTACAATCTCCCATTTGCTATTTGGGGGAGACTTTCAATACCGTTCTCTCTGAGTAATTAATTAAGAGTTTGCTGTAACTCTTAATTGTGGAGGTAGGAAGGAGATTTATCTCTGTTCTCATGTACTTCCCCATGAGAACACTTCCTCACTGGAATATAATTCTGATTTAAACTTCTGTCACAATATGATTAGGCTCCACAATCACTAAAAGACCAGCTGAGAGTGCTCAGTCTCTTTGTAGAAGTGAGATGCTTTTACTTATAATGCAGTTGGTTCTAGGCTAGTGTTTCTTGTTCTCTTCTTTGAATCTCTTGCAAGAGTGGTGCATGAACAACAAAGAACTCTATCACTTACTTAGCAGGTGTGTGAGCCATGGAGGCTGCTTGTGATGGACAATAGCCACACAAGCGGTGTTGAGGGCCACAATGCTCAGGACAAGCCAATAGAACACCTGGGATTTCACCATGTGACGGACAGAGATCCGCAGGAGCCGTTCCTTGTGTCGGAAGTATGAGGCCCCATCCAATTTTGCACTTTTGATGCTGGATCGAGCAAGTGGGGTTCCTGCAATGGAATGAAGAAGAGAGATAGGAGATGCTGAGAGCTATTAGAATGCACTGTAGGCTTTACTTATTCCACTCAAGAGCTTGCAGTTATTCTGTCATTGTATAAGTGTCTTCTTCCATGAAAACTTACCTTACCTTTCCTTCTACCTTCTGTCCACAAAACATCAAGGGAGCAACAGTGTTAAAAGTACAGATTCTCCCAGTTGACTATATAGCATCTTCTGCTGTCTTGGAGCAGAACAGTTAACCACTTTACTTACTACGTAGATCTGATCTGCTTCTTCACTTCTGTTTGAATGGGGCTATTTCATGCTCTGGCATAAACCATTATATTGTATTACTGTAGAATGAGGTACCTTAACTGGCTCAAGGACATATTGTTAGTTCCATCTTACCCACAGAAGAGATATCCACACGCTCATCACTGGAATCACGATTCATGGCTTCCGTCCGGTTCCTTTTAATAGTTGCTCTCCTAAGTACTAAACAAGAAGAAAAAGCACACCAGTAAATATCACACCTATATGATGCAATAACAATGAGCCGTTCCTAACATTTAGTTTATAATGACTGAGCAGAAACTTGATTATTCTTGGAGGTACAATTGTAGTGAGAGCCAACAATAGTTGTCACTGATATACACACTATGCATTGTCTTATCTCAGGGGAAGATACAATACACAACACTTAACTCCACATAGTTCTGTTATTTCACTGTATGAATACTTGGTTATATATCTCATAAAAATGAAGTTGGACATTTTGCTTTAGATATAATCTCTAAATCAGTATGAGGGTTAAACTGGGAACCAGTTGTTCCCAGGACAGAGATGAATGCTACGTAAGCATACAAGAACTGCTTAGATTCAAAATCATTAAGTGCTGTGCCAAGTATCCATTACTTTGGAAGGGGAGGAGGACGAAGCCATGACCCCAAGGGTGTAAAACCCAGTTATATTTGCTTACTGATAGTGGGTAATCAACTGATAGTGGACAAGCAACATCATCCTTGTCTCAATACAATTTCTAACCTAGCTGAGCCATATTTGTGAGTCTTCTGAAATCTAGCTGAGGCGTGGAACTAAATCATGAAATACTTAGAGATCTGTGATTTATTGCCAAGCCATGGTCAGGGGAGCCTGATGGTCAGGACAGGGGATATGTGTGTGTGTGCCTGTGTGTTTGTTATGGCTGACACCAACTGTAGATAAGCTAAAGCTGAGGGGACTTGGACATTTATGATTTGGGCTTGTTCTACAGTTACTCTGTTTGGTCTGATATCCAAACTAATGTTAATAAGATTTTGTAAAGAGAAATAAGTTTTAAAGATGCTAAGATGATGCTGAACTATATATTGAAAACTGGGAATACATTGGTCTGTGAAAAATGTTGGATTTATTGAGCTTGGAGTGTCGCCAAGAAGATGGCATTTTGTTTTGTTGGAAAGAAATTTCTACTTCATACTGAAAAACCTGGATTCATGATGGGCTGACTTTCAGCCTTTGAATAGACTATCAACATAATGGAAAAGCTGATCAATAAGATCCTGAATGGGCACAGATTAATTCACTTTTTAAAAACTGCCTCACCATTATGTACAGTATCTATGCTTTGTTAGTCCTTTTTTCCTATTTTTTCCCATGTGTTCATTCTATTTTTTTTTTCTTTTCCATATACAGGGAGTCCTTGTTTAGCTACTGTAATTGGGATTGGCAACTTGGTCGTTAAGCGAAACAGCCACTTAGTGAAACCGCAACTGTGCTTATGACCTTACTTCAGCTTTCCTTTGCTTTACAGACCTGTGAAGGTCATAAATGTGAGGATTGATCATAAAATTACTTTTTCATCACTGTTGTAACTGCGAATGGTTGTTCAGCGAGGCAGTCACTAAACAAGGACCACCTGCATTGTTTTGTATTTTGGAGAAGTAATAGTTTTACTTTCTTCTTTTTAAATGGATATTATATTATGTTATCAAAACTTAAAATGAGACTATTTGTTGACTCTTGGGTGTTGGGTGGAGGAGGGTTGGGGTTGTCTTCTGATGTGGGCTGCTCTTGGATATTTTGTCTGGGATAATACCTGTGTCTGGGATGCTTGAGAATGCCAGCACTTGGGTCACTTGACAGACCTGCCATGTGAAGCCTTCCTGGCTGATAGGTTGTTTTTTTCTTCCTACCTACTCAAATAGCACCATTGGGGAGGGATCACAAAGGGAAAACAACATGTGGGAGACACATAGACCTGCCCTGCTGCTTCTCCCTCGCAAATTCCCTTCTTTCTCCATTTCTGGCTGTCTTCACAAATAGGCAGAGGGTAGCTAAACACCCCTGCAGTTTCACCCCATCTTCTACTGACAAACATGCATGAGCTGAGCATAAGGTGTCAACTGATGTATGACTGTGACAGCAAGTGTACTGTAAATCAATTAGAAAAGAATAATTCATTTTTGAGAGAGAAGGAGGACTCTTACCTTCTAAGGCTGATGTGCCAGAATTTTTGTTCTCTTCAGCCAGCATTACTTCCTCTATAGAAAGATTTATAATTGGTTTAGTTATACAGTTGTCTAGCTTTCTTGAACGTTAGTGAAGCAAACATTTCTCAGTTCTCATATCCATGGAAATAGGGGAAAGAGGATTAATAAAAAGGAGGATGCAAGATAAATGAAGCAGCAGAAAATAAGCCTGGAAATTCAGCAAAATGAAGTTATTCCAACGGAACACAGCAACACACTTAAACATCTAACGTTCCTAGGACACAGGACTAGCTCTGAAGAGTCAGAAATTTGGTCTCTTTCAAGGGGTTTCTAAGGAAGGAGTCACATCTTAGGCTGAAGCGTCACAATCAAGGGGGAAGAAAGCAACATGCATTCTGCTTAGAGCAATACCTTTCTGCCTTGAAAGTTCTACCATCAGAAACTTTAAAATGGCTTCCAAAATAAGATATAAATAATCATTTCACTGGTAATAAGGGTATAAAAATACTGGAGCTACAAATAAAGTTAGAACACAAAAACAATGTCATCCCATAGCATAAACCTGTACAGGATTTCTACAAACACATAGTTTGGGGGACTGCTTTCTTGGTAAGGAAGACAACCTGGCCATTTCTCAGGCTCAAAATGGGCCACAGAGTTTTAAAAATTAGCAGTTACTAATATATATAAAGCATGATTTTGATTTCTGTAGGTGAAACTTAAAATTTTGCAGGAGACATATGAACAATTTATTTTGTTCTATTTTTCAGGCAGGGAAAGTGGAATGGGACATAATAATAAGCACTTAACCTTTTCCCTTTCACTGTCTGCTTAAAATCACCCTGTGCCAGTTCTTCTTTTCCTTGCTGAACAAAACATAAGGATACCATTCATTGGAAGGGATTGCTCTGTTTGTTTGTTTGTTTGTTTGTTTGTTTGTTTTGCTTGTGTCACGGGGTGGATTATCCAGTTTTGGGCCAAATTAAATTCCCCATCCCTGAAAAATAGTATGATTTATAACTATGGGAGCAAAGTAAAGAAAACTTTTATGAAACTCAGCTTATGTGGAAGTAAGTCAGTGAGCCAGTGGATATAGTCAAAGATGCTATGCTGTTTACCTTCACTCAGTTCAAAACATGTCTCTAATAAGAAATCTCAAACTGGCAAAATATGCTTAATGGACTAATTGGTGCTTGACAGATATCAATTCCCAGCCATTTTGCCAACATCAGATTTGGTTTTGTTTTACAAATGTATATGCCATCACCCCTGTAAAGGGCTCTGGGTAGTCTTTAAAAAAATAAACATTAAAAATGGCAGCATAACTCTCTAAAATATTATGATTTTGGGCCATAATGAGGATGGTGCAGTTTGCCCACAAATAGGCCCCACCATGGAAGAATCATACTTGACAGTCAACATTAAATGTACTGAAATGAGCACTTTGAATTGTGCTGGGAAAATAACCAGTAACTAGTATAGATGTTTCAACATGGCAATGATGGAGCTATCCTGAGAGATGCCATTCCCTACCTGTTCAGCCAACTTCAGGGCCAGCTGTAATGTTGAAACTATCTTCAACGGCTGCTCTGCAAAGAAAATACTGCGATAATCTAACCTTGCGGTAACTGCTACACGTGTCGCTCTCCTCCAGTTAAGGGTATAAGGCGCCTTTTGTCATAGATGTGCTTGGCACATACAGCTCATAACTCTACTCCCTACACATTGTGAAAGCTGGTCTGAAATTAAAGTCCGAAATTATATTAAAATATATCTACTTTATACTTGCTGACTTTGCCACTGAAATTTCCAGGAACGTAGCAACGTTTTGCACTATTGCAGTTGTTATTAGAAGGCACTGAATTTGACTCATGTTGGTTAAGGGCACTGAATCTCCCTATGTATGTATATATCCATTTATCTCTCTCTATTGCTCTCTATTTTTTAATTAATTTATTTTTTTAGAGAGAGAGCTGTTAAAGTATTACTGCTAATATCCTTCTATAACGTGCTTCTTCTTTTATGCTATTTTTTTGTGGGGGAGGGGCTGCCTCTATATTAATAAAGTTAAAGTTAAGTCATAGATGTTGACTTAGCAGTCCAGCATCCATGGCATATACAGGTAGATTCCCAGACTACAAACTTGTTTTTTCAGGGGAAACACAACCTTATTTAGAACAAGCAGATCTTCCTGAAGTCCCATCCCTGGACTTGGCAACAATTCTTTTCCAAATTCAGCTTCAACTTGTTCTTATCTATTTATTTCCTGGATTTATACGGCTGCCCATCTCACATAAGTGACTCTGGGTAGCTAATACAATAAAAACATCAATATAATAAAGGAAGCAATAAATAACATGCATAAAACAAGCAAACAAAAAATGGCCACCAAGGATAAATCAATCAACCACAAATACATTCAGTTCACAGGCTCACCCCTTCCTGATTCCCATTTCTGAAAGAAAAGCCAGGTCTTCAGGGCTTTATGAAAGGCCAGCAGGGTTGGGGCTAATCTAATCTTGAGAGAAGTGGTGTTCCAGAAGACAGCTACAGAAAATGCACACTTCCTGCCCCCGCCCCTCAGATCAGTGTTTCTCAACCTTGGCAACTTTAGGATGTGTGGACTTCAACTCCCAGAATTCCCCAGCCAGCACAACTGAGCCAGATGATATTCTAATCATCAGGACGCGAAGGACCCTTTCTGCCAGATCTGATGGGATAGGTACAGACAATCTCTTACAACCTGAAGATATGCAGGAAGTTTGAGGTGTCCAATCCTGAGTTCACAGGAAAGGAGAAGTACTGCTCAGTATCATCAGCATATTGGTGGAAGCTTGTTCCAAACTCATGTATAATTCTCCCAAGCAGCTTTACATAAAGGTTAAATAACAAGGGATATGAAACAGAAATTCCCTTATGTTGACAACATAACAGTAGGTCCACCAAAATCAGTGCCTCCAACCCCAGCTCCCTCAAGTACCAAAGGCCCCTGACAGATCCAGGCATATAAGTTCATTTTTCTTAATTGTGTCTTCTGATACAAATTGTTCATTGGGAAGATCATTTAATTAGGAAGAAGAGGAACATCTCCATGCCAAATCTAGGTCTGATCCCAAACTAAAAAGGATCTAGGTAATCTAATTATATTTGAATATAATGCATATATAAGATAAAATCAGGGGATGGGGCTTCAGATCAACATTTTTTTTTCCCCTTGAAAAGTCCTTATGCCAACTTCAAAAAAAGTAGGAAATTCAGACTGGCTGCCACAATTAGAAATGTCTGTCTTCTTTCCCACTCTCTGGATAAAACAACTGAATAATTACAGAATCAAACCAATAAATTTGCAGAGCGGGATTATTTCATCATCAATTTTTATTAGTGTTATTATTCCAGAGATGTAGTATCAAGTAATAGCCCTGAAAAAAGGGCAATAATTGAAATATGTTTCTTAAAAACGTGAAGCTAGTATGCGTCTATGCAACACTCTTTTTGGATCTGAACTATTATGGAAAAGAATATTTGTATTTCAGGGTTTTTTTCTCTTTGTTTCTAAGAATGTTCTGCATAAAGCAAGCAAACAAACAAAAACCAAAGATAAAAGGCAAGTGATGTTACTGTTTGGAATTAGAAATTAACAGTGTTAATCTAGGCATGTGTAATTAGAAACAAAAATAATTCAGAGAAATCATCAGCAAAATGATTCAGACAAACACTAGTTGCTCTTTCAAGTAAAAAGATTTCTCCCTGAATTACTGTGTCAGCTTCACTTATTTTTCATGAAATAACTTCCTCCCCAACTCTATTTTATGGCATAACAACAATGCTATATGAAATTATCCATCCAAATTGTTGTGTAGCAACAAGGAATATATTTTATTGTGATTTCTAAGTGCGCTGTAAAGGCCCTATATAGACTTCTAATCTGTTTAAGCTAAAAAAAAATGTCTTTTTAAAAATGGCATGGCATATTTTAGCAAACTTAAAAAAAAAAAAAACTTACCAGATGCTCACACCTACACAAGAGGTGTGCAGTGGAACACTTCATTTACAGATAAGATGATAACAATCAGAACAATGTAGAACAATAAAACTTTTTTAAAAGGAACTTTTTTAAAAAAGAAAGAAAGCACATTTTAAAAACAAGTGGAACAAGACTGAACATGGGGAAGAAGTTGTTTCACTGTCTCGCCAGCAGTACTGGGTGCAAAGGCTTGAACAGTTATTTATCTCTGTACTGATTGTTGTGGTTTTCTGAGGGGGCAGTTCACAGCTCCGCTGATTAACCTGGCCCTGGAAATGCCCCAGCACAGCCTGTGTTACCTGCTTTGTCTATCCAAGCCCGGTAGCCATTCAGCTCCCTCTCAATCTGCTGCTGTCTCCTCAGTTTCATGAAGGCCCGGCGATTTTCCACTCGCTCTCTCTCCTTGGCAAATTCTCTATAAAAGGGAAGGCCAAGAACCAGTCAGTCTGGATTGTATTCTGACATAACCATAGTCAGGAAGGAAAAGTAGTCCTGCTTTGGCATGAATGCCATCTGGGTGACTTTGGACCAGTCAGCTCAACTCACCTCACAGGATTGTTGTTGTGGGGAAAATAGGAGGAGGAAGAAGTATTAGATATGTTCACCACCTAGAGTTATATAAAAATAATAAATGCGGGATAAAAAAAATCTAAAAGGCTGTTTTCCGTGCATGACAGAAATACTGTATGGATGATTTTTCATCTCTTTAAAACAAGCTTGATCTGAGCTACATTAGAAATTTGCAGACCTATTCAGATATCAAGTTTCTAGAAGCATGGTTCTGTCTATATGTTTGTGAGTCTCACATTCACAGAGAGTTAGCAGCCAATCCTTGTCAGTCCTTCCAGCCAATACTGAAAAAAACTGTCAGACAATCAGAGCTCACTTGCTATCATTTAAACCAGGCCAATAATTGTATGCCTTGTCCTTCCCTTCTCCTCTGGTTCTACTGAGTCCCTACAAACGAATAAATTGATAGTATGACCATCTTCCATGCTCTCCCATATTTATCTGCATGCATCTGTGCACATTTGTCTATTATTCTAACTTCCAGAGGTAATTTGAGGGAAAAACTGCAATTGGGTGTCAGTTGTTAAAACAAACAAACAAACCACATAGACATGTATGTTGAAAACCCTCAAAAGCTTCCCATGACACCAAATCTCTATTGCTTTTTGAAACCCCACTACCTATAGGGCTGCCAGATCAGCAATTCTGGATTCAGGCCCCTTTCCTGGACCAGGCTGGTGCAATTGCTCTGATGGGAGTCTAGGACAGGTAATCCAGGAAAGATGAGACTCCTCTCCAATGGGAGGATAGACTATCCTTGAGTACAAGCCAATTATACTTTTCTGTTTTTTAAAGCAGCTGTCCTAAAGCAGTGTTTTTTTGTCCACGGTTACCCACTAAGCATCACAACTAAATAGAGAGACAGTATCCCTAGTTCAGTAGTCCAATAATTACAAATGGATGGATTGAGTTCAGGGGGAGAAAATACTTGCTCCTTCTCTAAGCAATTATGAGTGTCCATTTGAATAAACTGGACCCAGGAGAACGGTCAGTAGACTGTTGGCTTTCTTTATGAACTAATCCATCTGTTCCACATACCTTGCCAACATACTGTTTGCTGTATGCTGGTCAAAACTGCTTCACACTATCAACCCAATAAGAGGTAGGGAACATGTACTAAATATATGTCTTCTAATATTACAATTTGAATTACAGCAGTGGTGGAAGATCTGAAGAGCCAGGTTGGGGGCAGGTCATCCCGGAGAAGGCCTATCTATGTGGCCACTAAAAGTCAACACCAACTTGATAGCCCATAATCAAAATTTTAGAATACTGGGTGCTGGTGTTCTTACTTGACACCCCCTCACTTCTGCCCAGTATATCCCCAGCTATATGCAGGCTGAGCTTAGTTTCTGAAACTGCTCCTCCTTTATGTTATTGAAAGTCCTCCTTTTAAATCATCCTCGCTCTTTCTTGATTGTAGTATTCCAAGTACAACTTTAAATGCTATGGATTATACGATTGGGAGAATGGTAGCTTTCTTTTCTCTTACCTTACCTTACCTTGGTCCGAGGGATTGGGCAAAGCATAGCAGATAAAAGTAGACCCTGTCCATAATTCAGAAGACAAGGCCATTGCTTTCCCACTGCTCAAACCAGAGTTCGTACTTGTCTGTCCAACAGACACTTATGATTCCACACATTCCCTATGCACTAGCTTCCATAAGCAAATTATTTTCTGTCTCTCCTACATGCCAAAATATTGTTGATAGGCTGGGGGTCTGGATGCATTATTCAAAAGAAATATACATTGCTGCAGCTTCGCTACATAGTCCCAGGATCTGCTGAAGGTGTGAAGGGGTGGAGTGAAGAAAACTTTGAAGAAAGAGCAGGAACATAAGCAAAGTTCCTCTAGTAATACTCTAATCTCCTTGGTAAACATAATCCCTGCAAAAATTAACCTCTATGGCAATGTTTCTCAACCTTGACAACTTTAAGATGTGTGGACTTCAGTTCCCAGAATTCACCAGCCAGCTTGCTGGCTGGTGAATTCTGGGAGTTGAAGTCTACACATCTTAAAGTTGTCAAGGTTGAGAAACACTGCTCTATGGAGTCCACTCAATGTTCTGGACTTCTTTCTTGTTACATCTGTAAAGCTGACACTATAACATAAAAATGAGCAGAAGAACAAACTATAATGCTTTTGACCCAAATACAAATATAATGTTGTGTGTGTCTTTTGTTGTACAGCATTACTACCACTGAGGTTGGTTCCAACAAAAACTAGAATTTTTATAGATTCACTTCTGCAGAAGGATAGTACAACCAACGCCCAGAGACATAGCCTCAGTTTAAAGATATATCAACCGGGTGATCAACTGTTCTTATGCTTAGCTGGTGTGAATTTGATTAGATTCTTGGATGGGAGACCACTACAAACCTAATAACATTCCAGGGTATCTGTGCCGAGGGCCTACAAAAATTAGAGCCCCTTTGGCAAGAACAAATTATATTTTTTTGTTATTTGTAGGATTAATAACTATATAATGGTATGTGGGAAAGACCTTGGGAGACTGGGCAAAGAGACACTGCCAAGGGAATGGTCAGATAAGAGGCAGCATAGCCCGCAACTGGATAGTGGATGGGGCAAGAGGCTCAGAAGAGACTCTCTCTAGTTTCTTGGGCTATAAAGGAGATGGTGGGGGGGGGGAGGATTGTACTTTCAGACCTGCAATATTTTGTCAATGTAGCTTTACAATAAAATAGAATTCGTTCATCTGATTGTGATTCCTATCTGGTTTACCCCATGAGGCTGACAAACTGTAACAAAGATATTGTTTTGAACAAATAAACAAATAAATAAAGCAAGGATAGCTACAGGTGGCAATACTTATTAACATATTAAAATGTTCTTTTTAACATGCCATCACATCACAGGCATTCCCCCCCACCCCCCAAAATTAATCAGGATAATTTTGATCACCCATCTACCCATAGAAATTGGTATACTCATAGAAATATATCTACCACCAGAGGATATAGGATGGAAGTGCTAGGGCTGCTTGATTGAAAAAGTGCATGTTTGATTTTCATTTTTATATTTGCTTTTGTTTCTGCTATTGGACTTTTATTATGTTTTATAATAATTTGTATATTACTGATGTTGCATGAATTTTGTAAGCTTCCTTGGAAAGGCTCTTTGTTTCATGGCTGGCCTAAAACCATCTTTTAAGAAATAAATAACATTAGAGGAAGATATAGATCTAAAAATTAGATGTTGATAAATGTTGATAAATTAATACTTTTTTTTAAAAAGGATTGATCATAATGAGATAAAATAGAGTTGTACCAAGGCTGAGGGTAGAAAATATGGTACCAGAGATATTTCCCTTAGTATTCTGCCTGTCTGCCTGTTTCTATTCTCTTTTAAAAATATTCTGTTAATTTAAAAATAATAATAAAGGGGAAGTTAGCATGAAGGCACTAGCCATTAGGATCATTTTTATTTCTAAGAATATCTTTTCATTCCACATTAACCCATTAGGTATTCTTAAGAAATAAAAATGGGTGCAACTACAGACCAGTATTTTGTGTGGAAGCATGCCCAGCTGCCTAGCAAAGAGAAAACAGTAAGCTATGGCTGTAGAGAACATCCTAGGAGGTGGAGGCAGATAGGAGCAAGTCAGCTGTCCCCGTTTTAGGAGGCTGCCCATGATATGCACTTAAAATTCAAAATGTGCCTACCAGATCTAATAGGTTTTATCCCTGATGCTAATATGACAATGCATCATAAATGGGGCTATCTAATCCAAGAAAGTGTACGTTTCAAATATTTTCCAATGTTTCCAGGCTTTATCTTATTTGGTAGGCAATCCATTTAGATGTCAGCTTTATAAATCTGTCTTCTGCAGTGAAGACAAATACAAAGAACAGAAGCTGGAGATGATGCCAGGATCAAACGTACTTGACAAGAGATAGGAGAGCAGATTGAGTCATATGTTTATGAAACTTAGCCTTAGAAATGCAGCTTCATGGTAAAGCCTGACACAAAATTAATCTATGTTCATAAAGATTGCATTTTGCTGAACCTACACACTTTTTATGGAGAGGCTTATTTTCCTATGAATAATAGAAAGGGTGTACCCTCTCTCAAGAACAATAAGCTGTTCAGTGAGAACTTGTCAGATGGCAGCAGCTGAAGGTAAGTAGGCATCTGTTTGACAAAGACAAGGGACCTTCATACTTTCCTAATAAAAAGTCAGAACAGATGTAAAAGAAAGATCAAACCAAGAGATCTATAATAGACATATGTAGTGGGAAGCACATTCAATTTAAGGGCACACTTAGAAATAAAAATGATTCTGGAAGATGGTGCTTTCTTTGCAGTAGTCCAACATTTGGTCTTTTAAAAAAAATAAAGTATGGAAGAAACACCTAGTGAAATATCCATGAATGCATTAAGGTCCATGGATATCAAGCTGGAAATCCCAGGTCCACAGCGAGTGTAATCATATAAATCACAAGTAGTATTTGATTAACAGTCTGTCTTCCTATTTCAAAAAGACCCACATATTTTAGACTTCTCTTGTAGTAAAAGGCTTCAACTTCTCAGTCCTTATAATTGTCTTTTTCTGCATCTGTTCTATGTTATTCTTTATGAGAAACACACTCCAGAATTCTATATGGAGTGACACCTTTAATCTATAAAAAGATACTATGGCACCGGTAGGCTTATTTTCAGCTCATTTCCTAATAATCCTTAGCAAAAAAAAAAAACCTTTTCATCGGCACTGTGTATGTATTGAGTTGACACATTCACTGAGTTATTCACATTCATATTTTGTTTAAAAAAACCAAAACTTTCAAATTAGGATCCTTGAGAACTCTCTAGTGAATGCCTATAGGTCTGAGTGACTTGTTAATTTGCAATTTGTCATGTAGCCCTTAAACATCAACCTTTAGCCACATTCAACACAGTTGCTTTACTGTACTCTACTCCTATCTTAGAGCCAGCAGGAAATTTTGCCATCTTAAATCTTGCTACTTGCACAATTGTATCCTTACCATGTACCCAAAACAGGCCTGCACTGTCCATGCAGCTTAACGTGCAACATTCTTAGGGCTGTGATTGATGGTTCCCTTGGCTGAAATTCTAGCCTTGCCCAACATCACCCACCATATGAAAACTTCCTCCAGTTGGCATTGTTGCCAATGTATGCAGGTGTCTGTTTTTTTATCTCTGCCTTGGGCCATCCATGTGATGCTGTTGAGGTGCTTTCCCAGAGCCTGGAGGCTGTGTGGGTTTCACAGGCTTCAGCTCAACCCTGACAAGACTGAATGGATGTGGGTTTTAGGGCTCCCCATAGCTAAGGATTTTGCATTGTTAATTCTGGATGGGGAGATTCTTGCAGACAGAGTTGGTGCACGATCTGGGGGTCTTCTGGGACTCATGGCTCCTGCTCAAGGAGCAGATGGCAGCTGTGGCCAGGAGAGCCTTCACACAAATACATGTTGTACACCACTTGCATACATTTCTAGATTGGGAGGCATGGGACACTCAGGTCCTAGTCACCTCCTGAGTGGACTACTGAAATGTGCTCCACATGATGCTACCCTTGAAGAGCATTTGGAAGCTTCAGCTGGTTTAGTATGCAGCAGCGTATGCAGTATTGGGCGCACCATGGTAACCCGTGTTAACACAAATGCAACATGACCTGACCCTGTGGCCTTTCAGAAGGCCATGAAAACTTGGCCTTTTTCCCAGGGATGTTTATGGAGCCCTGGTGTGGGAGTGTGTGTTTGTCATGATGGTAAGGAGATTTTTTAACAGGGGTTTTTAGAAATTGATACTGATTGTGTATTATATTTAATCATTTGTTTGTCACCTAGAATTCCATTGGTTGGATGGGCAGCCATATAAATGTGTTTACTTTATAATAAGTTTATAAATATACCTGAAAAAAGGTCTGAGCTTTCTTGAGGAGGGACAAAAAGAAAAATTAGCACTGCCTTTCCATTCAGTATGTTTCTCTGTTTTGATTCATATAAAGCTTTGTTTACAGATTCAGGTTCTCTTACTGTTGTCATGGCAACTCAGGCAGAAATATATGTGTGTATATGCACATACCTCTCCCAAGATGGGATGACCTCTTTTTCCTGTCTATTTATCTGTGACTATACATAAGGCTTAGGCTGATCTGACAAAACAAATACAAGGCTAGCCGCTGATTGTTGTGATAGTTATAAACCATTAAAATGTGTGGAAATCAAAAGAGATTATACAGGGCACACAGAATCTGAGATGCCTAGACACACTGCAGAGAGAATAGTCCCACAGATTTTGAAGACAAGATGGACGATGGCTGTAATTTAGCCCTTCTGGCTAAGGAATAGCCACTGCCTTTGGCTGCTAGAACTTTGCTTTCCTACATCCATATTGAGGCAATCCTGTCCATAACTATAGAAAGGGGGGAAAAATTCCCAAAACAAGTCTGGAGTTTGTGTTTTGGCTGTAAGACTATGGGCTTCCAGCTCTGCTAAAGCAAATAGCTGGCCTGGAGACTCAAAAGTATTTCCCACTATCATTTTAAATACTATTCAGTTAAAAAGTTAAAAGCACCAGGCTACAACCAGTCCTTCTCATAACTGGAATGTCAGCCCAAGAGCCTGTTCAATATTTGCCATCAAACTGCAATTTTATTACAGAAGGGGAAAGTTATTAAATACATATTAATAATTTCACCTGTACTTAATTTCAATTTAATTAAATGAAACCTATTTTATTTCCTGGCCCCTGCACCTAATTTGTTTTATTAGTCCATAGCTATTTTTGGAGTACGACATTCCAAGGCCAAGAGTATAGCTACTAGTCCCCAAAAGATTGTGCATACCTAGGACTACCCGGTCTGGGCTGAAAACTCTGTCCAAGCACCAGGTGGCAGGAAAGATATTTTCTTTCATTCTTTACTGCCATCTAAGGACTGTACAGATTTTTGCAGCTTAGATCTGGCAGCCCTATGCTCTCCTGATCTGAAGTCTATCTAGCCCGCATCTGATTTCAATAATAATAATAATAATAATAATAAGAAGAAGAAGAAGAAGAAGAAGAAGAAGAAGAAGAAGAAGAAGAAGAAGAAGAAGAAGAAGTAGGGGTCTTTAAATTGCCCATCAACTTCACCAGATCAGTGAACAGAGCAGGCACACTGATCATCTGGCCACATTCTTTCCAGCAACACTCAGATATATTTCTAATTTACAGTAAAAAATAATAATAATTATTATTTTTTTTGTCTGCGCTCAGTCATTACTGACCCTGCAGTGACTGCCTGGACGAATCCTTGCAGTTTTCAAGGCAATGTATTTCGGAAGTGGTTTGCCAGAGCCTCCTTCCTAGAGCAGAGCCCAGCTGGCTAGCGCAGGAGACGGGGTTTCCGTTGCTTCGCGCCCTTTTCGGGTGAGCGCGGTTTCGTGCTTACCGGCAGGCAACTGGTCCCGTCTCTCCGTGCAAGGCGCTGCCAGCATTTTTCCTCCCACCGGAGTGAGAGTCCCCATTTATCTACTCACGTAAGTTTTCGACCTGTTGGGTTGACAGGAGCTACCGGGGGGGGGGGGGGGGGGAACAGGAGCTCACCCTGTTAACGCAAAAGGCTGGACTCGAACTGTCGAAGCATCAGCCATTTCTGGCTGGCGACTTTCAGCGTCATTAAGCCGCTGAGCCACCGCGTCCCCACCAAATAATTATAGCTTTGTATTTCTACAAAACAGTTAATATTTGCCTATTTTGTATAATGTTCTGTCCACTTTTGTTCTATTATTTGGTAATGCATTTATGTTATGTTATGATAAAACATTTATATAATGTTCTATTATTTGGTAACACATTATCTGGTAATACTGAAAGGGGCTCAGGGCTAAGAGCAAGTTCACAAAGAGGTCCTTCTTTTCCTGCCTTTTTTTCTAATGGCCTACTGAAAAGTTCTGAGCTCTGACTGACACAGGAGGCCATTACAAGTTGCTAGCTGAACATTTTATCTATCAGCTCAAAGTCTGCTATGTAAACTAAAATCAATTATGCAGTTGCCCAGGAAACCATGTGTCCCGAATGCATCATTAAAAAATGTCGCTCAATAGAAACAGAAGTCTTAAGAAAAACATTAGGCAATGCAGATCTCTTAAGAAAGAAGGAATTGAAAAACCAGAGCTCAAGGAGGCTGGAAGTTGGAAGAGACTCTCCAGGATAGCCTAGAAAAAGGAGGAGGACTAGGGAGGCAACAGTAGGAGGGTCCAAAGAAAGGGACACACTGAGGGACTTAGAAAAGGAAGTCAATGAATGATAAGAGCAGGACTTAGAGATCAAGAAGGCAAAACTAACTACATAAAATCAAGTTAGTATTCATAATACCACCTAACTTCATTACCACCTTTCATTACTGTACCACCAGTAGAGTCTATAAGGGGTTCAATGAGATAATTATTATACATATTTTGAAAATGATTCAGAAGAACTGCTTTGGACATTGCTGAAGCCCAAGCATTAGTGCTGTCATATCTGGGCTACACAAATCCAGATGACCACTAGATGACAGGAAACAGATAGAAAAACCTCTAACTCTTTTCTATGACCTAGTGGTTGTCTGGACATTTGCAGCCAAGATACAGTAACCTGAGCAAGCACAAGCCAAGTTATGGTAACCTGAGCAAACAAGTCTTCTGCTATGTATTAAAATATGAAGTGTTTTTGGTGGCTTCTGCATGAGCCTGGAAATCAAAGCACCTGTTATAAGAGTCACATTAAGGATCCCATTCATTAAAGCAACAGAAGACCAAAAAAAGACTTGAATGTTTTAATGAAAAGCAGGGGGCTGCTGAGCTGGGCTTCCCATGAGATCCAATAGACTTCCCCCAAATTATTTTTGAAGCATGCACAAGCTTAACTGTACTTTTGGTTCACAGCATTCTTTTGAAATGTCTTCTTTATCAAGGAAGTAGTAGTTGGATTAATAACATAATGAAATTAATATAATCTTTAATATTTCAAATTTCTCCAACTTTCTGTAGCTTAGTTTTCCCAAACCAGGCACTTTCCAGATGTAGTAGAACTGCAACTTCCAGAGTTGGCTGTGCTGGCTGAAAAATACAGTCCCACTTCTGGAATGTGTCTGACTGGGGAAGGCTGTTACATTCAGTCCCATTTATTTATTTAATTTATATCCCATATTTCATTCAGGAGCTCAAGGTGGCACATATAGCACTCTCTCCCACTGTTCTTCCCTATCACTACAGCTGAGCAAGGGACCGAATAATGAAAAGTGCAGTGTCAGGAAGCTTCCCGCCCTATTTCCATTTTCCCCAACACAGAAGATTATGAGATACAAATTTGAATAAAAAATCTAGAAGTTTTTGCAAGGATCTTTTTGACATTCTCCTCCCTTGTGTGTGCACACACATGCATACTCTAAGGTAATGGAGAGAAAGGACTTTGGTCAGAGGCAGCAAATTTCCTTCCTCAGTTTAAGGACCTTTACTTAAAGATCTCTCCATGTGCTTTTCTTAAGTGGTGCCTCAGCCCTCTCCTGGAGTATGATGTTAAGAAGCAATTGTCCTAGGCATTAGTTTTCCCACACCATTAAGTTACTTACTGTAGGTTCAGACTTTTGTTCCTCCTACCTGCTGCACCTAATTGTATTATCTACATTTTTGTCAGGTACATTTCCATGTATATTTCCATCATTTGATTGACATATCACTCCAAGCATATAGAGTTATGTAAAGCCTTCCCACAGTTGAGAGGCATGCCTCCAAGTGTATAACTTCAGCCTGATAGAAAACCCTGGAGCCTCCAGATGTACTTTCCAGGGAATCAAGCAATCAAATACTCTTGTAAGTGTTGGACTGGCTACATTTCTTCTTATTCTGAAATCTAATCTCCTGGAGGAGCCTGGACTATAATTACACACATTTTTCTGATAAGGAGTGAAGTGGGGGGCCCTTCTCCCAGGATAACATACTTGGGCACCTTATTTTCCCTTCTTTCTGACATGACAGGTGCATTTCAACTATGTGTTATCCTTCTTTAGTGCTACATCCCTTTTCTTACTTCTAGACTTGACTTCTCATGAGAGAACTTTTGTGAAAGAGCTGTGTATCATCTGATAAAGCAAAATCTTGACTATATGCCTAGAACTAAAATTCTGCTAGAAATAAAAGCTGATAATATTAAATTAATACTAAAGAAAAATACCCCCCACATATATACTGTATAGAGAGCTGACACATAAAGACAACATGCAGTTATACAACCCATTGGAGGCTTATAGCGTATGTGTGTACAGCACATGTTGATTCTGTCATTATATACTTTGGCCACAATACTGTAGCTGATATAAAAATCCATAGTGCATGAAAAGTAGACCATGGGGAAGTTTATTTTGCATTCCACACCCCCACAACAATTCTAATCGCAGGATGAAAGAGGCGTGATTACGAAGAACAAATGGCAATGTTCTTTCACAACGAAAATGTCTCACTCCTGTGAGTGCCCAGCAGTAACCTTTCTTGCCCCAAAGGCGTTCTGAGGAGTTGGTACGTCTGCTCCCAGAAGAATTGCAGTTTATTAGTCAGGCTGAACCCATACACATTTATAACAGTGTGTGGGCATTTGTGTGTGTGTGTGTATATGCATGCAAATAAAAGAGAAAAGATGTGAATATCCACATAATGCCTTGTTGGAGATCTCCTGACTGTTAAGTGGTTTTTAATTTCACCTCAGGAGATACAGCTCTCTGCTGTATTGCTAAACGAGTCTCCCCACCAAATCTATAGATGTTAGGCTAAAAAGAGTCTCTCTCTCTCTACCTTCACAGAATGGAAACTGTAGAAGCCATGTGCCCTACTTTACAAAGGACAGCCTTTTATTTGAAGGTGTCAGAAGGTATCCAGTCCAAGGGCTCATTCTGAGAACTTGCTAACCCCAGCACAAAGATACTAAACATTTTTTAGAGGCAGATCCTCATGGTGTCACCTTCAAATCATCCTTAGCCTACCACAGAGGCAGTTTAAAGGCATGCTTAGCTGTTCCATTTTTAAAGTAGTCTTTCCCCTATTCTCCTGACAGAAGTCTTGTTGTATGAACAATCTGCAATGACTCACTGATAGATATTACAGTTAAGGGCTGAAATCTGACAGCTCATATTGGCTGCATACTCATTCATATCCCATTGCTGGGGACTGCCCTCCATGGCTGCTTTGGCTGCTGGAAAGGCCAGACACCTGGTTCCTGCCAATGCACATGCCTGCATAATGCTTGACTAAAGGAGCACATGGGCTCCTTTATATACACTGGTTTAGCTCTGTTCTAGAAAAGGTCTAGAAAAGTTGATGTAAACCAGGAAAGAGCCAGGTTCTGTCAATCATCTGTTCCAAATGAATGTATTAGAGGTTTTCTGCTGCTTCTGCTGACAAGGGGTTCACATGGCTGTACTTTCCATTGGTTTTATTACTTTGGGAGGATGTAAGTTTGCTTACTGTATTATCATGTTGCACTGAGCTACTTCTTGGTGCCATTAGCAGTGGCCATTTGCTGCTATCACTATCATTCCCTTGCAGCACTTGTGATGTATGGGGAGCTGTGACAAAATTGAAAAGAATCCTGCCTGTTTTCCTTTTAGCTCAATTGAAGGTTGCATGAAAGGTGGAGGAAGCAGGATAAAATGGATGATAGCTGTTGGGAGAACTCCCACATAATTCAGCCAATGCTCAGCTGCACATATGACCTGTCATGAAAGCTTTATTTTGGATGCCAGTTTAGTCATCTTCCAGAAGAGCGCTAGACATATGTTTCAATAAACACTCCAGAGGTCTACCCAAACACTGCTACACCTTTGTTCAGAAATATTCCAAGCAAGAGGTCACCAGCATGGATAACTTCTGCAGCAGCGACCTGTCCTTCAGGCAGCTTGAAAGGTGTCTAAAGCCACCATCCAGATACCAGTCCATAGTCACTCAAGCCTACCCCATCAAATATTACACACAGAGAAGGATGCTTCTAAGTATCAAGTGCCACCCTTGTTGCTCAGGCAGTATAAAATCAGCTAATAGAGCAGTTCAAATTCTGCTGGCATACTTTTCTGCTGATTCAAGGGTGAGAGGAATGGATGCTGACAGGGCCATGAGGAAGAGCTCCAAGTCTGTTTTAAGGATGTCCATAGTAACAACCACCATACTTCCAGACAGAAGACTCCTTGCACAAAGCACTGCTCATTTATATCTTTGTCTTCATCAATCAATTTTTATGAAAGGAATAAGGTCAGAAAAAAGCAGAAGAAAAATATGGTTGTATTACAAGTGGAAGATAATGTTGTCTAGACCCTATGCATTAAGATTCAACAAATAAGAATGGGTGATCGCATTAAAAAAAAAACTTTTTTGAACAAAAGGGTGAAAATGTGTTCCTCACAGGTGAGATATAGTTTTCTTTAAATTATAACTTGGATTTATAAGCATGCAATTAAACATATATATGGTAACATATGGACATTTTAATGCTGATCTGTATCTTTGTTGTTGGTGCATTCTTTTTGGTGACAGACAAGTGGCCATCACTCGAAAGTGAAGCAAAGGACCCAGGCAAAGTAGAGACAGGTGGAAGGAAGAAGAGACAGTAACGCTGAAGAGAAAATGGGAAGTAGACAGGATTCAAGAGGAAGGGGATTAGAGACATCTGCAATCCATGACCAATAAAAGTCCATGAAGATAAAACAAATGGGTTATAACTTTATTCCACTAAGATAGAAGGAAACAGTATGCTTATTAGGTTTTTTTTTGGCAAGTGTTCTTGAAATTAATTCACAATTTTTGGCTCTCCCACCACAAACAGTAAAAAAAAAATAAAATCAAATTATTGTGAAAACTCTGTGACTTTGGATTCTGGCAAGAATAAGTTGATAAAGAGAATGATAAGGCATTGATTTCATTTTCTCTGGTGGCAAACTGGAGTGTAGTTTGCTTCAAATACATATGGATATCTGTTAGCACACAGATTGCTGATGGATATCCTGGAATACCCTTAGGGTCAATGAAATAAGAGAAGCAGAATCATTCACATTCATTCATTTTTATGATGTGATGGACACATTTGGAAAGGTAAAAGTATATTAAAACTGATTTACTACAAAACAAACTTCAAGTTGCTCCTGGCCATTTGCTTTAGCCCCTAAAATACTCCTTACAGCTTTTTTGTCTTATGTATCCAGATGAATGAATGAATGAATGAATGAATGAACGAATGACTTTTACTGTGGCCACTTTTATTGCGGCCAGTACAATATATAGTTTTACAACTAAAATTATACAGTAAATCCCAAATTAAAATACTGTTTCTATAAAATGATAATGAATAAAATACAAGATATATGCCAATAGTGAGACAATAAGATGACACATAAAGGAAAGGAACTAAAATACATGGTGCTAAGAATACAAAAAGCTGGTCATCTATTTGATAAAGTAATATAACTATAAAATGCTTGAATTAATACAATTAACTAAAATATTATTTTCATACACTACTAAAATTTTAAAATTTGAAACACTAAAATAGTTAAAGTTAAAAGCTATTGATTGATAAGACATTTTATTGAATTATTTATTATCATTACAAGTACAAGTCCTAACTAATCAGCTTCTATGAGTTCAGTAATATCATCCTGAAGCAATCCACTTGCAGGATAAAGGTTATGGATCATAATTTACCACGATGGTCCATGTGGGTTGGGAGATAAGATTTTTTTTTCAACTTCCCAGTCTAGGGCTAAGAAAGAGGGACTGGCCCAAAGTCCCCCAGCTAGCTTCCATGCCTGACAGAGGCCTAGAATCTGGATCTTTCCACTCATAGCCCAGCACATTGCAGTAATGTTGCAAAAATCCTAAAATAGTTATATAACTAAATTTGATATTCCTTAAGGGACCTCTTTGTTCAGAATTTTACTACATGCCAGACAATTTTTTTATCCATATCTTCAAGTAGATATTTTGCATAAATGTAATCTGACACGTTCACATCTCTCCCAATGTCAGTGGGACCAAGCCTTGTGATAGGAAATTCAGTTTTAGGCAGACGTTACATATCTTCAAACAGATGCTAGTATCAACCTTGGGCAGGCCTGCCTTCAGGTCAAGGATTGCACTTGGTTTACAGCAAGCCACTTGAAAAAGTTCTTTAAAAAAAAACTTGGTTTGGATAGCCTCAAGCAGAAACACCTGATATCCTACCTCTAATTCTACTCTGTAAAGAAGTTGGGCTAAAGCAGTGTTTCTCAATCTCAGCAACTTTAAGATGTATGCTGGCTGGGGAATTCTGGGAGTTGAAGTCCACATGTCTTAAAGTTGCTGAGGTTGAGAAACACTGGGCTAGAGGTTTGACCACAGAGAGCTTAATGGCAGCTGGAATATATTATGCTCCTTGACAGAATGGCTATATTTCTTCTTTGAAGCTTCTGGAAGGCTTATAAGAAGTGAACTACATGATTTTTCAGGTGTCTGAAACATCATCCCAAGGCTGTTAAAACATGCCACCTGGTCATATTTCTCCCCACTGCCAATTTACTTCAGACTCTGGATCTTTTTGAGAGCATCATAACCTTTGTTTTGTTGCGAGTCAATTGTAAGAGGTGATCCAAACAGAAGAGACATAAAGAATGAAAGGCTCTCATTAGTTTATTGGGGTCAGTGATAAAATCATGGTGTCATCTGCATAGAACAGCTTTGCTGTCTGCCTACCTGCAATGTTTGGTGGGTGGTGTTTTACTTCTGTAAGACAACCAGTGATAGAATCTATATTAATATTGAATAATACAGGGGCAATAATGCAGCTTTGTTTGATTCTTGTAGGGACAGGTTAAAAGATTTGCCCGGGTGCATTATACCTTACCTTCAGTTACTATTTTCAAGCATTTTAAAAATGAAGATAAGCAGTTATTGGTCAATTGATGTACCTCTGAACTTTTCTCATAGTTTATTTCAGGAGATATTATCATAGGCCTGCTAAAAGTCAATAAATGCAGCATATAGGATACATCTTGGTTTTTCTGTGTATTTATCCACTAAGTGCTTCAACAACAATCCTTGCTCTACTGTACTGCAGTCTTCTCTGAAGCCTGCTTGCTGAAGAGAATATGAATATGTTGCCTCCATCCAATCTGTGACTTTCCAATATAAATGTTTCACATGTAGCTTGCTTATAACACTTAGTAAACTACCTGCTAAGATATTCAGGTAAATCTCTCCTTCCCTTCTTAAAATTGGCACTATTGTGACAAAATCCCACTCTTCTGGTTGTTTGTTCTACATAGATAAATAGTGGAGCCAGGATTGGTGCCCACATTCCCAGCTGTTTTTTCTCAATTTTGGAGGGATTAAATCTGGTCCTGGGGCCTTTATGGGTTGGGTTTTAGCTGCATGATCAAATTAGCCACTTCTGACATGGAGACCTGTGGCCAGTACAGAGAGGTCCAAAAGCCTACTCCTGGGAGATTTATTAACCTCCTCTGCATAAAACTCAGAGAAAAATCCCCCAGGTAGTAAGCAGATACCAAATCCCAGAAAGCTGAGGTCCCACTTGATTTCACTGCTATTATCAGCTGTTTCTACATAGCCATTATAGCATCCCTCTATGCTGATGCAATCAGCCACTTATATGAGCATTTGTACTCTAAGACCAGCTGGATGGGCACCTTGTAAAATTTCAATATAAACTGCTAGCTGCTTTCTCAACCTCAATGCAATCCTGATCAAACTAAGATTTTCTTCCTTTTCCCAAATTATTCAGCAACCTTTGAAGGCTAAAACCTTGTAATGTGCCAGTACGTTTATACCAACCTGTTTATCTAGAAGGGATCTAATCAAAGTGAGTTCTGAACCCCCTCTCATAAAGACATTAATTTTCCCTGATCAGCTCAATTGTGGGGCCCTAATGTCCACCTTCCTTTCAGGTTGACTACTATCCCTTGTATATAAATTTTGCTCCATTGGAAGTAACTTAAGAGCAATGGCAAGTGGTCCCTGTCTAGCCAACCATCCATCTTAAATCTATGGAGGAACTGCAATGGACTGAGGGAGATGGCTTCATAAAAGTACTCATGCTTGTACTTGCCCAAAATTTATATTCCCCTGGATGGTCCTTTCATGCAGCCCCATTCAAGCTCATAAGGTCTATGCTGCTGAATGCTTAGCAATGTTTAAGTCAGCATAAATACTTCTTATCTTGTCAGATTCATGCTGTACCAGGGAAGATACTTCCTCTGAATTGGGGGGGGGGGGGGGGGTACTGAAATAATTTTGTGTAAGGTGCCTCATCATTGGGGCCCATTCTAGCATGAAAATCACCCCCATGACTATATGTACCATTGGATTTCCCCCCCCCCCCCCCACATTTCCTTCACATATGGGACTAAAGGCAACTAATTGGAAGCTTAATACTGGGGTGGGGGGAGGGGGGAGATACTTTAACTAGCAGCTACAGCAATTAAGTTTAATTAATTCTGTAACTGTATACATCTCCACTGGGAGCGGCTTAGCACATATTGCACATCTTTCCACTGGTGCATCTTTTACCTGCATTCACGCATGCTAGTAAGGAGACTAAATAATATGCATCTAACTATAACCCCCACACATAACCAGATCCCCTGAAATAAGTTTGTTACACAGTTTATAAAGCTGGGGTCCCTATGATTTTATTTACCTCCTGATATATTCCAGGAAATAAGCGATTAAGTCATTGTAATAGTGTTTGTTCTGCTTCTTTGGAGATCAGTGAATTTACAGGGATTTGCTCCGAGATGAACCATTGTCACATGTGACAGACAGCTGGTAAGACTTTTGATTGCAGTCTAAGGGAATGATGGTATCTTCTGCATCTTCTTGTCTGTGTGCTTCCACTGGAGACTCACCTCTCCCATCAGGGTTATCCTCTGGTTCTGTTCTCTTTGTTATTTCCATCAAGCTCTTATTATTATTGTTTCAGCATTATCTTGACATCCTCATTTGTTAATTGTGAAGCCAAATTACCTGATACATGGGGTATTCTATTGTATCACTTCAAATATCTCTCTCTTGTTGTACTTTTTCCCAGCACTCTGCACTACCACACAAATCAGCTTCATTAAGAACATTTATAATTGTCATTTGATTGTGTTGCTAAGTCAATAAACACTACAGAATATTCCTCCTCTATGTAATTCTAGAATGTCATTACCTTGTCTTCAATTCTTGGAGTCATGGAAAAATAGCTTGTCTCAACATCCTCTCAGGACAATGATACAACATCATTATATCTCCTTTTATTTGCTGGTGTTCTGGATTTGTCATCTCAATATTTCATTGTATCAGTGCCTCTGCAATTTAAAACCCCAATTTATTAAGGACTAGTCTAAAAACTTGTGGGATCAGGATTGTATGTTTGTCAGGCTCTTAAGCAAGTGGATATATTTCCAAATAAGTTACTAGACTGTAGCCATTTCCCAAGTTTATTTTTTAAGAATGCCTATCTAGTTCATCTGAGACTCGCAGGCATTCCTCAGAATAAAGATGATGCTGGAATATTTAGCTCTGCAACATGGTTGTTTCTTATTTAAAAAAACCCTAAATCTTAAAACAAATTTAAATCAGTTTGGGTAAGAAGCCTGGTGGTGCCAAGGGAAATATCCAAGGCACCTTTGTACCCATAAATACACGGACAAATTTAAGACAAATCCAATCCACCTTGGATGGCAGTATAACTACTCTAGCCATTTTTGCTGAAAATATAGCTGGCTAGAAAATCAGAAGGCATTCTATTAACTGATCATCTTCTTTAAAAGGGGTGGAGAACATATGAACATCATTTATTTGAATATTTGATTAATTCATGCTTCAGTAGATGAAATAATCAGAAAAGAGTTCAGCTTTGCTTACGTAGTTCATTTAGTTCCTTATCTCATGTAAACCTTTTATATGGAAATGTCCCTAGTTCTAACCTCATGATTTGTCTTGCCTGATGAACTTCTCTGTATAGCCTTGAGGCTCTACTTCAAGTGAGATTCAAAGAGGATATCATTGTGCCATGTAACGCTGAAGTAATCAAATGAAATGTAGGACATTTTACAATATATAATTAATAGAAGAGAAAATTATAAATAGATCATTTGCCATGCAGAAACAAGTTACATTTTCCATTTCTCCACTAGAATTAGGGTCAAAAAAGTCCCCTGTATTTCTTTGCATTTATTCTCCTGGCTCATGTCTGAGCCAGAACTACGGATCTTCATTTTCTCTTTGGTGACTCTTTCTGTTTTCTAGATGCTTCATAATTTTTATTCTATTTTGGTGTTACTTCCTTCTCTAAATGAACTGGAAGACTGTTCTGTATCATGACCAACAAGAAACAATGCCAGACAATATGAAAATGGAGTAATGCATCCACAGGAGGCTGATTCTAAGCTCTAGTTTACAGTGTAGACTGGTATTATTATTTTAATTGAAAAGAACTAAAAAGAGATCATGCTGGTTCAGAAGTATGGGACTGGTTGTCCAACACATCTGGAAAGCATCAAGGTAAGAAAAGTTATGCTACTATGGGTTTATGGAATTGTGAATTCAGCATTGAAAAGAATATATTTCTCTCACTTTCATGCCTTAGAGGTATTTGATTGGCTTTAGTGAGAAACAAAATGTGAGACTAAATGGGTATTCATCTGGTGTAGGCATGCAGTTCTTAAATAGGAGGATATCAGGGAATAAAAGCTTGGTAACTGAATAGGGGAAACTCTACCTCCATCCATGTCCTAATTCCTTTACTGACACTGGTGCCAGAAAATTTACAAAAGTATCCCCACACTTATGAGGAATTGTAGAACTGTTTTCTTTATACTTTGAATAGAAGTTATTTTTAAGACTGTGACTTCAATTTTATAAAACAGTATTGAATAAATACAAAGAATTTGTCATCCTTAATCTTCAACAGATTTTAAGGAGGCAGATTCTTTCCATTATGGGGATAGTACAAGCTTGCAAACAGACACTCATCTTCTGTGCTAGATAAACCTAGTGAAGAAATATGCTATGTGGTATTAATGTAAAACTGTTCCTGTTCTAATTACCACCAACTGCATTGGAAATAAGTTACTTTCAAATGAGTATGATTTTTTTAAATGAATGTTGGCAGCTTGCTAATCTCCAAGATGAGCTAATTGCTTTTGTCCATTAGGAAAAGTCTAAAAGAAAAATCTATTCACTAGAGTAATGATTCCATCTGAAAGAGAATGCAAGTGAACAGGGCAGCAGTGGAGGCCGGTGATATCTGAAAGCTAGTAGGCGAAAGTGTCAAACAAAGAACTCTTCAGAAAATAATATTGATCTGAGTAAGAGGAGGGATGGTGAAGTGCTTGCAGACAATGAGACTTTTCCAAGGGATACTTTCCACATTGCTTTTAAAAATGTATACATTAGTAAAATATTTAAAATATTTTTAAAAATATTTTTTAAAATATTTGAAAGTGACAATGAAGTGCTTGCAAATGTAGTATAGTGATACTTTCACCGTGAAATTAGCTGTAGATTTATATTACAAATGTATATTGGCTTTATACCACTTTTCATCCAAGGCTTCAAAAGCAGACTGAAGACTAGATTGAGATATCTGACTGAACTTTATTAATATTTATTTATCATTTCTTACATAATTGGCCCAAAGTTACCCAATAGGCTTCTTAGTCCTAGGTCTTCCCGGTGAATACCCAGGTTCAGTTCATGAGATGGTATAGTTTCTTTAGACAATTATATTGTCATAAATTACAGGTAGATCACACTATGGGGAGTGGGAGGTAGGATTTTAAGACTTTTGTATCCTAACATTTTTTTTAACATCCTAATATATCTGAGAGAAGGCTGTAATAGAATTGATTAAAAATTCAACATCATAGGGAAGGCAAGATAATATAACAACATAATATTATATAATATAGAAGGTAAGTTTTTGTGCTGCCTACTAAATAATGCAAATTGATTTCTAAGTTATTTTAGAAGTGTTTAAAGTTCAACAGCATGCTTGCAATTGTTAGAAAATGTGCAGTCTTCTTTCTGTAACCTATTACTTGCTGCTAATGGTGTCTTCTACCAATTAGATGTTCGTGGTCCCCTAAGAGGATCCTATCCATTAACCTTTGCAGAACATCAGTTTGCCTTAAAATAAGGGACTTGTTCCTTCCTTAAACATTTGTTTATATTTAACAGGTTAGATTACTGTTGTAGTAGAAACAGTCAGCCAACTTCCAATTTAAAGCAACAACCTATGTAACTATTGAGTTTAATAGCTAAACTGGATAAGGATTATTTTTCTGTTGATAATCATAACTATCAAACTAATCCAAAGTGTTTCTCATCGCACATGACTTTGTCTGTGAGCAAGAAATATGGAACAAGATCTTGGAGGCATTTTGTTTCACAGCAAGTTTCACCCTCTAGTCTAAATATTTCTATATTTATATGGCTAAATAGTTTTTACTGAAAGAACAGAAATATCCAGAAACCTCTGAGCAATTGAAAGCAGAACTGAAAGTTGTGATGGGAATCAGAACAATTCACTTAATCAGGGTCTGGAAAACATGCACCATCTGTCCTCCCACACACAGGGCACCATTGTAACAGCATGTCTGAACTGCAAGGGTTTTTGGAGCACAAACAGCTCATTCTTCCCTGTCCTACAGATTCCTCCTCCTCCTCCTCCTGCTCCTCCTCTTCTTCCTCTTCTTTCTTTTTTTTTCTCTTAAATCTTTCCCCAGTACATTTTTTTCTTTTTTCAATCCCCACCCCAGTACAGTTTTGACATTTATGCCGTGCTCACTAAGATGTTGTGATATAAGTTCTACATTCTTAAGGCCAGCCATTTGCTTTGTGGTTTGTCTTATTGGAGCCAATGGATGCCTACAAAATCCAGAGTTAAGACCCTGTTTGAATTCCCTCCATCCCAACCTGGGCGCAGATACCTTCCTCTGAACTGGTAAACCTACCTGTTTCTAGAATGTATAGTTCAGCTTTATGAATAAATGCTCCATTTAAATGTAACATATTTATGGCCATATAGACAAGGACATGGTGCTTTCCTTTGACTGTGACTGGGCAGGGAGCTTTTGATACATGCACAGATAGGGGCTTCAATGCCTCCAGAGAGGAGTGTTCCCGAGCCAAGCATTTTGGCAGGAAGCTCCACCCAATACATAGTGCGCATCTCCAAGGAGAAACCTCCTGTCCTTTACCTCAGTTCCATTTTGACAGCTGCAATAATAACTTCTATAAGAAATTCTCTTAAGTTTTGCTTTTTCTTGCTCGCTTGCTTTCTTGGCATCTGTACATTATTTGGTGTGTTTCTTTCCCACTTAGCGTTTTGGCACTTTTCATCTTACAATGAATTCTACCTCATTTTAGTGAGGGTTTCCCTTTTGGAAATGCACTAATTGTGGCCATATACTGGTCCCATATGGTGACATTCTTTGGCCTCAGGGATGTTTAGTGAATGCTTCCTTGTATTAAGGATGATTAAAACAGATATAAATCAGACATTTTTCTTTTCTGGCATTACTGGCGTGTCACACTCCAAAAGTATGCAGGAGTAAGTTTCTTTAAACTTAAATTTAATTATACCTGTATATCTATAGTATCTATTTTATAGGTTCCCTCTCTTTATCTCATTAAACTTACAATTTAGTAAAAACCTTTGAGGGATTTTGAGGATATTATGCAAGTTATGTACACCTGAGATAAAAGCTCTGAATCTGTAAGTGCATTTTGCACCATTTTTCTTTTGCATTTCTCAAGCAACACCAAAATCCAAGGGAAGCTTGTCAGGTATAAGCCCTGCTTTTCAAAACCTGGTTCAGTGTAATAGTTAATTTTAATGAAGGTGTCATCTTACTTCCTGGCAATAACATTCTCCCATCAACAGATGACTATGTTTGCTCTTTACAAAGTTTTTTCAATCAGATCAATTTCAATTTTATATTGTCTTTTTTTATATTGGTAGTTTGTAAATAATTAGTTCCAAACTCTATTTCCTACTTTCCATTAAAGGTTCCTCTTATGTCTACCATTATTTCTCATCTTATATGAAGGGGATTGCATCTCATTTCAATATTTTCAAAATGGTAAACTATTGCAGCTAAGAATTTTGTTACAGCCTAAATAATATAATTAAAATTATGAGTTAAAAGTAGAAAATGATAACTTTAAAAAGTCCAACTTCATCAAAACACTAGATGCAATTTTAGGTGAGAAGTAAAACAACTATTCTAAGCTCTTATTTTTGAGTTCCAAGATTCCCCTGCAACTGGAGATACAGCTAATTTTACAAGTTGTGGGTAATTCCTGTTGCTCCTGCACTTTCATACATTAGCATTTGAGCTTCAGTTTGGCTCTCTTTTCTCCACTGCTCACTCCCAGCATATATCCTATTCTTGTGTCCAGAATGAAGTCATCTTACACCCTATCCTAAAATTAGGATAACCATGTGGTGGGGAAGCCTACTGTACAATAAAAGCAAACAAGAGAATACTAACATATTCTCAATCCAAGGAAAATCTCAGTTTATAGATCTCAACAAATAACATATAGATAGACTCCAATGTGCCCCAGAGAATAATTTTCCCCCAAGAAAGATTATGTCCTTATTTGTTATGAATTATTTATACAGCATCAAGCAATGTTGTTATTCCCATTCTTTGGTGAAAAACAAGTAACACAGAGTTGTTTATAGGGTACAGATCCTCAAAGGCATGGAGCTATATAAATGCAAAATATTCAGATCAATCTCTACTGAATATGGATGTTCATCTGAGCACTGAGAATCTGAGAATATAGATAGAGACCTCATCTGAGAATATAGATAAAGACCTCAGAGGCTCCTCTCCTTCAAGTAGAGAAAATGTTCCATGACGATGTCAAGAAAACCTTAATATTACCAGAATTCTTAGAACCACCACTTGTATCCATTTAACTTGATAACCTCCAGATGTATTGAAGCAGAAATTATGGAGTTGTACTCTAATACTTCTGGAGAGTGAGAAAAGGCTAATTTAGAGCTTTCTATATAAAAAAATTTTTTTTTCTTTGTGGTTTTTTGTGAGGGTGTGATATTTTTTCCCTGCACTTCTCTTTCCTTCCATCCATGCTTTTCAGCTTCGGCACTTCAGCTCCTACTTTCTTAATTCACAAGGAGTGGAAAGAGGCTACTTCTGCAGTTCATTTAATAGCTCACTTGGTTGCCATGGGAACTACAATGTTCAAAGTTTATTTTCCCTCTCTGACCTGATATTACACTGCATATTTTAACAAAAGCACACACAGACATATACATACGCTGATGCACAACAAGGGTTTTCATCATAGTTCTTCTCTAGAAGTTGCACCCCTTAAGGGAAAAGAAACCAAGTTCAAGTCAAGTCAGTAAACTTCATCTTTGGTCTTATGGTCTCTCATTTCATGCTGTTTTCAGAATTGTTTGTATAAAATAGATCACTGCCTTTCTCATCAAACAATATTTCCTTTTGACATTAATTTTTTTAACATCTTAAATAGAATATATGGAACAATATTCTATGCAGCCAACAAATGCTCTTCTTTAACAGAAAATACACTCCAGTGCTCTTTAACACTTTATTATTAACTGCTGATGCTTAATCTTATTCAGCATTACGAATTCTTTAAAATTGGCTAGGAATTATGCACAAGTAAAAGGATTGCAGTCATCAGTTCAGAAGACTTTTTCAAGAAACTGTAGAATGCTCTTTAGAGATGGAAAGGAAGATGATGTGTGAAAACAAATCTTGAACAAAGTAGAGCTCCACACAGCAAATGTTGAAAAATTGATCCATTAATTACAATATCACCCTTTTCAAAGGCTTAGCAGAGAGTGGGGTAAAATTATAAAAGAGCTCATAACATGTAGATAGTTGGATGTAATTTTATCAAAAATAACACAAGCAGAATATCAAGGGATTGAATGTACCTTCCCATTCAACAGGCATAAGAATTTGCCTTCTCAACAGCAGGAAACTTTCTGGATTTAGAGTGGGAGGATGGAACAGGGAGGTTATGCTCTTGGACCAGTAGTCTCCAGAACATTCTACCTAGAAACAGCAAGTATCTGTTTGATTGGAATTGGCCCACATATAATACTTTCATACTGTCTCTACAAGGTGATCCTAGTATTGTAGGGTATATGTAGAAAAAATATTGGCCACACATTACAGGAGGACAACTTTTTAATTAAAAACAAAACATTGAATTGACTAATAAGTTGACTAAACACTGAGTCCTAAAAGTATGATGATCTACACCAATGTTTCTCAACCTTGGCAACTTTAAGATATGTGGACTTCCACTCCCAGAATTCCCCAGCCAGCCATGTTAAAGTCCACATATTTTAAAGTTGCTAGGGCTGAGAAACACTGATCTACACAATGAGAAATAAAGATTGGAGATATTATATATTCAACAAAATGAAACAACTGAGGCAGACACACATTTTTTCCCGAGTTAAAACTGAACACAAATTCAACTCTTATACCTAAAAAAGCTTACTTGGTAACCATGTCTCATCACACAGGCTTTTCTGAGGGCAGATAATAATGTTGCATCTTTTTTCTGGGAGTGATTGAATAATCTAATCACACCAGTACAGAGGCAGAACAAAATTATAGAGAATGATCTAAAATGAGGCAGTGACAGAAACAGAATATATATAAAGCAACCTGTTCTGTGGATAGCTGTTTTGGTTTCCCAGTTTTTAAAATTATTTTATTGTTTTTTGCATAATACTAGTAGCTGTATTAAGACCCATAGATTTACACCTGCACACATTTAGGAAATTAGTGTTTTTATGACTGGGTTAACTATGAGGCCTACAAGCTTAACTTAATTTTTTAAAATGTATTTTAAAAATGCAATGTGAATTTAATTAGACAGGAAGAACAATGACTGAGCAAGCAAGTGGTGAACCCTTATCTCTCTATACAATCTGTCCACATCTCAAAATCTAACAAGCTGAAAAGAATCCATATGAAATATGAATCTGAAGAGCAATCTCCAAAATGGTCTCTCTATGATCTGACTGAGGTAAATCCAATCAAATTTGTCTGCAAAGAACTATGGAAATTGCTCACAACATGCCTTTTTAACAAGGTTGAAATAGGCTAATTTGCTAAAGAAAATTCTAATTTTCAGTTTTACAATTCTATGAGTGGTGTTAAATCACCCAGTATCTTCCCACACCATAAGAAACAGGTTGCCAGAAAATTATAACTAGTGTGTTCATCCTATGTAGGACACTTAGAGATTCTGACCCAAGGCATTTTGCCATTACTGCTGAAATAAAGACAAGGTGAGCATCTTCATTTCACAGATGGTTACCGTAGAACCACAGAGTAGACTGTGAAGCACACAAAAGTCTATTATTCAACAAAGGGGATGTAAGGAATCAAGCTGGTAAGAAAGGAACCAGCAGTTTCCACAGCAGATTGAACTGTCATGTCAACAAAGATCAGGTGCCTCTCAGTCTGTAATACAGGCTTCTGTATTTTTCAGTAAGCAGATCTCTCTGTGTATATGTTTTCATTCTTGTTTTCACTAAAACTAATTTAGCAGAGTTGTGTCTACTGTATGAGATTACTGTACTGCCAAGTAACCAGTTCCTGAATAAGGGTTTAGTGTTTGAGGAGCTGAGATTTACAGCTGTGCTTGTGTAAAGTCTGACAGAGCTGGGGTCTCAGGAAGAATGGCAGAGATTACCATCACTGCTTTCCCACACACCCCAGCATGTACTATCTAAGGTGAATGTCTCATTCTCTCTAATGATAGGACTGTTTCTGGAGATATTTTTGCTCCATGAGGATCCTATTCCTATGCATTTATTATATGACGCTGTGCCTATATTAAACGTGTTCTGGTTTGGAATCAGTCTAGTGTTCATGGTTCCCTCTTCATTCCCATCCCCAAATCCTGGGAATGATCATTTGCTGAGAAAACCCTTTGGCTAAATAATGATGTAAAAAGCATTGAATGAATTAATACAGGTGAAACTCAAAAAATTAGAATATCGTGCAAATGTTCATTTACGTCACTAGGGCAACTCAAAAGGTGAAACCAATATATGAGATAGACGCATTACATGCAAAGCGAGATATGTCAAGCCTTACTTTGGTAGAATTGTGATGATTATGGCGTACAGCTTATGAAAACCCCAAATTCACAATCTCAGAAAATTAGAATAGTGTGAAAAGGTTCAATATTCTAGGCTCAAAGTGTCCCACTCTAATCAGCTAATCAATCCATAACACCTGCAAAGGGTTCCTGAGCCTTTAAATGGTCTCTCAGGCTGGTTCAGTAGGGATCACAAGCATGGGAAAGACTGCTGACCTGACAGTTGTGCAGAAAACCATCATTGACACCCTCCATAAGGAGGGAAAGCCCCAAAAGGTAATTGCAAAAGAAGTTGGATGTTCCCAAAGTGCTGTATCAAAGCACATCAATAGAAGGTTATGTGGAAGGGAAAAGTGTGGTAGAAAAAGGTGCACAAGCAGCAGGGATGACCACAGCCTGGAGAGGATTGTCAGGAAAAGGCCATTCCAAAGTGTTGGGGACTTTCACAAGGAGTGGACTGAGGCTGGAGTTAGTGCATCAAGAGCCACCACACACAGACGGATCCTGGACATGGGCTTCAAATGTCGTATTCCTCTTGTCAAGCCGCTCCTGAACAACAAACAACGTCAGAAGCGTCTTACCTGGGTTACAGAAAAAAAAAAAAGAACTGGTCTGTTGCCCAGTGGTCCAAAGTCCTCTTTTCTGATGAGAGCAACTTTTGCATCTCATTTGGGAACCAAGGACCCAGAGTCTGGAGGAAGAATGGAGAGGCACACAATGCACGATGCTTGAAGTCCAGTGTGAAGTTTCCACAGTCTGTGTTGATTTGGGGAGCCATGTCATCTGCTGGTGTTGGTCCACTGTGCTTCATTAAGTCCAGGGTCAACGCAGCCGTCTACCAGGAGATTTTGGAGCACTTCATGCTTCCTTCTGCAGACGAGCTTTATGGGGATGCTGACTTCATTTTCCAGCAGGACTTGGCACCTGCCCACACTGCCAAAAGTACCAAAACCTGCTTCGATGACCATGAGATTACTGTGCTTGATTGGCCAGCAAACTTGCCTGACCTGAACCCCATACAGAATCTATGGGGCATTGCCAAGAGAAAGATGAGGGACATGAGACCGAACAATGCAGCGGAGCTGAAGGCCGCTATTGAAGCATCCTGGTCTTCCATAACACCTCAGCAGTGCCACAGGCTGATAGCATCCATGCCACGCCACATTGCGGCAGTCATTGCTGCAAAAGGGGCCCAAACCAAGTACTGAGTACATATGCATGCTTATACTTTGCAGAGGTCCGATATTGTTCTATTTCCAATCCTTGTGTTACTGATGTCATGTAATATTCTAATTTTCTGAGATTGTGAATTTGGGGTTTTCATAAGCTGTACGTCATAACCATCACAATTATACCAAAGTAAGGCTTGACATATCTCGCTTTGCATGTAATGCGTCTATCTCATATATTGGTTTCACCTTTTGAGTTGCCATACTGACATAAATGAACATTTGCACGATATTCTAATTTTTCAAGTTTCACCTGTAAATAAATGCTAGGCTGCCGCCGCCGCCTCCTCCTCCTCCTCCTTTGGTAAAAGTCAAAGGCTTAGAAAATCTGTATCCCAATAGAACAGAGGAAGGAAGGAAGGAAGGAAGGAAGGAAGGAAGGAAGGAAGGAAGGAAGGAAGGAAGGAAGGAAGGAAGGAAGGGGAATTAGAGTTAGGGTTAGGGTTAGGGTTAGGGTTAGGGTTAGGTGCTGCTAGTCCCTTCTAAATGGTGTTGTCAGAGATGAAGTCTCAGACAAATCTTAATATAAAGGATGTGCTTTGTTATTGAGCTTTCCCCTGCATTTCTGGTGGTTTTCATGTAGGAGGAGATCATCACAAATCAGCCACAGCTGATAATACTTCATTCACAGTCCCTCAAACACAATATGGCTACACTTTATCCATGCAGCATTACATCTAGAAGCAGCACTGAAAATATATGAGATAGTTTGCTTCTTCTCTCTTTCTCCACCACTCTCATATCATTTGTTGCCTGAGACTCACCACTGGTAATGTGACATTAGCAGTCATTTAGGCTACTTATTCAACATCGGTGGTTGCTGTTGAAAAGAATAATCTGCCAGAAATATTTCCCTTGCCTTATTTTCATGGTACAATCCCATGAGAAATGGGATTAAAAAAAAAAAAAAAGAGCAAGGAATGACAGGGGTAAATAAAAAAATCCAATTATGCAGCAGAATTTTAAAAATCACCCATCACTATTTTAAAAGCAGAAAATGAAAAAGATCAACACATCTATTGAAGAGTTACAAGACAAAGTGTAATATAGGCTTTATCAGGAAGCTAATTTAATATGTCACAAGGTGATTTAGAAAAAAAAAGTTTCTAAAACAAAGCATTTTCCACTTGTGGAACTGCAAGCTGGGCTGCTGATACTGTACTGACTGATCCCCAGAGAAACATAACTTAAAACTATGAACACTTTTGTGTGACCTAAGTAGTCATAGCAACATTCCAGGTACCTCTTGTGCTATGCTGCTCCATCTATAATCATTTATTTATATTTACACTCAAAGTTGTCCAATTAGTCACAGCATTTCCTCAGTGCCAGTTGTGTCATTCAGTTGAGTTGCTTAAAGCAAATAATGCTCTGAAAAGTCAGCTGAGCTAATGTTATTGAGTTACATTTTTTACATTATTGTTATGATTATGATGACCAAGAACCACTATGGGACTGTAAGGAGCCCTGTTAGGAGGATGAGTAGAAAATTTTTGTTCCATCTTTTTACAATTATTATTTGCTGTTTTATCTAAACAGGAGAAGCTGGATGATAGTAATTATAATCTGTTTGAAAGAGACTCATTTTGGGCCACAAAGCTAATTTATTTCAACCAATGGCAAGGAAGGCTAACTATAGTTTGGGACATGGATGGACAATATTTGACGATCAAGGGCCACACTTAATCTTTGGGGCAGCTGGTAGCAGGTGGATGGGGCTATCACACAAGTGAGCAGGAATGGTTCTGGGAAAACTTTTAGAAGGTTTTGGTTTTTTAACTTAGATATATCAATTTTAAGGCTTATATTACAGTTTGCATCTATTTTTTACTTCAAAATGGTAGGAAATGAAGCCTTCAGTTCTCAACAATCGTGGTGAGAGTGGACTCCAGGAGCTGCAAAAAGGGGTCTCAGGCCCACCTCTGGCTCTAGTACTGCAGGTTATAAACCCCTGGTTTAGGGTTTACATTTTGTTCTGAATTTTGATTAATCTAAACTGGAAACACAAGTTTCTTAAATCCTTTTCCTAGCAGTGTTGCATGAAATAGGAGCCAGTGGAATGTGTAAGCCTGTTATTCACTGTGGCTGATTCTATCATAATATCATGATGTCTGAACACAAAGAATAAATCAAGAGACTGCTTGAGAGCTTCAGAGACTGGTCTCAGAGATTATTCAGTCTAAAAACCCAAGTAAAAAGGGAATTTACAACGAATAACGCTAGAGAACAGAACACAGTTAATGATGGTTGACAGAGCTAGAGGCAAGCAAAAAGGTGAAGGAAAGAAAGATAAGAAGATTATGGAATAGAGGAGCTGAAAAAGTCTGAGAACTTTTTCAGGACCTTATAAGCAGTAAGATTATAGAACAAGAGAAGCAGCTAGTTGGTAATAAAGAAAGCTTTAGTGCTAAGACTGGCTCTGAAGAGCACCAGACCCCAGAAAGCCACATTTCCACTGCAGACATATTTTGGTTGTAAATACACTCAACGTTTTTCAAGAACTGGTACTGGCTAATAGAAGCTCTTATTATTTTTCAAAATCCTCCTGCTTCTCTTTTGCTCATGATTTTAAATGCACTGCTTCAGCTATTTTTGCTAAGATTGCACAAAGTCAGTGTTCAGTCTTTTCTGCAGCCCCAAGTCTGATTGCTCCTCCGCCTTTTCAGTATAACTCAGACTCTTATATTCATTGCATGGCTGGAAAACAGTCTGTAATATATAATTCAGAGTGATCAGCAAAAGACTGTTTATAATCTTCATAATTACAGAGGGGGTAACGTGCGGTGGCAAAACTGAACACGTGCAGTCCATAGTAGAACAGAAAAAGCCTTAGGCTAAGAAATGGCAGTGGAGAAATACACTATGGTCTAAGTTTGGGAGAGGGGGAATTAGAATACATGTTTTGATGATTGCTGCCATTGTTACTATTGCCACCATCACCATCATTACTGAGGCCCCAGCCTAATCTGCACTTCCCTCAAATTCCTCCTCCTTGATTCTGTTGAGTGGCCACTCCTTAAAGCTGTACAAACCATCCAGGGGTTCATTTCAGCAACAACCACTGCCTCCTGGTTCCTCATAGCCCCAAAGCAAATGCATCTCTTGAAGGGTGACTTCAGGGCCTTTTCCCAGACTTCAGTTGAGGCCCAGAGGCCTGGGAACGAGCTTCAGAGCAGCCATAATGAGCCTTTAAGAGGCTTGCCTGCCTCATTGCTCTGAGCAGTGAGTGCTTTGCTCATTTCAGAAAGCGTTCTGCATGCTGTAATTGCTTTGTGTTAGGGAGGTAAAAGTAATCTACACATGCTCAGAACAATTATAGTTCAGAGCATTGCAAAGAGAATCTGGGATGGACTCTTGGTATAAAACTAAGCTTTTAAATCCGTGCTTTGGAATTATAAATATATTAGAACATAATATAATACAGTAGCATGAGAACAATATTTCACTGAAGTGGACTTAAGAAATTGAGAAGGTTTACAAGATGAAGATGAAGTTGTTTGGCCCCATCACCATGCTTAACAGTACTAGGGAAGAAAAGAAGATTTAAACTGATTCCTGGGTATCATATGTTTTGAACTTTTTTTTTTTTTTTTGGCATCATATGTTTTGAATTTGAACTTGCTATTTGTCTTACAGTTTATAGAAAGTTTTGAAATCTAGCTGCAACATTTATATCTGCAAGATTTTCTGCCAAGATGAGAAGGTTTAGAATTTGTTTCATTAAAAAAAAAAACAAGGTTGGGAAACAGAGCATAGCTTCTGGAATTCTTTTCAACCCCTTTAATCAGCAGTGATCAAAAGAGATATCTAAATTTTCTTCCGTGTAATGAAGTAATATACTGTGTGTATGTGCATATGTATATATGTTTTTGCTCTCTGCTAGTGGTGCATTTGTGTGTTTTTGTCTATATATGTGGATTTGGAAAAACAGGATGGAGGATGGACACTGTACAGGTAGTCCTCGCTTAATGACCACAATTGGGACCAGAATTTAAGTTGTTAAACAATGCGGTCGTTAAGCAAATCATTACGTGACCGGACTCAATTTTATCACTTTTTTTGCGGCAGTCATTACATGAATCATGCAATTCCCCATTGATTTTGCTTGTCGGAAGCTGGTAGGGAAGGCCACAAATGGCAATCATGTGACCCTGGGATGCCACAACCATTGTAAGTGTGAGCTGGTTGCCAAGTGCATGGATCACGAACACATGACTGTAGGGGTTCCGTGAAGGTCGTAGCTTTGGGCACTGGTCGTAAGTTGCTTTTTAGCATTGTCATAACTTTGAATGGTCACTAAAAAAAATGTTTGTTAAGTGAGGGCTACCTGTGTATGTTTTGGCTCTGCTATGGTGCATCTGTGTGTTTTTATCTATATATGTGGATTAGGAAAAACAGGATGGAGGATGGACACTGTATGTTCTACACTGGGTCATCTAACCATGAGGGGCTTAGAATAGAATAATCAGCAATAGTCTGAGCTACTATCTTACATAAGGTTAGAATCTCCCTCTTCCATAGGGATGCATAGGGGATTTTTTTTTTCTGTACTGCTTTTCTCCACAGCACTAGCCAGATTTGGTCCTGTTTCGCCCAGTTTTCACAGAGTTATCTTGCTGATGGGCTGTTGGACAGATGGACAGAATCCTGAGCCATTTACACAATTTCTTTCCAACATTCCACTGGGTTGGCAATAAAAAGAAAATTTGAGGAGGAGAGAAGTTGAAGAATTAACAATTCAAATTACAAAATTTGTAAATATTTCCAACTTGAGTCCAATATTTATTACTGTCAGATCTCAATCCATGGCTTCCTTGTATATTAGAAAGAAATATGAAAAGAAGGTGAGGAGATTTCCTTGAGTTTGTTCTCTCATTTTATACTTCCAGATGCTCAAAGCTTTTAGTAGCATTTTAACATGCCTGTAAAGCCACATGGCCTGTTGCCATAGTGATCAGAAACTCTGTCTTTTTAGATCTGGACTGATGATTTGCATTCAACTCCCATTTCCACAGGAAAAAACTACACATACCCAAGCAGAACTGTAATCTCATTCACCTAAGTCTTACCCACACAATCTTCTACTTGCACAACTACTATCTAAATTCTCCCCTCAGTAACTGCTCTGATTTATTTCACAGTGCAGCCAAACCTTACATCAATTGTTCTTCAGTTGGAGGGTAGGCCCTACAGGAGTATATTAAATGTTGGAAAGAATGGTACAAATTCAAATGAAATATAGGATTCCAGAGGCAAGTGAGACTTTCTTCTCCATGGCAAGTTTGTTGAATATTTTTTTTTCTGAACACCAGATTTTCTTGTCCACACAAGAACTATGGGGATGTATAATTATATACCAGAACTTCAGCATGGTTTGGGGGAATTCAGGAAGAGTTGCTCTTTGATTCCAATAAAGATGTCTATATATAAAAACTGGAATGTCCCATCCTGGTCTTTCAAGATCAGGATTTTTTCAGTACTTATGCCCTTATTCAGAGATTGTATCCAAGGATTTTTCCATAGTCATCTGAGGTAGCACAGTTGGAAACAGACAAGTTATGGTCAAATCCACTGAGAAGCTGTTTGGCAAACTCTACTGAACTGAACATAAGTTGCTTCATGAGTCTGCATGAGATACTATTTGTTATGTCTGATATTAATATGCTACGGCAGTCTTGATACCCATCAAACAACATAAAATATTTTCTAGTTATTCTCCATACAGGCATTTTGGGGGTCAGGCACATGATACCCAAGTTTTTCTATTTTTCACTCCTATAAGTACAAAAGTTGTGGGAGTACCTGAACTTTGTCAACCTTTCACACAGCTTGAAAGGATGGATGGAACGTTCACCCAGTATGGAAAGCTGAGTAATCACTTCAGAATTTAGAATACAGATAAAAGCAGAGCTGTCAGTTATTTAGTTCATTATGCCTGAGAAAGGAATAACTCTCCTAATATATCACATCTCTGAAATTAGTTCCTCAACAACAACAACAACAACAACAGCTTAAAGAAGTCTTGAAGCCTCAGAAGATGAAAAATGAGCCCTGGAAAATTTCAGCAACGGTATTCATTTAGAACACTATTGCTGGAATTTGTTCAAGGCCTGCTAAGAATCTTAATGGACCAGGAAAGTCAGGAGAATTTTATTATGTTTCTTGCCTTCCATTCTTTTGAAACTAGAGAACCTGAATTATAATACTCTGGGGGCTAGCATTTCATACCTAGGCACTTCAGGTAAGCTCCTATCAATGCAAGAAATACTTTCACCATCTTAAAAAGATTAATAGATCTGTTGTAACATAAATTAGTGTGGGTATCCCTCCTACTACAATTCCCACTGTTGAATTATGACGTAATTCATGAAAGAATATGCAACAATAAACCTGTAATTCTTTAAAATGCTATAAGATTTCTTAGGATTTTTTTTTTTTTTTTGCAATAAATCAATATGGCTACTGCTTTAGACAATGTCAACTGATCCTTTTGCTAAAGTTCCCACTTTAGATTTTGCTAATTACCCAGGTTTAAGAATTGATGAAAAATCATACAGAAAGCATTGAGTGAAAGATCTCTAACATATATATACATACATACATCATATATCTAACGTAACTGAAATCTTGAGTGCTCTGTGGGCAGAAAGGTGAGAAATCATCATCAACATCATCTAGTCAAAGAACTGGCTTACCCAGAAAGCACTCCCAGGACAAGGTTGAGAACAAAAAACGATCCAATTATGATGAGGGGAATGAAGTACAACCAATTCCAGGTGGCTCCTAAGGCATCATTGGTCTGAAAGAAAAACAAAAATTAAAAAATAACCTAAAGTTGCACTACATGCAAACTTTGTTATATACAATGAAGTCTTTTTTATTATAAGTCTCTTTGTAGTACTATTTTATTGCAATATTTATTTGCAGTGCCTGCTGTATTCTCCCCTTTTGCACTGGGGACATAGGATCAACAAGTCAAACAATCTTGATATTCCTCTTAGAAAAACAATCCTTACAACAATGACTTGTGAAAATGCCTTTTAACTTGGCTCCCAAACTGATTCAGGGAGTTTGCACTCAATAGCTTGGTTGCATACTATACCTAGTGGATATTTGGCAGTTCAAATGAGAACGCTTATGCCAGTCATCCAAGATGTCACATCTGATCCTATTCAGGATAGTTGACTGAAAAGGACAGAGGTTTGCAGTAATGATGACAAGAGGAAGCTTATGACACTTTGACCGCAGCTGCCATGTTCATTTTTTCCAGACTGCATTTTTTGCAAGCTCACCTAGAGCATAATGTTCTCATCACTTAATTGCATGTTGCTATTTATGTCCACAAAACGGCATTATTTCATCCTAACTGAAATTCAGGGGAGCAGAACAGAGAGGAAGAAAGAAGACAGCTGCTCAGGAAAGTACAAGTCATGAAGCAAGAGCCTGACAGCTTAAAAGGCTTCTGGCAAGATTGCTCAGGACTGTAATATGGTTATTCATTGCCTTTTAATAAGGCCCTGCCCTCTTCCCTTCTTTCCAGATCTCTCTTTTGTCCTTTTGGCAAGGATTCTGCCCATGATGCTGGTCAGCGCAATGATGCAGCAGAACGTGACTGTCTGAGAAAGGCAGCATCCATCTTCTTCATCTTGTTACTGTTCTTGGCATTCATTAAACCCTCATCTCTCTCTGACTCATCAGTACAGCATATCCAAACAAACCTGTGTAAGCCTCTTAAAAGGCGTAATCTCCAAACACTAGTGGGGAAAAGTATTATCTTTAATGAATAGAATTAAAGTAGAATAGAATTTAGAATGCTTGGCTTAAGGCATCCCTAAGGATCCTAAAGCTGCAGTCTTGCCACCTTCTAAAAACCCATATTGCACTCTTCCATATATCTGGCTGACATTTGTTTTTATTGTGATCCATTATCCCATTCTATAATAGAAATACATTTCTTTGAAAATGCTGGAGCTGATTTTACATAGAGTACAGATAGGAGAAGAGAAAGGAATGGCATGAAAATTTGGTGGGAGGACAGATGATGGAGATGTGAAGTGACTAAAAGCCTTTTTTATAACCAGAATAACCAAAAACCTTAATCACCCTAACTAAAATGCTTTTAGCATTAGCTGTATGTCTCCACTTCTACCAAGATTAGTTGGATGACTTTCTTTCTTTCTTTGGCTCAATAAGACTTACAAAGGTTTTTCATATGGGCAGATGGGGCCACCTTGGTGGTACTGAGAGGTGAGTGATGAGGTAGAAAGCATAGCCACTTCTGTCACTGTCACCAAATGGTCTCTTCTTGGAGAACCACTTGAAACACACAAACAGCTGTTGCTTTGGATCGTCCTTTTTCTCTGATACTTTAAGAATTCCCTAGTGATGAAGATTGGTGGGGTGAACAAGCAGGCTTCTCCTCAGCTGATCAGAGTGCCCATCAGAATTATAGTCACTGTAGTCATTTTGAGGTTTATGGAAACATAAGGGCTCTTTCTGGGTCTCTTTTGTGAACCAGGTCTCAGAGAGTGAACAGAATGTAAAAACAATAAATATAGCAACAGAGGAACATTTTCAATGGCACATCATTTATTTCGACTACTTGTTTCACTGTATCATTATATTATCTCGGATTCTTTTCCTGTTATCTGAAAATCATACACAAATAAAGAGGAGGTGGTGGAATCATGACAGACAGTAAAAACAGCTTGAAGGATGCTATGCACCTGCACTGGGAATGCAGTTTCAATTACTGGCACTTTGAAGGCAGTGCTATAGCAGTGTTTTCTCCAGTGGTGAACTCACCTAACTGCTTAACTCCTCCTTAAATAAATAGTCACACATGGCAATTATCATGTTATTCCTCAGGAGGGAGTCCAGAAGGAAAGAGAAGAGGAGAGGAGAGGAAGATATTAAACTGTAGTTATTTAACAAGAACTACAGTTTGGAGAGCCACATGAGGCTGCTTCAGCAGAGGAAAACAGAGACTTACTGGGCTAAAGATAATGTATTGCTGGCTGCATTGTATTGTGATCAAGATGTGGGCTCAGACAAAATGCTCCAGAATATAGTGTTTGGAGCAGAGCAAACTAAAATTATTGCTTTGTTGACAGGGCATGAATAGATGATAAGGTTCTTCCTAGTATTTTCATTAAAGCTGACCAGTCAAAAGGATTTTATTGCCTGCCAATTGCACTGAGATTATAGATCACTTCTCCATCTGAAGACAGAGATTTTGTTCTTCCTGCTAGACATGAATGTAAAGAGAACTGTATAGCACAATAGCATGAATTATTGCTTCCCCTCTCCTGTGCACATCAGACATGATCAAAAGTTTTACTGAAAACTATTCTGATGCAACTCTTTCAATGTCTTCTGTGAGCCTGTTGTGCATTCAGTCAGTCTGCTGAAGAAGATCAGAACCCAACTCCATTCAAAACCGAACTCCACTCAAAACTGCACTCAAAATCTTCATTACCTTCTTCGATAATGGCTATAGACTAAATGTGTGTCACTTACTACAAATTAGTACCAAAATGGAAATCACTAATCCCTGGATGAACAATTAGTGCTCAGCCTTGGGAAGTGAGACAAAATGATGTCACTGTCTTCTAAAATTTAGAATATCCTTCTGTGTAGCCCAAGGGAATCTGATTTCACAATCCTAGAACAGCCTTCTGAGAATGACATGGGCTCATTGTGTGGAAATGCTAACTTTTCCATTGTTAATCTGAATATGAGATTGTATGGAACAAGAAACAAAACCACTGTTGCGTAGCTGATTCTGCTTTTTTTTTTCTTAAAAAAAGGCAGTATCTTTGTTCTTACTAAGCCACTATTCTAAATTAGAAATAGCCAATTACAAATGGGCTGCACCATAATCCCAACTGGTGCCCTCTGCCTAGCTTCACTGTAGATTGATGGTTCTTACATGTCTAATGTCTCTTGCATTGGGAAATGAGATATTTCTAATTACCAGACTTCTGTATCATTGCTTAGAGTTGAGCTGCGTATGGCAGAGCTGAAATACGTAAATTATCTTTTCACCCACTATTAATATTCTTGCATAGGTTTGGTAATATCTTCCAAATGTTCTCTGGATGTGTTATGCATACTTTCAGCATTTACCACCAGTAATTTGTAGTAGCACCTAAAAATAGGCCTTTCAGTAGTATTTGACATGTAGGAAGCCTCCCAGTTGGTAAGATATAAGTTGATTTTTATGATAACTGGTATGTAGCAGTCTAGATCTGAAAACTGACATGCAGTACTGTACCTGTAACTACTGATAATGTCAGACACACAGTATCCACCATTTGACCTGTGTCTGACAGAAGGCATACAATTCTAATAGGTATTTGACAGCTCTAGATGTAAAATAGAATGTGTAAATGTTACATTACTTTCATTCATTCATTTAGCCAACCATACCAAATAAATAAGTTTGGTGTCCAAATTAAATGTGTATGGATGTACTGTATGTCTCTATGTGTACCTCTCTCTCTCTCTCCCTCTGTGGGTGTGCGTGGGAGTGTTGGGAGGTGGGAAAGAGATAATTCATTTCAACTCTAGGATATAACCTCTAAAATAGATCTAATGGTCTAAGCAGTTGTATTGCTGGGAAATATTTGTTCAAAGGAGAATTCATTTATTCCACTGCTAAAATAAAATACTTCTAATTGGCTGAACTGCTTCTACATCTTGGCTGACTGAGAGATCTGCCCTTGCCAGAATAGAATCCAAGCACTGTAAAATGATTTGTTTTTCCAAAGAACTTGGAATAAAAGACTGTGTTGTCATAAAGGAACTTCTCTGTGTGTGTGTGTGTGTGTATCTATCTATCTATCTATCTGTAAGAATTATGCACCCCATGCGCTTTTAGTCATCCAATCTGATAGTATTCAGTAGATAACATATTAGACTGGAAACCAAATAACATCCTTGAAGAAGTGAGTGAAAAACCACTTCCATATTGTTGCCAAAAGAACTATATGGTGGTGACCTTTAAGTCATGGGTGATCAAGCTCAACTCAGAGACTTTATTTTTACTTGATACTATTTTCTATCAAATATGTCTTCATTTACAGAACTCAACAAACTATTTTTCTTGGCTAACTTAGATAAGTCAACAGCTCTCCATTTTCATATGTCCTCTTGCTATTCCTCTTTTGGTGCCACTTAAAATTATGCTCAAGAAAGCACTTTCTCCCATAAACTCATCCCCTTATCTTGGGATGTGGAATCTAGTTTTGCCTCCTATTTTTAGAACGCTAGCTCAGTTTCAAACCTGAGCAGGATGGCTTTAGGCATTTAGCCCATTTCCACTCTGTGGAATTCTGTGCCATGGAAGTCTCACCTAGCAACTCCCTGCTCTCATTATATTAACAAATAAGCAAACAAACAAACAGAATAGTTTTATATTTAAAGGCTTTATAAGAAAGCTAGAAATTCTGCTGATTTGTGGACAATAAAATATATTACCTGGAGATATAAACATATTTATAGCTAATGGTGGTAACTTTTTTCTTTAACAACTGATTTGTTTGTTTAAAGATTTGGTTTTTATGATTTTTTAAAAATATATTTTTAAAGTTTTTTATTACTCCCTAAGCCTCTTGTGCCTCTTCCTAATGAATCCTTACTTTGGTCTCTTGATTCAGAAATGTTTCCCATTTCTCTTTTCATTTGGACAACTTTAATTTGATTTCTTGATAAAAGTTACACTTTATTGTATCAATCAATTTCTGGTGTCCATCTGCTATACAATGAATTTCAATGAATACATTTGCTTTTCACAATGGCTTAATAAGAAAATTGGTAGCTTTCCCTCACAGAACAAAAGCTGGTCAGCTTAGGGAAAGCTGAATTGCTGTTTTATAAACAACTAAATTTCAAAACAGCTTTAAAGAGTTCAGTTAGTAGTTCTTGGCAAGTTATATCCTGATTTCCAAGGAAAACCCACAATTCTGTAAAAAATCAGTATATAGTAACTGCGGCAAGACCATTATATGCACAACATTGGAGAAATACTGAAATACCCACAACAGAGGAATGGATTGTGAAGATGGCAGAATTTGCAGAAATGGCAAAGTTGACCTGTTTGATCAGGAATAAAAGAACAAGTACTTTTATAAAAGACTGGAAACCTTTTATCAACTTTTTGCTGAAAATGGAAGAAAATGAAATGGTGATTTCTGGATTTGCTGATTAAAAGGGTTGAATATGGGATAGAAAGGAACTATGTGATGTAATCCTAGAGAGGGAGGAGGGATAAGTAGGTTTGTAACTGCTGTAAAGATCGAAAGTTGCTTCCTTAATTGTCTTTTTCTTTTTTTCTTTATTTGTACTGTTTCTTACACTTTTTCTTTTTTCTTTTTCTTAACTCTCCTTTATCTATGTTCTTATGTTTATCTTTTATTCATGTAAAAATGTAAGATGTAAAAATCTTCAATAAAAATTAAATATTAAAAATTGTAAAAATCAGGACATTATATTTAGAGGGTTGTTTAAAATCTCACTCCCAAGCATGTTTCTATTTTGCTCAGTTTGTATCGCTATGTAATAATATATATTTGAAAGCAGGTATTTTGGGGTGTTTATGGTACTATGACAGAGAAACTATACTATGCCAACTGAATTTGGAAAAAAAGTCAATTGATAGGCAAACAATTCAATAACTACATTCTTCCTTAAATTTCTACAACAGGAAAATACTCTTTAAAAGAAAAGTACACGCAACCTTTAAATGCATAGTGGAAACTGGCTCATACAATCTAAAAGCCAAGTATGGTTGATTTCTAGATTGCCCTTCTCCAATGTACATATAGTCATTTTAACTATCCACCTACTAGTCCTTTTTTGGCTCAAATGGTACCACCTATGGGCAAAATGAAGATTATCAGAAGACTCGGGGAAACACAGTTTTATAGAACAACAGAAACTCCTGCCTTTGGGCACTATTGGAATGTGGCATTAGGACAATTTTGTTTTGGCTCTTGAGAATTGACCTGGGCTACTTCATAAGGGTTGCAACTTATCTCCCAAATTATTTAACATTTATATGAAGCCACTGGAAAGGAACATGCATAGGTCTGTAGATAACTGATACTCAGTTGTACTTTTCTGTGAGGTCTGTACTGAAAATCTCTAGACCCTCTCCAAGTTATCAAGCAGTAAGAGACTAGATTGGAAAAACTAGCAGAAGTTAAATCTGAATAGGTTGTCAGTATTTGGAAGATTTTAAAAAAATTATTATTATTTGTTGTATGGATGGGTGAGGAGCAGCGTAAACATGGAGGTTGTTGCACCTGATGGGGCAATTAATAATCAGGAATGATTTTTTAAAAAATATTTCCATTCTAAAGAACTAAAAGAAGAGAAGCTCTAACATCATAATTTACTTTTTAAACTTGCTATTGGATTTATATTGGATTAAAAAAAAAAAAAACTACAACGTGGCAAAGACTATCCAATCACATTGTTACAAGTCATCAATATCAAGTCCCCTTTCCAGTACTTCCTACTCCTGAATTTATGACATTTTGTATTAGTATGTGCATTAAACATAGTGGATATTGTGCTTTATAAGGTCCTTTGCATATGAAAGGGTCTCTAGTGTAGACTGTGTCTGCCCTGGACCTCATGTGACAGCAAATACTAAATAAAATTATATTATCAGTTGCCCCATCACACTACTAGTGCATATTCCACGTATGATCCATTTTTGTGGAAGTTAATTTTGGAAGTTAAGTTAATAGGACACTTTTTATTTCCTAGTAGGTTTTCTGGAGTTCGTTGTTTTGGCAAGTTTTCTTTAATTATTGTTGGATTTTTGCCAGTTTTTAAGATTATTGGTATGATGTAGCAAATATTAATTTGGTATAGTGTTATTCACAGCCCATTCCTGCTTATGTCTACTCAGAAGTAAATCCCTGAATTCAGTGAGGCTTATTCCAGAATAAGCACGTCTATGATTACTGCCTAAATTCCTGCTTCAATTGTTTTGTGAGATCAACTGTTGGCAATTGCATTCACAGAGACACTTTGACTCTTGTCAAACATTACTAGAATTCAGCACTCGTTGGTAGAAAATCATGTTACTACTCATGTTGTAAACTACAAATAAAATAAAGGACCTGAAAATGCTAGAGCAGGGCCTTAGTGAAATGACATGATTTAAAGTTTGCAACATTTACAAAATGTTTCTTCTTGTGTGTTTTTTTCTGCTTTCCTCTCCTTTCAGTCTGTCAAGGTGAGTATAAAAATGTAATTAACACTCTCAGTGCGATTCCAGCCCTCTCAGTAGCATCAAGATCCAGAATATGCAAGTGTTGGAATGTTGACTCCACAAGTAACAACATAACAGTTGGAAACCAGCCAGAAATTGAAAACAGGGTGTCAAGGAGGAAAAGGGGAGGGGGAGGGTTTGACAATATATGATGCATAAACCATTACAAAGATCAGTGAGGATGTTTCTGGTGTGGATTAATGGTGGTCTAGTCATCTCTGGTGCCCAGAGGGCCAACACTGGACCCTGAAATCTCTCTGGACAAAGGAATGATCATGAAATAACCCACTTGTTCTTTGGACAGCTGCTCCCTGTAAGTAAACTGCAGGAATTGAGGTTTTTGCAGTTCACTTGAGGGTTGAGTGGCTGGGAGGCGTGGGATTCCATCCAAGTTCACAGTTGCAGTGTAACCTTTACAGACAATAAGACCAACCAAACTTCATTTCTTAGCCACATTTGGAATTAATTATTCTACAGCCTGAGAGAGATTTTCTTTTACAGAAGATAAGAATTCCTCTTGGTGAGTTTCATTTCTTTCAGGATTACAAAATTAAAAGAAGATTTAAACTATAAAGAATATTTGGCAAAAAGCTTAACAAGAGAAGATTTAAGAAAGCTTAAAATGGATAAAGGGGATTGTTATTTTTAAAAGATCAATTTTTCTATGAAACTGCATTGGAGAAACTGTAATGGAATTAGGCAATTGACTCAGACCTTCAGTGGGAATGTTTTTTTTGCTTATTACTAAAGACTGTAGACAATGGGTGGAATTTACGAAACAAAAGATAAGGGTAAACATGAGTGGATTGAGTCCCTGACTGTAACCATGGAGATGTAGATGTGACGTGTGCCTACAATTATAGCATTAAAGGCACAAGAAGATAAAAAAGGAAGGGGGGGGGAGTATTTTTCTCTTTTCCCTGATTTGAGACTTTCACTTTTGAATTGTAACATAATGACAACTTAAAAGGCTGCACAATTGGTGAGGAGAAGAGGGTCACTAGAACAGCCTGCAGAGAAAGCAATTCCATTAGATTTACTTCAGAAAATGTTTGATCAACTTGGCAACAAACTGGTTGAGTCACCTGAGACTAAATTTACCGCTTTTGAAAAAAAATAGATGAGAGACTTGAAAAGATGGAAAATTCTGTAAAACAAATGTCTGGAGATACAAAACAAGTCAATGATAAGGTGGAAATTTGAGAGAGTAAAACAGAAGTTATAGATAAAAAGTTGGAGAGAGAGAGGGATAATTTGGTTCTATCGGAACTGAGAGAAAAAGAATTTTGTCTGAGATTTAGAATTATCCCAGAGAACTCTAATGAAAATATTAGAGAAAGAAAGAATTATACAAGCTTTGATGATTTTGGGGGGATTGGGAAGACACAGGCAGAGATAAAGTTTATAGAATAAATTCAAGATTTGTGAGAATAAGAAATGTTCCAAGGGATGTTTTGGTGCATTTTGTGAGGAAGAAGACAAGGTATCAAGTTCTGCATCAGCATTTTAATACAAAATTGAAGTTTGATAATGCAGATATAATTGTCCTAAAAAAAATTCCTATCAGACTTCTATGTAATACTCCTTCTTGACTGAAAGATTAAAGCAGAAAAAGATTCCATTTCTCTGGGTCAAATTAGAAGGTTTGATTTGTACTTTTAAGCAGCAGAGATTTCAACTGAATTCTGTTCAAAAGGTGAGAGAATTTTTAGAAAAAAAGAAGAATTGGAAGAGGTCCAAATGGAGGTTGCAGAGAAGACTATACAAAAATCACAACATATGCAAAAGGAATCTGGAAGAGACGATTCTGAATTAGGTACTGCGGGTATTGACTTTTCTAAATTTTTGGCTTGATTATGGATTACAAATGTCTAACATAGAATATAAATGGAGCAAATGTTCCTCAAAAGAGAAAAAAATCATTACTTAAAAAAATTTAAAAAGACATAATTTGCCTGTAAGAAACACATATTAGAAAAAAGATGCAAAATATTTAATTTATAAAAAATTGGGTGAAGACTTTATCTCAAGAGGAACCAAAAAAAGAAATGAAGTTGTTTTGTATATTAATCCCCAACTAAAATCAGAACTTGGTTCTGTTGACTATTGACTGATTAATATGGTCGATTTGCTGAGGTAGAAGTTGACTTATGTGGGGTTAAGACTATGATACTGAAATTTATGCCTGAAATGAGGATAAAGTGACTGTTTACAAATGACCTATGGTGATATGAATAGATTTATCTTATGCAAATCAGGGTTTGATGGGGGATTGGAATTGAGTGATCTCCCCACAACTGGATAGAACATCAGAGAAAAATATTAAAATCACCCAAGGTAAATTACCAACAGTTTTTGTTTTGTTTTTTTTTAATTTGATGGACAGTTTAGGGTTAGTGGTTGTATGGAGACAGAAAAATGGCAATTCTAGAGAGTACACCTACTTTTCAGAAAGACATAGATCCTTCTCAAGAATAGATATGATCTGGATTTCAAAGAACTTGGCTACTAAGATCCTTAAAGTAGAGATTTTATCAAATACTTTTTCTGATCATAATCCTGTGAGTTTCGTTTATAAAAGGAAATCTAGTTCTTTTAGATGAAGATTAAATAAAACATTGTTACAGAAAGAAGCAGTAGTGGAGGACTGTAAAAAAGAAAACAACAGAATTTTTTAAAAATAATTTAAATAAAGGCACTGATTTAAGAATAGCTTGGGATGCAAGGTTATTATTATTAGAGGTTATTTTATATAACATAATACTGAACTCAAAAAGGAGAGCCAAGAGAAAACACAGGCTATTTTGGATGAGATAAAAACTTTCACAACAGTTATCGATGTTAACAGTAAGAGAAATGGAAATAAACATGAACTATGTAAAGCAAAAAAAAAAAAAAAGTATTTGCAAATAAACCAGGGAAATGGCTAGTATACAAATTAAGAAAATAAAAAGAAAAGAAGGTTAGTGATGTCATTAAAATTTGCAGTTACCAGGCTTAGAATATGAATCATAATGCTTGGATGCATTATGAATCAAACATTATTTCTCTCAAAGTATTTAAGGCAGTACAGTACAATGTAAGCAGTATGGCAGGTCAATTACAATGCAATTTGAATTGCAAGTCAGAAGTACAGGATCCTTTTGGAACGTGTGGGTAGCAAAGTCATGGCCTGTTTCCAAAAAGACTGAGAGGAGTTCATCCATCAGTAAGAAAAGCACAGCAGTAAACACTAAATACTTTTTCTGATTCAATGCTATCAATATGTTCTAAATGGAAGCCAAATTGGCTGTTGTGAGCCTGGCTGCCAATGAGAGCAACAGCAATCCCTTCCATGTCAATATCTAATAAAAGATGACATGTAGAGTTTCCCTCCCCACTCCATTGCACTGGCTTCTTCTTAGGAGGAAAGTATGCTCGGAAGTCTTATCACACATCTCCTTTGATAGTGAGCTACAAGTTTGCGATCATCCTGTACAGCATGTAGCTTGACACTAATCTGTTTCAAAAATGCTTTAGAATCAACAATCAGTGGAAGAATGTAATTATCAACCACAAGAGAAACCAATGTAGTGGTATCCACATGTATGTGTGTGTGCAAATGACAACATGTGCCTACATACTCTCACCAATTACCACCTTTTGAGACTCATTACAGCATCTGTACAAGGAGAGCTGTTTTAGTCTATGGTAGCCAAAAATCAGGAAGAGTCTGGTAGCACCTTTTCAGATTATTAATAGGCTTAAGCTTTTCTGAGTTACACAAGTCACTTCATTAGATACAACTGATGATAAAACAACTGATTTATGTTTTCTGCTGATCTATGTGGAAAAAATGACACCATTACAAGGCTTTGCGTGGTTCAACATTTTTATAAAAGATTTGCTTAAGGATGTAGAAGAATTGTAGATGACATAAAAAGAGACAGGGTACTGTAATTATAAAGATTAGTTTCCAGACTGATAAACATTTAAGAGACAGTTATATAAACAACCCTCTGTAAGATCCTTCATTATCAGAGAATCCCACCAGTTTACCAGTTCATTAAAAGGGAGTTAAAAGCAAAATGAAGAAAGCTGCTCCCTAATGTACTTTGGTGATATCTTGGGTTTAAATGGGAAATAGTTAGGTTACAGAATTCTTGTATTATAACCTCATCCATTTCAATAAACCTTGCTAAAGAAACTGTGAGAAATGTTTTTGGAAAATAATCAGTTTCAGTTTTAGGAGATACCGAGAATCTGACAATAGCCTTCGTCACCTTACAGCTAGCTTCCTGTAATGCACTTCACTTGGAGTTGTCTTTGAATACTACTCAGAAACCTCAATTGGTTCAAATACAGTGGTCCACCTGCTGATGGGTCAGACCTGGTTAGCAGAGTCCCACCAATTCTGCAGGACCTGCTGGCTACAGTCAGAGTGCAGGTTATTACCTATAAATCTCCTCCATTTTTATGAGGCCACCTCCTTCAAATGCAACTTTCCCATCCAGCATGCTCTAAATGGAAGGGTAAGCTTTTGATTCCACTGTGGATTTTGAATTTTGGAATTCCCAAAATTCCCCAGCCAGCATACTGAGAATTCTAGGAGTTGAGATCTATACATTTGGAAAGCTCTAAGGTTAGGGAAGGCTATCTGCTTCATGAATTCTGTCATTAACATTTTGAGAAAAATCATGCCAAAAATAATGGATTTCTTAATAATATGAAAACAAAAATACAGGAATGGTAAAGGAACCAAAATAACATCAGACGGAAAAGGCTACAGTGACCTAGAACAGGCATTTTTGGAGCAGTGGCCTCTGAGAGGAAATGGGGAAAAGAAAAAGAGAGATTTGGTGGGTGGATGATGAAAAGCACAGGCCATTACAGCACAAAATGCCAAAGGGGTGTGTGTGTGAAAAAAAGGAACAAGAGACACTGATTATAAACTTGCATAGCACAGGAACAATAAAAATGAGAATGGACATGAACGTGGACATGTACCTAAAGAAAAATTACTTTGAAATTGGTTTCAACTACACTTAGCTATCATGCCAATTTTAAAAGTGTGCTGAAAATTCTTGATTAGAAACCACAAGCTTCCTATTGGCTGGTCAGTAGGAGAGCTCACCAATAAAATACAAGCTCTGAATGCAGAGAGATCCAGGTTCATTCCCCAGTATCTTCATTTAAAGCAATGACAGGGAATTTCTGGGCCATAGGCCTCATTTGATCTGATAAGCTGGTCCATCAGGGTCACAGGGCCTTGAATGAGGTCCTTCCCCTTTCCATAATTAGTGGCAAAAGCTACCCTTGTAGACATTTCATTTGCAATGGCAGTAAGCAAGGCTCTATTTGCGCCACCCTGCGGTTCTCTTTGTGGGAGAAGGCATACGGCAATAGAACGCAGTGACAGTTGTCCTTGTAGGTGCTCCAGCATGACCAAGCCACACTGTTCTCTATCTGTAAGATAACTGAACAGGCCATTGCTATTCCTAGCAGGTGCACCAACTAAAGCACAGGGAAATCTATTTGGACTGTTTGCACCTTCTTCTCTGGGCAGTTCCCAAGATAAAGCCATTACTTCTGGCATTCAGAAGTGGCCCTTTCCTAGGAGCTGGATAATGTCACCTGGAAAATGTCCCACCAGAGACCCTGTAAAGCTGCTCCATCTTTCAGCTTAAGCCAGGGAAGCAGAAATATCTTGGAGGCTCTGCTTATTTTCATCTGGCCTTTGGCATTTCCAGAAAGTCTTCATTATGGCTATACAGCTGCTGGCACCAAGGTTTGAGAAAAAACAAAGAGTTCCACCTGGCAGTGCTTGGAGGAAGTGAGTAATATCAGGGGAGATTAGCAGCTCTAAATTATGCCAAACCTGCAAACAGGCAGGAGTGAAATTGGGAAAGGGCAGAAAATAACCAGGTGAGATGCATTAGTCTGATATTTGACTCAGTACAAGATGGCTTCATATATTCAGTAGCTTCATAGGTTAGAAACTATTTTACATGCATAGATGGAGAGGAAATGGGGAGATAGGGAAATAAATAAAATTTCAGGTGACTCATAATGCTTTTTATTATATGCTTTGAACTGGCAAGTTGTCCCTCTTGACAACTACTGCTAGCACTAAATGTGCCTAAGAGCTGATAGCCAATTAGTGCTACCAAAAAGAATCCAGCCATTGCCTGGGACAGAGAATGGATGAGACTCAAAAGTGTAAGAATTCAGCACTGGGCAAGATTTGGTGCATTTTCCTTCAATACCAAACATGCTTTTTACTACTCCTAGATTTGCAGTTTGAATGAAAAGCCTTCCACCTACAAGTTTTAAGATAATTCACAAATACACTGAAATTATATAAGTAATGAACAATTCTGAGATCGATAAGATAATGGCCACACAGTCTAAGTCTGAGACTATCTTAACTAGAAATATGTAAAACCTTTATTTATTTTTGGTAGATGTTATGCTTTGCACGTTGCTTGTTCAGAGTACTTGATGATACACTGTTTTTGAAATGCAGATCCAAATAACTGTTGTGAGTCATATACCCATTGTTATTTGCGGTAAGTTTAGAATAGGCATCACGTTCTGCAGCACTTGGAGGAAAATACCTTTGCATGGACACATTCCAAAGCAGCTTATTAAGATGCTTGAACAAGCAAAGGGAGAAGATGGAGGGACAGGTCTTCCTTTTTCTTTGCTCTTCTGCCCTACTGCTCTTCCCATCACTGCCCAGTAAAATAAAGAATTAAAGGGCAGGGAAGATGCTATGTGCGTATAAGAGAGTGGAAGAGCAGACAGGGGATATGTTTTGGTGCAGAGGTTAAGGAGCATACTTAGGAAGACTGGGTTTGTTTCACTTGGAAAAAGCCTCTCTCTACTAATTCAGTCTCATGATTACCTTCTTATAAGTTTTGTTATCCATAGCCCACAGAAGTTGAAACATCCTTCCCCTGAATTTTCCATCCCCCATTATAGTCCTTGTGAAAAGTGTAATTTAATCCCTGGTACCTGGTCTGTCTTTGTCTCCACCTCTCTGAGCAGGCATGGATTCAGTTAAGTCAGGGGTTCTCAAACTCTGCGATACTGCAGCCCTTAAAATATACACTTGTGGAAACCTCTCCCATGAATAAAACAAACGATCACATGGTTACTCAAGAAATAAATACACCTTGGAATGGTTACATTTTAATCTGCACTTCAGCACTGGTTCTCAAACTCAGTGGACAAAATGAAGCGCAAAATCCTGGGCAGGTTTTGAGACTACTCCCCCACACATTGGGCAAATCTATTTATCCCAGGATGAGCATGAAGCACCCCCTTTTTCTGGAGGACAGGAATTCATGATGTAAACCTCACCCCACTCCCCACCAACTAATGCAACACCCACCCCCATTTTTTGGCTCTGTGTCAAAATCATGCTTCTCATCTTGAGACAACCTGAACCATGCCTCCTGATGTGCATGCTTTGTAAGTTAAACCTTTCTATTCCAGCTGATTACTGTGGGAACCTCCTTTCCCCTCTGGTCACTTGTGGCTGCCCTCTACTGCCATTTTCTTAACAAGTTCACCTGTGGAATGATGCGAAAAAAAAAATTCTACAAGTTCATTGATGGTTCACTACACATAACAGTGAAAGGATAACCTATCTTTGATTTGTTTAGTTTTTAACCAGGTGAAATTGATAAGATTTCTGCCAGTTTCCCCTTCTAGCCTAAGTCACAGAAAAAGTGGGGAAACAGTGTTTTTTCCTTTCTTTTTGTTTTTTACAGTTCCAAGAGAGGTAAAGACCCAGGAGAATCCACCAATCATGGCCTGTGTTAAACAGAGTCTGACAAAACATCAAGTCTTCATCATGACCAAAGTTCAGGAAGGCGATGAAATCCAGAAGGGATTTCTTAAGCCAACTTGATTTCCAGCTGGTTTATCCACAACAGATAAGCAGCTAAAGGCTCCAATGTGGAAAAGCCTTTTTTCTGTGCAAACCTGATCAGATTGTTGCTGTTGTTGTTATCCCTCTCTGAGTTGCTCACAATTTCTCAGAGGGTCTAAACTATGTTTTTTAATCCCCAAATTAAGCTATGAAGCTGTTTTTCTGAGATATTCAGACAAAGTCCTATTGGTCCTCTGTATAACTCTAGAAAAGGATGTTAGTCCAAGACCAACAAAAGTATCCTTGTGAAAGGAACCTTCTTCCAACAGCAATGAATGTCTACTAGAAAAGAAAAAACACAGCAGAATATCCTCTTTCTTTCTGTATCAAAATGCAGAAGCAAAAAGACCAGGTAGCAAAACAGTGGAAAAGGAAACCCATGTTAATTCCATAAAGTTCCAACATAAGTCTATTGCTTATATTTTGCCCCTCTCCCCAGTAAATGTGCCAGTTGTTAATGTGAACAGAATCTGTATATGTACCACTCAAAATGAGTGGCATTTCTTCATGTACTTCAGAACATTCCCCAGAGTTTTTACATTTAGTTGGGCTACTATCATCCATTTTAACTGTGCATTCAGAGTTCTCTTCTATCCTTCTGATTCCCTTTCCAATTCCAAGAATTTCTATAGGAAGACGACCCCAAATTGCTGTTCCTACTGCTTCCCACTCAAAATGGGGTAAAGAGAGGTGGTGTCTGGAAAACAGCCAACCTTAGAAGCTGGGGCTGCTGCGGTCGCTAAGTCAGTCAGCAGTGATTTTGCTTCTGCTAGTTAGGCTGGAACTAACACTCAAAAAGGGCTGGGAACTCTGAACCCTGGGATTTGTTTCCACAAAAATCCACTCCATATTGTTTTTATTTCACTGGTATAATGTGGGGTAGAGCAGGAGTGTTGTAATTTTGTTAATCAGGAAGTCAGAAATCCTTGCTGATCTGCAACAAATTACCCAGAAACATAAACATGAAATTCCATTCTGCCCTCTGCCCAGCCCTGCCCTGCCCTAGATCATGGAAATAGGCCATCCTGTCTGAAAGAGCAACCCAGCTACCTTTTCTAGTGGAAAGTTGAGCAGAAATATCTCGTAACACAGAGTCTGATTTTAAATGAAAGCTATTATGTAACAATAGGTTTTGTTTCGCTGACAATTATAGTAGTAGTACTTTTTTTTATCCAGCCTTTATTGTTTTTTTTATAAATAACTCAAGGCAGTGAACATACCTAATACTCCTTCCTCCTCCTATTTTCCCCCAACCACCACCCTGTAAGATGGGTTGGGCTCACAGAGAGTGACTGGTCCAAAGCCACCCAGCTGGCTTTCATGCCTAGCTGGCTTTCAGCAGGAATCAAACTCACAGTCTTCTGCTTTCTAGCCTGGTACCTCATTAAACCTCCTCCAGCCATGTTATGAACATGTAACAATTGCTATAAAAAGGAGAACGTTGTCAGTTCCAGTGTTCCCTGACTTAAATTTCACCTCAGATGATTTCTTCACTTTTATTCTTAATTCCACTGACTCTTCTCAAGGCTCCTTGTTTAGTCCTTCTCACCCACTTCCTAAACAACTTTTTATTTCATCAACATGCTGTGCATTTTCTTGCCTCTTTATTTTAACCATTCCTACCTTTCTTTGACTACCTTTTTTGGAACGAACTTTTTCTCGACATACATAGAGAAACAAAGAGAGACATTTTTTCCCTATTCAGTATCTTTCTCTCATCTTCATTGTTTGTGGGAAGCATTATCTTACATGCTTCTTTTCCTCATATGATTTATCATTCCACCAAGCATCTTTATTCATTTTTCCCTTTACCATAATGCTACCTAGTTTTGTGGCACTTTTGTGACACAATTATTTTCAGTTCCATTCCAAGTAACATTTTGTTACATTCACTGTCTACTCATTCTGTTGGAAGATTAATCTACCTTCTTCTACATTTTCATACAGCACTCACACTTTTTTTCTTTCTCAGTCATTCAACTTTTACTCTTGCTCCTTTTTTTTCTTTTCTTCTTGTTCATGTCTGTTTTTCCCAAGGTTTGTTTTTTACATTAAGAAATGGTCTGTCTCACATTCAGAAGTTCTTACTATCCTTGTAGCCTTCATTAATTTTCTCAATTTTTCATCATAAATAATAAAATCAATGCTTTCAGAGTTATTCTTTTTCCATGTGTAGGCATGATTATAAACCACTTATAAATCATCTATTCAGAATTGTTTCTAAACAGAGATTCATTAAACAATCACCATTCTCATTCATTTTGGGTCTCTGCATGGCCCAGTCATTTTCTCCATACTTGTCTCATTCCCACCCATCCACTCACATCACATAATAGAATAAATGTTTCCCCTAGGTGGCATTCATTCAGAATTTTGTGCAATTCTAACTAAAAGTTGCCCTAGTTCTTTTACTATCTGCCTAGTGTATGCCTAGAGTGCAGCTGGAGGAAATGAAGAGTGAGTCCAACAGAGCACAGTCAAGGGCCTTTCTTAAGGATTACCTTTGTCTATAGGGGCACTGAAACATACATATTTCTCTGCTCTTTTTATGTCCACAGATGGCCACCTGGCAACCCTGTTTCAGGTGGCTAAGTCTCTCCTGGTAAAGAGGTGCTGGAGGAACATTGGAAGGGTTGTTGTGAAGATTGTTTTAAGCATCTGTCAGATAAAATCACTCAAATCAAATCTTTATTACAGTCATATACGAGCATAAAAAGGGTGGGATACAGTCAATTAAAAAGCATAGAAGATACATCAGAGCCTAAAAAAACAATTATGAAAAGCTGGAGGGTATTAAAAATGTATTAAACCAAGAGTCTAAAAGAATCTAAAAGGAGGGGTAAGGATAGGGGTGTTTAATGAGTGCTTTGGCCTGATCATATCCCATGCTGAGTAGAAGACCTGGAGAGAAGTCCAAAGATGAAATTTTAGTTGCCACTGCCTGTTTCCACATGGATTGAGAATCATCACTCATAATGAATGGGGCAAGGCCAAGGGGAAAAAAGGAGAGTGTGAGCCAATAGTTGAGTATGGTCACTCACACTCTAGCCTCCAGAGACATGAGGCCTGTCTCTAATCACAGGATGCCATTAGAGACACATTTGGGATTTGAAGGGCTGATCTTAGAAATTTCTTTTGTATAAATTCTAATGGTGCAAAATTGGATAAGGGGCCCAGTTGGGCACCATAAAGAAATTGTGCTATTGGCTTGGCTTCAAATAATTTGAGTGCTGCAGGTATATAGTGGCCACTTCTTGTCTTGCAGAATTTAAGGAAGGGCAGATGAGCTCCTCTGTGCATTTTCAGCAACGTAGTCCCTGTGGGCTTTTCTATTGCTGGCAGAATGAAACACTACCCCCAGGTGTTTGAAACAGGAGACATGCTCAATCTTGTGGCCATCTGTGCTCCAGGAGTGGCTCTTGGGCCTTTTGGCAAATGCCATGATTTTAGTTTTCTGATAATCGAGTTCTAGCTGATCTTCCTTGCAGTGCTGTGTTAGTGCTCTCAGTGCTTTTTTAAGGCCAATAAGTGTTCTTGAAAGTATTGCTGCATCGTCTGCATAGAGTAGAACAGAGATGTGTCTTCCAGCAAGTTTGGGGGAGTGAAAGTTTGCCTTGTGAAGTTGGCCCACCATGGAGTTGATATAGAAATTGAACAAAAGTGGGGCCAATATGCAGCCTTGCTTGATGCCTTTCTCAGTTTCAATGACACTGGTGAGTTGGCCCTGGGGGTTACATCTTACTTTGAATGAGGTCCCTTCATGTAGCATATGCATTAAATGAAGTAGATGTTGGTCAATCGAGGACGCCTCCAGTTCTTCTCACAATTTAGCTCGGGATATGGAATCAAATGCTGCTTTGAAGTCTATGAAAGTGGCATAAAGGGAGGTTGTATTGCAGGAGGAGTATTTTCAATGAGATGATGGAATACTAGGCACTGACCAATGGTGGATCAGCCTTCCCTAAAACCAGCTGCAAGCATGTTTTCTTGTTCCAGCCAGATCTGGAATTTCCATTGTAGGTGTCTTGCATAGAGTTTGCTGATTATGTTGAGGAGGCTGATCACTCTATAATTAGCAGGATCATCCTTTTCCCCTTTTTTATATATAGGGACAATGATTGCAAGCCCCCAATTCTTGGGGACTCAGCCATAGGTGTCGAGGTAGGTAAAGAGTGAGGCCACAGTGGGGGCCCAGAAGTTCAAGTTGTTTTTAATGGCCTCTGGAGGGATTAGATCTTCTCCTGGGGCCTTCCCTGGTCTCAGTTGAGCAACAAGGTATCAGGATTTTCTCATGGGAAGAAAGTTCATCCTGTTAGCTTTACAAAACAAGTGTTGAGATAACAAAGTATCTTGTGATGTTATTATGATTTTGTCTACTGCCGCCTACTGAAATTGTGTATGTGTGTTCGTTATTCAGTAGGAGTGTTTTTCAACTGGCACTATAAGGGAGGGTTACAATGCCCAACCTGTCCAGTGTGTGTATGTGTGTGTGTTTTTAGTCTTACAGTTAACCATGTAGGTTTATAGGTTATGTAGTCTTAACAAGTAACTAAGTAGTGAACCTCTTCTCTGAGAGTGTTTTTAGCTAGAGGCTTTGCAGTGATAAGTTTTGGAAGCTAATATGAGAAGAAGTTTTTTGTTATATCCTATCTTTTGTATGCAACTTGTATTTTATGAAGTTTTTGCATTTTTATCAATAAAGACCAGTTAGCTTATATTTTCTGACTGGAGTTTCTTTGGAGTTCAGGATATGGACATTGCTACTTGCAAGCTCTCATGCTGATGTGTATTTGTCCTGAGAGCAAGGTTTATGGGTCTTTTGCTGCACTCTGCTCAACACAAGGTTCTTGATCTCTGTCACTGTCAGTGGTGCCTACATTGGCAGATTTTCTATAGTTTGACTAGGGTGTCCACTTTCAACAGAAGTGTCCATGTAGAGTTCCTGAAGGTATGCCTCCCAGGTCCCTGGGGGGATGTGACAGTATACCATGCAAGGACCATTGCTTTGGGAGCTTGATGTGATATGCTAGAAGGAGGCTGAGTCATTGGATTTGCCTGAATGAGTCTGCCTGATTATGTGGACCCATTTCAGTTGGGTTTTAGGCCAGGTTATTGTACTAAGATAGCATTCATTGTACTTGTAATGACCTTGTAATGACCTCCGGTGAGCTCAGGACAGAACAAGTGCATCCATCCTCATCCTCCATGATCTTTTGGTGACTTTCCATACCACTATGATATCCTTCTGAACTGGCTGAGGGGGTTTGGGAGTGGGGGCACGGAACTTCCACTATGACTACTTCCCGTCAGTCTTGTGGAGGACGGATCCAGCCCTAGTTCTCTGTTTTGTGGGATGCCACAGCACTCTACTCTCTCCCCATTCTATTTAGCATCTAGATGAAACCACTGGACAAAGTCATTCATTGGAAGATGGTTAAGTACCATCAATATGCTGAGGAAACTCATTTATACACCTCTGACTCCGGCCATTCCAGCAATGCTGCCAAGTGCTTTCTCAGTGCCCGGAGGCTGTGTGGATCTTATAAGCTTCAGCTCAACCTGACAAGACTAAATGACTAAGGTTTGTAGGGCCTCCCATATCTAGCATTGTTAATTCTGGATAGGGTAATACTCCCCCAGGCAGAGTTGGTGTGCAATTTGGGACTTCTAGCTGCTGCTTGAAGACCAGGTGACAGCCATGGCCAGGGAGGTTTTACACAAATACAACCTGTGAGCTAGTTGTACCAGTTCCTAGATGGGGAGGCACTGCTCACAGCCATTCACACCTTAGTCACTTCCTGGATTATTGCAATGTCCTATACATAGGGTTGCCCATGAAAAGGATATGGAAGTTTCAGCTGCCCAGAATATGGCAGGACATGCAATACTTGGTGTACCAAGGTATGCCCATATAACATTACTGCTATGTGGGCTGCACTTCCAGTACATTTCTGGGTGAAATTCAAGGTGTTGGTTGTCACCTTTAAAGCTCTACATGGCAAGCAGCCAGGTAACTTGCAGGACCACTTATCACCAGTAGTTTTACTTATACCACCTGACATGGGTTCACTCTGGGTCCCCCCCAAGATTCAGATAGCCCTGACCCTGTTGGCCTTCCAGAAGGCCTTGAAGACCTGGCTGTTCCCCAGGTTTTGGGACCAGGATGTTAGGGGACTTGCATGTGTATATTTGTTATGTGCTGAGGGAGATTTTTATGGGAGCCTCAACTGGGTTTTTTTTAACTGATTTTATTATTTTATGTGGTTTTTATCTTTTGTTCTTTGCCCACGGTTTCATTGAGTAGCTATACAAAGACGTTATATAATGTTAAATATTACTAACCTATGGATTTCTACTTTCATATGCACCTACAACAATCTAGATCTTACAGATCTGTATCTTCTAACATATGTTAGCCCTTTCATTTATAATTAAACCTACACCTTCACTTCATGCATGCATTCATCATTTCCACCCCACAAAATCAGACTACTTTCTATTACATCCTTCATCTTTCTCTTAGTTTCACAAATGGACAAGATATTTAGTTTTCTATCTTTTCATTCATTAATTCATACTCTTTACATATAGTCCTCTTATATTCAAAGTTATAATCTTCCATACACCGTGAATATTTACTTTTGTCACCCATCATGCCCTTCATCAGCTGAGGCTTCCATATAATTTTTTTAATAAGTTCAAGAAACAGTAGACTAGGTTATCAGCCCTAATCATATTCATCTCGTACCCAGCATTATTTGATCATCATAAGAACACAATACCAGTCATTTCTGGCATATTTTGGTCAATACGCTACAAAGCCCAGTTTTATCCCTAGCATGCAAATACTATTCTGTGAAAACTACTATCTCTAATCAAAAGGCTACCTTGCAAGCCAATATACTATTGCTCACATCCCACCAACAGGAAGGTACATGCAGTCTACTAATGAGCTCAAGGAAGCTTCAGCTGAAACTGCCATATTAAACCTAGTTTTACATTACCAACTGGAGTTATAATTTTCATCTTAAAAAGGAAACTCATCACCTGAAGCTGTAGCTTAACAGTGATGGATAACTGCTGCTCAGGCTTCAGAGTTTTCTTGATACAAAAGAAAGCAGGTAAGAGCAACATCAACCCAAATTATTAGCAGGTTAAATGTAGACTCTGATTTAGGAGTCTGGATTATTGCTGTTGTCCAGCTAATAGGCCAGTACATTCTGGTAGTTTATATGGATTTAACTATAATTATAGTTCAGCCTAGCTATGATTCAGCCCAGTTCACAGAGGGACAGCTCAGCTAGATCTATGCTTATTAAATATCAAGTTTGTTTCCAAGGTTTGATTCATAGTGTCAAGGTAAAACAAGATGTGTTTTTTGATAGTGGCATATTGTGGAAATTTCATCACCTGATTTTTGTTTTTCAATCCATCCTTGATCAGGTTGGAATTTGTCCACAGAAATTCTTGGCAGTCACGACCAACACTTCTACAGAACAAGGGTACTATCCATTTTGCTACCCCATAATACAACAGGGCATTGTGTGCCCAACAACTACCAATGAAAGTCATAAACAACTACGATATCTAATTGAAAATAAAAATATTATGCTTGCTACATTGCATGCCATTAAAAGGGAATTTATTTATTTATTTTTCAGACAAGCAACTGCAACATTAATGTAGGAGCTTATGGATTATTTTACACATGATATGAAAATAATCACCCTTTTATATAAGCCTGCAGATAATAATGAGCCTGCTGGGAATTGGCAGAGAGGCAGAAATATGCATTTCTGTGCTGGGCACAGAAGAGGAATCAAACTTAACAGCCCTCTTATTTGTTTACCTACAATTCCTACTCACCACTTTCAAGGTGCCACTTTGCAACTGCATCAAGAGTAGCAACAGTTTAATTTTACCCTTCAAAATATATGTTGATTTCTGTTTCATGCACTTCTACATTTCCAAAACCAGCACAACTATGTTAATAATTCTACAAACCTTTTGATGAATACCTTTTACATAGCACCAAATATGTTCCAAGCATCCTCTGTCCAAACCTAGTTGCTGTTCTGTCTTTCTGACTGAATATACATTTTAATTTGAAGCATTTCTGCTATCTCAAGAGTTTGTTAGCATTCCCTTTTAGAAAGCAGGTTTCATTTATCTTGCTCAGTGCACATATTACTCTGTGCCAAATAAACATTTGCAAGAACAATCCTGCTTAGACAAATCCTTATTTCTCAGCATCACGTACAGAAAAGGGCTGTTATGGGGGAAAGTTGCAGAAAAGAGTGTCACGTACAGCACTTAGTTGGCCATCAATAGTTTCCACAATGACAATGACTACCTTGGGCATATTTATGTGCAATGGATGACTCAATTAATTTGCCAATCATGCTGGTATCTATTAAGGCCTGTAGTAATACTCCAGTGCATGCATGACTTTGCTAGGTTTTTGTTTGCCCCAATTCCTGGTGCCTGGTATTGCATTATTTCCTGACAAGTCATATGTGGAATGTTTGTTAGGGACTTCTTGGAATTTTGTGTAGGAAGAGAAGAACCTGATGGATTGTTACTCTGTAATTTTAGGAGTCCAGAAGCAATTAGCTACCAAGGCAGTTTCTCTATCTAATGAGTTTGACTTAGTACTGATGGGTGCTAATTCTGACAGTGAGAAAGAGACAGGCAGATCTGAGCCAAGTGCTGAGCCCTTAAACAAGACAACAGTTAAAAAGGGCAAAGCTGTGAAGGTCTGTGTGATTCTTTGAAATGAAAGGGCACTAACTCCATTAATCAATCAAAGCCTGTGGCTCTTGCTATATAAGAACACCCCCCCCTCCCCTTTTGGCCTGCATCCTGTTGACCCAAGTTTTCCCTTTCTTAGACAGCTACTAATTGGCTTTTGACTCTTGGACTGATTTCTGTGAACAATTCCAGCTCTGAACTTTTGGATTCTCAGGTCAGGCTTTCTCTCCTTTGGCAACTGCCACTGACTGATTTCTCTCTCATCCAGGCTACAGGCAAGAAATTTCTGATGAGTCTCTCACTGCATATTTGCTACTATCTGATTTACTAATCCTCAACCTATGTACTCTCTGTTTATGTATAACACATTTTAATTTGTTCTTGCCAGTTCTTAGCTTAGCATTTTTCACAATAGTTAGGGCATCTGCTGGAGATGTCCTATGAGAAGTGCCCATAACTGCCCATGCAGCTGCATTCTACACCAGTTCAAGCTTCCAGTTGCTCTTCAAAGGCAGCCTCAAGTAGAGCACATTGCAGTAGTCCATATGGGAAGTGACCAAGTTATGAATGACCATAAGGTTGGCCTGGTCCAAGAACAGGCACAACAGGTGTACAATGTGAAGCTGTGCAAAGGACCTCCTGGCCATGGTTGCCATCTGTTCCTTGAACAGGAGCCATGAGTCCAGGAGTACCCCAAACTGAATACAGGTTCTGTTTGGGATAGTGCAATCCCATACAGAACAAGAAATGGCAAGTCCCTGGATCCAAGAGGCCCAAAACCCAAAACCACTCAGTCTTGCTAGGGTTGAGATGAAGCCTGTTGCTCCCCATATTGGAGCAAGGCAATGGCTACTAGATCAATGATTAGTGGAATTCCCAGGAATTCAGTAGCCATCCTTCTGATCCTCAAGTTGTGTACAATAGCTCCTCCCAAGCAATAGCAGCAAGATGAAGGCAGTCAAGCTATCAGACTCACTGGCAAGACCTTAGTAGCAGAAATTCCAGATATTTGACCAAGCAAGATTTGAATAGGATCTAGGGTCATACTTGGCTTACGCCTTTCCAAAACATGATATGGCATGGTTAAATAAAAATATTCATTTATTGCACAGTAGGAAGAAACCACTAAAATAGGTGATTGCTCTCTGTTAGTATGTAGTTTAATTTTGGTGCTGCTTTCTTCTATTCTTCCATTCCTTTATGCCCTGTACTTCTCATCCTTGAAACTAGGTAACTATTTGTTGTTAACATAATTGACATCTCTGCCCTGAGAAACTCTGTCACTCAACTTAATTCCCATAGGCCTAGATGCCAGCCACCAGCCTTTGGTTTGCCAATCTCCTGTCTTTTTTGCAAAGTTGCTATCCATCAAATCCAAATTACGAGAATTTTTATTAACATGTTGTGCTTGTCTATGACATTCTGTCTTTCTGTCTTATGAGAGGATGTGCTTGTGAACATATCCAGTTTCTCACAGATTTGCTTTTTTACATGAACATTCTCCAATCAGCAACTTTTTTTGTGAAAATCCTGACAATGTGAAATGATTTTGGTCTACTAACTAGACTATAAGATAATATAATTGAAGCAACTGTATGAGAGGACAAGTTCCCATCTTCCTATACAGAAACTGTTTTTCATTATCAGCATTAAATCCTAATGCATTCCATCCCTAAACATAATCATGAATCTTTCCTGCTTGCTTATTTCTATTTCATTTCATGATATTGTTATTTACATACTTTTGAAAGTCTTAGAGTGAGATTAACAGGCTTTAATGATATCTCATAAAATACATTTTCTTATTTGAGAAAGGCTTGCTTTGAAGTTGAGATTTTACACCTGTCTACAGATTTTCTTTAAGAAAAATGCACTGGCAACAATAATGAGGTGAGAGGCTGTTTATAAGCCTCACTGAAACAAAAAGACCACCAAAATGCTCAGTTCACACAAGATTCAGATAGAGATTTACAAGATTCACAGGATTCATTTCACGTGAGGATGATCAAATTCTGTGTGCGTTTATTTGGTCAGGCTTGATTCAGCCTTTCTTAACAAAAATGGAATTGCAGAGAGATGTCACCACAGCAGAATACTTCTTTGCACATTAATCAGAAACCTGTAGTCTCCAAGAAATCCTGGAAGGCTGGTCAAGGCTGCAGCAGCAACAGGGCCCTTTCCTATTTATTGTTCCATTGTATTCTCCTCTCTTTCCTTCTCCTTTTTGCTAGGATGATGGGCTTAGTTATCACTGCAGTTTGAGACAAATAATAGTAAGAAGCCACCTGGGAGCTCTATATTTAGGGCTCCAGTTCATATGGGTTTCTAAACGGATTTATGGCACTCTGATCTGCATGCATGTTCTCAAAGTATGTTCTCAGCTAACAACTGAATGAGGAATACAGCTCAGATTTCTCTTGTGACACAAAGTTTAGTTTTCCCAGCAACATAGTAGATGCAGTTACAGCTGGGCTGAGCAACTGTGTTGTCATATGAAATATGCAACATGTGAACAAACTCTTGGCATCACATTCCCATATATTTGTTTTGGCACTGAAGACAAGCTTGCACACCAAGATGCACATGAAAGATCAGTCTGCAGCAAGTTATCCTATGCTTTAGATCAAACAGTGGTCGCTAGGAGTTAATGGCACATAATCAATCAATCAATTAGATCAAACATAGCAACTCCTTCCTGAGAAGAAAGCAGTTCATCCTGAACCTGATTTCCTTGATCTAGTAAGCTCATCCATGACAAGCAAATAGAATGAGGGGGAAAAAAGTAGTTCTATTTCATTGTTTAATGAGCCAAAGAAGAGCAACAAAAGTTACCAGCCAAATTGCATTATAACTTGAATGCTACATATATACATTATATATACCAGTTGAGGATTCTTTTGATTCTGTGATGTAATCAAGTTGATACATTCTGTTGTGCGCTAAACTCAGCCACCTGTGGGCTTGATTCATGCCCTTCCTGCCTTGTTCATTTGACAGCTGGCCCTACAAGATAGTTAACACCTCTCTGGAGGAGGGTATAGTGCTGTCTGAAAAGGTTGTCTCTCAACCCAGCTGATTTTGACAACTTTTGCCTAGTTCCAAACTCTCCTTTCTTGCAAAGGTGATTGAAAAGTTATTGACAAATCAACTACAGAAGATCCTAGATACTGTAAAATAAATTATCTCCATTTTTTTCAGTGAGGATACAGGCCTGTTTATGGGAGGTAAATGGCACTGATTGCTTTGGTTGATAATCTTCATTGGGACTAGATGGAAGAAGTACATCTCTTGGTCCTATTTGATCTCTCAGCAGCTTTCTATATTGTTACACATGGTATTCTTCTGGATTGTCTCTAAGGGTTGGGAGTTAGAGGTACTATTTTATGGTGGTTTCAGTCCTAGTTGGTGAATGGGGAAGGCAGCACTCAAACCCTTGGGAACTCCAGTGTGGGGTGCCTCAGGGCTCAGTGTCTTTCCCCAAGAAATTTAACATCTATGTGAAATGGATGGGGAGGTCACTTGGCAGTAGAAAGTGATGTGTCATTAATATACCAATGACCCTCAGTTACACATCACTACCACAATCCCAGCTAAAAATGCCATTCAAATCTTGAACCAGTGTCTGGAGGCTGTGAGGATTCTGGATGGGTGAAACAAACTCAGAGTAAATCCTACAAAGACTGAGTTGCCTGTCTTCAAAAGAGGTAGTCCTCATTTAGCAACTGCCTTGTTAAGTGACTGTTCACAAATATGACGGTAATAAACGGTATTTAAAAAATCATTTTCTGACCAATGCACACACTTATGCCCAAATTTCTGCACCTGACAACAACACACACCAGAGTAAGAGTAATGCTTGTGTTGCTGCACAATATTTTGAAATCACTTTATTACTTGCTGTCTGAACCCAATTCAAAGTGCTGGCTATCACCTTTAAAGCCCTTTATGGAGCTTCATGCAGCACCAGGAGACATCAGGTAACACCTTGCTAAAACTGAATCTCTTTTGACTTGTCTGGTCATCAAGAGAGGGCCTATGGCAGGTCACCCTTCTCACAAGATCATAAGGCATAAGCCAGCAACAGGCTTTCTCAGTGCTGTGTCTGGTAGCTCAGTGCTACCAGACCCTGAAAATGTGGAGAAGGAAACAGGATTGTTACAGAAAAAAATTTCCTTAGACCAAAAGAGCAAGAAGTATGAGAAAGACTCACCTTATTTCCCCTGAATTCCACCTTAATTTTGCTAAGTATAAGTTGATCTGGAGAATTGCTTTGGCAAGCTTTCAAGATTCTATTAAGTTACCCAGCTAGCAATAAAGACATTCTAGAAATCCAGGTTGTTCTTGTTTCATGAGTTTGCTAGCTTCAAAGGGCTTAGATAGCAACAACACCCATTTTATGGAATAATCTCTCCCCAGATGGCCCCTATCCTCTGGCATGTTGAAAACTAGCCAAATAGCATTGTTCCAGCAGGCATTTGGCCTTTAGATTAGTTTAGTTTATTGGGTGCCAATAGGGACTTTGCTTAGTCTTTTTACTATGATTAAATCATATTATCATTATCATTATCATTATCATTATTTGATTATATCAGATGCTATTATTTGATTCCTATTTTTGACTTTGTAGTACCCTGCACACAGTCCTTTTGGATTGGGCTGAGTTACAAATATCGAATAATAGTAAATAATTTTAGGGATGAAAAGAGAAATGAAATGAAGTAAATCATGAGCACTTGTTCCCAACTCTCCAATGTGGAAGCAGTTACAGAAACTCTTGGCTCAAAGCTGATATGCTTAGCATTAGTACTGCTTTATCTAAATGTATATTGGAATGGAGTGGTAGAATCCTAATGCAAAAAAAATGGGCTAAATTTTTTAGATAGTTTATGTTTTTTATGTGAAAGTAGAACATTATCACAGCTGGGAGTAGACTTCCTAATATACCTTTCTTTGATTTTCAGTTCTATACTTGCATAGAATTTCTACATGTAGAAGAAATTGTGTCTCCTACTTTACTCTGAAGTGATGCATTCAATTTCACCAACTCAATCCCATCTCAATTTCCTGCCCAAGTAGGGCTCCAGTCAATTGCAAAGCCTTTGAGTAGAAACAGTGCTTGAAAGCACTGATGATGAATGCATGCTATATTCAAAGCAATTACAAATGATAAATTTAGCAGGGCAAAGAGAGATCAGGGAAAACTATGGGTCTGCCTGAAAGGTGAATAAATTCATTGCATGTATCACCTTAATCCTTCCAGAACTCATCCCCCCTTCCAATTTTTCAGAAGCATAATAATTTTTTCCATTTTAATGAAATGTCCATCAAGCACATTTAAAGTTCATTGTAAAGCATGCTAAGCATTTCTACACAAAGAAAATGTTTTAATCTTTGCAGTTTTTCTTAAAGTCAAGGTGACTGATCCAAAGTAGATGGCAGTCTAGCTGAGAATTCCCACCTAATGAACAGAGGCAGTTTTAATTTCTCCCCTGGTTGGGTGACATATGCAATAATACGGACTGCATCCATTTCTCTAGAGAGGAGATACCAAACCATAAATGGATGAGTAATTATCAAAGGGAATTATAAGCAGGGACATAACAGTGGAATAGTGAATGTCAAATGAAGACATTATGTTCCACGTTTACTGGTATTTTACAACATTTATAGAAAAAAAATCACTCCAGTCAATATGTAAAAATAACACTTTGAGCACAAACATAGATGAATTATTTTTCTAAAATAATTACTTACATTATTTTCTTCATCTAGTCATGCCAACTACCCACTCTATGCAGCTCCAAACAGAAATAACATTACTTGAATTTGTTAAAGCAGAAATGGTAGAGCTCCAATCTCAAAATAGCCCCATTCAAATAAACATAAATTGTCCCATTTAATATACATAAATTGTGCAAAGTTTGAGTTTTGGTAATGAAAATTTTACCTACAAATCAATACAAAAATTTTGAAAACTTTCAAAATCTGGAATTCTTGTATTTACTGGAAAGGAAGATGAGGTTTCCCTCTAAATAATTATCTATGAATTTAGGGAGGAGTGATCTTAATAATCAAGTATGCTGAAAGCTAGTGAATGGGCATGAGGTGGGAAGTAGCAGGAAAGAGAGGAAGTTGCCACTTCCCACCTCCTGCCACTCCCCCATCAAAAGATGACTGTTGCAATTCAATGCCTCCTTTATCCATGGAGACCTTCTATACAAATGAGGACTTTGGAAAATCAGGATGCTCCATCAGTGGAAAACCTCCATAGACAAAGATTCATTTCATGCATTCATTCCATAGTCAAACTCTCCACTAAAGACACTCAACCTCTACATATGAAATGGGATGAAAAGAGAGTGGGACTAGCATCTTGAAGTCCTAAGATTACTTTCCTGGGAGTAAAAACTGCAGAACTCTTACCTTACCAAAGTAAGCATGCAATTTTCCTTCTATATGTAACTCAGCATTAAGGACTCTGATTCTTCACGTCACAGAGAGAAGCTCAATACAGGTAGTCCTCATTTAGCAACCACAATCAGAACTGGCAACTTGGTCACTAAGCAACACAATCTTACTTCAGCTTTCTTTTGTCTTACAGACCTGCAAAGGTCATAAATGCGAAGATCGGTTGCAAAGTTACTTTTTCATGACCGTCGTAATTATGAACGGTGTCTGTATGAGGCAGTCACTAAACGAGGGCTACCTGTACACTAAGGATGTCTTCTCCAGTTTCATCTCTAGCTTACATGGGATAAACAGATCCATTCCTGGCATAGCAGAAGCATATTTACCTGGGAATTAAACTCATGGAATGCAACATTTCTGCAGTATGTACTGTATATTTGTGTATCTTAGGGTTGCTGTATCAATGTTCCAAAACTCCCGGTGATTACTATATGGCCACAAAGAATTAGAGTTTCTGTATCTCTTTGCTGCTGTCCAGATATTTTCAGCCCATTTCTTGTAGATTTATTTATTTATTTATTTATTAATTAGACAAATTTATATGGTTGCCTATCTGACAGGAGGAACTCTGGGTGGCAAACAAGAGTAAAAACACAATACTGTTATAAAAACTATTTAAGTGAAAAACATCATTGAAGCCTCAATAAAGCTCACATCCATAAATCAACTGCCCTATGCCAGCTCCATCAACCTCCTGGTCCCAGTTCCTGGGGAAAAAGCCAGATTTGGAAATTGGCTGCTGTAGTTGACATGATAGGGAAGTTGCAGTATACAGAGCTTGTGTTCATAATTTTTTTCTGCCCAAGTTTACTGTTCTGGGAAAATTGTCTTAAAATCAAATAAATAAGATACAATGAATGAATGCATTTTTTTCAACAACTATTTTACTTCTAGTCTCAAAACTGAAAGCAGCATGTAAGAGTGCAATCTTTCTGTCTCTCACATGCAGACAGAACCCTAATCATTAGTCTCTACAGTAACTCTGTCAAGTTGCCAAGAGTTGGTATTTGTAGCTGTTTGCAGTAGCACAGGCAGCGGGAACCAAAAATCAAGGGCTTTGTTTCCCAGTAAAAAAGGGGAAGGTACTAATCCAGTGCTTGGTGGCACCGCTCCTTCCCAACAGGAAGAGCATTGCCACTATGCCTGAAGTTCAGCACCATCATTAAAAGCGATATTCTCCTCACTGCCTACCTCACTCGTGGGTGTCTGCCAGGCCTTTAAGCACAGTTACATGATCAAATTCCTATAGGAGTTGTGTCAAATATTATAATGCAATTATTCTGGTTCAGTACACAGAGTAATGCAGTTCATGACAAGGAAGGGGAGGAGGAGATGAGAAGGGACAGGAAGAATTTGATGGAGAACACCGCAAAGCCTTCGTTTAAATAATTACCAGCTCTGCTTGCCTGCAACAGATTTACTCTGTCAGAAGCCTAATTTCTGTTATAAACTTATGCCTTGCAAGTTCCTATTGGCCAATATTTTGACAGCAGCTGTACGGGTTTATAGAGCATGCCATATAGCAAAGGTGGAAAAAGAAAGAAAAAAAAATCTCTATTCAAATGCAGGTATTAAACTGATTCTTTCACATTTATGATCAGAAGCAACAGCAACAGTCCTGAAAGAAGCAGTAAGAACTTCTTCAGCAATTGAAAAAGGATGAAAATATATAGTAGCTTTTTAATAGAGTTGGTATCATGACACAATATCCAGAAAGTGGGACATTAACTTGCAGGGTGGGATATTATTATTTTGTTTGTGGATGTTGGCAGAAACAATGATTTGCCAACACAGAAAGATTTGTGGCTTAGGTGGATCAGTGCCGACGTAATGGCCAGCAACATTTGTCTGGAAATTAATAGGATAGCATTTATACAAGTATATTCCAAACAATAAATGTTAATTAAATTGACAACATTTGGAAATTGGATGCCAATTTGGTGTTACAGTACCAAAAGTTATGATTAAATGAGGGAGAAGTATTGCTTTTTAAAATAATGCATGAGGATTTAGGAATTCAAATATACTGCTCATACATAATATGAGCTTAAATACACCTTAAGGCAATGGGAATCCAAACCAAGCAAAGTAATTTCCAGTGGGCATGTCACAGGCCTGATAAATTGGGCAAGGAGACATGGTGATAAATGAAATGAAATGATAAGTCTGTTGTAGCCAACCAGCAAAGCAACTCTGCACCAGCCCCCTGCTTCCTCACTCGTCTTACTCACATTGTACAGCACTGTAGTCCATCCTTCCATGGTAATGCACTGGAAGACAGTCAACACAGCAAAGAGAATGTTGTCAAACTGAGTGATCCCATCATTGGGACCAATCCAGTCTCTGCACTCATAACCTGCAGGGCATCCTTGCACCCCACAGGGATGCGGTGGGTCCAGTTCTTGTAATTCACCTGCAATCAGACAGAGGTTAAATCATTTATATATATATATATATATATATATATATATATATATATATATATATAATATTAAATATATTGACCAATGTCAACCAAGAAAGTTACAATAAAATGGTTCCTACATGTATTTATTTTATATATATATTGTCTTTCCTTTGACAGCACAAGGTGAAGAACATGAGGATTTCCCCTCCTCCAGTTGATCAGCACAAAAACACTGTGAAGTAGGCTGGCTTGAGAGAGAACAATTGGCCCAAATCATCCAGTCACCATCAAAATCTAGCACTGTGATGACTGCATGACACTGGGTTTCTATAGTTCCTTTCTCCCAGGAAACCTTGGGCTCCTTGCATGGTGAACAGGTAGGTCAGTGTCAGGGATGTTCTCTCTGCCAAGACCCAGGGAATTACTGTCTTTTGACATCCTTGGCTTTTAGCTTCCTGCTTATCATTATGATTGTGAAATACAGGTAGGAAAGCAGAAGTCAGGTGTGATCCGTCTCTCCACCTGACCATTGTACTGATCTTTCTTTCTTAGCTAGAGAAGATCAATGGCTATCAGGCCGAGCAGTGGCCCAAAGGGAGAGCATATGTAAGCATGCTCTGCTTCTGGTCACTAATTCTGGTCACTTCTTATTCCTAAGGTAAGTAACAGCAAACCCCCCCCCCCATGCCCCCCAGGTCCTGGTGTGCTACCTCATCATGGTGGAGGTGGGGAGGTTCTTGGAAGGGATGAGTAAAGAATGTTGGGAGTATATGTCAAAAGTATATATTCCCAGCAGGGTCACCCAAGGCATGAAGGTCATCCCAACTGCCCAACTAAACCAAGCAGGCACCTATAATGGGCAGCAGCAATACAGGAAGATGCCAGAGGCAGATGATCGCTTTAGTGACAATGGCAAAGGCATCGATTCATACTGTGTGGGAGAAAGCAATGGTAAACCACTCCTGTATTTTTATCAAGAAAACCGCATGGATAGAATATATAAAATGATTGATGATATAGTGCTGGATGATGGGCCCCTCATGTTGGATGGCACTCAACATTCTACTGAGGAAGAGCTGAGGATCTTTCAGAGTACTAATGGTGTTTATGACATCACTAGATTAAAGCCTTCAGGATGTCTAGTTGCTGAAGTTGCCATACAGGAAAAGAAAATCCATAGCTGCAAAGACAGAATTATACTGGGAACATGGAACGTAAGAAGCATGAACACGCATGAACACAGAAGAGCTCAATTTAGTGAAAGATGAAATTAAATGACTACAGATTAACATTTTAGGCATCATCAAATTGATATGGACAGGGATTGGACATTTTCAGTCAGAAGACCACACTGTTTATTACTCAGGACATCAAAAACAAAAAAGAAATGATGTTGCTTTTATAGTCAGGAAGGGTATAGCAAGAACAGTACTTGGCTACAATGCAGTCAGTGACGAAATAATATTGATTAGACTTAGTGGACAACCTTTTAATATGATGATCATTCAGATTTATGCTCCAACCACTGATGAAGAGGAGATCGATGAATTTTATGATCAAGTCCAATTTGAAATTGACAGAACATGCAAACAAGATGTGCTGCTTTTGATTAGAGACTGGAATGCCAAAGTTGGAAACATTAAAGAGGAAAATGTAGTTGGATCGTATATCTTAGGAAACTGAAATGAAGCAAGAGATTCTTATACATGTCTGCCACTCCAATGATGTCTTTGTAGCTAACATTGTCTTCAAACAACCAAAACGACACCTCTATACATGGACATCACCAGATGGAGTATATAGAAATCAAATTGATTATATTATTGCTAAAAGGAGGTGAAGGTGTTCAATTATAGCATCAAAGACATGGCCAGGTGCTGACTGTGGAACAGATCATGAGCTGCTCATGTGCAAGCTCCAAGTTAAGCTAAAGAAGAAGAAGAAAGCCAGTCAGTTTCCACAATATGATCTTGAACATATACTCACCATTTTCAAGGAGACCACCTGGAATCACTTTGAAGTCCTGTACCTCATTGATAGAGAACCAGAAGAAATATGGTATGAACTTTAAAAAGTTGTTAAAGATGAAAGTGAAAAGAGACTGCCAAAAATGAAGAAACAGAAGAAAGCAAAATGGATGTCAGAAAAAAAACATAGAAATTCAAAGAAGAGAAGATAAGCCAAAGCCAAGAAAGATAAAAGCTCAGAAAGGAACTTAACAAAGAGTTTCAGAGAGCTGATAGAAAAGACAAGAAGCAGTATTACAACAACACCTGTAAAGACATTGAAGATGGAAACAGGCATGGAAAAACAAAGAAAATCTTTCAAAAGATCTCCGAACTCAGAAGGAGGTCCCAGCCTTGAATTAGTATGCTAGCCAGTGGACAGATAGTAACCAATTCAAAGTAGATCAAACAAAGATCGAAAGAATATATTGAAATACTGTGCAATTGAGATACCAGCATCCAAGACGCCTTAGAAGACATTCTCTACTTACAAGAACATCTAGTACTATAAGATGAAGTTTGATCAGCACTGGTAATTACTAAGTCAGAAGGCTACAGGAACGGATGAAATACCTGCTGAAATATGGCAAGCAATAAAAGAAGAATCAGTCAAGGTTCTAACCAAGCTATGCCAGCAAATCTGGAGAACAATATGGTGGCCAACTGAATAGAAGAGTTCAATCTACATTCCAATACCCAAAAAAGGACACTTAACAGAGTGTGCAAACTACTGTACAATATTCTTAATTTCACATGCTAGCAAAATAATGCTTAGAATCATTCAATGCAGATTAGAGCTCTACATGGAAAAAGAAATGCCAGATGTTCAAAATGGCTTTAGAAAAGGTCGGGGAACATGATACATTATTGTTGATGCATGCTGGATCATTGAGAAAGCCAAATAATCCACACCAAAAGTCAGCATGTGCTTCTTTGATTATAGAAAGGCTTTCAATTGTATCAATCACATCAAACTGTGAAATGTGCTCAGAAAAATGGAAATCCCAGGACATGTCATTGTCCTCATGAGAAACTTATGTACAGGTCGGGAAACCACAGTACAGACAGAACTTGGGGAAACAGACTGGCTCCAGGTAGGCAAAGGAGGGCGACAATGCTGCATACTCTCCCCTTATTCAACCCATATGTTGAATATATATTAAGGAAGATGGATTGGAAGAAGATGAGCATAGTTTTAAAACTGGAGGAAGAAGCATCAATAACCTGCACTATGCTGTTGACACTACCCTTATAGCTGAAAATGCACTCAGCAGAGCAGCCATAGTCCTGATATTTGAAAAGATACTCAAATGCCATGATTTGTCTATACCTTGAAAGATCAAAATCGTGCAAGCTATGGTATTCCCTGTGACACTCTATGGAAATGAAAGATGGACTTTAAAGAATCAGGATAGGAAGAATATGGACACCTTTGGTGTTGGAGAAGACTCCTGAGAATACCATGGGCATCCAAGAAAAAAACCTGATGGATCATTGAACAAATCAACCCAGAGTTCTCACTCAAGGCACAAATGACTAGGCTCAAATTATCTCACTTTGGACACATTATGCAAAGACCCAGCACTCCGGAAAAAGCTCTAATGCTGGGAAAGATGGAAGGAAAGACAAGAAGAGGATGACTAGCAGCAAGGTGGATTGGACTCAATTACAGTGGCGATGAGCACACCGTTGACAGACTTGAAAGAACAGGTTAGGGATAGATCATCATGGAGAAGATGTATCTGTGCGGTCACTAGGAGCTGAAAACAACTTGATGGCACATAAGCAATCAACCAAGTAATAGCAAACATGTCCTTCCTTATCTTCACAATATCCACATCATTCAATGTTAGGATGCCTTATCAGGCCACATAAAGTGACAGTGAGGTCAGTGATCTGTCTGAGCTGGCTCTTGGCCCTAAAACTCTCAGCAACAGAGATGTATTAGCAGAAGAATAGGGATGTCTTAGCTGGAAAATTACAGCAAAAGGGTTTACTGAGGTAGAAGTTTGGAAATGCTGTCCACCCAGCAAGTATTCCAAGGAAAGAGGAATTGTTAGCATCAAGCTACATTGAATAATAATTAAAAACAAACTGGGAATCAGTCTTTTTTAATGTAAATTCCAATATTTGTCACCTACCTCATCCAATTCATCTCAGACTGAATGTTTATAGAAGTAATACAGAGCTAAATCCAGTCTTGATCATTTACGCATGGGAGAATGAAGCACAACATGCTTGCCTATCTTAATCACTCTATTGAAAGAGGCATCCAAAGAAATCATTCCCAAATCTTACCACTTCTAGCCTTCTTGAAAAAGCTGGGGAAAACATAAATCCCACCATTTGCAGGTTCTTTTTTTCCCTCCTGCAGTCCCCAGCCTGACTGGGCCCATTTTCAAACTTGGAACTTTTTTTTTTTTTTTTTTGCTGTTTTCTCCCCCTGCACCAAATCTGGTTCTGTTCTCTTCACTGTTTAGAGAACAAGTGTGCTGATGGACAGTGCGTTGAGCACCTGTGCATATTTCTTCCAACTTTCCACTAGGTTGGAAAGAATAAAAGTGTTGTAAAAATTGAAAATAGTTCTCTTGGAATAGATTCCTTTGGAAGTTGTACATAGCATTTGTGATGACTGTGACAATTCAGTTGGTCCTAAGAAAGGTATTATTCTGTAGCTTTTTTTATTGCAGAAATCCAATGGAGAAGAAGGCATCTCTGGAGTTAGCACACTGAAACACACTGCATCTTCTTCACAGTAGTTTAGCCCAATTTAGCATTAGATTTTATTCCCAAATCTAGTGTTTTAACTTTGGCCACTTATGGGAATGGCACCCATTTTTAAAAAATGAAGGAGGAAAAACATACGTCTCCCATGCATAGGCATCTCTCTTGGTGCTCCCTGACTACCTGATATATATTTTTTTAATTCTTTTAATTTAAAGTAAATAATTCAAATAAATAATTTAAAATTATTTATAATTTATATTTATATAATTATATTTTTAATTATAAAAGTAAAGTTGGCATCCTGCAAAGAAAAAAAGGTGTGTATGGGGGGAATAGCAGATAGCGAAAGCTGGTGCTGGGTATGCTCTGTGTTTGTAAGGGTTCTGCCTGTGGAGTTTTGATGGCGCAGTTGTGGACTTTTATGTAGGGTGTGTGTTTGCTTATATTAGTTTTTCTGAAATGAGTATTTTGTTCTTTAATATGACAATTGAAGGCGTGAGCTGTTCTTGTGTTCAGAGAAGAGCTGGCCTGGGTGTGAAAAGATACTATTGCCAGGGAGAATTGAGGAAACTGAAGAGAAAAGCAAAAAAGTACAGTTTAGTCTGGATTTTTATTTTTTTACTATTTGTGCCTCGTATCATCAGGAGTTGGCATGAAACACACACATGGACAGAAGTATTCAAGATTCATGGTTAATAGGCCATAGGGAAAAAAATCCCAATAAAAAAACATGTTTTGTTTTCAAACCATTTTGTTGCCCAAATTACAGTAAGTATTTTTGTCCAGAGGGCATGTTCAGACCTACAGAACAAATCTTTGCGAAGCACTGCACTAAATTAGATCCATAACTGTATTTTAAAATTCCAGGACTAGAATAAAGTCAGAAAAGGGATAGCAATACCTCTTACCTGAATTGTTTACATAGCATGCCTGATGTAGCTTTCCACTATAAAATTCCAGGCCAATAATGGCAAACATCAGGATTGCAAAAAAGAGGAGCAGGCCAATCTGGAGCAGAGGTACCATTGCCTTCATGATGGACTTCAGTACAATCTGTAAACCTTGAGTGAAGAAAAAGGAGAAAAGTACAATTAAAAAGAAACATCAATCAGTACATTATTCCTTTGGGAGAAGCAGAGTGACAAGGAAGTGTCACACTGAAACATGTTCAGAAAAACTGTTATGGTCTGGCAAATACAATACATATTATAATCAAGGGAAGGCAAGACTCTAGCAGGCAAGCAAAGGTCATGTCACTGAAGGAGGAAAAAGCCAATTTTCATCCCCCAAAGCAGCAGGTTCTTTTCCATTAGAACAAGATTCCCAAAGTGTTATGTTTTGCTCAGAAGGAAATATCTCTTTTCTCCAAAGTTCTCCACAGTGTGGTTTTCCCTAATGTAAGATTGCAATATTAAATTTTTAATGATTTGTTACATTTGTCAAATTTTCTAGATTAGGCACAAATTATTGTGATTCCCATAACTCAGTTTATTACTTATGAATTGAATTATTCTGGTTATAGTTGATCATTTTTGCATAATAACCTAATTTTAATACCGACTTATTTTTGTATTGACATAAAACTTGGAATTGATATAAAATATTGTAATATGCAGATGTATATTAATGGCACTTGGAAATGTTTGTAGCTACAGTACTTTTATAAAGTTTGTAAATCTTTTTATCTCCTGTTTTTTCTTTGTATTCCTACCTTGCTTTTAATTTGATTGTACTTGTAAAATTAATAAATGAATGCATGTGAAAAGAAAATACTCTCTTTCCCAAGTGCTTGTGAAACAAATATATCTGCATATAGCTTTTTAAAAGGCATGCAAGCCTTGGGACCTATATTTTACTTGTCACCCAGTGGCCCTGGATATGGCCACCATATATCTTAAGTGAGCAGATGGAGATTGTGCAGCACGATGCAGAAGAATTGAAATTCAGCAGATTCAGAATTGGTGATGGCGGGTTTATTAGAGTTATCTCTTGCCTTTCATTCAGAAGCTCAAGGAGCTATTTTCCTCACCACAATGACCCTGTGAGGTGGGTTGAGCTGAGAGACAGTAACTGACCCAAAGTCATCCAGTAAACTTTCATGGGTGAGGGTGCACTAGAACCTGGGTTTCCCCAGTGCAAGTCCAATGCTTTAATCACTGTACTATGTTGGCTGTCAGGAATTTCCTCTGACTCCAAAATGAAAACTCTGGCTTTTTTCCTTAGTGCAAGCAAGTACAGGTAGTCCTCGGTTATCTACAACCACTGGGACTGGAATTTCCATCGCTAAGCAACACAGTCAAAAGTTCAATGTCATGTGACCATGTCGCTTAACAATGGCAGTTCCAGTTGCCATTGTTAAGCGAATTCTGTGCCATTGTTAAGCACGATGTCACATGGTCAACATTTGCAGTCTCTTGCCAACTTCCACACTGATTTTGCTTGTCGGAAGCCAGCAGTGAAGGTCGCAAATGGCAATCATGTGACTGTGGGGATGCTGCAATGGCTGGAACTTCAAGGTCTGGTCATATGTATCACTTGTTCAACGCTGTTGTAAGTTCGAACTGTCGCTGAATGAGTGGTCGTTAAGCGAGGACCACCTGTAATCTTTATTTCTCAAAGCACATGGGCCTGATCAATGGCTTATTAGCTCACCTTAACATTGGCTGCCCTAATATGTCTCCTTTTCCCCAGAGTCAGTTGCAATGTCATAATTGCCAGCCCTGACACTATCCTGATTCATTAGATTTCAGATCAATTTGGGCAGGTCTGGTGTGGTCATCTGGTAAGATCATTGTAGCTCCTGGTGGGATGGTCCACATAGCTAGTTCACCAAGTAGTTATATGCATACAGTATTCTAAACACGTGAGAAACAGATGGGGTTACTAATTCTCAAAGTCTCATCTTCTCAGCATTCTCCTTTTCCAGCATCACCTTATAAGTATATTCAGAGCTAACGAGGTAATGCTCTTTTCCCCTAGATTACCAGTCTACCAACTGCCTTCCTGAATCTCAGGTTCAGAGGTACCTGAGGACTAGCATCCTTATTGTTGAAACTATCTTTTATTTAACATCAAATAATTTCTTAAATGTCAGTCTGGAATTGTATGCAAATCTCCTCACTCTAATAAAGTACTCCCCTGCCTATGCTACAGGGAAATAAAGATGTTCACTGGAAACACCAATCCTGCTCTGCAAGGAAGGAGAACAATAGTAGGGAAAGGTGGGGGAGATAAACCAGATGCTTACTAGGAATGCCTGAGACGAGCTTCAAGGGTCTGAGCACTCGTACCGCCCGCAGAGTCCGCAGGTCCACATGAGTGTTAAAATGTGCTCCTGCTGTTGCAAGGATGCTAGAAACAAACAGGAAGAAACAAAAGTTACTAAACATAGCTCTTGGGCAATGTACATAAGCCTGCCAGTCTCCCTCCCTCCCTGCAGGAGGGGGTGTTACACACACCAGGCACCTGACAGCCAGAATTGGTGCACCTTACCCTATGCTGTGAGTCAACAACCAATTCTTAGCCTAATCTTATCTGAGCAGCAGTTAAAAAATACACACTAGCTTTGGGACTCACATTTTCCAGCTCAGTCTGTGCCTGGCATTAGAATTGAGTCGTAAACTCAATATACCAGATCCTTACCAAGAGGTTTGAACAGGAAAGTCTTGGCAATTGGGGCAAGAATTTAGCAAAATAGTTGAGAAAGACACAATTCTCGCTTAAGGCACTAATATTGTTCCTTAACCCTGCAAAAAGCAGCCCAAATTTGTGGAAGTTTAAAAAATGTTGAAGGGGTGTTATTAGTACTATAAGTCTCTACAATTTTAAGATACCACTATCCCTTGAACTCCCCCTCCACAAAAAACAAAAAAACAAAAAACCAAACATTTGAAATGTTGAGAACCACCCAGTCTGGGGCTGTAAATTAGGTACTAAAGGCTGCATACAGTCCATGGATTACCTATCCCTGCACTAATGCAAGCTTCTTCTACCTGGTGGTTTCCAAATATGTTGGAACTGCAGCTGCATGATGGCTGAGAATTCCGGGAGAATTAGATGAGGAAAGGACTGCCTTTTAAGATCCATAGGGTATGTACGGTACTGACTTTGTTTCAGTATGGTTAATAATAGTTTCCAGCATCTGTCACCTTAGGCATTTTTAATAATGGAGAGGAAATTGATTGGATCAGTTGGAACTCAACTGCACATAGATTCCATTGGAAGCAATATGAAAAGTTAATCACAAGTAAGGTTGGATTATATCCTAGCAACATGACTGGAGCATCAGGAATGGAGCACATAGCATATATTTCATCTTGTCCACATCCACTCAGTACTATTTCCCTTCAAAAATCATGGTTTTTCCTAAATGCTTTTATTACAGTTTTGTTTTTTTTTGTTTTTTTTGAGTAACAGTGGCTTTATGCCTTGCCAAGTATAACATGTTTCAAAGTTTCAAAGTCACTGTCAGTTTTATTTGGGAGACACTGCCAAGGGAAGGTGCCCACAACTTTTACAATAGGGATAAACTGATGAGTTTTCTTGCAGTGTTACAGAAATGACTATCTTGCTTAAAACATACCCACGCCCACACCCACACCCACACAACTTTGAAATTATTAAAAGAAAGTGAAAATTGGGATATATATATTAGTAATCAAATAAATGAATGAATGAACTAGAAGAGATTCCCTGGTAAGCTTAGTATATGAAATTGAAGATTAACAGAAAAGACTTTAAAAAAAAAAAAAGCACTACACTAAATGTGTTGGAATGAATGCAGTTGTTTCAAATGTACATAATTGCACACAGAAAACTGAACTAAAATACAGAGCCAAAACAGCAATTTGATCTTGCAGTCACAGTACTATGTTATTGGTCATGCAAAATATGTGCCCCTTTGTTGCATCTCCTACTCCTCCCATATTAAGATGTGTGTGGCTCATATTCATATTCTAAATACCGTATTTTATGTCATGCAGTCACTGAGAAGAGGCGTGTAAAATCTTTTATGGTCAAAATGCTCTGTCTGTAGAATGTTCCCATTTTGACTTCGGAATGGACCATTCAAAGTATACTGTTCTATAACAGGCCAATCCAAATACTTCTGAGATGGGGTCATTTTCAGTACGCTCATAATGGCCCATTCCAAGGCCAGAATGTGCATGTTGAAAATAGAATAGGATGTTCCAGTTTGAAACATTTCAACCATGAAATATTTTGCATATTACTACTACTGAAAAGAAACTGCATTTTGCCTGAAACACAAAAGGACTCCAGTATAGTTCCTACCTGAAAAAAGTCATAGTGATTTCAACAGGTGCTAAGTCCATCTAAATCTGGATCCAGACTTAAATGCACCCACTAAAATAATTTAAGAATTGTTAAGTATATCTGAAAAGTTCAATAAACATATGCCTCCAACTGAGAAGGATTTGAAAATGGAATCAGTGGAGAAGGCTACTAAGATATATTGCAAACAGATATGGTCTTTTTAAGTGCTTCTTTTCTTTGGGTGGTACATAACAACTGTGCAGATTCTAATTGTATAAGGAAAGGACTTGGTGAAAGGCTATATTTTCCCCAAATCAATATAAAGTTTTTTTAAGCAGTATAAAGAATCATGTGGTAGGAATTATAACGGGCAGAACAGCAAAAATGTGTCAGAGCTTCATCCAAGGCAAGGTAATAAAACCCTGTCTGGAAACACAGCCAGCATTCAGGACCTAGCAACACAGGATTCCAGATGGTCTAGCAGAGGGGAGAAACCTAGCAGAAAGCCACATATGGTCAGTGACCACAACGAGTAGACCTTCCTGGTGATGATGTCAGCAAAGTGCTTGTAGGAGGCTTTGGCACAATTTAGTTACTCCTTGAGGAGGCACAAAGTGGACCTGTGGTTTCTGGAGAAAAACAGCACTTTGAAATGGGCAAGAGTTGGGTAGTATTCGGTGGCAGGCAGAGTTGTAGCCATAGATAGCCTGAACTGAAGACAACCAGGTACAGGCATGAATTGCCATTAATTAATGATCTCCTCTTAGATATGATGATTGAGCAAGTTTTGTCCCAAAAGATTTGGTGAATAAGCAGATGGACAGTCTCAGGAACAATGGAAAAGCCATAACAAGGAATGAAATAAGATGACTTAAAAAAAAGGTGAATTGCTACCAGAGTGGCTTTTTGGCCCTAACATATGGTAGTTCCATAATAAAGACCAAAGAAACTCTGTCCCAACGTTTAGCTGGCTTAGTGGTCAGGAGTCTGTCATGATAACATGTGTGGCAAAAATAACCAAAGGCCTTGATATTTGCTGGAACATGAGACCATGTGTCAGCCCTTTGAGGCAGGTGAGATTAAGAAACAGGCACAGCAAAAATTCCAGAAATACTCTTCATTGCAGTGTGGTAATACTGTATTGTTTTATACTAAAATTAAAGCAGGGTAATTTTGAGTTTCTTTTTCACTGTCTCCTCTTTCTCATAACTGAGTAATCTTTTCACAAGTCCCCCCCCCCCCCTTAACAGCTCACTCATTCCTTTCCTATTGTCAAGGTCAGCTCTATGTTGCTTTACATCATCCAAAGTCATAGAGCAGGAGGAGGATTATTTTAATACTCAAAAGTTTTCAATTGGCAGGCTGTTATGGCAGAATTGAAAGACCTCCTCCCTCAAGGAAAAAGGGATGTACAGCCAGTTGCTATTACATAGCTCTCCCCATTCTTAAGGAAAAAGAGAGGCTGAAGAAATGAAATCTCCAGAAAGGTCATCTATCTGAACCTGCACATAATGGGTTTCTGTTCTGGTTGAGTACCGATTTGATCAGCCTTTCTTCCAGCCACTGGAATTTGGTGGCAGGGTGGCAAAGTTCTGCAAACACACATGGTGGTAGGAGAGAAGTTGTAAGGAAGGACATATTATAGTTGGCATGATAAAGCATCAGCATGCTTATTCTGCAAACTAGAGATATAAAAGATGCAAAAGTTAAAATAAGAAAAGAATTGTGCCTACTTGATCTGATTTCGTGTGAGTCTATGGGAAGTTTGTAAATAAACTGGATGGCAGAGAATGAGCTAAGAAGTGAAAATCAATTTGAGTAAGAAGAAATGCCTCTGGAGCATAAATCTCACATATAAAGATCCTCTTTCTTGTTAAGGCCAATGAGCAGCATGATGAGTGCAACAGAATTAGAGATAAACTTATGTTAAAAAAAAAAAAGTATTACATTACATCCCTGAGCACCCAAGTGTATTGGGGGCTGGGATTTCCCAAGATAGAACAGACTCAGCTTTGGCAGAAACCATTTCTCCTTGAGGAAATACTATAAGGCAGGCAAATTAAAGGCACATTTCTCTAGCTTAACATAAAAGTCACTGAAGAACTACAAAAGCTGTTTGATGTAAATAGCTAGATCCTTACAGGAAATCAGCAAATAAATCCAAATAAAGAATTAAAAACTTGTCCAACATGTTCAATAAATACAATTTATAAATCCCATGAAGACTGAGAAAGTGTCTGAATGGTATAAGTATATTCCAACTTCCCATAACAACATCAAGGACTATTGAATAGCAAGACTCTCTTTCATACAAATTAGATTGTAAGCCCCTCTGAAATCAAATTTGGTAAAAATGTGTGCTTTCTTCAATCATTCTAAGAATTCAGAGATAAGGGGGAAATGGCAATGGTCCCCAACTGATTGCAGGTTTCAGGATTTCCCAAAATGGTAAAAAAAAAAAAAAAATGCAATGAGAAATCCAAATAAGGTTTCAGTGATTCTTGACAGTTGTAGATGGTGTGTAGCTGTTATGTTCTTTGGCAGCTGCCTCAACCAAAAGTGATTCTTCCAAACAAGATTTATTTATTTATTTAAGAAACTGACACACACTTGTTAACAGTGTTTAGAATATTTATTGAGATGAACAGGATAGAATTACAAGAATTTCAACAACTGAGCTATTTCTACTGTAGAACCATGGAATTCTCGGCTATTAGAATTTAGAACCAATTTACTCCTTAATGCTTTAGGGCAGAATCTTCCTTAGTTTTTCTGAACCAGCCAGACTTTTTTTTTTCCACTGAAAACAGAGGAACTTGTAGTACCTTTTTACAAACCATCCCCTGAATCTTTATCATCTATGCACTGACCATTACAATAGCTAAGGATCTGTGTGCTCTGAGATGTGCCTTGTAGGAATCTGCAATCAACAGTCTTCACTCTTGCAGGGGGACTGACATCTTAGTTAGCAAAACTTGTTTATGTAGGACCAGAATCCATTAAAGATCTTCAGATGTATTGCAATGCAGTCTGGGCCAGAAAAGTCACACAGAAATGACTAAATTTTGATGTGGAACACCACATATTCAGGATTCTAATGTCCCAGCTTATGAGACATTTGAGACTGGCACCAACTTGTTTCCCCACAAACCAGATATGATGCATTAAGAGCACCTACTTGCAAGATAGCCCCTTCCTCACAAGGGCAACACTTCATTTATGCCTTGGAAGAAGAAGGTCATGAGAAATCACTTCTTTGTGAAACAGCCAAATCTTCACAACTTAGACATTTTTCTTAGATAGAGAATGGAGCTCTACTTGTTCCCAGCTGCAGCAGTTCAGTGTTCAAAGGGGAAGGATGGAATGATAGAAAATAGTGGCATCTACCTCTTTGCTTATCCTCTGCTGCAATTCCTTGAATCTTACATCAATACCCAAGCAGAACTGGATTAATCAAGATCCTGTAACAATTCCAAGGTACCCTGATGAATAAGCTTGTCCATCTTTGAACTGGTCAATGCTGTTCACTTTCATTCCAGCCAACATTCTGAACTAATACCTGAAAATCATCAACATACTATTCCACAGAGCACTTATCCTGTCTTACAAAACAGATTTCTGACTTGGTACAGTAGTTGCCTCTTCAACAGGTTCAAAGGTAGCCCTTAGGAGGGACTTGAAATTGATATTGTTGTCCAACTCTGGGTTTCTCTGTAACAGGAGAGGGATTGCTAATTTTGCAGCTCCCCCTGCCCAGAGGTCAAATATAAATCTTACATGAGATTAGTCCATGGGAAAATTCTTAAAGAGATATCACACTGAGCAAGGAAAATGGTAAAATTGCTGAAATTTCCATCTTGTCAGGCAGGGATGTAAATATTTGGTGATGGAGAGTTGTTATTGCTGTTGCTGCTTCTGTTGCTGCTAAAACTGCTGGATTCTGGGCAGAGGGGTCACTGAAGCCATAGAAGGGTAAATTCTGCTTTACTCACTGGGCTGGTTTTTAAATGTTTTATTTGATTTATTTATTTGTTTCAGGAACTTCTGTGACACTTTAAAAAACTCATTACAACTCTAAGCATTTCACAAACAGTACTGTAAAAAACAGTACTAACACAATAATCATAAAACACCCCATAATCATTAAACTTCAATATATACAGTGGTACCTCGGTTCATGAACGCTTCTGCTTACGAACAATTCGGTTCATGAACAGCTCCGGTCGCAAAATTTTGCCTCTGTTCGCGAACTCCGCATCGGGTGATGAACAGGATCCGTGGCCATTTTCCCTACCGTGACACGTGGCTTCCTGTAGGGAGGGGGACTCTCCCTCCAAGCAGTAACTGCCTCCCCACCCGCCTTCCTGTCCTCCACGCCAGAAGTCGCGTCAAGCAAGGTTAGTGTTCTCTCTCTTCGTACTGTATTTTGTGTCATATTTTTGCGGTTTAAAAAAAAAAAACATATGGTTCAGAACGGATTAACCGTAATTACATTGAACCTTATAGGGAAATTTGATTCGGGACGTGATCAAAAATCGGTTGGCGACCAAATTCGTAGGGGTCAGAACGGATTAACCGTATTTACATTGAACCTTATGGGAAAATTTCATTCGGTTCACGACCAATTCGGTTCGCGACCAGAGTCGCGGAACAAATTAAGTTCGTGAACCAAGGTACCACTGTAAATAGTTCAACCACACCAATCCATAATTCTATACTTATTGTCAAACACTTAGCAACATATATCAACAAAACCTCATTGTCTAACTCAGATACCTCCCACAGCTCACACTTCAGGCCCTAAATGCTCTTTGAAAACACCAGGGTTTCACACACTTTCTAAATATTAGGGGGGAGAGAGGAGATCTTATATTGAGTGCAGTGTTATTCAAACTTGGCAACTTTAAGATGTAAAAATACTGAAAGGTCCAGGACCAGACTACCTCATTACCAGGAAGAAATTATCAAGCTAAAATGTAGCTTCTGCTTGAAGGTATTTAAGGTATTTAAACCTAGCTGTTTAAATGTTTGTCTAGATCTTGTAAGATTTGCTAGAGTCAATCATAGAAGCAGCATTATGACAGAGCAGGCAACAGTGAGCTACTGAAAAATCCCTTTTTATAGAATAGCGAGTATATGGTTATGCAATTAAAACTAGAATATGCAGTTGGAGAAGCTAGAGACCTGTGCCTCCCTCTGATATATACTCTTTCAAGACCTACCACTCCTGTAGTTCCCTGTGGACAGAAGGAAAGGAGGAACAAAGCAGCATAAGGCCTGGCATGCCAAAGGTCTTCTGCACTGCTTCCAGGCTATAAAATGTCTCCCACAGGAGTTGCTTTAGTATCAACTCTTCCTTTTGAAGAATGGCCAGGAGAGGAAAAGCTTTTCACCAAGTGTTTCTTTGCTAATTGATCTACAGAATGCACTGGTTTTAACTGACATTACCTATTTTACTTCTCATTTCTTTTAGTGTTAGCTTCCTTGACTGCTCAAATTTAGTTGAAACACAAGATATAAATGAAATAAATAATCAAGGATATTGGTCCAAGGAACAGTAGAAGCTAATAATGCTGTAGGATTTACATAGGTAAATGCATATAAACAAACATCTCTTATTTGTTTTATTTATTTGTAGGATTCACATCCTGCCTTCTTTGTCAAAGCTCTAGGCAGTCTATATAGTACTTCTTCCTCCTATTTTTTCTCCTACATGTCAGGTAGACTGGGCTGAGACAAAGTGACCACCCCAAAGTCACCCACCTAGCTTCTATGGCAGAGCGTAGACTAGAACCTGGATCTCCCTGGTGCCAGTCTACACCTTAACCACTGCACCGTGCTGCTTCTCTAATTCACCTATACAAACTGACATATATATGAACTATAAATATAACTTATAATTGTTTATGGATTTAAAATATGTCTGTCAGAGAAGGCTCATGTTATAATTTTGAATAGGGTTCCTCAAAATGATGTTTGGGCCCTGGTTGAAAGAACTTAACTTTTCTGAAGACTTTGAGGAATCTATAACCTTAGTATTGCCATTCTGGAGCCAACCATGATCATATAAATCCCATTTCCTCAGTATTGTTCAGAAAACACTTGCTGAAGTTATACAGCAATATGGTTTTTATTCTGGCTACACTATTAATTGGAATAAGTCTAATTTGTTGCCTTTGGGTTCTACTACAGTATATCTATAGATTGTTATGGGAGATTATCATTTACAGTTTATACAAATACTATAAAATACTTGGGTTTACATCTCTCCTGCAGTTTATCACAATATGTTGAATTAAATATGTCTAAATGTAACAATGTAATCTCAGTGGATGTAACTTGATGGTTAAAACTCCTATTAAGATTAATGTTATTAAAATGAATATTGCATTGGGATGAATGTATATATTAAGGATTCCACATTAATTCCCATTAGATATTTGATACAGATAAATCACTGAATGAGAAAAAAATTATGGCTGGCTAAAGCCCCTAGAATAGCTTTTGCCATATTGCAGTTACCTTATGAGGATGATGGCTTTAACTACCAAATTTTCAACTATATCATTGGGCTTTTACCTTAACATCCATATTTTTCTGGAATTAGACTTATTATGATCACTTTTCTCTCTGGGCCCATTTGGCAGGTATTAGGGTCTAGGAATATTAAACTAGGATCTTCATTTCATGCTTGAAAAGCAGCTAGGCATATTTGGTCATTAATACTAAGCAGTTCTGATTTGATCCCAAATCACATGAGAAGCTGATGTTGTGGAATAACTCAAATATGAAAATAGCGGAGAAAATGTTTTATTGGAATGCTTGGGCTGAACAAGGGATTAATACTTTAAATTGGTTTATTTTTAATGGTTGTTTTAAAGATTTTGTGAGATTGTCAAAATTTGCCTTTGTTATATACCTGGCAATATACACAACTGAAATATGTGTTAACTAAACAGTATGGCTCTTTAGCAGCTCTAAGGTACCTGAATTTTTAGCTTCTTTAGGAGATGTTGTGCTTGAGTGGAATTTTACAATGCAGCTTTATAAGGTATTAAAAAGTGAAATGAACATTAGTATTATTTATATATTTGATCTATGGAAAGAAGATTTGGAATATCCAAATTTGAAAAATTGATGGGTCCAGGTCTTAAAAAAGAGGAAATATATTAATGATTTAAAAATGAAATTAATTCATCATAAAATACTGTTTTAGGTTTATTGGACCACTCAAATAATATTTCAGAAGGGATGGACATTAGGCTTCTTATGTTAGTGATGTATGAAACTTAAAAGTTCTTTAACTCACATGAATTGGTCTTGTAGCTTTCTTCTGATTTCAAATTAACATGTATGTTAACACAATTATGGAAGAAATATCATATTTAAGGATCTCAATGTGATGTTAAATTATATTACTAAAATATGGAATTTGTCATCATATGAAGAGCTTTGTTTTTATCAGTCTTGGGGTATAGCAGATAATCCTGCGTAGCTGGAATGAAATACATTCTCCAGTTTGAAGGAATGGGTCCAGGATATAAGTTTCTTAACTATTTTGAAAAAGTCTTTGTGCTCTAAAAAATGAGAAGATGATGCAATGTTGCTTTATGGTCCAGATTTAATGACAAGCCCAACAATTAAATTAATTCCATGTAGGTATTGATACTTATCATATGGATCTTTTCATTTGTTAATTTGAGGGTGGGGGTATGTTTAGTTTACTTTATCACTATACTGCACAAGGCCACAAAAAGTTCTTTCCTTCAACCCAACATAGATGTGACAGTCCATTTGTCATTTTGTATAATTAAATCCTAAGCTCCTAAAGTAGTTGAGCTGTTGGCTGTTGAGAACTGCTACTTTCTGACATCAATTTAATCATTCCACAGGGTCCAATCTGCCCAACATGGAGACAGTCCTGTTAAGGTAGGATTTTTTTCCTCAGGTAACAAGTGATAATATTTCAAGATCAATGTTCTTCAAAACAGGGGGCACACACTCCTTTAAACCATCAGTGTCATAAGGTGCTAAATGAAGACACAAGGTTTTAGCAGAAAGATGGGCAGGAGACACAATGACTGAAATAAGGATCAGCATTACCCAAGTTGGTTCCTTTAGCAAATCTAAATCCAGTGGGTAAGACCCAATATTGTACCTGTATTTGCTAAAATTTGCATCACTTCAAAGGAATGGGGGCATCATCTGTCTAGGAGTTGACCACCAATTTTTGCAAAAAGATTGGTGATCTATCAGATTCTTGATCTTTAATTCTGACTATTAAATGCATTTTCTTTTAATTCCTTTCACTCTGCTTGGCTTCTTATATGCTCTTTAAAGGAATCAGGCAAGATGGTTGTTTCAATAGGAGAACTGGAGGATGTTTCACTCTCCAAAAATTTATACATACATGTGCATTTACATGCACAAAAACTATGGTGTTAGGTAGTTAGAACCTGATACAAGAAGGAAGCAATTAAATACATCCTTCCCCACCACACTCCACCCAAAAAACAAACAGGCGAAAGTATCCTGTGCTATGCAGGGAGAGCAGAAGTTGATTGATTGATTGATTGATTGATTGATTTGATTTGTCCCCCGACAATCTCCCTCCAATGGGGGACTCTGGGTGGCTCACAACACATTAAAACAATAATTAAATTATTGTTTAAATATACATTAAATATACACATTAAATGTACAATTAAAACCTATAACAATTCACATTCACAAAAATAAAAAGGGAAAAAATCCAGGAGGCTGATGGTTCAAGGCAGCAACGCCAGGCCACTAATCAAGAAATCAAGTGGAGACAAGGAAAAAAAAAAAGTGAGAATCAGATTTTTAGGACTGAAGCTCACTGTGATGTGGTGTTGACTTAACATGTCCCAAAATCTCATGATAATTAGGCCAAGAAGATTGGCAACATTATTATATTATGCCTCTAAAACAATCACTTTGTATTGGCTCTCAAAGATGCCTGGCTGGATTCATGCACCTTGAATGGTGCCTGGAAGATAACAGAGAGCTAGCATACTGTACATGCCAGCAAGTAAACCATCATTTTTAGGAAACGAGTTACTACAGTCTGTGCAACAGTTTATAAACTCAGAGTGCCCTGGGATAATCTAAACCTGGCTTGACAGAGTCCTCAGTGACTGTCTCCAGGTCTTCATCACTTGCCTTCTCAGCTGGTACTGACAAAATACATCCCAGGGCACTGACTCTGTTTAGGAGTCTGAATGTAGCTTGGTGAGCTTGTAAAAAATTGAAGATTTGAGAGAACAGAGCACACACAGGCTGCATCGCCTGAATTAAGGAATCAGCCTTTCAAGTTTTGTGCAGCCACCCTGAAACCAGAGAAAATTGGGTCATTGTTCTACTAATTCACCTAATTACAGGCCAGCATTACTCTTGGCAATGCCTCTCTTGCTGGGCAATTAACCACCTTTATTTTTTATTATGATTATTTCCTTCTCTCCGGTATACAGTTGGATTTAAAAAAAAAAAAAAACTGGCTCCCTTCAGTAACAACAGTTCTGTTTCCTAGGATACCAAGACAGAAGAAACTATTTCACATCAACTAAATACGCTGTGGCAACAGATTTGTTCCCCCTCTTCGTCTTCTGTTTATTATGACAAATCTGAAAGGGGTGAATTGAGAGGTATAGTTAGCCGATCCATCATTAGGTTAACCAGAAAAGTTGGCTGTGGCTGAGGTTCTCGTCAGACTGACTGCTATAAAGTCTTGCCAGCAACTCCATGGAAGCCACGCTCAGTGGATGTGTGGGCTGGATTCTGTGGGAGAAGCAAGAAGCCACAAACTGGCACTCAGATTCAGTTTCCCATTTTCATTTCCATTTTTAAAGTATTTTACCCTTACCAGCAGGTGTGGCAGTTACTTACTTGCTGATTAAATGGGACAAAAGAGTTGTAGATTTGTTTTAAATGTGAATAGGTGCAATCTAGACATAATTCTATAACTGAAATAGAAATGCAGTATATTTGTATTTTATAAACCTGTGACCAGGTGACCTGTGGGCAGGCTTAGGGCTCTTCCTCGCAACTCTTGCAATGTGCTTTCTCCTGTCCCCATAACTGAAAGGAAGTATGCTGCTTGAGAAACTGCTACCCCGTAGCATTCTTCTTGTGCCTCAGACACAACAGCGCAAAGTTGCTGCCCTCACATGTGTGTGGAGTGGTGGTTTCTGCTGTTGTTGTTTGGGAGCCCATTGGAAGAGGGAGAAGCAAGGAAGGGATTCTGCCCCCAGCGAATCCCTTGCCTTCCTTGTACCTCTCCTCTTTGCTGCCCAAGCACAGATCCTTCCAGCAGTAGCTCTCTTCAACCCCAGAATCACCAGTCATCCCATGCCCTCTGGAAAACATGGAACACAGCAACAGCAACCGGAACCCCACAGATTGCTGACTTCCATCAAGCTCTTCCTCCATGTAATATAGAACAATAACATAGAAAAGGGCTTATTCTACTTTCTGCTGGAAAACATGGAACAAGGACGTAGCCTTGGCTGCAGCAGGCAGGCATCTGCTGTGAGGTGATGGAGGTTACCATAGGAATAGCAACCTCATGAAGCACATTCCATGAGGTTGCTAATCCCTAGCAAAACCGAAACAGAAATGGCCATTGAGGCATAGAACCCTGTGACTGAATGGGAGAGGTTGTCCTGCAGTGGACCAATCAAAGTTCTGCAACTCAATGACCTTCTTCAAGCTCCTCAACACGGAATGTTTTTATAGAGGACTGCTTATTCCATTTCTCTCTGGAAAACACTATTTTTCTCCCAGATGGCTTTAGTCTGCTCTGAGCCTGCCTCAGCAGCAGGCTGGCCCCAGTATGGAGGCTCTATTGTGAGGACATATCCTTTATAAGCTGTAAAGAGAAACCCAGAGCTGGGGCAAGGAGGGTGTGGGATGATCCCGGAGTCCAGTTGTTAACTATTGATGGGAAACATGAAGACCCTGTTCTTCCTTCTTATGGGCCTTTCTCTAAAAAAGAGGCTTGGACTGAACACCTCTTCAAAAGGATTTGTGACTCCTGTAAAGTAGAACACATGGCTATCTACATGAATGAAAGGACTATAAGGAAGCTCAAGATCCAGTGGTACTCTCATTTAGCCTTCTGGCCTATGGGAATGGACCAGAAAGGAAAAGAAAAATACTGCAAATAAATGCCTAATTACACAAATGAGGTTTATGGGTCAGACTTAGTTTCTGGTATCATGGACTGAAGTATTTAAATGATGGACTCCTGGCCCAAATTGCACCTCACAAGGGCTAGAAAATATTATTTGGCATATTGTCAGGCCCAGCCCAAGAACAGCAAGGAAACAGTTCAGCCAAGTTCAGTTCTTTTATTGCTCACACCATATAGACAGAATCTTGCCAGACTAAATCTGTACTACTCTAACCTAGTGGATATACCCTGGGTGTTTCTAGGGAGTGGCTATCCTAATTCTCTTCCACTTCCCATGTTCCTGCTCTGGACTGTGCTGCCTCCTGTCTCCTGCTTCCTGGAATGTGCTCCCTCCTTCCTGAGAACCTGGTATTCTATTGCATTCCATCACATCACCTCCCCCTTCATAGATACATTCCATCATACATCAGCATGGCAAGCTTGATTGGAAGACTTTAAACTGAACCATATGGGTGGTGGAAATGAAAATCCCATAGTAAAGTCCTCAGATAAAGACAAAGTGCCTATGTTGATTAAATGGACTGTTTTTAATTATTCAGTGAAAAACCAGAAGGAACATAAGGTTCATGACCTTCCCTACCTATCATCAATGCTCAGAGGATGGAAAATAAACAATGTGAGCTTGAGATCTTAGTACAGGAATGCATATATGATTTAATTTGTATAATGAAGAGCTTGTGGCATCAGACTTCACACCCAGACTTGGCAATAAATTATAGGTCTTCCACTAAATCACAAATTTCCTTAATTCATATAATGGATACATAGTTTACTCAAAAATTGTTTTCAAAGAGGGCTTATCAGTGGTCCCTCATCAAAGTAGAGAAAAATAGGTGCCACAAACATCAGTCTTGGGTCCTTGTGTCTTACATATATTATTACTAATTTGGGTGAAGAGGGAGAGAGACCTTACCATGTTTGCAGATGACACAGGTTGGATAAGGTAGCAAAGTACAAAACAGAAATAAAATTCAAAACCAACTTGCTAGGCTGGAGAAATGGGCTGAAAGTAACAGAATTAAATTTAACTCAGACTAATGCAGAGTGTTTCATTTAGGAAACAAAAATCAAATACACAGGTATTGGATGTGGTTATGCAGTTTACTAAGAGCATTTGTGAAAAAGTTCATTAAATAATACTTGATTGCAAAATGATATGGCTACAAAAAGGCAACTGCAATTTTAGGCTGCATTAAAGAAATATAATGTCCAAATCACAGGAAGTATTTTTTTTTTCCTGCTTTGGTCAGACCCTATCTCAAGAACTACATCTAGTTCTGCAGACCACATACACACTTTAGGAAGGATTCAGAGAAATTGCTGTTGGTTCAAAGAAGGGCAGGGAACATGATCAGGGGTCTAAAAGCTAAATCCTATCAAGAAAATCTTATGAAGGAGCTGGATATATTAACCCTTAAGAAAAAAATGCCTGAGGGTTGAGAACACTTTTCAACTACCTGAAAGGATGTTACATAACAGTACATCAGTATCTTCTCTTTCACATTCCAGAGTGCAGAACAGTTACAGAAAAGCAGACTCTGGCTGAATGTTAGAAAATAACTGGAACAGCAGTTTGTCTATAAAGGTATCCATAGAGGTGGTTTGCTCACCTTCATTAGATGTGTTCAAGCAGAAGATAATGATAATAATGATAATAATATATTACAAAGAGTGTCTCTCCCATAAACAATATGATGAGACGTAATTTACAGAAACGTATACCGAGTCAGTCATCACCCAGGTCAACAAGAGCCACGCTAGGTGTTCTAGTTCCTGGACATCTGGTGACAAGTGGGCTACAGGACTTAGGGTTGTTTACCCATCACAAATATACAAAGACTGAAAACAAAGAAATAATGATCTGTTATTACAAATCAAGTCCAACAAGAAGTCGATATCTGAAAAGAATGTACCGGTTCTGGAAAGAACAATATCCAGAATCAGAAATAGCAGAACAGAGGCTAGCAGATCATCGTTGATTTATAATACAATATAAAGTATCCACAGAAATAGAATTGGAAGAACTGAAAAGGTCTACCCGGGGCAAAGAAATTGGAGCTTTGCCAGAAGTAGCTCAGACTGTAGAGGCAAACCAGGGGGAGTTGGCAGTAAAGGAAGTCAGCATAGCTATTAAATCATTTTCATTCCAAACCAGGCAGCATCTCCTCTGCCCTTCTCCACAGAAAGAACAAAGCCCTCTAAATAAATAAATAAATAAATAAATAAATAAATAAAAAGAGGAATTGAAACAAAGAATAACTGAGCATCTAGAACAGCACAAAAAGAACAGAATAAGGTTGCCTGCATTAAAGCTTATTACAAAGAAAAAACTAGCTATTAAACAAGGCCAACACTGTAATATCAAATACAAGCACCAACTCACTGCAAGAAACAAACCAACTGATGATGGTGGGGTCTAGGCAGAGAGCCTTTTCTGCTGTGGCTCCTGCCCTATGGAACATCTTGCCTCCTGAGGTCCGGTGTGCCCCCTCCCTCATGGCCTTCAGAAAAGGGGTTAAATCCTGGCTCTGCCAGAAGGCCTGGGGGCCGGATGGGGGCTCACATCTGTGGAGATGGCTGGTGGGGTGATGGGTTTGCCTCCCCCCAGCATCTTGAAGGTTTTAGGGCTAAAATTTATAGGGGGGGGGGGGTTAGGACATTTTTAATGCATGTTTCTATTTTAATTATTTATGGATTTTAGCCATTGTTGGAGGGATTGGTGTTTTTTCCTTTTTTGTTATTGTGAGCTGCCCAGAGTCACCCGTTGGGGGAGATAGGCAGCATACAAGTTTAATAATAAAATAAATAAATGTACAGCACAGCTGCAATTATAACTGAATACCTTGGATGCAAAATCAACAAATAAGAAAAAAAGCCAAACAGTGCACTACCAAAATGGAAAATCAGGTTGGAAAATAAGATCAGCATGCTAAGACCAGATTCAAGCAAGCTAGAAAAGATGAAAGAAAAGAAGCTGAAGAACAAGAAGACCAAAGAATACCCGATCAAGAAATATCACCTAGAAACAAGGAAGGTCAAAGAAAGCACTGGAAATAATAAAGCAGCAAATAACAGCCATTGCCAAGAAGATCAGCAGATACAAAGCTCAAATTGCACACTATAGGAAAAATCTCTAATTTCAGTTGAATCAGAAACGTTTCTATCAATCCATCAGTGGAGAGACTGCAATGAACCAGTCAACACCTGACAAAGAAGAAACAGTTACAGTTCTGGGCACAGCTATGGGACAACCCAAAGAAATACAACAAGAATGCAGCTTGGATAAAGGAGGTAGAGAAGGGGAAAAAAAGAAGCTGAAATGAAAGAACTTGTAATAACAGCAGAAATGATGGAGAAAAGGGCAAGGAAGATCAACAACTGGTCAGCACCAGGTGAAGATGAACTGCATGGTTTTGGGTTGAAACATCTGACTGGTCTTTACCCGCTCATTCCCAAGCAGTTTAAAAACATACTGCAAGGAGGTGAAATTGAAGATTGGTTAACATTTGGCAAAACCTACCTGATAATGAAAGATGCAACAAAAGGGGCAGCACCAGGCAACTACAGGTCAATTACCTGCTTACCAACAACTTTCAAATTGCTAACTGGAGTGGTAGCTGATGCAGTCCAACAGCATCTAGTTGAAAACAAGCTCTTTCCATCTGAGCAGAAAGGAAACCACCCAAACAGCAGAGGAACAAAAGATCAGCTCCTAATTGGCAAGGAGGTTTTGAAAAACTGCAAGAGAAGGAAGACCAATTTGAATGTAGCTTGGATTGATTACAAGAAGACATTCAACTCCCTGCCACATGATCAAGTGCTTAGAAATAAGAGGAGTCAATAGAAACATCAGAAACTTTGTGCAAAGATCAATGGCACAAGGGAAGACACAGTTGCTGGTCAATGGTGATAGACTAGGAGAAGTTAATATCAAGAGACGAATCTTTCAAGGAGACTCATTATCACCACTACTGTTTGTCATTCCATCGATTCCTCTGTCAACAATACAAAACAAGTCAGGCCGTGGCTATCAAACATCAAAAACACCTGCCAGGCTTTCCCACCGTCTTTACATGGATGATCTGAAGCTGCATGGAAAAACACCATCTGAAATAGAATTGCTGCTTAATGCTGTCTGAATATATAGCCAAGATATTGCAGTGGAGTTTGGACTGAACAAATGTGCCACCTTTATCATCAACAAGGGAAAAATAGTGAAAACTGAAGGAATCAAGATGCCTAATGGAAATAACATCAAGAATCACTACAAATGCCTGGGCATCCTTCTATCTGACAACATCAAGCACACTGAAGTCAAGAAGGTTAGAAATGAATACATCAATGGAATGAAGAAGATCTTAAAGTCCAAACCCAGTGGAGGAAATACCATCAAAGCAATTACACCTGGGCAATTCCAGTCATTAGATACACAGCTGGAATAGTGGACTGGACTCAAGCAGAACTAGAAGCCCTGGATAGGAAGACCAGAATAATAACAATGAATCATGCCCTTCATCTACGCAGCAATGTTGACAGACTCTACTTACCAAGGAGCATAGGTGGGCATGGAATGTTGCAAGTACACCAGACAGTTGAAGAAGAAAAAAGGGCATTAGAAGAATATCTGAAGGACAGTGAAGAAGTTGCAGTGAAGCTAGTACACCATGAAGGCTTACTCAATACCAAAGAAACCAAACTGGCCTACAAGAAAGACCAAATGAAGAATAGAAAAGAGACATGGCAATGCAAAGTATTACATGACAAGCACAAAAAACTAGCAGGCAAAGCAGATAATTACAAGACCTGGCAATGAATAAGAGCAGGAAAGTTGAAGAGACAGAAGGGCTAATTCTGGCTGCACAAGACCAAGCCTCAAAAACGGATGCATACAAAGCCAGAATTGAGAAGACAGCAACAGACAACAAATGCTGCCTCTGCAAAGAAGCTGAAGAAACAGTGGACCACCTAGTTAGCTGCTGCAAGAAGATCGCACAGACTGACTACAAACAACAGCATGACAAAGTAGCAACAATAGTGCATTGGAATATCTGCAAGAAATGTCATTTGCCTGCAAGCAAGAACTGGTGGGACCACAAAACAGACAAAGTAATAGAAAATGAAGAAGCTAAAGTGCTCTGGGACTTTAGAATTCAAACAGACAAGTACCTGCCCCATAACACCCCAGACTTAGCTATTGTTGATGAGAAAGACCAAAAAGTCTGGATAGTGGACATTGCAATACCTGGAAACAGCAAAATAGAAGAGAAAGAACTGGAGAAAATCACAAAATACAAAGACCTGCAAATAGAAATAGAACAACTGTGGCAAAAGAAAGCAAAGATAGTACCAATAGTAATAGGCGCCTTGGGTGCAATCCCAAAACATCTGGAGCACCACTTGAAGACCATTGGCATTGACAAAATCACCATCAGTCAATTGCAAAAGGCAGCTTAATTGGAACAGCTTATATCCTGCAACAATACCTTTAACATCATCAAACAACAACATCTGCCTATCCCAGGTCCTTGAGAAGGACTCGATAGGCGGATAAAAATGCCAAATCCAGTCTAAACATCTGGCTGACTGTGCGATCAGCAATAATATATTTAGTCTGGGGTATTATGTGGCAGTTGCTTGTCTGTTTGAATTCTAAAGTCCCAGAGCACTCCAGACTTAACAATTGTGGCAAGCAGCATGATGAAGTGAGGGGTGTCCCTCTACCTTGCCAAAGGCCTGGGTGAAAAGTTGGAGAAACAATGTGTTGGGTTTAATGGCCAAAGTCACTCCTTCCAACTTAATGACTATCTGGGAGAAGTCAGAATATTTGTTACGCTGGATACCATTTTCTCTTGTTACACATATTCATAAAATATTTTGATTTCTCCAGAATTTCTGCATTAGCAAGACTCAGCTAGAAACACCTGACTTCAAATGTCAGAGAGATGTGTTGAGAGGCTTCTTTTCTCATGGTGTTTGTTTTAGGGCAGTGTTGTCCAAACTTGGCCACTTTAAGACCCATGCTGGCTGGGGAATTCTGGGAGTTGAAATCCACTCATCTTAAAGTGGCCACGTTTGGACAACACTGTTTTAGGGGGATTACCCTTTTTTTTTTTTTGCCTCTCTAAAAAATGTAAACAAGCTGTCCTGAGATTCATACTTAGAATTTCTATATGTTATTTAGAACAAAAACACCAACTTTCATTTTGGTACCTTATTCTTCAAGGTAGACTAAGATACAAGACAGTTAACACAGAGACATGCAAAATAGGTCTTTTCAGCAAGAAAAGAAGACAGAAGGCAAGTACAAAGTCCCTCTGCTAATTATATCTACATCTATTCCCTGTAGTGGCCCACAGGTTTATAGCTGCAGAAAACCATTGCATGCAAAGTTGAATTCTAGCAACAGAAATTTTAGTACCCACAATGCAGGAATTCTGGTAAGAGAATTCGTAATGGAGTTCAATAGAAGAGAAGAAGAATATACTTTCTTTGTATTTTTAGAAATCTGAAAAGCTCCAAACATTTACTGGTTTTAGGTTCATCATGACTTCCAGACTAAAGAATTAAGACAGAGACAAGATTTAGAAAGAATTAGAAGTCAGAGACGAGATTCAACTTTTAAAATTTATAGTTTAACCATTTCTCTTTTTCTAGCAATCAGTCTCAAGAACAGTTGATCTCCCAAAGTGTTTCTTTCTGCTCAGAAATATCTGGTTTATGTTTATTAGCTTTCTTTTCTGTCCATGAGCCAGTCAAACAATAACACAACAGCAATTATATTAAAATTACTGGTCGAAATTAAGCTAGGTTTGCCCAGTTACATAATTCTTTTGATTTATGGGTGACCAATTTGCTCCCAAACTTTAGAGTTGGACTAAAAGGGAATTATTGTGCTTTCTGGATTCATTCATCATCATTAATTGCCCAAACACATTGCCTGGTCTGCATTTGCAGTTCTTTTCCTTTTTCCTATCATTTTGTTTAAACCCAAAAGATAAACTTGTGAGTTAAAAATGTTCATCCCCAAAACATAAAATAAAAAAGAAACAAACCTAAATCTTGACTAATAAACCCATCCACTCTCAGGTTACTGGTAATTATCAGAATTCATGGCACTGCAGGATGTGGTCTGAGTAGCACTTATAAATACAACTAATAGGGATCATTTCAAAACTACTTATCTAAAGCAATTTTATTCAATATTCAGCAATGGAACACTGCTAGTACAATTGAAAGCTAAGAGAATATAAAACCTGCTGATGATTAATATAATAAAATGTGACTATGTATAGTGGGTGGACTGTGCATATCATGAAATATGGGGAAGAGTGGGTTGTGAAACAGATTATGTGAATCTAGACCCAAAAGAAGTCTTTGTTCAAGATGGATTGATGGAATATAGGAACATTGGAGAGGACGAGAATAGATGGCCTATAATTTCTTCAGTGACTGTGTTAGAAGTGCTGAGACTTAATGACAACTACACTGTTTGTGGATGTGCCTCTGAAAAAATATTCTGGAATCCATGTTTCTGATTTGCTACCAATCTAACATAAAATTCCTTTATTCTTCGGCCACTGTGCCAAGAACAACTTTCTACTTTTGAAGGCTGATTTGCAGACTATGTACATCTGTGTGTGTGCAAGTGAGCTTCTGCCATAAGGCAATAAGAACAATTATAATATTTCAAGAGGGTCAGATAACTTTTTCTGAAAAAGGCTCTCCATTTTTTTAAAAAAAATTCTCTTGATGCAGTGACAGCAGTGTTTCTGCATACACTGTGATGTTTTGTTATTGTTCTAGATGTACCTTTGGAGAAAAGCTGGGAATGACTTTGCCCTCTATGTCTTTTTGTTGCCAGTGATACTCCTGGAATACCAATGCCACATATAGTATGACATGGCCCATTTAGGGCAGGCATTATTATTTATTTGATTTATATAACTGCCTATGTATAGCTGCCTAAGTGACTCTGGGCAGCTCACAATAATTAAAAAACACCAACCAAATAGAACAGGTAAAAAACAACTATACAAACATATAAAAACCATCAATAAAACCACATTAAAAAAAATAACCATAATCAGGGGCAGAAACCATCACTAGGTCACATTAACCTAAACACTGTAGAAATTCTCCACCATCACTCCACCCCAGGCATGGTGGCACAGACATGTCTTCAGCACCTTCCTAAAGGCTGGCAGGACTAGGACCAATCTAAGTTCCAGAGGGATGATATTCCAAAGGGCAGGCACCATGGCAGAAAACGCTTTCTTCCTGGGTCCTGCCAGATGACACTCTCTCATAGATAGGACCTGTAACATGCCCCGCCTGCTGGACCTAATGGGATAGGTATATGTTAATGGAGAAAGGAGGTCCCTCAGATAACCTGATCTTTTGCCATATAGGGCTTTATAGATAATTAGCAGCACCCTGAATTGAACCTGGAAGCATACTGGCAACCAGTGCAGTTTGTGGTGCAGAGGTGTAACGTGCACTGATCAAGGAGTGCACATAACTGCCCATACTGCTGAATTTTGCACTAGCTGCAGCTTCTGGATTATCTTCAAGGCGAGCCCCATGTAGAGGGCATTATAGTAATCCATTCAAGAGGTGATGACGGAATGAGTGATTGAGAGCAGAGCCTCCTGGTCTAGGAATGTGCACAACTGGCACACAATATAAAGTCGGAGAAAGGGTCTCCTGGCCAGGGCTGCCACCTGCTCTTATGAGGGGCCAAGGGCAGAAACTCTCGCTCCCAATCAACACCAACTGGAACCAACCCCGGAGGAAGGAGGAAAACCAGCACAGTACATTATGAGAAAGATCTGCATGTATGCAAGCTGGCATAAATAGTACTCCCTCCCCCATAACAACCCTAGGGAGTAGAATGGGCTAAAAGATAGTGGCAAGTCACCCGATGAGCTTCCATGGAAGGGGGTGGGTGTTTGAACTTAGGCCCAATATCTTTATATCACAATGTCTCTTCTTCTACACAAGAGGATTTGGTCACAAGCTCCAGCTGTGCAGCCAAGCTATTTAGAGATAAGTCAGATTAAGAAAGCAAGTTGAAAGAAATTCAGAGATCATCATTCAGATCATGAGAGGAGACTCAAGCCATAGAGTTCAATCCTCTTGGTTTGGTTTGTTCAGCTATTTTTTTCCTACCACTGCACACACCATATTCTGGAACATACAATCCTATAATGACACCATTTGTGATTTTTCTGGTTAAAGAAAACAACTGTGAGAAATTCTCAAACAGTGTCCTTTATTACTGAGGGGTGTTCCCCAATGCAAAGAAATCTCAGTAACAAACAAATGAAAGGGAGTCTGAAAAAAGGACTGCACTGCTAAGACAGATAAAATGGATGTTTGCTACCTCGAGCTTTATTCTTCATAATTTCTCATAGAATTTGTTTGTTCAAGGACATCTCTGACTATCATTTTAATATCCTACACTCTTTATTTATATGACATTAGACTGGAGAGAAAACTTGTGTCAAATAGAAACACAGCTAATACTGGCATTTTGATTTGAAGCACAATTTGGCATATTTAAATGCACCATTTTCAATGCGGATAAATGCATCTCACTCTCTAACCATGGATCAAACAACTAAGAATGATTAATCCTTAATAGTTAATAAGGGCAGTTATAATGTCCTGAAAAGTAGGACTTTCTTTTAATTCTGCATCTAGCATTTCACCTCACTTTTCTTTTCCACCATTTTAAAATACACTTCAAGCCTAACACTGTTAAAAAATCACAGTGGGTAATTTTCACTGAAATGTGTATCTAGCACACTGCCAATAGATCTCTGTATCCACATCAAAGCAATCACACACACGACTCAATTCAACTTGCAAAAAAATAGAGTTTGATGTTTATTTATTAAACATTAGCAAGCATCAAAAACAGTTAACTGGCAAAATCGGATACAGCAAAAAGAGCAAGCAAGAGCAGGAGAGGGAGAGAGAAACAATAGGCAAATATTTCTATTATCTATGCATCTTTATATCTATATATCTAAAGGCACAGAACTTTCCAGAGCCACTGGGGGTAATTAACATGGACAGTCCCAAATAGACAGTCCCAAGTAGACAGTCCCAATAGCTTTTGGCTATTCCAGTTTAACCCTTTTAAAAACTTAACAGTAGTAGAATAAATATGGAAAGTAAGGCACCATGTGATCCCTCCTCCGTGAAAAGACACTTTGTTTGACAGGGATGATGTATCCCACAAAACACAATATACATTTCATCAACAACATTCCAATATGCCATGTGTGGGAACATGGTGAGCCAAGGAAAAATTTTCTCCTTCCCCTAAAAGGCTATATTACTAAATATGGTCCAACCCCACTTTTGTACATATAGTGCCCTGCAATGATGCTAGATCTCAGGTATTGTGAAAATGGTGGTGAGACTGCCAACACATTTGTCACTGGTAACACTGCGGTGGCAACCAAAGAAAATCGTAGGAAAAAAGAAATAGATTCTGTTCCCTCTCCTAATGGTTCTAAAAGATGAATCGTGTTATTAAGAAACTTCAGGAGGACTTCTTCCTCTAAAGAACATTTGGCAAATGGTATCTAGAATTTCATCATGCAAAATGGATCATTGTGTGAGACCATTTTCAGGCAACTCTCTATTGGACCTACATTGCTGTTTCAGGCAGTGGAGCTTTGTTATTTGAACCTAAGAGAGCTCCAAAATTAGCTTACTATGATACCATTAGCTAGATCCAACAAACAATTTCCAAAGGAAAGATCACCAAGTAGAACAATTCAATAAGCACATCTAAATTGGCAAATCTAAAATGAATCCCAACCTCAGAATCTTTTAGATTTTCAAGGCATAAAGAAATCAAGTGAAGGTAGTTTTCTATCCAGTGTTACAAACATGTTGGCTTATTGACATAACTGCTTTTGTTCTGTAAAATCTGGGTTCAAGAGAAATGTTACTGAATTTGATGTTAACATCTTCTGAATGAAAGCCAGAAATTCATTACCTGTTATGATGCACAACTGAGAGATCAGAGTGTGTCAGGAGATACAAAGAACCTGTCCAAGTGGTACTATTTCCACTCCCCAATCCCACCCAAGCATTTTGAAGTCAGCTGTGTGGTGATCTTCACTTCTGCTGACCTCAGAATGCTGAGAACAGGAAGAGAATGGCATGAGCCAATCAGTGCTCCTTTGGGTCAGCCAAAAAAATCCAGTGTTTTAATTCCTAAGCTACAGCAGCTCGTCTCTAAAATCCCACTGACCTGATTCCATGCCGAAAAGGGGGGGGGGGAATGCTCATCACCCACATCCAACTTTCAGTGCATGTTTGTGCGCTTGTTCAGCCATTTCCCCCAAAATCTGAGCTGAGCATGTTGTGAAAGTTGTGTGGCCATCAAATGTCATTCTTCCTGCATACAAATCCACTGAAAGATTTGATAATGACTTGGCACAGTAATTTTACAGCCAAGTGCTCTTCCTAACAACTGCAGTTCTGCACTCTTCTGGACTACAGCTGTACTGGAACATGTGAGTAATGGCTTGCTCAAGCCCAGAGGGTGGGAGGTAAGGTAAGACAAGTGTTCACTGCACTATTTGGTGCATTCCCTTATATAAGCAGGGAAAAACAAGCTGGGCAGTGTTTCTAGAGAGATTGTGAAACTAACCAGAAAATGAAGCATTAGGATAGAGTTTGTCTGGATAAAGCAGAAGTTCCTATAAAACAGGAAACTGCCCATTTTGTTGCAGAGCCCAAGCATCACAATTGGCAAAACATCAGTAATTTGAGCTGCACCAGAATCAAATCAGCAGGAGGAGGAGGAGGATAGCATGGGATCACAGAGGTGCAGCACCAATATGAGAGAAGCTTCGCTGTACCCCAAACCTGTTTCCTCTGTGCCCTTGAGTTCTCAAAAGTGCAAATGCCAGCAAATGCAAACAGTAGATCTCTGTACAAGGAATGTTCCCCATAACATAATTGTTTCCCACAAACAACTCTTTCATTTGGGTGGTGACCAGGTTTTCTCTGTTCAAAACCCCAACACAAAATGGCAGTTCAGCTACCATAACCATAAATCCCAGCAATTTCTGTTGCCTGTCCCTAATATTTACTTTTGGAGAAGACTTTTTAAGTAAGTTATTTGTGAGCATTCATGGACAGGATGAGTTTCTTTTTCATCCCCCTTTTCCCAATTTCTCCTTCATAAGTAAATACTATTGTTGTATTTGAGTTACAGTTATTCTATAATTAAAAAGCATATCTCTTATAATATTAAACACTATTTTTAAAAAGAGAAAAAAATATTAAATGTATTTCAGAAGATTTTGAGCAACATGAGAATAATAGGCCATATAAAAGTGTTTCTGTTTATACTGCGGTGTACAAGTAAGAAAATAATCCTTCAAGAATAGGAGCGCTATATATTTGTGAGAATGTTTCCTTTTTTATCCTGTGAAATGTAGGATAATACTATTGAAGATAAGAATTCCTTTTTAAATATATTAACAGACCTCAGCAGTGATACCACACAGCCAATATGCATAGCAGCAATGTGTGTTCTACTTAGACACAAAGGAAATCCCACTGATATCAACTGGACTTAAACTTCAGGGCTTGCTGACTTGTGGGCAAATTAAATTTAAAAAAGCAGAGGACTCTAGATAGATGTGTTTAGCTTAATTAGCTGTAATGTTACAATTTACTATGTCTAATTCCTCCATAATATTTGTATGAGTTAATTTTATCACTTTCACTGGTCCTTGGGTCTACCATATTGGAGCTGAAAACCAGATGACCGGATTTTTGCAGCTCAGGTATAATATATATGTACATATCCATCATGTAAGCATGTAAGTAATGTTATGCAGAGCATAGAAAAGGAATAAGAAATAGTAGGCCAAATAAATTAAAGGCCTAGAAAATGAGAAAATTAAAGGCCTAGAAAACAAGAAAAGGAAATGGAGATAAAACTAATTTACACCAGCACCATTCACCGTATCTTTCCATACCTTGCAAACCATCCTTGCTTCTGTCACATTTATGTTTCATACATTGATTTTTGTTCTTTACATTTCTCACTGCTCTCTTTCTGAGGATCCCTTCAGCTCTGTCCAACACTAGCTTTATCCATCTTCTCCTTCCTATCAATCCATTCACTTTTCCTTCATATTCTGTTTTGCAATTCAATCTTTATTCATTACTGTATCTCTACATTACCAAATCAGGTCACTGTACTTTTTTGTATACTTGCTTGTTTTTATATTCAGTCTACATTCATTCAGTACCCATTCATATTTGACTCTATCACTTCTTGTTTTATTTCACACAGTTCTTATCTTCCCCATTTGTATGGAATTCCAATTATTTTATGTTTCTCCTGAAATGTTCAACTCTCACTTCAACTTCTACATAACAAAGTAGGTAGACGTATGCTCTTATATACAGCCATTTTCTCTTCTTTCAGCATTCATTCATTCTTTGCACAGACTATATGCTATCCGCTATTCTTCTACTAGCATTTCCACATCTTAAAATGTCTCCATCGATTTGTCCATCTTTAGAAAAAATCTACCAAGGTCCACCAGATCATTTATTTTGCCATTTATAACTTGCAATTGTTCACTCCATTTTCCCTATCAAACACAAATTCTTTGGTCTTTGGTACATTCATTTTCAGATCCTTACACTTCACTGCATTATACAATCTAACATTTACAGCAAATCATTTGGGTTCTTAGCCAAAAATATGGCATTCATATGCATACAAAAGTACACATGCATCCACTTCCACAATCAACATACTTCTCAGCCAACAATATGGCATTCATCAGCATGCAAAAGTACACGTACATCCGCGCCCACAATCAACACACCTCTAACAATCCCATAAGCATTTCTTATATGTTTGTCCATAAATACTTTAAAAACCTACGGGACAGGACACATTCTTGCCTTACTTCCTGCTCAAAATTGAATCATTCTCATGAATGCTTTTTTGTTTGTTGGTTTGTATACGGGATTTCTTTTTCTTTTTTTCTTTTTTGTGCCTTCAGCCTTGACTCTTGGTGACTGCTTGGGCAAGTCCCTGCAGTTTTCTTGTCAACATTTTTCAGAAATGATTTGCCATTGCCTCCTTCCTAGGGCTGAGAGAAAGGGACTGGCCAAAGATCACCCAGCTGGCTTTGTGCCTAGGCAGGACTAGAACTCACAGTCTCCCAGTCTCTAGCCACTGTTCCAAACTGGCTCTGATGCTTGCTTTATTTCCAATATATATCACTCTTGCTGCATTAACAAACTAACTTTCTATTCCATATTCATGCAAAGCATCCCAAAATTCAAGTGTCTTTGTTTTGCCGTATACTTTCTTTAAATCAACAAATGTACTATAAAGTACATATTCCTATATTTTTCAGTGACTTTCTGAACAGCAGAAATCTGGTCTGCACACTCCCTGCCCAGCAGAAACAGTATGTATTTCCCAAATTTTGCTCATTTTCATCTCTTGTGTCCTTTCAATCAGAATTCTGCACACAAGCATTAGTCTTTCTGGTGTGCACTTAGCAAATTATTTTCCTGTAGTTTTGGAATCACTTTTGCAATTTTTCCCTTTCTATGGGGGGACAATATGGCCATTCTTCCTTTCATTAGGCAGAGGCATAGTCTTCCTTCACATGTTAAGCAAGTCACACATCGATTGCATTAGCAAACAATATATTTTAAGATTTCTCCATATAAATCTGCAGTTTTATTTTTCAATAGTCTCACAACATTTATGACTACCTTTTCATCAATGTTTTCTTGGCCTCTTAACATTTATAGCATTTATTTCAACTTCATTTTTCAGCATATCAGTATCAAATCTCTAAAATACTCTTTCCACCATTTATTCTCTTCAGTTCCATCCCAAATCATTTCATCATTTTTATTTTTAATTACATTCACTTTGCTGAAGGCTCCTTGTTTAGCTCTTGTCACTCACTTCCAAAACAATTTTTATTTCTACCAATATTGTTCTGCATTTCTCTTTCAATCTTAATTGTTCCTTGCTCTCTTTCACTACATTCTTTGCTATTATTATTCCTTCTATTTACACATTATACAACAATGCCTTTCTCTCATCCCCAGTTTTGCAGGAATTCATTCTCTTATGGGCAATCTTTCTCACAATCTCTTTCTCTGCATAATTCTACCAAGCACCATTTTTCATACTTCCCAATAGCATAAAGCCACACACTTCTGGGGAGCTCTATAATGTTATTTTTTTCACTTTGTCGTAAGCAGCTTCCACATCTTTTCTATATGCCTACTTTCTCATTCTATCTAATCTATTTCCTTCATACAGGACTTTCTTTCTCTGAAGTCAGTCTCTTTCCTTTCTCCTCTTTCCTTTTCATCTGTGTCCATTTTCCCCCCAAAGATTCACTACCAAGACATGATCTGTCTCACATTCAGATGCTCTCATCACTTTTGTATCCTTCACTAATTTTCTCAGTTTTTCATCATAAACTAAAGATTCCCAAACTTTCTCAATTCACAGCACCCCTAGAAGTTCCCAAACTGTATGCCACAGTCCCAGGGGCCCTACAGCAAACTCACTAACAGTTCAGGTTATTACACAGTAAAATATCCTGCGGTGCCCCTGTGAATTCACTGTGGCATCCAAGGGTACCATGGCACACAGCTTGGGAGACATGGTCATAAGCAATCAGATCAAATGTGCTTTTAGATTTATATTTACCTCTCTGCTCTGAATTGATATGAATGAACTTACACTTAAATCGTGTATTTGAAATAGCCATTTTTCTAAGCAGATACTCAGTCAAATTTCTTTCATTCTGGGTATATGAATGATCCAATGACCTTTTCTTGTATCAACTCATCATATTCCCACACATCTATTCATGTCATCTGGCAGAATAAGTTTCCTTCCAATTGCAATGCTTCAGAATATTGTATACTTTTCCCCAAATAATTATTACTATTATCTGGAGCATAACACACAGTCATCACCAACCTGTGAATTTCTGCTTTCATTTGCACACCCAACAACCTAGATGAACCCACTTCATACTTTATGTTATATATTTTAGCCTTTCTGCTCATAATTAAGCCTAACCTTCATTTCCCTGCCTATATTCAACAACTCCATTTCACAGGATCAGACTACTTTCATTCATATATATTCTATTCCGCTCCTTTCTCTTCATTTTCACAATCAGAACATATGTATTTTTACTTCATTTCTGCTCTTTACTATATACTCTTCTCATACTTCAAGTAAAATCTTCCATATCCTATGGTCATCACCATAGAGATTGACCTCCACTGCCCATTATGGTGTTGGTCAAACTAGGCTATCACGTAACATTTTTTTCTAAAATAGAGAAGATGTAGATTATGTTTACCAGCCCTAGCTGTACCTGTGCCACACATTGAATTCCTTACTAGAGGAAGGATAGTACTGGGTCAGTTTTGACACAAACACAACCAAGCCTAGCTTTATCCCAAGCATGTTCATGATATTCTATGCAAGGTAAGATCTGTAATCTAGAGAAAACTTTGCAAGCCAGCATACTGTTTCCCATATCCCACCAACAACGAGATATGCAAACCTGCTAGAACTACTGAAGGTATCCCTTAAGGAAAAAGAGTGGACACCAGCAATCTTGGTTTTCAGGTCTACTTGCAGCCTTCAGACTAATTTCAAAAGCTCTCAATCTTATTTCGAAACCTCTGTAGAGGAAATCTGTTAAGGCTAGGCTAATATATCGGAGCTGCAAAAATACAACACAACTCTAATTCTTTATGTCCATTTACTGGTTGTCTGGATTTTTGCAGCCCAAATATGATAGGTCTCACTCAGGTCTGTCATAAATACTCATTCTCACTTCTCTAAGCCTGCTACTTGGGAAAGGAAAGAAAAAAGGGGTCTCAGAAATAGGAAAAAATGGTTGGTCAGAAAGAAAATAGGTCTTTTCACTCTCCATCACTCTTTGCTTATCCTGTAACAGATTCTTCCTGTGGAAATATGGCTCTTCTTTAGCAGAAAAGAGGCCGTCAACTGTTGCCTTTGACCATTTGGCAGTTTGAGAGCTTAAAGGATTGCATTTGGATGCTAGATAATGGGATGGACCTGGTGAAGGTGGAACTGGCACCTGTCATAAGAAACACCTGGCTATGCTCAATGATTCAAGGAAAAGGAGAAAGTTCGATCAGCATGGACAAGGGAAGCAAAGAACAAGATTTCTCAAATTCCAAAAGGCAAATAAATAGCTCCCTTGATTCTGGCTCTTCTGTATATACTTAGTTTTACCTCTAGAGCAGGTGGAAACCAAAGGGCTGCATGTAACCTTCCAAACCCCCTTTTTGTGGTTCTCAGAGACACCTAGATTGCACCAACTGTATTTTCTGACTTGCAAGATTGATGTTAGTCTTGCGAGGTAGTCCAGAGCAGAAGCATATCTAGATGAACTAATTCTACTTTATTGTAAGGTTACATTAACAGAATTTTGCAAGTCTGAAAGTACTTCTGCCCCCATTGCCTTTACAGCCCAAGAAACTAGGAAGGATCCCTTCTGAGATGTTTGCCATGTCCCCATTCTTTCTGTGAGCTAAACTTCCTCTTATCCAACTGTTTCCCTGGCTGCGGCTCTTCCTCCTGTCTTCCAAGGTCATTCCTACATACCATTACAAGTATCATTGTGTCAGTGCTGTGCTGAAGCAGCTACCTGAAGCAAATGGTATCCAGAACTGTTGGACTTCAGCCCCCATAATAAACCAGCCAACATGGCCATTGGGGGATTATAGGTTCCATTCATCTAAAAGGCACAAGTTTGGAAAGGTTGGAATAGATTGACCAGTTCACTTTATATTCTCCAGTTTAATGGTTAGGGAAACATCCAAGAAGCAGAGCCCATGTGGGTCTCAATGGCATGGCCATTAAGAAGGTATATAACTGAGTAGGAGTCATGGGGAGAGGCGAAGGTGATGTAAAGGGGTAAACATAGAGTTGATGCAGTGGACAGATGTGAAAGCTTTGGAGATGAAGAGAGGGAAGAAACAGACACCAACAGAAGGAAAAGTAGATAAGCTTAACTCATCAATTCAGCTATAGCTAATTTTGATAACCACCATTTATGGCTATCTTGCTAGTTAAAGAGAAATGCAGCTTATTTCCTGAATCCAGAAAACACTTTTATATCCAAAAATAAAACCAAATGTAATTCTATTCATATCCTTTCTCATAATAAAACTGTTGAATACTGCACTAATTAGGAAGAGTTTCTCTAAATATGTAAATATTAAAGAGGTTTGGGGGGTTGTTGTTGTGCATTTTTATGTAAGAGAATTTTAGCTTGAAACTGTATGAACTCCTAGATTTGGATCTACATGATTTCTGCTTGTGAGTCCATATGTATGTGTCAAAGGCCAAGGACATTCAGAAAGGAACAATTCAAAAACAATGGTGCTGAAACTATGGTCTTCTAGATGTGCTAAACTACAAGTCCCAGCAGTCTTGATTAGCATGGCCAATCACAGTTCATGTGATTAGCATGGGGACCCACTGTCAACAGCAGCTGAAAAGCTATTGATGCCTTCAAGAGGCCAAAGAGCCAAGAGCAAAAGCATGCACTGAATTTCAAAAAGTCTCTAAGTGACATTGTTTACTTATTTGAAATATGAATGAGCAACCTGAACCTCTGCATTAAAAAAATCTGAAATTCCAGCAATCCAAATTCTGCATAAGAAATTCCAAATCAATGTAGAGAATATGTAAATTAAATGAAGGAGCTTTGCTATTTTGAGTATCTTATTTCTGGTTTAGCTTGTCATTGGGAGTAATAAGGTCAGGAAGCCATTAAGTTTACTGGAAAACTTAACTACCAGTATGGGTATCTGCAGGGAGAAAGGGAGGCAAATAACATGTGTGATGTCGTCACTCAAATGTAACAACTTATATACTTCTGTCCAAAATCAGGATGTAAGTACATAGTTGTGGCATTTATCTGATGTCACTGCACTTGTCATCATTTTGATGTAATTGTGGTTTGCTGCAGATACACTCGGCTATCAATCTAGCATCTGAGATTTCAGCAGGGATTTTCCATATACTTGAAGCAAAACTCTTCACGTCCAAATGCTACAATAGCCTGAGTGCTCTCCAGATGTAACTCTACCCACCCAAACTTCTCCAGCCAGCATGGGCTCGAAATTATCTTGGAAGAAACTAAGAAAATATCAGGAGGCAGAATTTGTAGCGCCCCAATCTGCAATTTCTACACAAATATGCTTCTATATACCTCCTCTCAAACTGCTTTGATTAGCATCATAATAACTCAATGGATTAATGCCTTAATATAGCATATTCACATATTTTTAGATGTAGTGAACAGTCTTACATTTTACTTTCATGTCAATTTCTTATATACTCAAACTACTATAAGAAAAAAAATCAGATTCTGAAATCTCTTAGAAATAATCTTGAAAGTTCTTTTGACTCTTACCTTTACCATGTTAAAATATTAGTAGTGTGAGAAAAAAGGTTATTTTTAAAAACTCCACCATGTTAACCAAAGTGCGTTAAAATTCAATAAGACACAGGCCAAGGAGATAAACATGCAGAGATGAATCAGAAATGTTGCTGAAAAAAGGCTGGAATTAGAGCACACAGGAAATCTCCCCTCAACAGCATGTAAGACTTCAAGACATAAAACCAGCCATTAATAGTATAGATTAAGAATATTGTTAATCAGAGTTTATGAATCTGTTTACTCAGGATGTAGCACACAAGCAATAGCCTCCCAAGAGCTACCTGAAGTACCACAGATAACTAAATTCCTCTGGAAAAAAGCACTTTCATGAATAAGTAGGGCCTGATTCTCAGATCATACTAAAGCATAATGTGATTTATTTGGTTTTGGCTTATTGTATGAACCCAGCCACATGGTTTGAAAATGATTAATGCCTAATGTGCTATATGAACCAGCTAATTGCAGCCCATTCAATAAAATATGGTAAGACAAACTAGAGTTCAAGTCTATGAACCCATTCTTTCTACATTAGCAACCATACTAATTCTATGACAACAGCACTTTCTTGACGTTATACTACCATCAGAAAAATGCAGCAAAGATGGCTGTCTTGACTGTAAAATTTTAACAAACCAAGTCTAAGCCTACTTTTATCTGAAAATTGGTTGTGGTTCTAAAATAGTTGATTAGGAATGCAGATTTATGGGACTACTAGAATACCAGAGACTGTTACATAAAATATATATGGAGCTTTATTTCCCAATCAAGAAGGAATTTTATATATGCTATCTATGCACTTCTTTCTGGATGAATAAAAAGTGATTGGTTTCCACATAAGAACCAATTAAATTAGAAGATAGATAATATATCCTTCTCCTTGATTTTTTCTTGAAAGATCTTTAGTGCAGGTTGGAACTTTTAGAGGAAGATTTACTGCAGTGGCCTGGGTATAACCCTAACATCCAGTGAGTTTACTGGATAATAGTGAAATTGAGCCTGGGTCTTCCATTGCCTTAACTACTATACCACACTGGGCCTGACAAAGCACTGCTAAAGTTCTTACAGAATGCTGAAATGAAAATGGGTGGAGCACATCCATAGCTACTGGATTATCCAACCACAAATTCTAGCATAAACCCATACTTTTCTAGTAATTAAAAGCAATTTTAATAATTATGCCTTGTTTAGATAAATGCCATTGTTAAATTACATCTCACCACCCAATTCACTTAGAAATGCCAAATTTGATCAATAAAAAAAATCCCAGTGATCTCATGCTTTTGCATCAAAAGTACCAAAAAGAGATAGAAGGTTTAATTTTTATAGATAAGCAGAAGGATACATTGTAACTCCTACAGAAAAAAAATCAAAGTGGAAAGTAGCAGCAGCTAAAAGCTAATTAAAGCAAAAGTGGGAAAAGATGGTCCTAAAGAGAAAGGTGAAATAGATTAGTAAGCAATAACAGCCATGAGACATGAAAAGAGAGAGGGAGGGATGATGAGCATCCAATTCAACTAGGTTCTTTATTTATATAGAAAATTTTGAAAAATGTTTTAAAAATAATTACAAACTTTTATGACTGAGTTATGATCAGGCACATCATATCTTATGTCTCATTCTGATTCACTTGCATCTTGCATAAATTCTACTTGGCTCTCTTTTCCCCTTAGGATTAGACACATTTGTGAAGCATAAGCCCATGAGAAGATAATAGGCATGGCAAGCTTCAAGATTAGAATCAGCCTACTTCTGAAAGTCACATGTCTAAATATAAGCAACAGGGGATAGACGGCACAATCATGGTATAGAAAGAACTGCCTCGATGCAAAAATGAGCCAATAACACAGATTAGTATTTTTTAAATAAAAAATGAAATTCTACATCATGAATAAGTACCCAGTACAAATTAGGAAAGTTAAGAGCACTTGCATGAGAATCATGAGAAGTACATAGCTTGAAAGGCCTACTGAACTCATTCCTACCTTCCAGAGGTCTCAAGATACCCTCTTAATCATAACAAACTGCTTTTAAGAGAATAAAAACTGAGCTTCTCAAGAAGTGTGAATTTACTAACTGCATACATACGTTTTTTTCCTGTGCTTTCATAACAATTATATTTACTAAATACTTCTGGCCTTGTCCCTGGGATTCAAGCTGATGGAAGACTGGATCAAAAAAAAATGCACAACAATGTGACAAATACTCTTAAATTTTAAATTTAAATTGGAAAAAGTGTTATCAGATTCCTTCTGATTTTTGGAAAATATTGTATTACTAAAACAACACCTAGGTGGTTCCATCCAGATTTCCTCATTTATGAATGCCTCCCTGAAAATGTTGGCCTTGAGACTGATGTAAAATAAACTGGGAATCCATCACATTATTCTATCAGTCTATGACAGCAGGAAACGGATTAAGAAAGACAGCAGTAACATAGCAGGAAGCAAATATGTATTCCCCAGCCAAAAGAATGTCCCTTGTTTATTTATTTACTTTTGTGAATAGTGACTTAACAAGTCAAATATGTGTCAAAAAATTCAAGTGAAACTAGATGTTTATCAGAGCCAAGAACTGCAATAATTGATAATTGCTATGAACAAAAGTGAATGTATCTCAATAATCCTGTGACAACGAACATCATCGTTTAATTATGGGATTATTGTCTGATCTGAATCTACTGCCAATTTTATTGAACAACTTCAACTTCTAGTACTGAACGCCAGGAATATTTCTTTATTATTTTTCACCACACTACTGAAAATACTATAAATACATGTGTGGTGGATAGCAACAGACAACAAGGCTATCGGGAAGGAGGGGGTGCGTTCCAGGAAGGGAAAGGAGACAAAAGACAACACAGTCCACAGGGGAAGTGTGGGAGTGAAAGAGGTTCAGGATAACCACTCCCTAGAACCTCCCAGAGTATATCCACTAATTGCTGTAGTATAGATTTAGACTGGCAAGATTCTGTCTATAAGGTGTAAGCAAATATAGGAACTGAACTCAACTGGACTGTTTCACTGTTTTTCTTGGGCTGGGCCTGACATCATGTTAGTTATCTTCTACATCAGAAAGTCCCAAACATTTTAGCCTTTGTCATAAGGGAAGGCACTCCACACCTGTTCATTTTGATATACTTTTCCTCTACCATTTCCAATTCTAGGACACCTTCTTTGACATAAGGCAAATGCAGCTATACAGAATATTTAAAATATGGCTGCTGCGGTGATTAATAAAAACATATTATGTTGCTGGCGGTACCCCTAATTCAAGGTGAACATGTGTTTGTTGTTGTTCAATCACTTCCAACTCTTTATGGCTTGATGCACATCATTTCTTCAGGATTGTCTGACAGTAATTGCTTCTCTGAGTTCTTTTAAGCTTATGCTTTCATCATGAGTGGTAGTTTCTAGGCACCTTCTCTTCAGTTAGCCTCTTTTCACTGACTTTCCCTTTTCCAAGCATGAGGGCCTTCTCCAATGCCTCTTACCTTTATTAGCCTTCATCAGATAAGGACAGGGAAAGTGCTATGCAAATGATGAGATGGGGCCCATAAGACCACACAGGAGTAAACATGTTAATATAATATAAGTTACATAAATTGCTGAATTGATAGACCCAAAGACATAAAAATGCATCATGATTTATAACATTATAATAAAAAGAAAAAAAGAAATAGAAATTTACCTAGTTTCAAAGTAAGGGGAGTATAAATAATTGACCATATGTATTTGGAGAAGCCCAGGTTTCTGGGCTTCTCCAAATTAACATCATAAATTCAGAATGGGAGATCAATTTAGATTTTCTGCAATAGCAAAATTCATTATTTTATATACAAACATGTAAAAGAAAAGTCTTGGATCATAATGACAGGGGATTAAATACCTGGCTAGTTTTTATTATTAGTATTAGGGCCACACACCAAAAATAATTTGGTTGCAATAATGCAATTTAGGATAAAAAACCTAAAAATGAGCTTTCTCCTAATTTTGAGGCAAACAAGAAACATACAGAAAGGAAAATCAATTTACAGAATGAAACAAGTGAAGGGAGAAAAAATAGCTAAAGGACACAAGTACATTGGGGGTTGCCTTTGACTCAGGAAACCCTAAACACCCTTACCATGATGCCTCAAACCAAGGAAGTCACTAGACTTAGAGTAAGCAACTCAACTTCAGTACTTCCTTCTGTGAGGAAGTACTGAACTCATAATGCAGTGAGTCTATGTTACAGATGAAAATTGGCTACAGAGCCACAATAGATGGTTCAGAAGAAGAGGAAGTTTTATGTGACCATACATATCTATCTAGGCTAACAAAATAGTAAGGTGGTTTTTAAAATGGAGGAAAAGAGAACAACTCTTACAATGGAACTGTGAACTAAGCATAGAAGGAAAAAAGTATTATTTATTTATTTATAACTTTGGGGCTCACATAGAAAAAAAAATGTTAGGTGCCATAAAAACAGAATTCCCAGCTAAATAAACCCTAGACTGTTCTTAGAGCTTTGTAATAGAAAAGGGATTATGAAAACTTTGACTACATCCCTGATCTTCTTAGGAAGTGCTTGGAAACCATGACTTATAGTTTCTCAGTTTCTATTGGCCCTCAATCATTATATCAATGTGTTCAGACACTGGTTCAGAATCAGTGCCTTGACTCAGATGTTATGGAAGTACAGTTATGACAGTACAGCTGTCATCCAGATATTGATGACACCTTACCCCCAAATTTGTAGTGATCACTCCCTGGGGACAAAACAATACCTTGTGACAATCCATGCCATAAGTATCAGGGTGTGAAGTCACAATCACTCAATACTACTCTCAAAACATTTCTGCAAATAAGGATAGAACCTCTCTAGCACAGTGTCCCATTATTCAACACAAAAAGTTGGTCCAGACAAAATGCTGTGGTTGAATTTAAGAAAACCAGTTTTAAATTGCAGGATAAGTGAAGACAGATGACACAAAATAAAAGTCCCTTATAGAATCAGACAAACTCAATATTTGAAAGTTTGTGTCCAGGTAACACCCTGCAATATTATTAAATTTCCTTCTAGAGAAGAGTTTTTGGCACTTCTATGCAGAGTGTGATGTTGCAATTGTGTCAGCTAGTCTCACCTATTCTTGCAGTTTTTTAAATAAAGAAAAGATTAACAGTTCTGTCTGAGCTGTGATTAGAGTTGCGAAAAAGAAATAATTCCTCCCCCCACTTCAGCTTTTGTATGTTTGTTTTAGTCTTATTTTTCCCATGTGCTTTCTCTACCTTGCTTTTCAAGCATTTCATAAGGTGCTCATGGCTATTTCATAAGTTACGAAACTTCAACATGTGAGAAGAAAAGGGAGGCATGTCAACATGAAATTGTATATAGACTTACAAAAAGTGATGATACATAGATGTTTTTGGCTACATATGTACACTTGAAGTGATAAGCAGCTATGGCCTTCCAGAGTGCATGCACCAGCAATTGTGCTGTTGTTCAGACATTTAGAGTTCCAAGAACAACGTCTTTTGTGTGTTGGAAGATAAAATTGTATGACAGTTCCACATTTCCTGCTATGTTATGTTTTGCATATTTCTGGTTCTTTCATATGGAGTAATTATGGCACACCATCCTGTTTTCTAGAATTGTAACTTAAAAAAAGAAGAAGAATAGTGCCCCTCCTAAATGTCCATAAAGCAACCTCTTTTACAGATTCTCCTAATGGGGGTGGAGGTTTTTTTTTTTCTCTTTAGAATATGTGTACATGTATATAATTAATAATAAGAAACAAAGAGAAAATGTACCCTCAAATAACTGACCTAGGATGCTCCACTGTCTCTGCAGCCTTCTTGTATATCCAGACCTACCTTGGCCCTATTACCAGGGTGGGGTAAATGTAAATAATTGAGGGAAAGCATCCTCTTCTTGTGCTTTAGGCCATACATATCTATACTGTTCAGTTGACTGATTCTGCCTCACTAGGCCCAATGTACAGCCCTCTTTGTTACATCCAGTGAGAGGTGCTGTTGCATGTTGAAAACTTTTTTTTATAACTATTGTGAGGTTCCAAAAAGAATTTCTATTTGGTTACAGTTGTGTAAGTAGTGATTACAGTAGTAGAAGAGGATTCAAACCTTTGCTCAGCCATAACGCTCTCTGAGGCTGGGTGTCAGGCTCTTTGGCAACTGCCTAACAGTGAAGGAGATTCTTTTCCAAGCAAGTTTCTCAGAGAGTTCTCTTTAACAAGATTTATCAAAATGAGAGGGATGAGGTAACAAGAATTCCAGCAACTAAACAATTTTCAGTTTAGAACCAATACATCCCTGTGTACATTGGGACACAGACTTTCTGATTTTATTCCTAACAGCCTTCCAATGAACCACTGAGAAGGTGAGTCTGTTTGATAATAACAGGGAAACTTGCAGACGGTTGTTAATACATCAGTCCCCTGACCTTTAATCAGTCTGGGAAGTAACTCCTATGCTAGCCTTCTAAATGTGGTTATCGTGAGATAAGCCTACGCATGGGACGTGCTTGACCCAATTGATGCGTTGGGTCTTGGAAGAAGTGGTATAAATAAAATGGAGAATTTAGAATGGAGTTGGAATATCAAAAATAAGAAGTTTGGAGGTAAGCCTGTGTACTGAAGACAATGAATAACAGTAACCAAATTAATCTGGAATAAACAGAGGGGACAGACATATTTCTGGAACAAATATGTCTACCATAAAACAGACACTAATTTATACTGTCCCACCCATTAAAGTTTTCTATACAACAGAATGGACAAAAACATTATCTGACTGACTCTTTTACCTTAAAGCAGCAGCTTGATCTGCAGAAATCAGCAGACAAAATTTTTCTTCAAGGCATGGAGATAAGCCTCACCATATGATAATATCTGTAGATCAAGCTATTGTTAAAGGCCCAGAAGCAAGAGATGGTAAAAAAAACAATCTGAGGACACAAATACATTGCCTTACTCCCTCCCTCGCTGGTGGAAAGGGGAGAGAAATAATGGTACTTTTTTCATAAGGTGATTGTTACACACACACACACATACATCCTGTCACCCTGGCATATGGTCTATGAATCATTCACAAAGCAGGCAGATTAAATATTCATCCAAATGAGAAGACCAAACACTTTGCTAATTGTCTGGGAAACAGAGAAGACTGGAGAGCTTCATGTAGGAATCAGGCATCATGATTCACAAAGGCGGAAGGAGAGGTGGAATGGAATGGAATGGAATGGAATGGAATGGAATGGAATGGGAGTGGATGCCTTGCCAGATCATATAATCACTTTTCACCTTCAACCACCTTTTAAGACATACCCTGTTCAACAGCGAAATGAAATACATTTAGTATGATACATGCAAGTCTGTGGAAACAAAATTAGATGAAACAGTTAGATAAAATGGATTCAGATGCCAGTTAAATCACATTACCCTCACCAATTTCTTTAATACTTTTTCTAGCTGCCCTCCCCAGACCCTATTCTTCTGTTGTAAATGGATAGATATGAAGAGATTAAGCAGATGAATTTTTTTCTCAGGATATCCAGTATCAGGGATTTTAAGCCATTTCACATTATGCTGGTTACCTGTTCCTGGCTAGGTTTTTTTTTCAAAACAGACCTCAATCAGTAACATACACAAGGGCCTACATTTCACATCATTCTGAAACCTAAAGCTGTCTCATATCATATATTGCTGCATCTGGAGGACTATATTTGGAGTATAAACTGGAAGAAAGATATTTTTGCAATATTTTTTGCAATATTTTTTGCAAAATATTTTGCAATATTTTTTGAGTTTCGCAAGTAGTTGAAAAGAGCAACAAGGGGGATTGGAGCAGAAAATGGTCCAGTTTTTAACAGGATGTTTTCAATCCCAGTTTCTTGTCAACCAATTTGAAATAGCAGTGATTTTTGCCAGGATGAAAAAGGTGGTAATACTCACTCCAAAACTGAAGATATAATAGGCTATAAATTCCAACAATATTCTATATTTTATCAATTCCGTTAGAACAAGATTTGGACATGCATTTATGATGTCCTTGATTATTTATACCCTTTCCAATTTAGTTTTCACTCTGTTTTTGGAACCAAAATTGTCATGGCCATCTTAGTGAACGATACGGTATGTGGTTTGAATTGGACTAAATGATTACAACACTGCTAATTCTTCTGAACTTCTCCATAACTCTTGATAGCTTCCTTCTGGTTCAGTTAATGGGACAGAACCAGGAAGTACCATTTTAGGGGCAGAGACTTGTGCAAATCCAGTAAGATATAAAAGATAGAATTCTGACATCAGCGGAATTCCAAACAACATTTCTAATCAGAAAGGCAACAAGCCCAAAAGAATGCCCCCCTCCTCCCAGATTCCTTCAGCCATATCTCTTTTTCCTCGATTGAAGAGAAATGTATTTTGAACTCCATGGATCCACTTGAATCTTATAAATGCTGAGATCCTCTTTGGAAGGATTGGATATGTTTAATTTTTGTTATAAGTAGGGGCCTTTTGACTCCTAGTGACTGCGCCTAGCACCAGTTAATCCATGCATAGGTGTATTTCTGAGGGTTCTAAAAATAAAGGTACCTGTTTTTTAAAAAAATAAAACTGGAAGCATAGTTCAATCAACTTCTTTGGGCAATGGATTCCAGATGGAAAGAGCAGCTTGTAAGATGCACCGAGTGGTACCTCGGGTTACGAACGCCCCCCCTTACGAATTTTTCGCGATACGATCAGCTCCGGCCCCAAAACTTTACCTCGCCGTGCGACCTCCGCCCCATGCTACGAACCAGATCCGCGGCCATTTGCCCTGCTGCCACGCGGTTGCGGCTTCCTGTGGGCGAGATCACGGTAGCAAGGAGACGTTCGGTGAGGCTTGTGGTGTGTTTTGTGGCGTTTGGAAGGTTTTTGGTGTGCTTGTCAGCATGGCTCCAAAGAAAATGCAGAGCCGTATGTATTTACATTGAACCTTATGGGGAAATTTGCCTTGCGGTGCGACCAAATTGAGTTGCGATCAGAGTCACGGAGCGGATTAAATTCGTAACCCGAGGTACCACTGTACCTTGTGTAGGTAGAAAACAAACAGCCTTCTCTGAAGGCAGGTAATAGTGTTTTATTGTTACACAAGAGCAGTTGGAAGTCAGCACTAATGCAGAAAAGTACCATAACACAGAAGAAAAAGCAGAGCAATGCATCATATATGCATGCAGTAAGCAGCTTCCTCTGCAGGTGGATTCTTACAGCGCCGTACAGGTCCTCTCGTGATACTGTACAGGACTGCGCATATGGTTTTGGAAATACCGGTTTATTCTACTATCATGAATTTGTTGGTCTTTAAAACATCATAAAACTATTTGTTGTTTTTACTGCAATAGATTAATGCTGCCTGACCTTCTGGAAACTTATTTATGGTGTTCTTTTAAGGAACCCCATAAGGGTTGCATAAGTGTTCCTTCTGTGTTTTATTTTTCCTTCTCAAACTGGTTGAACTACCCTGTTTCCAATCCATGTGTATGTATTGCTCAAGATTTTCACTGTCCATTTCACTACATTCAGATAATATAGCTAAATCAGCCAAAATACCCCCATGTACAAATGCCGCACAATCATAGATGCCCATTATAAGCTAAGAATAGCCTTTCTTCCTATTTTACACCTTCTTCTATGTAGAGCTGGGGAAGTTGAAAAAGTAATACAGGGAGGGATTTCCTAGAGATGCCACATTTTGGGAGGACTGCTGTAGGAATTTGTCTCCATGCCAGAGGAAGATAAGAAGATTAATTATTGTTAATCCTCAGCTAAGCATATCCTCCAAACATAGGCACAAAGTTGGCCAATATATATTATGGGATATGGCAATGATCACTAGCTTAGTATCTCCCCATCTCATTCACACTTATGTTACCCAATCTGACAATGAAAGCATATGTTTGCTTCATTCACCTATATCTGTGAGGGTATGGAGAGAGAGCAGCCAGGCAAGGGGGGGTCAAGCATGTACTTTCATCCCCCAAACAGCGAGGGAGAGATAAGAGGATGAGACTGGCACCTCCCTGAGGAATGCTAGAGATGTTTATGGATTGACCCTGGGAACTACTCTCAGTCTGGGAAGATTCTCTGTATAGGTTGAAGCCAAATAAACCTTGCTGGATTGAATCTGTATGGTCTCCTGGAGTTTCCTGGGCTAAACCTGACAATATCCTCCCCTAAATCATAGTTATAAGGTAGCTTCATAACAACTACCAATAAGTTGGTACCAGCTGCCAACAGTCAGGCCTCTCTCATTTGACAAGATAAAATATTGCAAGAACATGAAGGCTCAGATAAGTAGATGTACTGTGGCAAACCTATGAGGCTATTATGAAAGAATTTCAGTTATTACTATGTATCAAATGCAAGCTCTATTTATATTACAATTAATATTCAATTTCTTGTACCTCTCTCTCCCACCCGCTTTACTAAAACGGCTCAAAGCTATTTTTTGACACAAGATACAGTTTCCATCTGTTCCCTCATTTGGTACTAATTTGATCTACTATCTGGTTGTTTACTTTGGACCATGTGAGAACTAATTCTCACAACATCCCTTTCTTAGGGAAAATGCTTGAAAGGTGCTGGCTAAAGAGGTTCAGACATTTCTTATTCCAACCCAGGTTAAGATCTAGTTATGGGACTAAGTTATCAGGAGATTTGGAATGATGTATCATTAAGATACCGATGATAGCCAACTATTTATCTCAATCCTCTGGTTAAGGAAAATCCATACAGCCTTAGATCAGCATCCAGATGCAATAGTGGGCTTGATGAAGATCAGTACACAGAGGATCAATTTTAATAAGATGACAGCATTATGGATAAGAGGTTCCCTTGTTCAATAATTAGGCTTTTTTTTTTTTTGCTATGAATGAGGTTATAAACTCTCTGATGGAACATATGCATAATTTGGGGATAATCTTTTGCTTTTTTATCAACTCCAGTATTCCTGGTTTTTCAGTTACAGCTATTCTTCAATAAGGATATTCTAGCCCTGGTTATTCATGCACTGGAAATCTCAACATTGGGCCATTGTAACACATTCTATACAGTGTTGCCTTTAAAGTGAGTTCTAGTACAAATTCTCCCAGATAGATTGCTAAAGAGGAAGATCGATTACAAACCTATTACTCTTATTTTAAAGGAACTGTACTGACTACCTGTATGCTGCTGAACCCAATTCATAAGGCCTATATTGAAGTACTAAGATGCATGCAGCTTGGAATCTGGATATATTCTAGCTTGTTTTAGCCATTATTTATCTGCTCACCAAATAAAGCCGAATGGGGATGCCCTCTTAAACGTTTCAGATGTTCATGTTTGTTAGACAAACATTTGTGGCAACATGAAGGAAAGTTTTCTAGATGTAGGGGCCTCAGTTCTGAACTTATTTTCCTATCCCACTTCAACTACTTGCTTTGGCTGAACATGCTGCCCTGACATTTAGTGTGCTTCTGTCACTGTTGTATTTTACTGTTTGAAGTTTTGTACTTTTATATTGTTTTAACATCTAAAATTCCGATCCCCCCTTATTTATCCACTTGGTAACTACTGTTAATGAAAAATACAAGAGATGGATGAACTCAGAGGAATTTGGGGATTCATGAGGAATTTAGTCCTAATAAAGAAGCTTAGCCTTAGCCAAACAGGCTTCCTTATTAGTATGCAAAGTTAGCCAAAATAGCACAGAATAGATAAGCACATGGTTACCATGCTTATGTGGGTTGCAATGGCATTGGGTACAGTTCAGATGCAGTGGAACTGCACTCCCAGCTGCAAAACAACTGCTATAGATAAGGGGACAAACTATATTCTATGTTGCTATGGAAATACCACTATTATGCACATGCAAATAAAAATGGCATGTGTGGGGGGAGGGGTTCCACTTGACCAAATGTGGATTAGCCAATGTGACTGTACCCTTTGAAAAGCCTTATGTATAAGCTTGCTTGTACGTGTACTTGAGGGCCTTTCACCTGGGAACTTTATTTAACCTGTTCTTGTGTGTCCAGCCAAACTTTTTTAAAAAATAGCTCCCACTTGTAAATCGGTGTATAGATATCTGAATTCATTGTGTATGAAAGGGAAAGTATATGTAGCTTTTAAGAGGGAGGAATAATTCTAAAAAGGATGTGCCTACCAATAGCTATTAGCCACAGCAGCTAAATGGAGCTTGTACATTGAGGTTAATCAGTAAAATACACATAGGCGGCTATTACTTTCATATCTTATACATCTGCCTGACCTTCCAGTGACCACAGAATGCTAAACAAGGTGGACATTGATCCAATATGGCAGTCCTTGTGCAAGTGAAAGCTTGATCTGCAACTATCAGCCTGACAGTTCTCATTAGACATTATATTGTTCTTGCATCACTTCTGTTCTCCCTTGAGTTACACTGTTTTACTTAGTCCATCAGCAAGTTCCAAACCATCAATACTCAGGACAAATAAGTTCTGTAACAAAGTAACCAAGCTATATATTAAGACTAATTGGATGAGTTGTGGTATGTTTTGTCTGGTTGCCATGTTATTGTTTTAGTCAGTTTTTAATGTATTGTGTTGCTTTCTTTGCATTTATATTTGTTGCTGATATCATTTCCTTTTGTATGTCACCATGAGTCACATTGTTTGATTTGGGTGGCCATATAAATGTTACAAATAAATAATTTTAAAAGTGAGAAAACACACTTTGAATCAAAGCTCTGTTTTCTTTCTTGTTCTTGTGTTTGTTTGTTTTAAATGTGGTTTGATACCTCTCAACTATTTCTGCATTTTGGATTCTCCTAGGGAATCCAATATAAAGAGCTAAGATCAATTAATATATCTATACTCTATGTTTTCAGTTAAATCATGACTACACACTAATGGTAAAGGTGGCTGGGCTGCTCGCAGTTGCTACAGCAGGTGGTTGAATGAGGGGAAGATGGTGATCGGTGGTGGAAGTTCTTGGCCCTCCTAGCCATGTCCTTTGGGCCTGCCTCCTTCCTGCTTGTGTACATAGTACCACTGTTGCTTATGGTTTATGTAGTACTTCCTGCTACCATAACCTATCTTCCTGGAAGTATGAAATACTTTGATCACTCTCTTCTTCCTTAATATTGGCTTGTGGGAAAGATGGTGCTCTCATAACTTGAGCAACTTGATCTGGATATCATCATCAATATAGTGACAAGAATAATGATGATGATGATGATGAAAAAGGATTGCTTACATATCGGCTGGATGACAAGGAACACTATGTTAGTGTCTTTGTCAAGTTTGTTAGCATTTTTGGAATTATTGTCTGGAATTCCTGGATACAACTAGGAAAATACCTCCCCCCGCCCAGAGCTGGTGATGTGTCAGACTCTCAGTGTGGTGGCACTTCCCCAGATAGAGCTGGTGTACAATTCGGGGATACTCCTGGACTCATGGCTCCTATTCAAGGAGCAGGTGGAAGCCATGGCTGGGGGTGGCCTTTGCACAGATTTATCTTGTGTGTCGGTTGTGCCCATTTCTGGAACAGGAGGCTTTGTTCACAATCACTCATGCCTTGGTCACTTCCCACTTGGATTACTGAATAGAGATATCCATGAAGACCATCCAGAAATTACAATGGGTCCAGAATGCAGCAATAGGGGCAGGTTTAGCATCTCTTGGTTTGCCCATATTACATCACTGTTGTGTGAACTGCACTGGCTCCCAGTCTCTTTCTGGATACAATTCAAGGTGCTGGTTATCACCTTTAAAGCCCTGCATGGCACAGGACCATGTTATTTGTGGGACTGCCTCTCCCTGCGGGTATATGCCCATTCCACCAAATCAGATAGGGTGGGTGCACTCCAAGTCCCTTCCCTTAAATATTGTCATGCCTTTTCCATAGCAGCCCCTGCCCTTTGATCCCCTCTGAGATCCAGCGGCCCCCGCTCCTCTATCCTTCTGGAAGGCCTTAAAAAGTTGGTTCTTCCCTCAAGTGCTGGGATGAGGTGGGGCTAGACCCCATTGATTGTGTTTGCAATTGTTGATGGGTTAGGGAGCACTGGTAAGGTTGCCAGAATTTGTTTTTTGGATGTTTTGGCTATTGGTTGTATTGTTTCCTTTGGTTTTATTACGGTTCTGTGAGCCACCCAGAGTTGTACCACACAAGATGAGCAGCCATTCAAGTAAATAAATAAATAAATAAATAAATAAATAAAAACCCTGTAGTTGGGTTCACAGATCAAATGTAGTTTTTCTATTGTAGTTTAGTGCCCTGTGTGAATCCAACCATCATTGATTACGAGCCATAGTCTATGAGTTAGTGCATTAGTTGAACCCAAATAATTATGGCTTATTCATCAATGGTTAAAAACCATGTGATATCTGTATTTAAGAAGGGAGCAGAGGGCTCAATAATCAAGCCATGCTGTTTCAAATAGACAGTATAAGGAGTCTTTCTGGCTATTGAATCTACATATTCCAATACAAAACTATAAAAAATATGGGGGGATAAAGGTATCCTATGATGATTTGTTGAAGCAAAAATAAATGAGTTAAGCTTAAAGGCCACCAGCTTTATAGTGCCTTTCATGTTTAAAGTGCTCAGCCACTTGTCAGATATATAGAGGAGTTCTGTAAAGTTTTTCTGAAACCTGGCCAAATGACTAAGGAAAAAAAAAATTCAAGATTTCCCCCCCCCCCCCCCCCTGCAACCCTAGAACAGAGACTCTGACTTTAAGCAGAAGGTGAAGATGAATTTTAACAAGTCAGGTTTATCTTAATGGGTTACCTCATTGTCAATTTTGTACCCTAAAATCCCAGCTCACATCATTCTTCCCCCAAACTATGAGTAATTTCCCATTCACGTTCTTCTGGCCTCCCCCCACCCATCCTTTCAGAAGCTTTACATTCTTTGTCTTGTGCTTAGCAGGGAGTCTCACATGAAACCCAGCCTGAGACAAAGAGTTGCAAATACCAAGGAACCACCTGGGGATAGATTGATAGGGAAACTGAATTCATGCCTGCAGAGGAAAGATCCCCCTAGAAGAGCCAGTCTGTACCAGTTATCATAACACTAAATTTCTGTTGCAAGGAGCAGATTCAGTATTTAGTCACTTAAGAAGGTTGGGATTCCAGTCAGAAACAGTCTAGGTAATTCTGGTGACCTAGACTTCATAGAGTGTATCATTTTGTTAGACAGTTCTCAAGAAATCTAAAGGAAAGGTTTATTACATGCCCTTCAGTCTCCCTTGGATGAAAATTTGAACACTTCTGTGTACTTGTAGCATCTGTATTCTCACATCATAGCATTGGGCTTCAGATATTGTACATTGCTGATGGATATTCTGTGCCTGCTAAATTTACGTATTCATGAATAGTCTGTACTAATTTGAAAATCAAAAGAATTCTGTATCTGAGCTTCTGGACCTGTTGCAAATGTATCTTAGGTTGCAGCAAAACGTGTTAGGATAAAGTCTGTTCTCCCTTAGAAACAGAAAAGCCAGCAATTGTTTTAATCTATTACTGCCATTAATTAAGCTCACCGCTGGTTTGTAAAGCCAAGAGCAAAGGAATCTTTTGCAGTTCTTATACTAGCAAAGATGGAAACAACTTTTTAAATGGCTTAATATGGAAGACATCATTATCAGACTAAGAGATGTTTATTATCTAGACTTTTGCTAAATTACAACTTTTACCTTCTCTTACCCTTGTTCATTGGGGATGGAGTTCTTGCTAATTAGCAGCATCTGGAGGACCACAGATTCCTACCCTGATCTTATATGGATGCCACCCACTACAACTTGTGAAGGAGCAGAATGTGCTCTGCATCTGAAATGTGCAACTTCTTCTGGGCCAGCAGCCACACTGAGTAGGTGTGCTGGGGACTCCTAGAAGTAGTGAAGGAGGGCAAAACAAAAATCCATTTGATTAACTTTAATTTTAATTAAATTAAACTAAATTAAATATAGCTACATGATTATTTTCAAGTCATGGATTTACTTATTTTCTTCTGCCTTCATATTAAAAAAATACGATTTAATAACATTTTTAGAAGTTGCTGGGGCTGCATGCTGTTCTATTGTCTTAGGTTGTGCATCTTTGCGCTACATCAGGAGGGAAGACGCGAATTCCTGTGAAAGGTCATGTGGGGGGAGTGCTATCTATACTGAATAGAAGCCAGAGGTGATGGTAGGCAGAACTTGCAGAACTGCAGTCTCTTTCTTCTGTGTGCCATTGCACACTACTCTGAGAGCTTTTTAAACAGAAAAGCAGGATAAAGAACTTTTAAATAAGTTAAACGTTCACCAAAACAACAACAACTAAAAAAACCTGGACTTGCATCATCCCCCATGGTATCTCCAATATATGTATTGACTTGCTTTGGTCATTAGGGATGTATTTACATACACACTCTCTCAGCGATTTAATTTGTTAAGAGCTTCAAGAAAGGGAATTGCTGAAATTGCCATTGTTTAAAAATATAGTCCTAAAACACATAATGGTGATTTGTCAAGGATCAGCATCAGAATAAAAACTTGTCTCTGGCTGACATACAGGCAGCCAGGATATGAATGTACTGCATAGTCAATGTTAGTTATCATGTACTGTATGTTCAACACATAATGAATAAAACAATGTATGCTTTATTGAAATTTTATATAATTCTACTTATTTTAAAAAGCTGCAAAATTCTATACTTTTTATATACATCAGATCCCCAAATATATGTATTTTTGTACAACAAATCCCATTTTGTATGTTTTTGTTTTTGGATAAATTATGCTACAGCTATTAAAAACTCAGACTGTGAAAACAGCCTGATACAAACTTAAAATAATGTGATTTGTGACTACGTAGGGAAGATCTGAAGTATCTCCTACTCCTATACCTACCCTTAAACTCCCTCAAATGCTGAAAGTTGTCTGAAATCAGTATAAAACATTGTCATGCTAGTATATGCTTGGGGATTTGGGGGAACTCCCTCTCCCATCCTTACCCTTAAGCACCTCCAAACCAAAACAAAAGCTTAGAAGTCTCTGACAGTGTGTATTCTCCAGTTCTTTGGATTCCAGTACAGATAATGCCCAGATTGGTGTTGACTGCAGTAGAAGCCACACCAAAATAGAATGGTCATGTGGATCAGTGGGGAGCAGGGAAGGAATAATGATGGCAACAGCTGTGATTCAGCCTAGGCCCTTCAAGCAGGCATGTGGCTCTTGAAGTTTCCCTGGTACTCAAGGCTCCCATTTCCAGTTTCTATGCCCTTTACCACGATCCTCCCTGCTCCCTTGAGTTGCTAAGGCCTAACACCTGCCCCTCCACTTGTCCCATCCTCTGTCATAAGATGACACTATTTTCACTGGACTGGTGTCAGTGGTGTAGTGAGAAGAATGGTGGGATGGGGTGGGGGCAGCAGTTTTCCAAGTTTCATATTTTCCTCTTGCCTCAAAGACAAGAAGAAGACACATTGCCAAAGATGGTGGGAGGCAGCCCTTAGAGAGCTCTGTCATCTCTGCCAGTTTGGTTAGTTTATGGTTCAGTGTATTGTGCCAACCCAGAAAATTCGGGAACCAAGTTAAGTGTGAACTCAATCACACTTATATCCAAACAATGGACATAATATACAAATGTTTTTATATTAACAGATATAAAATGCAATAGGTGGGGTGGTGGGGTGATGGGTTGTCCCCCCCCCCCCCCCCAGCATCTTACAGGTTTTTTAGGGCTAAAATCAGAGGAGGTTTTTAGGGCATTTTTAATATATGTTTTTTAATTATTTATAGATTTTAGCCATGTTTGGAGAGATTTGTGTTTTCTGTATTTTTTCTTCTTTTTTATTATTGTGAGCCGCCCAGAGTCACCTGTTGGGGGAGATGGGCAGCATACAAGCCTGAAAAAAATAATAAATAAATAAATACAAACAAACAAACAAACATCATAATACAGATCTATATACAAATGTTTACTAAGCTGAACTAATGGTATAGATAATTAGTATAGCCAGGTTTAGAGATTCCATGTTATAAAAAGGAGATCTTCCTTTTCAAGCAATGCTAAAAGCACAGCATCAGACTTTTGCAGAGATGCAAGTAACAGCAAATAGGGAAGACACTTGCTCAGCAATTAGGTTCCAAAATAGTTTAAAGTGAGCAACACGTGCTTGGAATAGTCCAAATTAAAGAATCAAAAGGAGGTATCAGTTTAGAAGACAAATTATCAAAGGGTCTTAGTAGAAATGGGTGAATTTAACTCCTGTCCAGGCTCAGTAAACAGAAATTAACATGGTTCAATGAATAATAAAATGGGAGAAGTACAAAGCCTATTTAGATTTATATCCTGGCTTTCCTTCAGGAGTTCAAGGAAACATATGTAGCACTTACTTCTCCAGTTTTTCCCCATACCAACAATATGGTGAAGTAGACTGGACTGAAAATGACTGCCCCAAATTCTCCAAGGGTAAGAGTGTGGGATGAGGCATTTGATTTATCTAAGAAAAGGCAATAGAGTCCAGATGTGAGAGACGTGGGGGGGGGGGACATTTCGGTTCACTATAACTGAGGCAAGGAATTTACTCTTAAAATTTTCAAGGTTCTGTTTTCACCTTAGACTAGCAAAAATAAATCCTGAAATCCATGGGTTTTTTTATCCTTGGTTTGCCAGGTACAAGGGATTTGACAGCCAGTGAGTTTCTGCCTCTGAGGGTGGACTAGGATTTGAGCCTCTCTGCCTTAACCACTATAGCACACATGTATAGATAAATGTTTGATATAACTGGTTAGAATGCTGCAGATTTTCTACATGTATGAGTAGAAGGAGCCCATTAAGAGTAACTAGAGGCAGATGCTTCAGTTATGCAAAGATCCACCTGGCTCCTCAAACAGGAGACATGAGTCCAGGAAGCTCCCTAGATTGTGCACAGGTCCTGTCTGGGGTAGTGAAGTCCTATCCAGAACTAAAGATGGAAAGTCTTCAGCACCAGGGGGCCCTAATAACCAAAGCTACTCAGTCTTACTAGGGTTCAATTGAAGCCTGCTGTTCCCCATCCAAACCCCCACAGCCTCCAAGCACCAAGGAAGAACCTCCAGGACACCACTTGAGTAGCAGGGATGGAGATATAAAGTTGGGTTTCATCAACATACTGATGATACCTCACCCTATGCTGTAAGATTACCTCACCCAGCAGTTTCATGTAGATATTAAACAGGAGTGGAACAGAACACTGTTCCTGTGGCACCCCACAAAGCAGGGACCATGGGCTGTAACTCTCTCCCCCAACACCAACTGGATCAAGCCCCAGAAGAAAGAAGAGAACTAGCACAGCACCGTACAACCCACTCCCAACCCCAAAAGCCAATCCAGAAGGATATCATGATCAATGGTATCAAAAACCACTGAGAGGTCAAGAAGAGCAAGGATAGATACACCACTCCCATCCTGTTCTCTCCAGAGGTCATCTACAAGCACAATCAATGGCATTTTGGTCCCATATCCAGGCCTGAATCCTGACTGAAAGGGGTCTAGATAATCCATTTCCTCCAGAGTTCTCTAGAGATGCTACATAACCACTTTCTCTACAATCTTCCTTAAAAAGTTTGGAAAATTGTGCAGCACTGTTGGGTCCAGTGATGGCTTCTTGAGGAGGGGGAGAACTGATGGTTCTACTTAAGTGGTGAACTCTTCTTTCAAAGAGGGGGTCATCCCACCATCTCTTAAATAGGTGCCCACTAAGTAGGTGAGATGACTCTCAAAGACGAGTTCACCACTGCTAAAACCTAACAACACATCACTTCCCAGGAGGCCTTAATCAGCCAGGAGGGACATGGAACTAATATACAGATGGCCAAGCTAACAGTCATGAGGACTCCATCCACTTCAGCAGGACCAATAGGATCAGATTCCACCCAGATAAACAAGCTAGACTCAGCCCCAGCTCAGCTTCAGTATATGCAGCACACTCTTTATTTTCTTTCGCTCTTATATGCCTTTAGACAGAAAAACAGCTGTTTATTACATTTTCAGTTAATTTAACTTTCTTTATAAAAGCTATCCCAGTGGCAGTAAACAGTGTGCAAGCTCTGAACATCTGTCCGTTCCTCCATTATCACTTGCTGAGATGGCTAAATTGACAGCTTTGATCAGAGAAAAGACATTAACTAAGTTTAATGCCGATTGGAAACCCCTTTTGGACTTTTTGCATGAAACAGAAAAAAATGAACTTATGATATATGGTTTGAATGACTAGAAAAAATAGTAGGCTATAGAAAAAAAATGAAAGTTATGTTGTAACCATAGAGTAAGAGGTTAATTTACATTTATACTTATAACTGTTATAAAAGAAAATCAAAAGTTATTTCTTTATGCTTTTTTTTTCTTTCCTTTTTTTCTGCACTTTTGGCTTTGTCCTATCAAGAAAACAGATAGCTAAATCTCCTGTCTATCAATGGCTGGTTAGCAAAAAAAAAAAAAAAAAATCAAGAAAGCTTTACTTAAACAATTCATAGTTAAAAGTGAAATTATCTAGTTATTAGGATTTCTCTAACTTAATCCCTTTTCTCTTTCAGTAAGATTAATTATAGGGGTATTTCAGAGAATCTTTATTTCCTGTTCCCAAGAATGGGCCAGAGCAGATTCAAGCAATATGATTTGCCCAAAGAAGATTATGTAACATCAAGACAATGTTAACTTTTATGACTACATACAAAAAGGAATGCCTAGGGTGCCCAAACCCTTTGTAACAGTCCTGTCTCTGTGGCAGTCATGACTGGCTCTCAAAACTCCTAATGGACTAATAGAGTTGTCTACTCCTGAGACAGACAACCCTCTGCTTATCTATTTAGTACTACATAGGAAAGTACGCAGTATTTTATGGTGAATTTTCTCTGGGAGCAAATGAATCATAGAAATTTGCATACTGGGTGCATTTTGTACTTTCCTTTGAAGCATTTGCTGCATTCCTATCCTTAGCTGGTAAAACTACTCTCTAGGTGACTGTTAACATCTACTACTGCAATACCTACTTATAACAGAGATAATCTATTAATGGAAACAAAGTTCTATCTTTTAAAAGTGCAACACCCTTATCTTTTTTTTTTTTCACCTAGCTCCTCTATTTTCCCTAAATATCAAAAATATATGCTGAATTCATTGGTCCTACTCCTAGTCTACTTTCTTCTTCCTCTGAGAACAGAACTACTTTATAGCTATTTGTGTAAAAAAGTGAGGTCATTGTAGCTTTGTGCTCTTCTCTTCTGTGTCCTTACACCTACAACAGGCTTTATTTAAGTCAGAGACCCTCAATTATTTTTTCCCCACATCCATATCAAGGAAAAATGGTTGGTCCTTTCCTGATTTTCCAAGGCCTCTAGTTCCCAAGACTGAAGTCTCCTGATCCACCCTTTATGCTACCTGGCATGGTGCTCTCCATCATAGCTTCATCTGAGCTTCCTTTAAAGCTCCAGGCACAGGCACCCTAACTGTTTTCTTGCTGCCTCATTTACCATACTTGGAATTCAGGCCTCCTGCAATTATCCTTATTAGATCTCCTATCAACCTACTTTTGCATTTCCTTGCTTGCTTTTCATCATGGCAGAGCTATGATGGAAAGGAGTAGACTGATTTCTTGCAACAGGAAGCAAGCCAAGCTAACAAGTCTTTGCCTTGATCACTACAAACCATTTGGGAGCTCAGGTTGCAGTTTTTGTAACACAATTCAGAGACTTCATGTCTGAGCTAAAATTTAAATCAGGAATTTCTCATTTTCACTGCGGCATATCTTCTTCCTCGGTCAAGTAGCTATACTTTCCACTCTAATGGGACCACTAAGAGAATTTTCCTCTGGTTTCTCCCTTGCAAAGAATGGAAGTCAGGAATGCTAATTAGCATTAGATGCAAAACTGTGTTTTATTTCTCACAGACAGTGAATGGCAATATTGTATGCATGCTTAATAGGCAACTTTCTAATGTTGATAATTATGCTAATTAAGAATGAATGTTTTTTCCATACTTGATCCCACTTAGTGATTGCTAATGATTCCAATTTCAAAGTTTGATCAATTTTGAGTTGCAGATGAAATTAGGTTTTTTGTTGTTACTGCAAGAGAAAAATAATAATTGCTCTCCCCATACCTTTTTACAAGCTGTGTTTGTCATGCATAATTTAAGGCTTCAGAACTGTCATTTTGGTAGATTGCAAGTTTTCTCATAAGAAACTTCAGTCAAACATATTTACTTAAAAAATGCCTAGTGTATTTCAAAAGAATTCCTCCATCTTTGGGACAATTTACATTACTCTAATTGCTTATGAGCATTTTAGCTAAGATCTAATATCTGTTCTTATCATTTATTCACTGATCTACTTGGAGGAAGGGGGAAAATCAGTATGTACATACTCTATCTTTTAGTTTTTCTTTTCTTTTGTTTTAATTTTTTAAACTCGATTTTCTAGGAAATCTGACCTTTTTCTCAGAAGGTTACTTTTGGAGCCGCCCAACAGGTTGTGTCCAGCTGGGTACAATTTAAGAAAGGAGAGGTAATCACTACTTCTATAGTTTTTAGGCATGTAATTAATTCTCAGAAATATATTTATCTCAGTTTATAATATGCAATTAAATAAAAGGAATAATCCTAATGGTAAAATGTTTCTTTAAAGGTAATACAGAAGGAAATTAGGAATGGATTACAAGTATTCATTTCAGTGTATTTAAAACACCGAACACATTGTTTCAGTGTTTTTGCAGTGTTTTTAAAACACTAATATTGAAATCTGGTTACATAACAGAAGATACTGGGAATAAGAATTTTAACCAATTAAAAAAAAAAATGGTAACCTGATTTTAAACAAAAATAATAACCCAAACAGCAACCCATGAGGGCTATAAATAGCTACTCCAGAATGCTGTCACCATTTAAATGCCAGATGTGAAGAATGCCAGAGGGGGGCACCACTTGAACATGACAGGGCTTTTCCAATGCAATGAACTTCTTTAGGTTTTTTGTACCCTGTCTTTGAAAAATGTACCTCCTACCTGTTCACAGAGAAAATATTTGCAGAGCGCATTCTATACCTGATCCAGCTATAATAAAACATGCCAATAATTTGGCAATAATCTTAATGTTTTAAAAGCATAAAGCCCTGATCGAAATAGTTAACTATAATTTCTGCCATATCTACAAAAATGTCTCCTATTTGTAGTTATAAGGCTCTGAATTCCAAATACAAATACTTGCTACTATTGGGGTAACACAAATCCATTTGTAGACAGCAAAGAGATGACCTTGGAGAAAATATGCAGCAACCATCACTAAAACATGAGGGTAGCCTGGGAAAACAAGGAAGTGTGAGAAAGAAACTAGACTGCCCTTCACTGATTCTCTTTGGTATAAGAGGGAGGGAAGGGGAAACATCGTCAGGTGTTCAAGATTCTGTTATTATAGCCTATATCAGTAAAGTAGAGAGCTAGTATTTCTTGTGGTATCTGTTTCCTGACTTGGACTAACTCAAAGCATTAACTTCCATTACGAAGTAGATTATAGTAAATTAATATGGAAACAAGGAAGATTAATCAATATACCAATTATGCTATTTTATAACAGAAACAAGCAGTTCATATTATGATACCTGTTTTACTCGTACAGGTTTTCCCTTAAAAACTATAATAATAATGTATCATCATGTGTCAAGTGATAATCACATAAGTTTCCAAATTAATATTGTGATAAGAGGTGCCATTAAAAAAGAAGGCAAGCCTCTCATACACATAATTGTTCTGAGGAAACCTGGCTCCTGAGTTTCACTGGCCTTTGCACAGCTAAGAGAATTGCATTCAGTCTTGGAGAAGCACCATCAAGTAACCCTGCAGCCTCCACCCTAATGTAACTCACCATCTGCTCAAATGACCCAGGAGTCAGGGCAGCTACATCTTACTCTCCAAGTTTGCCCGTTTGGTCTGAGCAATTTATCTTCCAGCTGCTGGATTCTAATGGCAGGAGCTACTGGGAGTTATGGTTCTGCAGATCCAGATACCCTAAGCTACAATAGTATTTTAAAAAATCATTTGTGATTGCCTGCTAAAAAGATGGCTGTTTTAAACAATTAGAGAAACTGGGAAGGAGGGAAGGGGGAAGAGTTCAAAAGGTATGACAAACAGCAATTCTTAATAAAATTGACAAATAAATCAACTAAAATTTATTTATGGTCCAAGACCAAAAACAACTAACAAAATTAATAACCAACAATTCATAAATTCCTAATTCATATTCACTCAGTTCATCCTCAATATTAAGTATTATTTATCTCAAACATTAGCTAGAGACCTAATAATTGATTAATCCTAGTAAAGTTCAACTTAGTTCTTTAACAGAATGGACTGGGGGAAAAGGCAAATACATTTTATCATTCATTGTAATGGTAAAGGAGAAGAAAGACCTTTTCCCACAGACAAAGAGCACTATACTGGCTGGAATGAAATATACAGATATGCACATATATTTGTTACCTTCTCCAAGTATGTCCACATCCTATTCCTATCAATAGAGTTATTATCAAACTCCCTTTCCCCCACTTTCTGTCATTTGCCATAATTCCAATGAGGGAGTTAGAAGATCACAGCATGATTGCCTTGCCTGATCTATTATAGGCAATATCACAAAAAGCAATATCCCATACTTTTCCAGTTGTTGAAGCTAGAACCACCTTCCCTGAAGGCAGTGACAAAGCTGTTTTCCTCTTGCAAGAATAAAGCAGAGGAGAAGATGGAGAAAACCTCACCAATTATATTGTATGTCAGTCTAGGTTATTAAGTAGTAGCCTAGCAGCCATAGCCAATCAGGAATAGTATACAGGTGAGATAGTAGTAGCACTGGAGAGAGTAGCACTCTCTCCCTTCTCTGTATCTAGCATAGAATCCAAGTGGCAAAGAGGGAAGTCCCCTTCATTATACCCATTTGCATCTATGGAAAGACAAGGAGGGTGGCCAAGTGATCAAACATGCTCCATGACAGAGCAAATGCATCTTCCACCTGTTGTAATATCATGAAGAAACATATTTTGTCATTTTGGTGTAGGAATGGATCCCTATGATCATACCCATCATAAATGCTCATGTCTTAGTCATTCCTTAGTCAGCTCCCAACAAGCTAATATGTTTTTTCAACCTGGTAACCCTGGGAGTTTATTGATAAGAATGTTATATGTAAGAAACTTATATGGCACTAACATATTATTGATACATTAAAACATAAAGCTGGTCCTTCTTGCCAATGTGCTATTTACTTTGGTTGGAAGTGAATATCCAACACTGAGGTGAAAATCTCTCTCATCCGTGGCTGCCTGAGATACTTTTAACTGGAAATATGAATCTGGAATCAGGTCGTTATGAAAAGGTACAGCAATGATGGTTTATCTGGAATCACATTTGGAGACCCACTCACCTCCTGAGTATCCCTCCTAATTCTAGAAAGCACCTCTGGCTATCCCACATTTCCAACATAGAGAAACACCCAGGAAAGTGCAAACTGCTATGTCTTCTTGAGTCAAGGTCCTAGAGGAGAATACTGTAGGTATTTTCTCCAATTTGAGTTGGACTTTTTCAGGAAACGGCAGAAGTTGTGAGATGTTTCTACTCCCCAACCCTGCCAATAAATATCCAATGTGAGCAAGAGTAGCCAGTCTGAGAGAACTGGCTAATAATATTTTTATGGTATACATGATTATATAAACATACATGGAGGTTTTATTGTCCAGAGACGAGTGTAAAATACCAAAGGTTTTTTGGGGGGGGGCGGGGAGGTTACCTTCATGCACACACACTTATATAATTCACAGAGAGAGAAAGAGAAAGAAAGAATAATCTAATATTAAAACGTGAAATGCATTATTGCTGTTACACCAGCTTGATGTGATCATCGCTGGTAATCCATTGAGCAAGCATTCTGTAATGTGTTCATAATTCTGTCTAAAGCAATAACATGCCAAAGTCCCAGAAGATACCAAGGCACATATGTCTAGAAAAGAATAATTAGATTGCTGCCATATTCAGTAATAATTCAGTATTGAGTGTACAATTCATAAATGTACTTTGTTTGGTAGCATTCACAGAGCAGAACATAATGCTGACAATTTCTGTCACGCACTCAAAATCCTCTCCAAACGTTTCTCAAATGTGCCCTTAGGGATTTTTAACACTGCACCTTTTAATGCACTATGAAACATATTAACTACAGTATACCGATATTTAGGGGATCCTAACAATACATCCACCAGATAATTGGAATGTCTACGAAGTGGTTGTGCCTCTCATTGCTCAGTTCTACATTAAAAAGATACCAACACAGAAGGAAGTACAAATAACTTAAAATGGTTTATTAAATGTGTCTTAAATGAGTTATTCAGGGAAAACTTTCAAGTTCTGCACGTTAGTGCAGTTTCTGCACACTATCTACTAAAGTAAGTATCTGCTACTAAGTTGAATATTGCTTCAGCTGTCTCTTGATGAAATTGGTTCAATTGTTTTGGGAAAAAAGCCACCTGCCTTACTTCCAGGCCAACTTAAGCACAGCAGGCTTTGCCCCCTTACCAGGCAAGAATATTAATCTGCAATGAAGATGAATGGCTGCTGGTCTCACAAAGAATGGAACCAGTGCTTCCTCTTTCCCCATGTTGATCTTACAGAGGAGGGGTATTTGAAGGGCTGTGAACCAATAAACCCTTACAGAGTTCTGATTAGTATGTTACTTTTTTCTTCCCTCTCATTTTTCAGATGAGACTTCTTTCAGGTCTGCCAACAAAGAGATTTGGGAAGAGAAGGGCAGAGGGACAAATTTCAGAAATGGAGGACATTAGTGTCAAGCTTCATGCCAGAACAGCAATAAATCTCAACTCGCCAGACACTTAACCCCCATATTCAATAATTTGCTTACAACAAAAGCTCACAGACATGACACAGCTAGATTAGTTGCTTTATAGCTGACAAGAATGAAGCCCTATTCACACAGAAAATCTGTCTATTGCAGTATGCACAAATCAAAGCCTATATATAAATCTACAACCCAAAGTTTAAATTCTAGTTTTTTTCCTCCCACCTTTTCAAATCATTGGACATTTATTTGTCCCTTTGTTGCCTTCAGATTTTGAGGTAGCTCCTCAGTATTGGCATAACAATTGCTTTCTGGCCTGTAAACTGCTGGTTCCTGCCTTACCAGCTTTATGCCTTACAATAAAGCCTCTTCAGACAACAGCACAAAAGATTATCCATTTGCCACACATGGAATAAATGTCTGAGAACTGGTAATTCACAGATTAAAAGATTCTCACAAGTAGAGTTGTGTGGTAGCTACAGAGTTTTCCTCCATGCTTTTAGGAACTAGAAAATTTAAATTACCATTTGAGAAAGCGAAATTTTCCTTGAGTTCAGCCATATTGGTTCTTTCAAATACTATGAAGTTCAGAGAATATTATCCACCACTCTCCCTATATGTGATTATTGTGATATAACAGTTAAACATCTGAAAAAGTAACCATGTTATGGTTGTCACATGTGCTGTGTTCACATTATACCTTACGATTAAAGATGAATTGCATATGGCGAGTGGGAACCCTATAGATTGAAATAATAAATTTGACAATTACTTTAGGTAATTTTTAAGCCCTCAAGTCAGACAGAATCTTCACAATCATGCTTTGGTAATATAACATTAATTATAAACCAAACTACAGATTACACACAAACATCACAATATCATGCTAAATTACATACTCACACTTTGGAATTTGACTATTTTTGAGCTGTTATGGTTGGGCCTAGGGTGTTGGTAAGAAAATTGTTTTAAGAAATTGGAAAATTAGTCATATTCCTTATATTAAGGATTGGATTCAAGAGATCTGTGACTTATCTGCTTTTGAAAAGGCATTTTTATCTACTAATAAAAAAATGACTCAATATGTTTTTCTGCGGCATAGATTTTATGATATTTTGTAATGGTAGGCAATCATTAATTCTCCCCTCCCAGGTAGTTTGATATTTGATTAATATATGATATATATCAATAGTTCCCCCCTGTTCTTTTTTGTTTGTTTTGTTTTTGTAGTCTTTCATGAATTTCTTTCCTTTTTTTGTACATTTGTAATTTTTACGTTCCTTTCTGTAAAGCTTGTTAATAAATGAATAAATAAATACATTTTTTAAAAGTCCTGTGGAGTTGGGGTTGATCGGGCTTGAGGAATGATTAGTGAGGAGGATTGTTAGAAAAAGGATTAAGCATGTCTTTCCTTCCTATTGCAATTTCTCTCACTTGAACCTGCTTTTTACTTTAAAAAAGAAATTGTTCTCGCACACATTAATGCTCTGAAAACAGCCACAGCAGCTTTAAATAATATGATGACTATGAATGAGACAAACTTACCCACTTAAGACCACAATGAAATCCATGACATTCCATCCATTTCGCAGGTATGAACCCTTGTGGAAAACGAATCCCAATGCAACTATTTTAATGCCAGCTTCAAAGCAAAAGATCCCAATAAAATAAGGTTCTGTCTTTTCCTACAATAACAGAGGAAACAAACAGACCAGAAATGGAAATTAACAGACATCAAAGAGAAATTTTTGGAACTTCCTAATTGCACTTTGAGTTTAGATTAAGTATGTTTATTCAGTCCAATTGAATTCAGTAGGATTTAATAAGGTCATAGTCTTAGATTATCTATTGAGATGATTTTCAACTGTTTCAAAATATATTCAGTCAATTAAAAACCACAAAACATTAGTTCTGATTAATTAACAAGACATGATCTAACTAGTCCTACTGAGTTCAGAAGGATTTTCCTTAAGCGGGGCAGACATGTCAACATCCAAAGAATTCTCTCTAGCGCCACACTTCAAGTGGGACTAAAACATTTCAGTTATTAAGCTGACTAATGAAAACCTTCTCTGTCTCTCTGTCTCTGTCTCTCTCTCTCTCTCTCTCACACACACACACACACAAACATGCTAGGTATTTAAAACAATCAATAAAAAACAATAGAATTCCAATGACTCAGATCATATTGTGCACACTTCAGCAGTGTTGACATAATCCACTAAGCCACAATGTCTGGTGACAAGTGAGCACTCATCACTGTCTCCGATCCTCATCACATACAACTTTTACTTCTTAAGTTTACTAACTTGTCCAAATTCAGAGTGGCTGCATTCAGGGAGTACAGAAAACAGTGTTTAATACTACAAGACTTGGGTATAAATCCTGGTTTCCATACCCCAACTTTTTGGCTTAATGTGTTGTGTAGCCACAGCCATTTTGTAGTTTCCCTTCCTGCACAGCCAGCAAAATGATAATTTGGCCTAGACTAATCCTCAGCAGAAATAAATGCCTTTTTTGACTGAGTTGCTGTGTGCCAACTAGGGTTGAAATTCTGCAGTTACAACAAACATCTCCAGCCTTTGCTGAAAGACTGGAGGACTATTCTAGATCATGATAACCCCCAAGCGCTGAAGGTCAGCCTATTTCTGCTAGACAAAACTGAATGGCTATTGGTCAATTACCCTGGAGATTGAAATTATACAGCGGAAGAACTGCAGTACTATATAGAAGAAAGAAAAATCAAACAAAAATCAAAGTCAACTTACTAATCTGCGAGACATAGGTGTCTTATCATCTTCGGGGAGATGCTGCTCCAGGGCCAGAACGATGCAGTTCGCAATGATGGTTGCCAGAATCATGTATTCAAAAGGCGTGCAGAGTGATGTTAAGGAATACAAAAAGAATAGCAGAAATGGAACAAGTCTCTAAATTAATTAACTCCTTGTTCAATCATGCCCTTTTGTTGCCACATCTATACTACTTAATACTCCTTGATATCACATACCCCAGAAAGATAAGCCTTCATTTTTGGGGTGAGCAGCAAAGTGGAACACTCTGATAAAACATTTGGAAGCTGTACAAGTGATGAAGGAAAGACCCAGGTACAATGGTAGAAGTTTTTGTACACATTTGAGTGTCTTCTTATCAAATCACCCTAGCGGTTTATAGTTTGTGGTGTTGCAAATAAAAGTGGGAAGAACCAGGGTTCCACACACCTAAAAAATTCACAGAATAGTGATGAAGATAAGACAATATAATACTACTGTATATATACAGCCTGGAAATTCTCAGAGGAAGGATGGAATAACATACAAAACAAATAAATAAATGAGTTGCAGTAAAGCTGTAGATTGGATTTCAATAAATTAATTGTCCATGGAAAGTGTATAATTTCCTTTTGTGGTGGCCCCAGGATCTCAGTCTTGTCAGTTTCTCTGGGCAATTCAGCAACATAAAACAGTCATCAAGTAAGTCCTGGCTGATTGCCATCCAAAGAACAGCAAGTCTGCAGCTGAGTTCATCCCATGCTGATACTAAGCGAAAGGTTCTTTGTGCATTAAACTAAGTGCTCAGAATGAGCTTTTGAAAAGACCAATCTGTCACCGTCCATTATTGGCAGCTCCATTGTTGGTCAAGGGTGGGTGTGAGGGGGAAGCTGTCTCTCTGAAGCTTTAGAAAGCTGAGAAATAAAATTGTTGTTATTATTAATATTTGTTGCCACAGACTTCCACTTTCCGATCAGCTGTGTAGGTGGAGACTGACTTTAAAGTGGCAATTTGAGTTGTCAAGGTCATTAAGGCAAGGATGAACCAATCTCTCAAACTATTAATTATTCATATCAGAACTGGCACGTTTTGACCCCCAACCTATCCTTCTTTTCCTCAGCATCATGGTTCATCTCCCTCCTTCCTCACACATCAAAGTCCAGTGTCGTCTCTGCTTTCATTCCTAGTCCTCCTCTTACAACTGCAGCAGCTGTAACAAATGCACACTTTTAGAAGCAAGACTGCAGGAACCTCTGGCCCTGACTAAAGGAACTTTGGCCAGCACTCAGTGGAATAGCCTAGGCACCTCACTAGGAGCTATACCCACATCTATGCTGAGGCAGGGGTCACCAAAGTCTAGTTGCATGAGCTGGAGAGATGGCAAGTGAGCTGGTCCTGAAGGGGAGCAGACAAAAAGTACTCCATTGTTGTTTAGGCAGCCAATTGCCAAAGGCTAGGACTTTACTATTTATATGGCATGTGATCAGACTGGAGGCTTTCTATTAGTAAGCCATACTATTCACACTCTCATAGTGTGAGAGAACATTGTAAACTCCTGTTTCCTCCTGTACCTGAAGTGGTTTCTGACTGTAAACTGGGTCCTTAGACCTCTCAAGAAGGTCTGAGGACCCAGATCTTCTACCCTCTTAGCAAAAGCTTCCTTATTCAATTCACAGGACCTCAGAGATCTGTAAGGAAAGATGCATGAAGGGAAAGGAGAGCACTAAGGAGCAACTATTTCTCTGGCTGGCCTGCAGCAACTGGTTCTTTCTGATCACTGAAGCCCAACTAAGAGAGTTCTACCTGTTGGACTGAAAGGCTTATAATTCCCATCTCTGGCATATCCCATCTCTGCATGTCCAAAAATTCTTGTCAGGCTATTCCAAGACAATCAGGGATATTTCTTTCATGAAATATTTGGAATGCATATGTTGCAGAAAGCTGGAAAAAGTGCTTCATCCTTGCTTTCCAACTGTTGCACTAGCCACAACCTGGAATAATTTGCTCTGCAGTATCTTCCTCTCCACTCCAGTTATCACTAGCAGCAGCGTTTCTCCAGCAGGAAGAGGGAGCCTTTTCCCTCTCACATTTTTTTTGCTAGCCAGATAGATTATGGACTGCTTTTTTCCACTGTCAAGTAGAATAAAAAAAAGCCAATGTTATTGTTTTCCTGAATAACAGGGGGAGGGGGACAGGGTGGGATAGAGAAAGCTTGAGTCAGATAATTGTCTCGGAATGTGCCACTGGGAGCGAGAGCTGGATTGCTGCATTTGGGGATGTTCCTTATGTGAAGTGTCTTCTGGCATGTTGCATGAGAGATCCAAGAGAGCTAAGCTGAAAATCTCATTCATCCATATAAAGTGCCAGGGAGGGGGGAAATGAAGCATTTTTACAACTGTACAATGAAGATGCCAAAACTGATAATTTGACAATCTGATTCCCAATATAAACCTTGATTTGACATCATCAGCAACAATAATTACATGTTATTGAGAAAGGAAGAGTCCCAGTTCCTTCTGCTGTGATCATTCAGTTGCCACTTGCACAAAAGTGCTAAAGACTGAGGGGCTTATAAAATGTTATGTACTAACAAGTAAAGTTTCAACATTGTTCTTTAAAAACATTAAAGCAATTTTGGGGATTTTGGGGTAAAAACAGAACATTCTGTTAGGAAAAGAATTAGGTTTGCTCTATTTAATGCTTCTCTGTTCTAAATATCTTCCTTAAACATGTCTCTTTTCTTTACTGAATACATTATTGGGGATCTGTTCCATTCCTTCACTTCTGTAAGTACAGAAGTGACATGGATTTTACAAAGTCAGTCTCAAATATTCAGATTTTAGTTCCACCAAAAACCAACGTAGCTCTATATACAAACACACAATACGCAGCTCTCTCAATTTCTAACCATGGCACTTAACAAGTCACGCTGAAACTTCCTCTCTTCTATTACATTTGGCAGATTGCCTGGCAGAATGAGACCTGAGCACTCAGAAGCCAAAGAGAAATCATAGCAAAAACCTCTCCCCATTTATCCTCTTTTAGTTGCCATTTTCTTAGTAATCAAAACACGTTGTATTGCCATAAATTTGTATGTACTGCAGGTCATGGCAAGTATCCTCTTCCACACAAGGAGAAATAAATGCTTTTGAGTAGGGTACATCACCCCACCGGCCCTTCCCCCCAAAACACAGATTCCTAAAACTTGTATCTGCTAGTTTTTATATATAGAAGCAAATGTATAAATACTTTCTGTGAATAAAACTACAGTACATCTCAGCACAGTGGCAAAAGCTACAGCCACAGATCAGTACTGTATGCTAACTAGATGAAACAGAAGCTTCCTGCTCTTCCCTCCTAAGGTTCTTTATGTTTAAACTTGACATAGAGTTGGCCCCCTTTAAAAAGAAGACTTTTATAAAGTAGGGCACATGGCTACTGGAGTGGGGTATGAAGGAGGAAACATCAGTTTAAGCCCATTGAAAAGTTGCTCCTGAACAGCTAGCTAGATAATAGAGTGCATCTGTCTCTCCTGAGATGATATCTAAGTAATTGCTGCTTTCTATTCAGGGCATAACTACTTTTCAGCTATCCAACTAGCAACTCTTTGGACTAGACCCACTGCCCTATTTTAATATTTCTTTCTGTCCCCAGTCTTTTAAGATTGAAAGGGGAAACAAATGCTTCACTAGTGTTAATTGCTAGATTGAAGTAAAATGAGAAATGGAAAACTGAACTCAACAATAATGTTTTCCCTCCCAATTGAACACTTTATGAAAATTGTTGATGGTCTTATTTAAAACAATGTATAGATTGTATGCATTACAAAGTGAAGTTTATTCTTAGGTAAAACAAGTACCAAATCTCATGTAGCTAAAACTTCACTTTTTTTTTTTTTTTTTTTCAGGAGGGACATATGAACAGGCTTGGCGGGGAGGGAAATGAAGGTTTGCAAACTGTCAAAACATCTTTAGAAAAAGGAAGAGAACCTTAAACACTTTAATGATGACAGAGGACCATTAATTTATTCTTAGATTCTACTTGGTACACCTGGCAATCCGAGGCAATATAATTTAAAATTAGGGTAGTCGATCAATTATGCTTCTTAGCTATTCAGCTAAATATAAAACCCAATGCATTTTTTACTTATTGGTGCAGGTGAATTTGCAATTTAACAAGATATAGTTCATTATTAAAATGAAGGATAACTTCAGAGCCAAGCTAGGTGAGATGTTAATGATCTTTGATCAGATTGTCTGATGTTTCTTTGAAAAGAAAAGGCTGCAGAATTTCCCATGTGCTATTAAGTTCATGAACAGTTTCTTTAAATCATTTTTTTTTCACATAAATTTCAACCGGTTTAGTTTACTATCCAATATTAAGACAGGTTGCACCTATGGAAATTCTTCTATATAACTACCCTCCTGGTCTCTTTAGTTAGTGTGTAACTCTAATGATTTTATGTAATACAAAGTATATTAACAAATGTATGAGTTAAATAACATTAAAAAATTTATATGGAGACTAGAGATTTCCTAAGCTACGAGTTTCCTTATATTTAGATTTTTTTTCTACTGGCCATACTCATGTTCTTTTAACTAAAGCTGGACAGGCAGAAATTACACAGAAGGAGATTTCCTAGCCATTTTATTATATCTATGTCAGGCAAATGTCATTGAAACTACCAATAAAACTACAACAGATTGTCCCAATCATTTCTCCATGACTTTATCATCATCTCTATCCTGATATAATAATGTAGGAAAGAACTGTCGCTGAATGAATAGTTGTTAAGCAAGGACCACCTGTAATGTATATTACATCTTCGAATTCAGCAAGAAAACAAGCAGTTGCTATTTTCCTCCTGTCCATTCTGTCCTTGATCAAGTCCTCCCTTTCCTCCTCTTTCTCACACCTGGAAATTCATTTTTCATGGCAGCAGCAAATGAAGAGGGATCAGGGAATGAACAGTTGTAGGAGCACTAGAGGATTTAGTGAAACTGGTTAAAGTATTAGGATGTTGGGATAACATTGCTGGTTTCGACAAGCAAATTCAGTGGGGAAGCCAGAAGGAGGTCACAAATGGTGACCATGTGACATCCTTGCTTAAAAACTTACGGTGATTCACTTAACGACAGCAACTGGGAGTGCCAGAATTGCCATCACTAAGTGGCACAGTCACATGATGTTGTGCTTTACGACTGCGTCACTTAGCAATGGCAATTCCAGTCCCAATTGCTGTTGTTAACTGAGGACTACCTGTATGCAGGGTTGGCACTATCATAGACAATGTAGGTTGGAGCCTTGGGCAGCAGATGCTGGAGGAGAGGAGACAAAAACAGTAGCAGACCCTTTACCCATTCCTACAAATGCCCTTTCTATGAGGTTCTGCATAATCCATTTTTCTCCTTAAAGAAACCTGTAAACCTTAGATGCTATAGAAAATACTGTCCCACTGCCAGCATTGAAGACAGCTTTTATATTATTTTGTGTTATAATTTCAGAGCAAAATGTCTTGGATGGCTTAAAAAAAGATGGGAACAGGTCTATCAGGGACTATTAGTCTTGAAGACTCAATGCGACCTCTGGGTTGAGGACAGCATGCCTTCAAATATTGGTGGTAGTAGGAAAGAGGTACATCTACAGCTCTGGTTTCCAGGTACCCCAGAAGCATCTAACTGGCCACTGTGAGAAGCAAAATGCTGGAGTAAGATGAGCTTCAGCCTAATTCACCAGGACTATGCTGATGTTCTTATGATTAGGCCAATCAACATGTTTAGTGAACTAAACATTATGATCCTAAGATACAGAGCCAAAAAACAAATCTGCAGCTCCATACTATCTAAGAATGCACTGCTCCGTATTCAGGAATCCCCTCGTGCATGCATGCATCCCCACTTTCCTTCTCAGGTGTTTTAATCGTGTAAAACTTTTAATTCGCTCAAGGCCTATTCATCATAAAAGCCTCCCTCTCAGCCCAATAATGAGAGTTTTTGCCTGCCCTGGGTTTTCACACAGAACTATTTAAGGAAATGATTTTAAAAAAGTCTCTCTCTCATCTAGATTTATCTCCATTTGCTTAATATACTTCCCTCTGTGGGACTGTTGACCCATTTCCTCAGCGACTCAGCTCTTCACTGCATTGCCTCACACCTGTCATTTGCTCATTTTCTTCCCTGAAAATGAAGGCGATGATGGGTCAGCAAAAGGAAGAAATAAGTTTGATACTCTTGTTGATACCTCCTGTTCTTTTCTTTCCTCATTGGGATATGCAAAATGAGAAAGACGGGCAGGTTGCTGGGCCTAATCCAGAGAAAGGTGGTTACGTGCAATGACCTGGCCCAAGTTACATACTTTTGAGGTTTAACTCTTGCCAATGAATAAACCCCAGATTGGGCTGCATCTATTAATTAATTTATATATCCTCACTCCAAAGCATAGAAGCACCTGGGGGGGGGGGGAGTCTAGCTTCATTTTTTCCCTCACCAATGGAACTTTTTTTTTTCCAAGGGAGGCACAGTTAACCATATGAATCCCTTTGTGTAGATTGACATGCTATAGACCTTAGATATATGTAATATTTAGAAACCGGTGTTAAAGTTTTTGGTTTACTGGATGATAGGCAGTCATTCCATCATTAGAATTCAAGCTGGCAACCCCATAGATGGCTAGCTCACTGCATTCAGCTTAGTAGGCCACAGGTCAGGCAGGGCCTAACTCAGGAAAGATCTTGGTTTACTATTATCTGGGAGGCAGAAAGAAAATCACATAATAGTAAATATCATATTTCATATTAACAATGTAGCTTGTAAAGAACTATTTAGGGAAATGGTGGGTGCTAATACCAGCCCTATCATCTACTAAATATGTGTAAAGTCTTAACTACAGTAGTAGAATATTTCAGAATGCACCAAATAATGTTATGCCTGGCTGACAGATCTCTGTTGCCATAAAAGGTGTTAGTTAAAAATAGGATGTGTGTTTAAGATGGAAAACACTTTATGAATAATACCAAGGTTTGTCCCCTTTATTTTTTCAACATTTATTTTCTGTGAAGTTACCTGGCGTTGATCCATTTTAGCGGATTATAATTGCTTCTGTTTTTATTGGGTGTTCCTCTCCAATCTATCATTCAGGGTCAGGTCGGTCACAATATTCATAAAGTACAGAAATACGTAACAGGTAAGAATCCAATACTAACAAAATGCTAGCTGGCCGTGTCTTTCGTATCATCTTTGGGTTGCCAGGCTGCAGCACACCTGGAGTCTTGTTCCTCACAGCAGGCATTGGGGGGGGGGGTGGAATAGGAGGGGGGAAATGAAACGGCCAGGATGGAGGAAGAGGGAGAAGGCTCTACTGTTTTTTGTCTCTCATTTCAGCTGCATATTGAAAATGTATAATAGCAGCTTTAGATCACAGCATAACATTTCTTTACCAGCTTATTTGTGGCTACTTTTGGAAACAGCAGCATGTGAAATTGAGCAAAAAAAAACAAAAACAGTTCAGATGCTAAATCTAGACATTTCCCTGTTACAATCCTGGAATTCCACAAGTGAATTAGGATTCCAGTCATCCTGGATTCATTCTGGAGTCATTTAATCAAAATTTAATTAAATGAACCCTGAACAGGATTAGTAACCCAGTAGTATAATACCGGACAAGAGTATTCAGAGCATGTTACACCCTGCACTATACAGATTGACCCCTCTCTATCATTCCCACACATAGAAGCAAGTAGGAACAAGTCAGCATCCTAGATGCATTATGAACTTAAATTCTCTTGGTTTTTGGACAAATCACCTGGGATAGCCACAGCTGTTACAAATCAGTTCTGCTCAACTTATGAGAAAGTGTCCAAATGACAAAAACAGAAAGGATAACACAAACAAAACAAAGAAATGCCACCACATGCTCAACCAATCATGGACACAAAAGAAAACTTGTATTTGACTACCTTAACCTATTTGGGTAACCGACCCACAACATATTTGCCTTGCTTATAGCAGCTACTAGGCAGCAGCTGTTCATAGGAAGTAAGTAAATCAAGATTCCAGCTTATTGTATACCTATTACATGGTGTGTTAGAACACTAGGGATGAGGCCTAGAGTCTTGGTAACCTGGTGTTTTTACTTACCTCCTCCTTATAGAACAGGGTTCCTCAGCCTCAGCAACTTTAAGATGGGTGGACTTCAACTCCCAGAGTTCCCCAGCCAGCCCTCCCAGAATTCTGGGAGTTGAAGTCCACCCATCTTAAAGTTGCTGAGGCTGAGGAACCCTGTTATAGAACACTAAATCATTTGGGACAAAATGGACACGAAAAGATTCCAGACATAAAAGCCAAATAAAGTTTGCATCACTTAAGAACATAGTTTTCCTCAACCAGACCTAGTCTAGCCCTCAATTCCTGGCAGTGGACAACTGAATGGGAAGGAGGCAAGCCAGGGAATGAAGAAGAGTGTTTTCTCCTATGGTAATCTTCATCAGCTCCTGCTATTCAAAAGTATATTACTCTTTGCAGATGCCTTGGCTTATATCAAGGGTAGGTAACCTAGTATCATCCAGGTATTTTGGACTTCAAATCCCATCAGCTCCTGGGAGTACAAGGCAAGGCGCTGTGCTGGGAAGGAAAGGTTATGACTTACTGAGGTGAAATTGACCATTAATTCACATTCGAAAGTGAAGGAACAGCATTTGTTTCTCCATTTGGTAAGGAAATAGTAATGCTTTTATTTCTTTTAATGACAGTGACCAAAATATTCTTAGACCACACAGGTAATCATGTGCACGTAATCCACAATCTCTCTGGTTACTTGAAAATCCTAGTTTCTTCTGTATTTTTTTCTCTCATTGAAGAATACCTCCTACAAGCTTGCATTTACAGAAGGACATGGGGAATGCAAGTTGTAAATGCCATATCAGCAAAGTTCCTTCCCTTCCAGTGCACACAGTACAGAGTTTGATATAATTAAATTGCACATATGACTTTAATAGTACCCTTTGAAAATATACTAAATAAATCAGTTCTAGCCCAGTTTCTCAGGACATTCTGTACCTATACAATCTCAGCAGCAGTTTCAGTGCAGGCCTATGGTTTGAGACTGATACAAAAAGTAGCCTAATTAAATGAGTGTTTTTAAAGTTGGTGTAAGGTACTGGGATTTTTGATATGTGCAAATGTATGTACTTTAATCACCTTGTTACCTCAAGTGCCAATTTATGCAACCAGATTTAAACTGTTGTAAACTGCTCTGACCCTTCAAGCTGGAGTGGGAAAACAAATCTAAACAAATGCCAGCACTGGTGTATTAGTTGCAAGATTTTATCCATATTCACCTACCAGTTTGCCTTCATATATGGAATTACACAATTCTTTTTTTTTTTACAGACTTAATAAAGACAAATAGCAGCACAGAACCACCCTTTTTTATTATTCATTCATTGAAAACTGCTCTTATTTTATATTCTTCATTTAAATAAAAGTTATATCATGTGATTTATTTTCTTGCCTTATTGTCTTTTTCAAACTTCAGTTGCCATAGCAATTGGATGCAACTTGGCATCGCCATGACAACCACGGCCTCAGTTTCAATTCCCCATCTGACAGGGTGCCTCTCCTTCCCTCATTTGCCTCAACTGTCAAAAAAGAAAGACCCGTTCCCAAAGAAAGCTTAAAATCAAATGAATGAAAGTTAAAAAAATATAGCACTGTGTAAAAACAACAAAAGTATTCTGCACAGCTAGAGAGAACTGGTCCCTGATTATTTTTACTAGCACAGAACTCACATCACATCGTAAGATTTGTGCCAGTGTCAGTGAAAGAGTGCTACTGTAGTCATATTGTATTGTGGCTGATATATGTTCTGAGTTAACATCCAGAGAGAGAAGCCAGTTCAATTAATTCTGTAGTAAGGTCAGATTTAAAGAAGTCAGGGATTGTACAGGAGTACCAATGTAGTGCCCGGGTAGGATGCCAGCTTTTGGACTTTAATCAAATCCATACTCCATCTCAAGGACTGTAGATGTCCTTGGCTCAGTCATGGACTCTTTGGCTTAACCTTTTTCAAAGTTATCTTAGGGGTACAAAGAGGAAGGATGTGGATGGAATAAAGTAACTCCCCCCAAAGCAGAAATTCTAGTTATTCTTGATGGGGGCAAATGAGATTGCAGGGTTTTTTGTTTTTTGTTTTTTACAGTGATATAAAAATGCAAATTATAATTTTCATTGATTATTTGCTAACAGCGAAACATCAATACAAAATCCAGCATTAATTCATGCATATTATATATTGCAGACTTGGAGAACAACACCCCTGGAAGTCTTTCAGCACATTTAAATTAATGTGAGCTGCTCAAGAACATGGACTGGAAAGTCATTTTAAGTCTGAGATAACAAGTTTATCCTTAAGCTGTAGAAACATTGCAGGCTTCAACCATACTGATAGTCATTTCCCGTCCCCAAGAATTATACTTCTGTGACAAGTTATAAGGATCTCTTCTGGAATTCTCCAAATTTCATCAAAGTGTAATTCCTTTGATCCTTTAAAGAGAGTCATACTAGATAAAATTAGGTCTCACAAATAACTATGCAAAAGTGAATGTCTGACATGTCCACATTATATTAGAATCTGTGGTCTACAAAAATCTGATTTTTTAAAAGCTTCCCTACTATGTAAAGTTATGAGTTTTTATTCCATGTGGGATAATATATCCACATGCAGCTGAAGAGGTATAAAACCCATCTAAAGATCCATTTCCATCCGTTTTTATGTAAGTTATAAGATTTACATATTTCTGAGTTAATATGGATAGGATTGCATACATCTTTAATTAGATGTGTCTTCATAATGTTTGATTAATCTTCCATTCATGAAAGTTTTCTGAGGTTTTGCAGAGTTTACTTGTGCAGCATCTTTCATCCAGTTTGATGGGGGCTTGTATGGAAGACCTCCATGGCACTTTGTGCCCTAAGAATTTAAGGTACAGTATGTCTCAGTTGTGGGGACGCGGTGGCGCAGCGGCTTAATGACGCTGAAAGTGCCGGCCAGAAATGGCTGAAAGCTTCAGCGGTTCGAGTCCAGCCTCGCGTTAACAAGGTGAGCTCTTGTTTCTATACCCGCAGCTTCTGCCAACTCAGCAGATCGAAAACATACGTGAGTAGATAAATGAGTACTCTCACTTCAGTGGGAGGAAAAATGCTGGCAGCGGCTCAACAGAGAGACGGGGCAGTTGCCGGTAAAAAGCGCGAAACCGCGCTCGTCCGAAAAAGGGGCGCGAAGCAACGGAAATCCCGCCTCCTGTGCTGCCAGCTGGGCTGACGCTCTAGGAATTAGGCTCTGGCAAAGTCTAATTCCGAAACTAGAAAGATGCAATTGCCTTGAAAACCGCTAGGGGGCGGTCACTGCAGGGTCAGTAATGACTGGTAAGCAGATTAAAAAAAAAAAAAAAATGTCTCAGTTAAAAAAAAAAAACCTGAAGTACTGGTTCTCAGTAAGCCAGAATGGCTAGCCAAGGGGATTCTTCTTTTGTCAAAATTACAGTGTCACATATTGCCATGGATGATATTATAGGTATGGCTACCTGTTACACTCACTACCTCAGAGCAGTTAGATTGCATGAGAGTCACTCTCTCTGTTGAGAAGGCTTCCCCACAAATAATGAAACAAAAAAAGAGGAAAGGAGAGAATAAAAACTGCAAATAGTGAAGAGGGAACCTTTAAACTACCTTTCATCTCTCTGGATAATTTCCCTGTCCCTGTCCCTAATTTCTGGGGAAAATTAACTCCAAAAGATGAAGTTACTTTTCAGATTGCTCTGGAAAAGCAACTTTGTTCCGTATGTGTGTATTTTCTATCCTCTTCCCCTTTCTCTGTCTGTTTGCAAAGTGGATTTCTAAATTCCAAAATGGTTGAGTTGTCATTGGATTGCTTTCTCATGGCAAATGAACAACGCATGCTTAAACACATTTATATGGAAGGAAACCCCATCAAACTCAATGGGATTTATCTGCAGGTAGATATATAAAGACTGTGCTGATAAAATATAACTCAAAAGCACCTTCTAAATCTGCATACTATTGGAGACAGCCAATGCATTATGTTTAATTGCTAATTTATTTATTTTGTTCTTGATGATTAGGATTTAATACACATTATAGATCAACTGATGAGATTTTGACCTAAAATAGTGAAGAGAATAACAAGCAACAATAAATAACTAAGAGTGTAACTGTCTCAATTTCAAGTCTAACTTCATCTAAGAAATCCTTCATCTTTAGACAAGGTAATATTCTGTCAGCCTCCCATTTAAAACATACATCCAGCAGAAACTAATTGGCTCTCTTCAAAAAATTTTCCTGTCAAAATTGCTATCAAATATTTTCCATATATTTACTTAATATCTGAATATTTTTCTTTCCATATTTATATTTGGTCGCTTATATCTGATGGCATCCGATAATAACACTGTCATTTTACAGGGTATTTAAGTGCATTTAATAGCTATTTGGTGACAGAATGTATTATCAACAGCATTTGATAAAAATATGAAGTGGTGTTTGTACAGGGCTTAAAACTTGAAAACCAAAAGATTTCATATTTGATGCTTGCCAAAAGATGGTGGATATAACTGAGTAATCATGCATCTATTCAGAAGTATGCTTCTCTGAATTCAGTGGGGTTTTTTTCTCAAATAAGTGAGTTCAGAATTCCACCTAAAGCATTCAAATAGTGAACTTTGAAGAAAATTTGAGGCACTGAAATTTACTGAAAAATTTAGTAAAATGCATATGTTTATGAGTTCCTTTATAACTTTAAATGCATGGGTAAACAATCTTGATTAGTGCCATCTGATAGTTGCTGGGAGGGACGGTGGCTAAAGATGTCACTAGAGACAAGGGAAAACATACTTACCTTCTTTATTATCACACAAAATCAACAGGAAATAAAACACTACTGCTTTTAGGCATTTTGTTACCAAATTCTGGTAGTAAGATCATCTTGGGTGGTTCCAAGATTTGCAGAAAAGTGGCTCAGAAGCCATATATGCTCTGGGTTGCCAATCATATTTCAATGTTATGTCAAACATGACCCTCAAAGGAAATAAAAGGCTTTATTAGTAATTTATTTATTTTAATATGGAAGGAATGTAAAGGAAGAACAATTTGGGATATACAGTTCAATCTCTTTTGGGAAAATTGTTGTGTTTAACCATTCTTTTTTCTTTCTAGCGTTTTTCCCACATGTGCAGTGTCTGCTTTGTTTCTGAATCAACCAAGTGTTGAGCCATTGGTTGGAACAGGAACTGACTGACCAGCTTATTGCCCAAGCCTGACGTTGAGGGCTGAGAGAGAGTGACTGGTCCAAAGTCACCCAGCTGGCTTTCATGACTAAGGCAGGACTAGAACTCATAGTCTCCTGGTTTCTAGCCTGGAGCCTTAACCACTATACCAGACTGGTTCTCATAGTGTTTAATCAAATAATGGAACAAAATTAGGCCACCTTATATTTTTACATAGCAAGGTGGATTCTCTTTCCTAGCCAAACAGAATTCTGCCCCAAAACAATCACCATGCATGACTCTGAAATAGAAAAGGTTTAATCCTAATTGTGATTCACTAACCACCCACAGGCTACATTCCATATTATGTTAAGCCATAACTTGTACAAGCCATGATGGTTTGGCTCACACATAACACTAAGCCATAAAGCATGTGAACAATAATTATATTCATACTTCTAAGCCAAACTAAACAAATCACATGTATTAGCTCTATGTCTTAAAGTGCATGTTACTATGAATTAAAGTCCATATGTAATTCCTGATAAGGAATGCTATGTCTTCCTTGCACCCTAATGCATAGATTCCATGGATTGCTTTCTACTAAGAGTAGCCACAAACATGCACATTCAACTTGAAATACAAAGCCCTAAGGAACTTTTTCTTGAGTGGATCATTTTTTCTATATAAAAGGAACATTATCATGCGTACAGAATTACTAATGCCTGGCTGAGAATGGATACATGTGTGTCTTTGATGACTTTAGGAGATTCTACCCTGTGAAGTCCTCCTCCCCACAAAAAGAATTGGGAGATGTTCACAAATCTGAATTCTGAACATATTGCTACACAGGACTGTGGAATCAATAAGACAAATTGGGCAGACTCATTACCACCATATAATTATTCAATTGAGTATGCTTCTAACATTTCTATGAAAGAAGTTTGCACCTTCACCCATAACAAAATTACAGGATTTGTCCCCTCAGTATAAAGCACATGGTCCTGGCACAAACCTTCACTGCTGATGCATAATTCAGTAAAGCATCCAGTGTTCTCTGCTTAGCTTTATGAGGCCAGCACATTTGTTCTGGGTCTCTCATTGTGGTCAAATATGATTAATAGAAGATGAATTGAGCAGATATTGATGGTTTGCACTTCCCATCTTGCATCCTAACCCAATTGTAACTTTCCAAGCAACCATGTAAATAAAATCAAAACAGGAGGCCTGGCCACTGATGGCTGCTTGGCTGATAGAAAACTGAGAAGACAAGAGGTTGAATGTCTCTGTGTTTTTATCTGATTTTTACTCTGGCTACAAAAGATCTTTTTTTTTTTTAAGCTGGCTGTGAAGCTTTACAGCAAAAGCAGAAATAAATGTAGTGATTGTTCCCTCTATTAACAGTGAAGGACAGTTCCTTGTATGCTACTAAATCTGGCTTTTTGACCCAAAATGCCCAGATAAATTTGCTTGCTCCCCAGGGAACAAACAACTATTGTCTCATATTTCCATCCTATGTATCACTCTCTATTTACATTAGAAAGCAAAACAGCACAGGGTGCTGGTATAATTACACATTTACCAAGCAGATATACAGGACTGAATCACCACCTCCTAGATATTTTTATCTTTATTACCTAGTCAAATGGATTTAGATGAAGCAACCCCATTTCTCCTCCAGACTACAATCCTCAGTCACTTTTCTTCCAAATCATCCATGTAAAGACCTTTTGGCACAGTGGCAAAATTAAGAGGTAAAGCTTTTCCTAACCGGGAAGGCAACACCAGTTGGTTTGAGGGCAGCTTTTGGGGGCATGTCAAGAACTACTTTCCAAAAGCTGGTGGAGCTTGACGTCTTTTGGGGGAGGGTTTGACGATTTTAAGGGATCAATGGGTACCTTAAGCTCCTACAACATTTGAGGCACCATTCATTAAACCTTCACTTTGGGGGAGCTTTGAGGGCCCCAAAAGTGATGCTGATGAGCAACCTTCAAACTCCAGGCCATACATTTTGTACTCTTACCTCAATACCTCATCAAACTCCAAATTATTTGTTAAATATTAGAATACTGATCAGTGATCCCTGATGCAGAAAACATTTCTGCATACTCCAGAACACAAGACTGTCAGGAAGAAAGAATCATTCTAGCTTCTCTCTGACATGCCAGCTATCTAACCACAGAACTATTTTGCATGCTGGAGAACATTTTCTTATCCTATCAGTGGAAGGGATAATCTAAACACACACACACAAGTCAATTTGATTCTGCTGATTGCAGAAACTGGGCTTTCTAAAACCAATGCAATTGTCTAAAAAAGGGGGACTCAAGAGACTGTTGAGACAGCAACACACAAGTTGTCAAGAGGTGGTTAAAAGATGCTAAAGCTGATTGTCTCACTGTACAATTACAAAAGAGAAAATAAGTAGGCATTGCTGCATTATCTGATAATAATATGCAATTACAATGCTCTTTCATTAGAACGTTGGTAAAGTTAGCTGTATCCTAAGTCATCCCAGTGAACTGACAGATAGGCAGCCTTGCCCAACAGGAGCCTATGGCACTTGAATTCTAAACATAGTTTAATGTCAGAATCTGCAGGATTTATATTAATCTGTGCACAGGAACTGTGGTCCATGCTCAGCTACTAGACAGAGGGGAAAAAGGTAGTATACTTTTTCCTAAGCTCCAAATCCAGTTCCTCCCATAATAATCCAAACATAATTGCTTTTTTGGGTAAACCAGACTCTTTACCTGACAACCACTAATTTGGCTTTGTTTCTTGCTGTATTTGATCCTAATCTGTCTTCTTTTTCACATTTCTGTGCACTTTCTTTCCCCGAATACTCAATGGGTAACTTTCTCAAAAACCTGGCCTAGACTGTGAAGGCCCCATTCAAAATATACATTATCTTACAACAAGATCTTTCCAGCTCCTCTTATCTTAAATCTATTACACCCCAAGATTCCCAAGCTGGAAAGTAAGATTTTAAGGTTGCGGGATAGGTGATATTTTGTGTTTCCTGTAAGGTGCTCACTGAGCTGAATTTGCCCCATCGTTTACTAGTCTCAGGTCAGGCTTATTTTTGAGACTTCAGTCTCAGTGCTGCCCTGGAAACAAAATTTGCAATTTTGGGAGTTTTACTTTAAAAACAAAGGACAGAAATTTCCTTAAAAGGCCACCATCAGCTTTAATGGTTCATTTCAAAGTATGCATTGCAATTTCATAACCAGAAAATCAATGTGGCAAGTATACATTTATCTAGGCCTCTAATTCCTGTATGTGGGCTCTAAGTGGCTTACAGAATATCAAACACAGGGCTAAAAACATATCACTGATCAGCATCCAGCAAGAACATCATACCTGCTATGATTCCACAACACTTAAGCCTTTCTGAAGAGCCAGGTCTCTATAACCCTTCAGAAACCAATTAAGGTTGGGAGGACTAGATATCCAGGAATAAACTGTCCTTTATAAGTGGGGCAGTCACTGAAAAGGCTTGCCTTTATGGTCCCTGTAGGTGACATTCTCTCAAGAAGGGGACTTTCATTGAGCCTTTTCTTCCTGATTTCACTGAATGGGGAAATTCAATCCAGAAAAGGCTGTTTTGTAACTGTAGAGAGCTATGGAGATAGCCTTGAAGGGAATATTTAGAAGCCATTATAGAAACAAGGGCAGAAGCATTCCTTAAGCCCTGGGAAAATGCTAGTATTAGAAAGAGGGTCAGGCTGGCTCCTCCTTAACTCAATGGGAATATAAGAGAGAGGAAAACTAAAACACAGGCAAACATGTAATATTATATTACTATAGCCTAATTCAATAAAGTATAAAGCTTTCTTAGGGGGTTGGTTTCTTGATCTGGTCTACTTCATAGAGCTGACAGTAGTATCGAGGTCCTGTGCTATGAAGGGTTTGAAAGGTGACAAGAAGCACAATGAATTGCATCTGGAAGTTAACAATGAAGCTCCCAACCTTGGTCTGCCCATAACTATATGGGGAACTATAGGCTGTATCAGCTGAAGCTTCTGAATGATCTTCATGACAGCCCCATGTAAATTGTAGTAGTCCAATTTATCAGTGTACAAGTTACCAAGGGAGTGGGTGATTGTGCATAAGGCTTCTTGATCCAGGAATGGCTGCAATTGGCACACAAGATGTAATTGTGCAAAGAATCTCCTGGCCACAGTTTTCTGTTCCAGCAAGAGCCATAAGTCCAGAAGAATCCCCAAATTGCAAGCCAACTCCATACAGGGGAGGGTAACCCTATCTAGAGTTAGAATATTTCTGGATTCCACGGGATTTCAAATCCACAGCCTCTTTCTCTTCCTATTCAACTTGAGCCTGTTTTTCCCCATCCAGGTCCTCACAACCTCTAAGCACCAAGCCAAGTCTTCCACCACACTACCTGTTCAACCAGAGGTGGAAATATATAAATGGGTATTGTTTGCATACCAGTGATACTTCACCCTGTACCAACTGATGACCTGTTCCAGAGGTTTAATGTAGATATTAAACAGCAGGAAGAAAAAAGCTGACTCATACAGCATTTTATAATGGAGCTCCCATAGACTTGACTTCTCCCCATCACCATCACTGACTGAAACTAGCCTTGGAAGTAGTTTGGAAGCTACTGAAAAATCCAGTTGAACCAGCCCAAAGTTGAATACCCCTTATCCCAGTCCTTCCACAGGCCATCCCTCAGGGTGACTGATGAAGTTTCTGTCCTGTACCCAGGCCTGAATCCCAATTGGTAATGGCCCAGATAATCTGTTTCCTCCAGGATTCTCTACAGATGCTGGCCACCCAATTTCTCAACAATTCACTAGCCAGGTGGGACAGAGATCAAGTCTGCAGGTGGCTGAACTAACAGCACTAAGTACCCTATCTACTTCCTCAGGATTCACAAGCTCAAACTGATGCCAGATCACCAGGCCAGACAAAGCTCCCATCATCACAGCAGGACCTGCCTACTTTTGACATGGTATACATTAGATACGTTTATACTGATGTGACTGCAGTGTAGAATCTATCCATAACCTTTCAGCATTAACCAACAGTAACAAATGATCATTGATATTGCTCAACCCGGGTGAAGTACTCTACCCCACTGTGGGCATGCTAGAAGACAAGAAGGAAAGGAGCATATAAGATTTTTTGGGATGTATGAGCAGCATCAAATGCTTCGGGATAGATAGAGAACTGTGGATAATAGAAGCCCAACTCAGACTTCTTTTAGCCCCAAAGCCTTTTAGAAAGCATTATATTTGCCATTTAAACTAATGAAGATATCTGCAGGAACTAAACATTTCATATTTTTTTAAAAAACCTACATTTTCAGAATTCTAACTAGAATTAGTTTATATGGGTGACATCCACAAAATTTTCCCCAAATGCAAAAATGATTATTCTTTCTGATTATTCTTCTAAGAAAGAGACAGAATTGTTTAAAAAACAGTTATGCAGTTCAGTCAAGCTCCCCTCCTCACAACTGACATGATGAGTGCCTGTAGGACAAGAGCAAACCCAGGCACAAATGATAACGTGATGTCATTTTTTTTCTAGTATCTTCCACCCAACAGGACTAAATGATTAATTATGTAGCAAATCAAATATGGTTATGTGATATAAATGCTGGTTAAATGCACAGCTAATCTCAAAACCCAGTTCCAAGCCACCTAGTCTTGTAAAAGACTAGCCTCAAAACCGGCTCTTCAGTTGGGTCCATTACAATATAAGGCCTTACTTAGATAAATCCCACATTTTGTAACCTGAATTCTGATTGATTACTATCTCTGGAATGTACTTTCTTAGGCAACTTGAACCAAATTATTTGTCTCTGATTCTTTTGGCCACTAACTGCAACCTTTGAGATTTCACCCTATCTACTTTGTTCAGGTCTCCATTGGCCTCTAATCTCGTGCCCTGAGAACCAGGACCTATATGGATCCTAGAACACAATTACTTGAAAGGTAGCCTGTGCTATAGCCTCTATCTTAGTAAATATTTAATATGTTAATACAAGAGTAATTTGAAGCTACTGTCTATTAAAAATCCCTTTGAACATTTTCTGATTCATTAGCCTCTAAAAAAGAGAGGGTGGATACTGTTCACTGAAGTTAGATTATGAAACAGAAATCCTTTTTAATTAAGACACAGGATGATATTTAAGTAGAGAATAAGGGTTTATCTTGACAGAAGACATAAGGAGGTCAGGTTCTCAGAGCTCCTTATGAATACTTATAGGATGACTAACTCATTTAGTATTTTATTCAGATTTCATTCATATTTTTATTCCTAGGGACTTTTTAATGCTTCAGTGAGGTTGCAGAATTTGTACCTTCCTACATATGTAGTATCCCTTTCTTTATGAGAAGCAGTAGACAAAATGTTGGCATCCCATGAGGCAAAGAAGGAGGAAGAATTCAGTATTATTTTAGCGCATCAGAATAGAAATCAGACATCTTTGAGGCATGGAGATAGCCAGTGAAATAAACATGACCAACAAAGACCATTTACTTTTGGTAACTTAAAGTGATCCAGATAAAGCCATTCTTGCCAATGAAGAAGAACTGGGAAGAGTTAAAATGATAGCTTCCAAAGTACACCATAAGGTAAAAAAAATGGATTGCTATTAATAATGCAGAAAAGTAACAGATCACTTCAATAATGTACAAACTGAAGATGACTAATACCTTGGCAACTTCTTGGCAATGAGACACTTTAAGCTAATAAATAGTAGGCACCCAATACGAGCTGCATGGGTGATTTTTTGGCAAGAGAATATGAAGTGCATATCTCTGTGTATTTCATCAAGCAAAACGCATAATCAAGAATCATGATGCCATTTTTCATGTATAAAAGAATGTATCTGAAATCCTTGTCCAGTTCTCGCAACATGAGATAGGTCTAAAGATGTAACATAGAACAGGAAAGAAAATTCGCAACTTGGATCTAATTTTCATCTTTAAAACTTCAAATTTAAAAATGTTTCATGCCATTATTTCTAAATGTCTTCTGCATTTAAGGACAATAGCATGAAACCTTTTCAAAATGATGTTTTAGGAGCAAAAGCATAATTTGCTGGATCATACCAAGGGACCTTCAGAATTCTATATTAGGAGACGCTTCTATGAAATTCACAATTAAAGGTACTCTGTGACTCAATACTTTGATAATTTGTTGTCTGTTATGTTTCTATGTCAAGATATCATATAAATCAGAAAGGAAGAAGTCATTGGTATAACACTTTTTCTCCTTTTCATGCAGTTTGCTTTATGGGGGGAAATCAATATTTTCATTTTAAATAATCTATCTTACAGGCCATGTTTCAGAGAATGTATTGCATATGCACATTGGCCTGTAAATTTAACCAACCTAAACCAGTCTGAATAGCTCCTTTGCACTATTAAGCACACTAGCCTCTGTTCATTAGCTGCAGTACTTTATGGCACAACAAGCAACTAAACACTGTAGCTGACCTCTGTAACCTGCTAAATACTAAAGCAAGTTGAACATTCTGCACTTGAAGTGAACAGTCTTAAACTCTTTCACCATACACCCCACAATAGAAAAGAATGGGCTAATATAAAAATCTTGTTCATTTCTCTGGAGTTTCTACAGGAAAGGTAAATTCCAGAGGATAATGCAAAACCAGATTATAGGTGGCTAGGCTGTGGAGAGCGCAAAGCCATAAGAAGAAACTTAATATATGACTTGTTTATTGTAGTATAATAAATCCTCATCTTAGCAGAAAAATAGCCTTGGGATGGCTTTTAATAAATTCAAAGTGGGACAAAAATCCTATAACTATAAATAAAGTAAGTAAGTAGAGCTGCTTTGATAGGCTACTTAATATTCCCTTCTAGAAGACGCACTCATTCACACACACACATTAAAAAAAAAAGTCATGACATGAGAAAAGGATGGAATGACCAGAAAAAAATGATGATGCCAGTTGGACATGGTCTTGGGTTGTCATTTCACCATTAATTCTGACAGTTTCCAAGTTTCACCAGTCAAGACTTTGTGCTAGCAAGATTCCAGATTCTTTTTTTGTGCTCAGTAGAAACTTCATTGACAGACAAAAATAATCCTTATGGCCTTTGCAGCAAATCCTTGGTAAACAAATGTATTAATGTCTGACACTTTCTTCAAAGAACTTTCTTCAAGGATAGCTCTGTAACTTCCCAGTCAACTATTCTGATCTGTACTGTATGTAGAGTTAAAAAACAAGGAGGAGAAGTTCTGCATGGGTCTCTAGACTATTTTATAGTCCTTGGGGCAATTCTAAGAAAACAGATTATTCTATTAGTTCTCAACAACTTCAACCACCACAACTCTATAAAAAGGGGCCCATTTCTCTTTCTTTAAATACAGCATGGCCATTCATGTCTCCAGCTATATTGAGGCTACTGGATAGTGTTCTGATAACAAAAAGCACATGAGGGGAGTTGCTAGAGCAAGAATGCAAACTTGGATTGGTAGAAGGTTATCCCTTGTTGAATAGGCAACAGCAGAAGTCCAGTCTCCTAATATTTATAGCAAGATCTAAAAGTAATAACTCCTTTGAATCAAGCTCTACTCCTAGTGACTACATGGACACAACCATGTAGTTTTCTTGGTAACAGAACAGAACAGGAGAGGCTTCATATTACATGCTGATTATGCAGTGCAATGTTATAGTCATTTATTTTCCGATGTCCCTGAAGAGGGATACACATATCCGTCTTGCTCACTTGGTAATATTCCAACTAAAAATGTAAGCATGTAATGAGAGAGATGAAGATCTGCTCTACAAATACTTTTTTGAAACTATGAAAATGTCTCCCATAAAGTTCGAGCACTTACTGAAGAAGGCATTTCTTGCCTACTGTGAGCTCTCTTAATTCTGTTGCAAGGGCCTACTTATTATTATATTGGTTTATTAAGAAAAATGGAATTATGCTCTGGGTGTTAAAATACTATGCAGATAGTACTTATCCAAGTCTTTGATACTTCCAAATATGGCATTAATTTCTTTGTCATGAAAAGCTGCCTGAGAAAAGCAGGTACAGGAAAATCATGTTAACAGAACAAGGATAAGTTATATTATTTAACACTAATTGCCATCTGTCAACATTCTTAGCCAAGATTCTGTTACACTCTACAGTCACATTTCCTCATAACCAAAAGGAAGAACTCAGGGTAGGGCTGAGAAGATGAAAGTGCAACTTACATGACAGGACGGGAACAATCCTGAATAGTTCGCTGAATCCCACAAGATGTAGGAAACATGGTACAATTTGGAACACTTTGAAGAGGCAACAAAACTACCTCTTGCTCCAAATATGGCTGCCATTCATACAAGGGTAGAATAAAAATCCTGCAGCTGAAGGACTCATTTGTGGTGGAGATAAAATCTACTTTTTCCCTTTGATACTGGGCGATCTACTCCCTACTCATACAGGCTATCATTACTAAGTACAATGCATCTGCAAGAGCACAGAAGTCCTCACTACAATCCACCAGAAGTCTCTATAATATTCAAGCCACCCACACACACACACCTAGCTAAAAAGAATAAAGCTCTCTAAGGTGCCTTATCGAACTGGATGCATGGTGCTGGGTGGGGCTGCAAAGATAATACCAGAAAAGTCTGATGCAATGCACAGTACAATTGCAAAAATCACACCCCTTTGGTACTAATCTGGAATTCAGTTTGGCTGCTTTCAGTTTGGCTACTTTCTACTTCTTTCATAATAAGTATATTCCAGATTACAATAGTTACCCCATGTAAAAGGAGAATATACATGACAGACAGACAGACAGGCAGATGATTGATTGATAGATAGATAGATAGATAGATAGATAGATAGATAGATAGATAGATAAATAGACAGACAGACAGATAGCCTCATCCTGAGTATTTATACAAAGAGCCAGCACTGTGTAAGAAGACTGTCTGATTGTGAGAGCTGATAGTTCAGGAGCTATCCATGGTTCTGAATAGAGTGTTTATTAGAAATCCATTAAACGGTTTTGGTGCCTCAGTTTTGATTGTGATACCAGCTTTGCTTAACATGTTCAGTTCAATATGGAGAAAAAGAGGGTAATTTTATCTATAATGAAAGCCAGACTTCTGTACTGGTGGCATGGGTGTGCTAAGCAAGTACAGTGAAAAGACCTGTTTGCCAGAATGACTAGAACTGGGAACTGGCAATACGAAAGCCTGGCAGGAAAGAATAGTGGGTGTGGGTGGGCTTGAAGTAGTTAAGTTGTGCTATATATCAGTGTCTTTTGCTTTAGATTCCCAAAGGATAGACGGGGGAGGATTTAATTAGTTGGCAAGGGGTCAGCTAATGCTGATGGTGTATATAGCAAGGGTAATGTATATAGCCATGCTTATATTTAAGTCCTAATTGCCTTAGACTAGATTAGATGTCATGATCTCTGTTGCACAGTTTTCTGGAGATCAGGGCAATGATCTGGACAATAGTGATTTGGGAAGGGTGTAATGCTTTAATAGCGCAATCATTATCTTTATTATTTGCATTAAAAAAACACCAGGATGAAAATTAAGATTATTTTTTAGGAAGAAGATGTGTGGCACATTGGTATTAGTATGAACTGTTTATTCCCTATAGAGTAAAGAAGCATATGGTTCTGTTTTGCTATCCATAATATAGGAAGAAAGAGGTTATTTATGAAAAGGGATCCACAATTTCCTATACCTACATCTTAAGTAATAAGGCAATTCATCCAACTAGATCAACTTCTCTGGTTTCAATCAAGCTTTCTTTTGCTGATGAAGAGTTTTATGCAACTTAAAAGCTTACCCACTCTTGCATCGTGTCAAAATCAGTTCAGTCAAAACCACTGCAGTGCTCATTTAGCATGCATTTGTTATAACATACCTGACAACATATCAGAATGTTTTATTAAGTTAGATAGTGCAGTCCAGAGAACAAGGCCCAGAAACTCTTTCCAAATAATTTGGGGGAAAAAAAATCTTGAGATTATGAGAAACTTGGCTTTACAAAGAAGGAATGATTAAATATGAGCTCAAGATCTCCTTTGCTCAGTCATCACCTTCCTATCAAACTATGTCCTTAGATGTTGGAGAACTTTTAGTTTCTAGAGTTGGCAACATCACTTGCACTCTCTTCCAGATTCTCTCAGCCAATGATCTGGGCTGTGACTCTTTTAAGCCAAATCAACCTGCCCATTGCATATCAGCCCATGTAAAGAACTGAAGCAATGCAAAGAGAAATGCAGGTTATAACAGCAGGAAAAAAATGCAAGCGTTCCTAAATAAATCAAGAGGATGGAAAGGGAGAGTGGGGGCATGCATGCACTTCATGTCCATTTCCATGTGATCCAGCTACAGAATGGAACAGGAGCTTGGAGCTTACCTTTGCCCACGTTTCTGATTCAGCAAGTGCCATTCATAGCACCACATATACTAAGAGCTGGGAAAAGGGATGAGGGGAAAGGATATGGCCAGTCGATGAGCTTCTTGGCATATTTCCTGACAATGTTATCTTCCCCAAAGATGAAGAGAGATCGGTTGACCGTGAAGCAGTTCTGGCGGACAGGTATGGGATTGTACAATGCCATAGTCCTGGCCCGTTGAGCTTTGGTTTGCTTGTATGCTCCTGGGGTTCCCCCTGAAGAAGCAGGAGCTCCCTGGCGGCTCCTATTCTGTTCGATGGCTCCATCTCCAGATCCCAGCCTGCCAGCCATTGCCTCACCGAAGCGAGCCATCCTGGAAGGAAAAGAGAGAGGTGATCCAATCAAGGCCCCCTCCTTTCCACAAAGTAGCAAGCAGCAAGAAAGGTGCGTGCGTGTGTGTTGGAGAGGGTGGTGTTCCCAGGAGAGCACCCCTTTTGTCTGCCTCTTGGTGATGCTTTCAGACCCACACGTTGAATGACTCCTCCATTCCTCTGGAACCAACGGTTAATAGCCAGCCATGCAATCCTTTCAATACAAAACACAAAGCATTGGGTTTGTTTTTCAAAAAAAAAAAAGGGGGGGGGAACAATCCCCACCAAGAAATCAGTCAAACCTACAAGCAAAAGCCATAGTAAATTTTTCAGAAGATGGTCAGATGCCTAATAAATGGAGGCTCTGTGTATGTGTGTGTGTGTGTGTGTGTGTGTGTGTGTATTTGCTGAGAGGAGAGCTCAGGTTCTGTCCCTTTTTACGTGGAGCTCTCTGCACCGAGGCTGAGCTTTAAATCAGACACGTCCTCCTCCTCCTCCTTCTTCTCCTCCTTCTTCTGGCTTTGTGTAGAGGAAAAAAATAGGGGTTCTCCCCTACTCCGCCTCCTTTCTCGGACCCCCAAAAGGATCTAATCCAGGAAGAATCGGAGGGGCTGTCAAAATCGGACGGGAAAGGATTGCAATGCAAGCCCTGCCATCTGCCTGTCAGGAGGAAGGAGAGAGGAAAAAAGCCCTGCAGTTGGGTAAACGTGGACAAGAAGAGGTGGAGAAACAGGTTGCAGCCCCCTCCAATCTAGTTAGAAAGCAAAGTGTTTAACTTCCTCGCAATCGGCTCCATCTTCCTCTTTGAAACAAGAAGCATTATCTCATTTCCCCCCCCCCCCCAAGGAGTGGGGAAGAACTATCCATCTCTCTCTCTCCCACACACATACCTTTTGCAAGAGAATTAATACAATTATATGGAGGAGTGCTAACAATGGCTTTTGACTAAGCTTCAGTGCTGTTCAATTCATTCTCTCTCTCTCTCTCTCTCACACACACACACACACACACACATTCACAGGGTAGCTTCTGTTTAGCAACCAGATTAGATTTTCCCAGGGAAGATCAGGAAGGAGGGAGGGGTCTATCAGGAACAAAGAGATTGCTTTGTAGTCCTGTATAGGAGCAGAGGCTTGCTGAGTAGCAAGAAATATGCCCTGCTAGATAGTCATTTCTTAGTTGGTCATGTAGAGAGGCCAGAGTTGATCTCCATCTCTCTCTCTCTCTCTGTCTGCAATTTCTACTTCTTTATTTAAGGCAGACATATAGATGGGGAATGGATCACCAAGTGGGATTTGAGCAGTACTGCCCACTCCCAGTAAGTTCCACATTCTGCACAATCAAGGGTACTATCCTTACTGAACTGACAGATGTCAGTGTTGGATTCAGAAATACACATAAGGGCATATGCTTTTAAGCCCTGAGGGAGAGATGCTTCCTGCATCCCTCACACTGGTATAAAACACAGGTAAAGAATTGGGTCTGAAACATGCCTGTGTTTTTCATTACCTCTTAAACAGTCAAGGTACTTCCAAAATGGGAAGTTCAAAAGTGACAAATAAAACTTTCCACATTCTGACAACTTCCCTCTCCAGCCATATCTTGGTTTCATCAACTCTGGAAGGCAATTTATCTCCAGCCAAAGTTCTCTGAGGAAATCTGCCCCTGGATATCTCTCAGAAAAAAAACTATCCTGGCATGTTGAGGGAGGAGTAAAATTTGTTGGACTGTGGGCTGGTGCTCGGCATCTAAACTTCTGGGATGTCTATTTTAACATAGTTTTCAGATTTAAATGTGGGGTTCTTCAGGGCTATGTTTCTAACAAGGAAATGAATGCTAAGATTATTTCCTTCTTTTTCTTAAAAGAAAAAAAAGCCCTTACTATTTTTATTCCTTTTCTGTTTTTGAATAACTTTCTTTACCCCCAAAGGGAACGATGTAGTGTGTGTGTGTGTGTGTGTGTGTGTGTGTCTTTTGTTGTAATCTAGAACCACTTTTCTTATTAAAGGAAGAGGAAAGCTTCCATTTGTTGAAGAACAACAACATGCATTTATACTGGAATTTCAATCACACATATATTGTTTTAGTCGCCATTATAATAAGGTTCTTATGCCCATATTACGGATAAAGGACTGAGAAACAACACTGACCAGCCTACAATAATAAAGTGAATTATCGAGATGAAATATGAATTAGGGAACTTTCACCCTTGATTTTCAATATCTGTGTGGACCCCTTGGCTTGTCCTATTAGACAACATCAGGAGATTTACAGAGTAGTACATAATTCAGTTGAACACAAATTGGTTTTAGTTGCAGATGAAATTCTTTTGTTTATTTCTAAACCTCATAGTATTCCAGTGTTGAGGCAAATGATAGATGCCTTAAGCAAAATAGCAGGATATTCTATTAACTGGTCCAAGTCAGAATTGATGCCAGTAAGTGAAAATTTAGTTACCCATCTATTTAACAAATATCAATTTCGTGTTTGTACTGAATCTATTAAATATTTAGGTATGTGCAACCCAAAAATATAATTCAGTAACATCTAATATGTAAAGAGGTTTCTTTAGATATGGATAGATGGGAGTCATTAAACCTCATCCTTTGGGGAAAGGTGAATGCTCTCAGAATGAATATTATTCCCAGCTTAATTTATATTCTGAGAGGAATTCCTGTTCAAATATCTAGAAAATATTTTCAGAAAATAAATTCTTTGTTTAAAAAAATTGTATGGGGTTCTTCGATTCCAAGAATATCTTTACAGAAAATGCAACTACTAATTAATGAGGGAGGATTTGGTTTTCCAGATCTGGAGCTATATCATCAAGCTTACCTATTGTTAAATATTAAATACGGGAAGCCAAACAATTGGTGTTAATTTTCCAATTTGGGCAACATTGGAGTATACATATATGGCACCTTTGGTTGGATGGACAGTATTAGGATCTAAATACAACAGAACTTTAATATCTTTGTAAACAATTATGTCAGTTAGAAAGCTATGGAATGGAATGTCTAATAAAAAAATAGTTGATCCTTTTTCCTATGCTAAATTGACTCCATGGGGAAACCCAATATTAAAAATTGGGAAGAAGATGGTGATATGGAAAAGTTGGATAGAAGCTGGGATATTGACTCTGGGCCAATTGATAGGTGATGAAGACTAATTTTTAACATATGCTGTGTTAAGAGATAAATATCATCTATCAGATGTATCCCAATGACAATATCTACAGCTACAACATTTGTTAACAACATTGTTTGGACCAGCAGCATTTTCAGCTTCTGAGACACCTGAGATACTAGAACAACTTGTTAAATCCTTTAGAACTAAAAAACCTACTATTAGCTTTTATAGATATTTGTTATCTATCAATAAATCAATTGGTTATGTAGATGTTAAAGGATGAGTGGAATAACGAATTAGAGGTTCCTATATTGCCTACACAATGGAAGAGTGTCAACTTCTTTAAACATATGTTTTTACAATGTCCTATACTTACTAAGTTTTGGGAGAAAGTAGTGAACTATATAAACTATATAAATGTGCAACAAAAGCTAAAATTTTCAGAGGATAATATTCTTTTGAACTATATACCTAGTACATGGAATTTGACAGCTGGACAATGTAAATGGATTCTCTGTGCCGTTACTATGGCCAAAAGACTGATATTGCAGCATTGGAAAGATAAATGTATAGCCCCATTTATTCGATGGATTGAAGACCTGATTGCGCTTGCCACTTATGAGCGGATTGCCTATAGACCTAGACTTTGTACGGCCAAGTATAATGAATATGGGATTCATTTATACAAAATACAGTAGGTTAAAAAAAAATGATAGTCACATAAATGTATTGGAAATATATATGCATCTGAATAATACGTGCATTAAATAAATATATATAGATTTGTAACTATTTACTGTTATAATGGTATACTATGCTAAGTTTTTATTTCTTTTGTTATATTTTTGTCACTTTTTTGTAATAGCACTTTATAATGTTTTTTTCTTCTTGATAGTGTATTATTATTTTTGTGTTTTGTTTTTCTTTTTTTCTTTTTTGTTATTCATTCAAAAGCAATTGAAAAAAATATTTTAAAAAGATGAAATATGAGCTAGGAACGTTGGGACTCATATTCGTAATTCATAAACTAAGATAAAATGTCATATATCTCCATGTTCCAACATAAAATCCTTGAAGGAATGATAGACTACAGTGGTGATCATCTATCACATGTTCCCACAGTTATTTCAGTCATGAAAGCAGGATTAGGGACTAAGTCTCCAGTTTGATTTATGCCAGTAAATATTTGCAATATCACTCCATCTATTTCTGAAGAAAACATCTGGAATAATAAGCACTTCTATTCACACAAGGAATCAATTAGCATTGCCACTCCCTATACAATAATTCCATATAGTGATGAAAGAGAGTTATTCATGTAGATGGACACATTTAAGTCTGCTTGTAGGGCTCTGCTCCTCCATGGCCATTTTTCTGTGGCTGCCAGAGAGACTGGACAGATTCTCACTGGCACAGATTATCTTTTCTTTTGGGGCCGTGGGGCTCGGACATGGAAATATCAACCTTATCTTAAACCCAATGGAGCCTGGAAGCTGATATTCTCTTTGCTAAGGAGAAATAAATGTGTTTAGGGAGCACCCTCACGTTTCAGAGATGAGTAATTGTTGGTTTGTAACTTGCTGCTCTTGTCTTTTGCCAGTTAAAATCAAAGTCTGCGGGGTTTTGTTTTTTGGGTTTTTGGGTTTTTTTGTTTTGTTTTGTTTTTTGTTTAACCAAGAAGGTGAAGCTTTGCTTCTTGCACTTTTTTTGTTGTTGTTGTTTTCTGAAGTTGAGAGTTTGGAGGAAAGGCGTTGAATCTCACAGGCACTCACACCCATGAAGCACAAGGCTTTAATGGATGCAGATCTTCCCTTTTTTCTGCAAGTGGCATAGGTCTGGTGGTTAGAGGACAAGCCTGGTGGAAGAAGCCAAAATCAATTACTCTGCCCCTGGAATTAATGAATTTGATTAAAGTCCTAAACACATGTGCACCCAAACTTATTTATGGATGCTTTGCTGTTGCCGAAAAGGCAGCCTGAAGCCGAGAAGGAGGCGCCACCAGAAGCACAAGTGAGGGCTTGAGCTGGAGTGGAGACATCCAAAAGATCAACAGGGTGGTCAGAAGGAAGTGGGGAGAGGACAAGTTGTTGTAATTATTTTTATTTCTCTGTCCTCATTGTCCTCCTGCTTAGTGTTAATTAAACAAGCATTGTGGAGCTGCATTTTCCCAATCCTGAAGAAGTGCTGTCTTGAAAGTGTATGTGTGTGTGTGTGCCTTCAAGTCATTGGTGACTCCTGGTGACTGCCTGGACAAGTCCCTGCAGTTCTTCTAGCAAGATTTTGGAAGTGGTTTGCCCTGGCCTCCTTCCTAGGGCTGAGAGGGAGGGACTGGCCCAAGGTCACCCAGCTGGCTTTGTGTCTAAGGAGGAACTGGAACTCACAGTCTCCTGGTTTCTAGCCTGGTGCCTAAACAATTACACCAAACTGGTTCTCATAAAAGTAACTATGTTTACTTTTTATAAGGGCACATCACTCCTAGCTTCATTCCTGACATGCAGTAAAAAGTAGATTGAATAGCAGTGCTTTTTGCACCAACATACCCAGGGGCATCCACAAGGGGTATGAAAAAAGTCAAGATGGTGGCTGCAACCATGTGATTGAAGCCCCGTTTTTTTTTTAATGGGAGCTGGTTCTGTGACACGTGTAAAAAGGGGTAGGGCTTCATTTGTGAGGTCACAACTGCCATCCTGCCTTCTCTGACACCCCTGTCCCTGCATAGACATCCCTGAAATACTTACAAAATACAAAATTGGATGAGCCCCAGATGTGATGTTGACTGCATGTCTGCATTTAATGTGATAAATATAGAAGTAGATGATGTGGATGTAGATATGATACACACACAAATACAAATAGCATTAATTGAGGAGAACATAATTATTGAAAGAACAGCAGCTGTCGATGAAGAATTTAACCCTTTCCTCCTCTGTTTGCAGAAAGAAAGTGTGCCTTTTAAATGCAAAGATGTATCATGTATATTTGGTTGTCAACCAGTATCTCATATGGTATTTAAGAACATAAGGACAGCCATGCTGGACTAGGAATTCACTGAACAATTCGCTGCTCCAGTATCCTTTTTCTTCAATGACCGATCCAATATTGCTGATAAGTCTATAAACAAGGTGTGTAGATTAATGTCCACCTACTGATGTTCTCCAGAAACTGGCAGCAGAACTGGAGGTAAAACAGAGTAATTATAATTAGGGCCCTTACTAACCTTATCTTTCATTACATAGTCTAATACCCTTTAACCTAATGGCCACCCCTACCATACATCTGTGATAGCAAGTTCTATAGTTCAGCTAAGCATTGTTTGAAAAGGATTTCCTTTAACCTACCCTGAATCTTCCATGGGAAAGCCAGTTTGGTGTAGTGCTTAAGGCATCAGGCTAGAATCTGGGAGCCTGTGAGTTCTAATCCTGTCTTAGGTACGAAGCCAGCTGGGAGACCTTGGGCCAGTCCCTCTCTCTCAGCCCTAGGAAGGAGGCAAGGGCAAAGCACTTCCAAAAAACCTTGCCAAGAAAACTGCAGAGCCTAGTTCAGGCAGTCACCAGGAGTCAAAGACTGACCTGAAGGCACCAAAAAAAAAAAAAAAAAAGATCTTCCATGGTTTAATTAGATGACCTCGAGTTTCTTCCATTATAAAAGACAAAAGTATCTCTTTATGCACTCTCTCCACACACCATTTTATAAATCTCTATTATGTACTCACTTTATGCTTTTTTTCCTGAACTAAAAAGCCCAAGCATTACGACAATTCCTCATTACAATATTTTCAAGCCTCTTCATGAACTTTGTTGTCCTTACTTGCACCTTCTGCTAGTTTACAACCATACAGAGTATTCCACAAGAAGTCACAACGCAGAGTTATACCAAGACATTATGATACAAGCCTTAAGGGTTCAGACCTGACCGCAAAAGCTTTTCCTGAGCAGCCAAGCCTCCACTAGCCTGAGTAAGTTAGCTTTGGATTTTTTTAGTCCCAATTTGCACTTGCTTATATTGAACTGCAAGTGCCATTTTAGAATGACCCTTTGGGATCTCTTCATCATCCTTTTGCTTTTTACACATACCCTTCCCCAAATAATTTGGTACCATCTGCAAACTTGGCCCTGTCACTGCAAGCCCTTCATTTCATTTCTGGGCAAATTAAAAGTTGTTAGCTCCAATACAAAGCCTTGAGAGAAGTCCCTTTGCACATCACTCCATTCTGAAAGTGTTCCATTAATTGTTACTCTCTCTTTTTGTTTTATCTTTAACCAGTTGCCAAGCCCTCTTCTTCTGTTGCTAAGTTTGCTGAGGATCTTTAGTTCAGGACAGCAGCAACATCTTTTGGAAGTCCACATAAAAATTTTACTCTTAGTCACAGTCTTGCTGATATCCTAAAAAATGGTAATAAGACTTATCCCATATGCTTAATCATTTTATTTTTAATAATGCTTTCTAACAAATTATCTAGCACAGATTTTAAACTAACAAGCCTGTAATTTTCTGGCTCCTCCTGACTCCCTTATGGGCTGATGTTAGACTGGCCAGTTTTCATTCCTGGAATACAGAGGCTGAATTAGGGATTGAGCCAAAGATTTCACAACGAAGTTGGCATCTAGTTCGCATAATAGTCTGAAGTTAGCATATCTGTATTTGTCACATTCATCCATAAATATCGTCTCTTGTCCATTTTTGTACCACTCCCCTGTTCAGATTAAGACTGTAAAGCTTTAACAAACAGCAGCCAATGTGTCCTTCAAGTTAGTTTATAAAACATTATGCACATGGATTTCATTATAATTGTTTTAAAAAGAGAAAATTGTTTTAAAAAGAGATCTGGTAAAGCACTGGGCTTTTCACTGCAAGAGCCTCATCAGTGTCTCTCCTTTCACACAGAACTGTTTTAATTGGCTTTTGTATGAATGTAAAAGTCCTTTTGGTTTCCTGAAAACTCCCACTGCTTCATTTCTGTGGCCTACCTGCCTACTTAACAGCCATTTCTCTCAACTTAGTATGGAGAATGGGGGCAGCCTTGAGAGTTTACAGCCGACTGAAAGAAATCCACAGGCTTATGGTAGTAGTTAAAATCTTGCTTAGAAGTACCCTCTTAGAGAACACTTAGCATTGGTTTGATGCTTTGGGGTGGGGGACTCCTTTCAAGTTAGCTAAACAACTCAAATCTGATTTTTCCCCAGGAGAAGTACTGCTGCTACTATTAACTCTGTATTCGTCACATATGGGACAAATCAGCTTCCTAATTAAAAGGACAACCTCAATCACTACAGAATAAAAATGCGATCCACGTTGCTTCAGGATGGGATTGCAGCCTTTGACTGTGCAAACCAACATGTCATCAGCTGCTATAAGTTGTCTAACATGGCCAGTTGGGAGTATCAATTGATAACTAAATAAAGTCTGATTAATTTTTTCTGGGGCCAGTTGCTGCCCTAAACTAATAAAATGTGAGGGATAGACTCCTTCCTTCCCCAGCACATTAATAGCTATAGTTCCTGCCTTTGCAAATTTTTATATTTATATTAATCCAGGTTGTGGTGTGGCCAGATGCCATACTGTAATAATGACTTCCTGTTTCAGGCCAAATTCTTGTTTTGGACTAATGGTATTTCGATATGCATGGCTAGATATGACTGCTATCAAAGTTATCGTTGTCTTCTTCATTTGCAGTCAACAAACAGAACTTCTGTGCATTTGCAGGGAATATTGCTTCCACTGGCACAAACATTTTCAGGGCATTAATTTCATTAGCCTTTGGACTCTGAAGTACCAGATATTGTACCACAAAAACAAATACAAAAACAAACCCCAGAGTTTTTTTTTTTTTTTCTAGTTGCAAAGAAGCACAGAAACACCATTCAAAGAAACACCAGATCATTTTTTTCATGCTTTTTTCATCATTTGTACATTTGCTCCCCTTTGGGGCTTACTTAGAAGATACATGCATTTATGTTTCAGAGCTGGGCATAAATAATTGAATTAGAATTTAGGTTGATTGATTATGTGCGATCAAGTTGTTGTCAACACTTAGTGACCACATAGATAGATTTTTTCCATTATGATCTGTCCCTAACCTGGTCCTTCAGGTCATCTAACAGTGCATCCATTGTCACTGTAATTGAGTCCATCCACCTTGCTGCTGCTCATCCTCTTCTTCTCTTTCCTTCCACCTTTCCCAGCATCAAAACCTTCTCCAGGGAGCTAGATCTTTGCATAATGTGTCCAAAGTAGGATAATATGAGCCTGGTTATTTGTGGCTCAAGTGAGAACTTTGGATTGATTTGTTTGATAATCCATTGGTTTGTTTTCTTGGCTGTCCACAGTATTCTCAGGAGTCTTCTCCAACACCAAAGTTCAAGAAGGTCAATACTCTTCCTATCCTGCTTCTTCAACTTTTGCTTCCATAGAGTGTCACAGGGAACACCATCGCTTGTACAATTCTGATCTTTGTAGGTATAGACACAACACAGCATCTGAATATCATTTCTAAGGACTTCATGGCTGCTCTACCAAGTGTTAGCCTGCAGCGTATTTTTTGACTGCTGGTTCCTTTACTGTTGATGGTTGATCCTAAAAGGTAGAAGCTATCCATCACTTCAATTTCTTCATTGCCAGTTCAAAGGCTAGTTGTTCTACCTGTTGCCATTAGTTTGGTCTTCTTGATATTTAATTTTAATTTTATTTTTTTCACTGCGCTCCTTAACTTTTATTACTAGAGCTTGCAGATCCTTTGCATTTTCGGCTATCAGGGAAGTGTCATCAGCATAATGCAGATTATTGATGTTTCTTCCTCCAATTTTAAAACCACACTCGTCTTTTTCCAATCCAGCTTCCTTAATATATATCCTACATATAGGTTGAATAAATAAGGGGAGAGTATACAGCCTTGCCACACTCCTTTGCAAACCTGGAACCAGTCTGTTTTCACCATGTTCTGTCTATATGGTGGTTTCTTGACCTGTATATACGTTTCTCATGAGGACAATGAGATGTTCTGGGATTCCCATTTTTTTAGCACATTTCACAGCTTGATGTGATTGATACAATCAAAGGCCTTTCTATAATCAATGAAGTACATGCTGACTTTGGGGGGGGGGGGGGAATTCTTTGGCTTTCTCAGTTATCCAGCTTGCATCAACAATAATGTCTCATGTTCCTTGACTTTTTCTAAAGCCATCTTGAACATCTGGCATCTCTTTTTCCATGTAGAGATCTAATCTGCATTGGATGATTCTAAGCATTATTTTGCTAGGATATGAAATTAAGGATATTGTACAGTAGTTTGCACATTCTGTTAAGCCTCCTTTTTTCAGTACTGAAATGTAGATTGACTTCTTCCAGTTGGTTGGCCACCATATTGTTCTCCAGATTTGCTGGCATAGCTTAGTTAGAAACTTGACTGATTCTTCTTCTGTAGCTTGCCATATTTCAGTGGGTATTCCATCAGTTCCTGTAGCCTTCCGACTTAGTAATTACCAGAGTGCTGATCTAAATTCATCTTCTAGTACTAGAGGTTCTTATAAGTAGGGAATGTCCTCTAAGGCATCTTGGATGCTGGTATTTCAATTGTACAGTATTTCAATATATTCTTTCCATCTTTGTTTGATCTACTTTGAAAGGGTTACTATCTGTCCACTGGAGTCTTTTAGCATACGAATTCAAGACTGGGACCTCCTTCTGAGTTCAGAGATCTTTTGAAAGATTTTCCTTGTTTTTCCATGCCTGTTTCCATCTTCAGTGTCTGCACAGATGTGGTTGTAATACTGCTTCTTATCTCTTCTAATAGCTCTCTGAAACTCTTTGTTAAGTTCCTTTCTGAGCTTTTATCTTTCTTGGTTTTGGCTTATCTTCTTGCCACAATTTCCACAGTTTCTTCTGACATCCATTTTGCTTTCTTCTGTTTGGCATTTTTGGCAGTCTCTTTTCACATTCATCTTTAACAACTTTTTAAAGTTCATTCCATATTTCTTCTGGTTCTCTATCAGTGAGGTTCAAGCAATTCCTGATGGCCTCTTTGAAAATGGTGGGTATATGTTCAAGATCATATCATGGAAACTGACTGGCTTTCTTCTTCTTTTTTAGTGTAACTTGAAACTTGCACATGAGCAGCTCATGATCTGTTCCACAGTCAATACCTGGCCATACCTTTCAAGCTATAATTGAGCTCCTCCACCTCCTTTTAACAATAATATAGTTCATTTGATTTCTATATACTCCATCTGGTGATGTTGATGTATAGAGGTATCATTTTAGTTGTTTGAAGACAGTGTTAGCTATGAAGACATCACTGGAGTGGCAGAAATATATAAGCTGGTCTCCTGATTCATTTTGGTTTCCTAAGCCATACAGTCCAACTACATTTTCCTCTTTAATGTTTCCAGTTTTGTCATTCCAGTCTCTAATCAAAAGCAGCACATCTTGCTTGCATGTTCTGTCAATTTCAAATTGGACTTGATCATAAAATTAATCAATCTCCTCTTTTTCGGTGGCTGGAGCATAAACCTAAATGATCATCATATTAAAGGGTTGTCCACAAAGTCTAATCAATATTATTTAGTCATTGATTGCATTGTAGCCAAGTACTGTCGTGGTATATTCCTCCTAACTATAAAAGCAATTCCATTTCTATTTTGTTTTTGATGTCCTGAGTAACGAACTGTCATTTCCTGACTGGAAGTATTCCATCCCAATCACCTCAATTCAATGATGCCTAAGATGTTATCTGTAATTCTTTGACTATATTATCCTTTCCTTTGTTTATGCTTCTTACATTCCATGTTTCCAGTATAATTCTGTCTTTGCAGATGTGGATTTTCTTTTCTTGTATAGCAACATCAGCATCTAGATGTCCTGAAGGCTTTAATCCAGCCATGTCATAAACACCTTTAGCACTGTGAAAGAGTCTCAGTTCTTCCTCAGTAGCATGTTGAGTGCACCCCTACCTTAAGGGCCCATCATCCAGCACTTATATATTTGATCATTTTATATTTTCTATCTATGTGATTTTACAGGAGTGGTTACCATTGCCTTTTCCCACACAGTATGAATTGATGCCTTTGCCATTGTCACTAAAGTGATCATCTGCCTCCAGCAACTTCCTATATTGCTGCTGCTCAATATAGGTGCCTGCTTGGTTTAGCCGGGCAGCTGGCTTCATGCCTTGGGTGACCCTGCTGGGAATGCTACTATATGCTACTCTTGGTATACACTCCTGATGTCTTTTGCTCATCCCTTCCAGGAACGCCACCCCCCCCCCCCACCACCACCACTATGATGAGGAGCACAGTATGATGGGGTGTGGGGGAAGAGAATTTAGATTATGAGAAATGAAACTTTTAATTTGGTACATATTGCTCACTTCTAGCATCGAGAAATACCAGTGATGGTGCTATTGAAGTTAGTTTCCTCTTGATAAGAATACCAGGGACTTATCCTAGCTTTCTAAAATCTGTTTTATTCACAATATACATAGTGGAGGTGAACCAATATTTCTGCAGTAAATCTGCTATCCTGCATCAGAATCCCAGATCCATCTTCCTGCACCTGAAAGAGCTTATCTTCACTCACCTCATAGCTATGTGTTGGTTCCTCCCAATTCCCCATCAAATGAATCCTCACAATCAATCAGACATTATGTAGTAAAATGACTTCTTTATAAAATTAACCCCTTGCCAACCGAGACACACTAACAGAACCACCATCATTAAGAAACAACCTATGTAGAACAGTAACTGAACAGTCAACACAGTAGGAAAACCACAAGGGAAACGAACAACAACAACAAAAAGATTCTCATCAGCTGAGCTTCTCTTTCTTACAATTATCAGGCTTGAGCAGATCACAGGTGCCTAGCAGTGGTATTCAGCATCATGTGGAATATTGGCATCTCATACCTACTGTTACCACAGCTTCTTTAAGCTATACTTTAATGAACCCTGAAAAGTAGCTTCAACTAAAATTAATTCTTGGATGCTATCAGACTATCAGCTGGCAGGACAGAAGTAAGCCATCCACATGCATTTGCATTCTGAATTTGGATGTAAGGATTTACCTTGTATTATACTAAACATTTATGGAATAATCTTAAAGATTCCAAAAATTTAAGTCATCCTTATAAGTCTGGGGTGTGTGACTAGGTGTGTATATGATTCTCATCCCCCTAATTTACAAAGCCTATCAACAAGAACATCTCCACCACTGACATGTGATTAGTGCTCCTGATGGATTCAGAATTACCAGCCCGCTGGTTCCCACCCTTGCAGTAAACACAACTTTTTCACTGACTGAAGGTATCGCTATTTCTGTCATGTTTTCACATGAGGAAATAATTAATTGCTCTTCTTAGCTCAGCATCATGGCTCCAAGTTCATGGCAGAGACTAATCAAAGAAAAGATTATTTCACAGCTTTGTCTCACAGTTACTGTGCTCTATCAACTGACATATCTAGATGAATTTCAAAAATGCCTGACCTATAAACACTGTTGAACAGTATTAACAGCCAAGCAGAATATCTCAGAGCACACATATTCTCTTCAGATAATATCGAGGAAGGGCTGGTCATAACCATCTTGCTGTTGGAGAAGCAGTTCAAGAGTAGGAAGATTAATTCATGCTTGGCCTACTATGGCCACGTTTTGATTGAATTGCTAAGCTTTACTCCTGATTTGTACCAGTGAATTTGCAAAATTTTTGCTCTTTTTTTTTTTAACAGAGGAACACAAAAGAGGATTTTTTTTTAGCAACCTGGCCAAATTTTCTGAAGTAATTATATCCATAACTATCAGATTTTTTCTTTAATTTTATATCATATATTTTGCTACATGTTAATTTAGGCTTTTTAATTTGTCAATAACTGAGTAGCACTGGAACATTAATTTGGTGGTTGGTTCTTATTTGCTCCACCATTGTATAATCCCTTTTATTTATTTATTTAATTTAAAAAGCATACAAAAAGATAATGTGTAGTGCATTAGAGCCTATACATTTTATCAAAATAAATGGGAAAATGGGTCTTACTACATAGGGCGCTTCCAGACTGGGAAACAAGGCTCTGCAAAGCTCTTGAAAAGAGTGATACACAAAATGTGTTGGCCCAAGTAAAGCACACCTTCTTGAAAGCAGCTGCATTATTCTGAAAGGCTTGATGGGGTTCCTTCAAAACTTTCCCTAGTCATGTGTCCACGCACACAGATCTTTCACTTCACTTCACTTCCCAGCAGAAGTGTGGTCTGTGCATGTTACCTATGGGCATCTCAAGAGGGCCTGCTGAGGTTCTGCCCCATGAAAGGTAAAAGGGCATGAACCAGAAGCCAAGTCTTCTTCATGATGGTCCCCATTCTATGGAATCTGCTTCCTCTACTTGATGGAATTTAGATAAGTCATGAAAACCATATTTTAAACTTGGCATTTGGCACCTAAATAATGAATATCAGGTAAATTATGTTTTAATTTAACTCTAAATGGATTTTAATGGGGAAGGCATTGATGAAGTGTTAATTATTTTCATGTTAAAGTTTAATGACCTGAGTCTTGATAGTGGGCGGTTATAGAAACACTGTAAAATAAAATACTTTAAAGCAACTGCATCCAGATTTCTGGAAGACCTGGCTGCTTTAATGCTTTAAGGCAGAGGGCTTGAACAATGAATTTTACAAAGCACTTTTTCTGAATGCTTGACATAACTGTAACCTGGAAGTACCTCCTCATAGTTTTCTGCTATAAACTACATCTGGAACTGAAGCTGACTTTCTGTTCTCTGGAATGTATAGCATTTATTCACATCAGCAACCTGTCATAGCTACATGGACATTTCCCTGTGTACAACATTTGTTAAAAAAAAAAAAAATCTCCCCCCACCCAGTTTATTATTGAAATTCTGCACAGCATTGCAAATTACATCAATATTAAAAAGTAATCTAAAACTAAATTAGAATGAATGAGGAATGTCAAAAAATTGTTCCTAGCAGAAAGATCAGGAAGCCATTTTTTAAAAAAACAGTATTTAAAATATGTGGCCTGGTGTTTTATTGTGTAATCATCTTTGGGCTAATGGTTTTGTTTAAAACAAAAACAAAAGTTTAAAAACACATAGCTAAAAAATCCTAATCAGAAGAGAAATAGGTGAAGTGAAAAGGTAAACATCCATCTAGATTTCTATTCGCGCTCTCCCAATCTCCCTCTCTTGGTTTGTCTATCCTAAACATCATTCCAGACTGCAATGTGTAGAAATCGTATTACTCTCCCAGTCTTTCTGTTCTTTAAGTCAAATTTTGAGCATTTTTGATCAGAAAAAGATGGAAAGACCACAGAGACACAAACACCAAGGAAGGTGATATAAAGGCAATCAGATGGTATACAGATGAGAAATGTTTGGTTTTCCACTAAACTTGATCCTTCGGCATCAGTGACCCTGAAAGGGGCCTGTGAAGGTAAAAAAACAAACAAACAAACCCTTTGCATTGACATTACTAGGATTATTACAACATATGGAAAAGGAAATGTGAGGGATTTGGAATCGGAAACTTTATACAGGTAGCTCCTACACTAAACTTATTTTTGCTGTTTTATTATAGAGGTTTGAAGTACACGTGGTGACAGTTCTCCAGAGGTCCAAGGAAACCAGGAAAGGCTGCACTCTACCCTTACTGTAAATCCCAAAGATTACTGCATTTGCCTGAAGAAGTTCCTTCCTACAACTAAGGTGCCATCTACTGGCTATTTTCTGTAACACCAATGAACAGCAGGCTACTCAATCCCCGAATTCCAATTACTCATTATTTTCCTGGTAGCCAGCACTATACAGAAAGAAGTCAGAGAGCCTGACCTTACAAACACAAGAGTGTGTGTGTATGCGATAAATTTAGATAACATGGATTGAATGATATGTACATTTGGGCAAAATCCTGAGGATCATGTTGTTCAATTGTTCTCTAAGCATGATTCCTATTATGTATTATTTCATATCCATCTTTTAAATGTTCTTTGTTTATATCTGTCTTTGGCATGTTCTAGCTTTCTGGCCTTGCTGAAAACCTGCAAATGAAAGCAGGCACTTTTCCTATATTTATGAGGATCTGTGAAAGCAGCTTTGCATCAAAATATCCCTGTGCATGGAAGAGCTGCAGGTCAAAGATGAGAGTGGTGATGGAGTAACTTTGCTTTGAAATTGTGCCTGGTAAATCAATTATCCAAGGAGTTCACGGATTGCTGGAAAGGGATCATGAAGGCAGGTGGGGGGAGGGTTTTGAGACCTTTAGAAAAATGGTTCAGAATCTGAAATGAAGATAGAGGTAGAGATAAAGATAGAGACAGACAGAGATGATATAGAGATATAGAAGAGATGAAAATGGAGATGGAGATGGAGGTAGAGGTAGATAGAAATATTATACTGCCCAATTGCAGATTTGAAGTTACAGCAGTGAAGATTAGACAGAAAAAAAATGATTACTTCTATTACTATATTCTCATTGAATCTAAGGCTATCCTCCCATTTAAAAATGTGTTATTTGTGGGGGGAGCCCTAAACTTCCTTCTGGGTAAATCATAATTTGTGCCTTTGGCTCAAAACTTCTAAAAAGTTTCCTAGCAGAACTAGTTGGCCTTTCTGTAATAATAGTCCTATACAACAATAACAGTCATGGTGCAGCATTTAAAAAAAAAAAAATCTTATCTGCAACACAGGATGAAGAATATTAAATATCAGGCTCAATTATACTAAGCCAGTATAGCAAATCTAGCATTTAGCTCATTTATCAGTCTGCTTTGTTTAAGTATGTCCCTCATTATGCAACATATAAAAATAGACTAATGTGGTGGCAAGATAGCCTCAATTCTGTGTTTTTTTTAAATAAAACTTTTGTTTTTAATCTAGGAGGGAAAAAAATCTTTAAATATTGACAATAGTGAATTTAGCGCTATAAAAGCCAATTGGACCAAATCATTGTAGCAGATAGGTCAGTTTGGGATTCTATCACCAGATACATGTTTTTAGAACAATTAAAAAGTGGCAGGAAAGAGAATAGCAAAGTGCTATGAGTTAACTGGGGAGCGAGGTGCTCTGCTGAGAGAAAAGAAACATGACCAGTTTAAGTGGGGCTGACCATAGCTGGGCTGTCCTGAGATACAGAAGGCAGTCCCAACATTTAGAGACCATCCATTTCAGCTGAAAATACACTAATAGTTGACCCAAATGTCTCTTATTGGCTAGTAGGGCTGAAAAGGGCTTAATTCAGTACCTTCCTTCCTCACTTATGACTCTGGGATGTGCCTCTGGTTCACAAGGAATCCTCCTAGAATCCTTCCTAATCTCTCCATTGTCAGAAATCTCTGGACTGGACCATCTGAAAATAGACACACTTGCTCCTGGTGAGCCCTTTTCTAGTCAACCCAACAACATTGCCTAGTTTCTTACAGCAGCAGAGAGGAATAAGGCATGACAGAACTTGGCTACCTATCATTATGAGGTCTTTGACCAAAGAAAGTCCTGCTTAGGTTCTTTATAAATGACTTCCAGATCCAGTAATAAGAGCTACACACAGGTCTAAAGTGATGGGATCACTCAAGGGGAGCAATTAATTTGTAGTTGGGACTTCTAATTCCTTGGTTAAGAGGAGGTACAGGGAAAGCCTATTGCTGTGCATGCATAGCTGGATTATGGATCAGATTAAACCATGATTGGCTGAATAAATCAATATGGCTGGAGTCATACGCAGAAATGTGAAGGCCTATTTAAAAAATGGACATTTCAGGCTTTGTTTTCCAACAGCTTTTTTAAAATGGGAAAAATTGAATATTTCCTATTTTTTTTTCCTTATGATACCTGAAATGGTTAAAACGTGAAAGAAGTTGGCCTATGATTCAAATGCACCAAACCAGGGGGAAAAAATGAATATGTAAAAAAAGAGAGAAGCTTGTCTCAATATAAGGAAAGCTTCATTTTTCAAAGGTCTGTGAAATTAGAAAAATTTAAAAATAAAAGATCAGAAGAAATGCTGATTATATTTCTGATTTAGAAAAGGTCTGATATTAAAGTGTTTCTTAATACAATATCTATTTTATGAGACCTGAGTCCCCCCACTTTGTTCAGCTTTTTCTGAACGTTAATAATTTTTAAAAATCTATTTAATACAGAATATATACACACACACACACACACACACACACACACACACAGTATGTGTATGTAAGGAGAGAGAGAGAGAGCACGCATATGCCTTTGAGTCATTGTTGGAGTAGTCCCTGCAGTTTTCTTGGCAAAGTTTTTCAGAAATGGTTTGCCATTGCCTCCTTCCTAGGGCTGAGAGAGTGACTGGCCCAAGGTCACCCCTCTGGCTTCATGCCTAAGGAGGGAATAGAACTCACAGTCTCCTGGTTTCTAGCCCAGTGCCTTAACCACTATGCCAAACTGGCTCTCATATTATGTACATATAATCCAGAATATGCAGCTTTCTTTGTTTTAGTACAATATTAATGGTTTCACTATTAACTTTTAACCTGGCTGCTTCTTCTAAAACAGCAAAAATGAAGAAATGACACATTCCTTAGAGTTCACCTGTTTGTAGCCCCCTTTGCAACAAAACTAAAGCCATTTTAAAGTAAATCAAATGAATAAAAATACAATTATTCTAATAAACTATGCTTCAATTTTAAACCTAAGCATATTTTATGAGTTATGCATGACACTTCTGTACAGCGACTTTATATGTTTTTAGAATGCTAAAAACTAAATATTGCATAAATTTCCATCTGTATCCAAAATTTCTACTTTTGCTGGGGGAAAAAAAATATTGCTTCAAAATTTCCAGAAATTTTTCATTTTTAATTTCAAATAATGCTACATCCAAACTAAGCCAACTATAATATAATATTTTATTCCTTCTCATTCCTGCTATGGGAATGAAATGATGTTTGAACATAGTTTTTCGTTAGAAGTCACCAGAACAGCATAGGACTACATCATGGGGATATAGTCCCCACTACAACGTTCTTTCCATGTGTCCACTATAATCAGTTGTCAACATCCTGGAAAAGAACAACAGCTCAGTGGTATTAAGTGCAGGTCCAGACCTCCAAAGATTCATGCAAGTCCCAAGTTGGCCCTTTTTAAATGGGCCGTTAAGCCTGATTCTACCCCCAGACTCTGGGTTAGAACAGATGAACCGGTAATTTTGTTCCTTTGAATGATCATTGGCTTTTCCCCAGATCTTTTCTTTTTGGAGATGTACTTTCTTTGTTTTTAAACTTCTTTTTTATTGTTGCATTTTGGAAGCTGCCCAGAGTCATGGCAGATTGGGGCAGGCTATAATTTCCAGAAAGAAAGAAAGTGAACAGATCTAGAGAAAATGTCTTCCATCACTGCAAAAAGGTGCTCATGTTTTTGAATCAAACTAATTAGCAGAGCAGGGCAGGGGGAGGAATGTGATATTTTACAGCTGATCAAACCTGTGTTTTCTGAAAGCATCTTCCAGCCCCTCTTCCAGATAGCAAGTTCACCATTCTCTAGCCAGGTTGTTGTCCACAATCCTGCAACTGATGCTAATTCTGGCGTACTGGCTTCATATTGATCACTTGTATATCAGACCAACCCAGCTGGAGGTGATGCCAGTTGTTGCTGGAGTGGATAATAGGAAGAGGAAAGGAAAGTAATAATTTTTTTTTTCTGGATTATTTCTGTTGGTGAAACAGCATGTAAGAGCATGAGGCAAAACCATCAGATCAAAATCTAAGGGCCTTCCATGTGCCAGCCACAGCAGGTGGTGTACCTAATACAACACAGCAGATGTCCCAATGAGAGCTACGTGGGTGAAATAAATAGTCCTGAAGTTATTCAGCAAGCTCAAAAAGTTAAAAAAGAAAAAGAAAAAAGAAAAGAAACACACTTGTTATAGATATAAACTGCTTGTTGCCTGGTTATAATCTTTTTCTCTCTCCAAGGTATTACATTTTAACACTAAGAAGAAAAGTGTTTTTAATCATCATCACCACTATGATGGTGCAAATTCTGGACAGCCATTCTTATATTAATATATCCCACAATACTGGATAAATTCCTTCCAGGTTGACTTACCAAATACAGGTGAAACTCAAAAAATTAGAATATCGTGCAAATGTTCATTTATGTCAGTATGGCAACTCAAAAGGTGAAACCAATATATGAGATAGACGCATTACATGCAAAGCAAGATATGTCAAGCCTTACTTTGGTATAATTGTGATGATTATGGCGTACAGCTTATAAAAACCCCAAATTCACAATCTCAGAAAATTAGAATATTACATGACATCAATAACACAAGGATTGGAAATAGAACAATATCGGACCTCTGCAAAGTATAAGCATGCATATGCACTCAGTACTTGGTTTGGGCCCCTTTTGCAGCAATGACTGCCGCAATGCGGCGTGGCATGGATGCTATCAGCCTGTGGCACTGCTGAGGTGTTATGGAAGACCAGGATGCTTCAATAGCAGCCTTCAGCTCCGCTGCATTGTTCGGTCTCATGTCCCTCATCTTTCTCTTGGCAATGCCCCATAGATTCTGTATGGGGTTCAGGTCAGGCGAGTTTGCTGGCCAATCAAGCACAGTAATCCCATGGTCATTGAAGCAGGTTTTGGTACTTTTGGCAGTGTGGGCAGGTGCCAAGTCCTGCTGGAAACTGAAGTCAGCATCCCCATAAAGCTCATCTGCGGAAGGAAGCATGAAGTGCTCCAAAATCTGCTGGTAGACAGCTGTGTTGACCCTGGACTTAATGAAGCACAGTGGACCAACACCAGCAGATGACATGGCTCCCCAAATCAACACAGACTGTGGAAACTTCACACTGGACTTCAAGCATCGTGCATTATGTGCCTCTCCATTCTTCCTCCAGATTCTGGGTCCTTGGTTCCCAAATGAGATGCAAAAGTTGCTCTCATCAGAAAAGAGGACTTTGGACCACTGGGCAGCAGACCAGTTCTTTTTTTCTGTAGCCCAGGTAAGACGCTTCTGATGTTGTTTGTTGTTCAGGAGCGGCTTGACAAGAGGAATATGACATTTGAAGCCCATGTCCAGGATCCGTCTGTGTGTAGTGGCTCTTGATGCACTAACTCCAGCCTCAGTCCACTCCTTGTGAAAGTCCCCAACACTTTGGAATGGCCTTTTCCTGACAATCCTCTCCAGGCTGCGGTCATCCCTGCTGCTTGTGCACCTTTTTCTACCACACTTTTCCCTTCCACATAACCTTCTATTGATGTGCTTTGATACAGCACTTTGGGAACATCCAACTTCTTTTGCAATTACCTTTTGGGGCTTTCCCTGTCAATGATGGTTTTCTGCACAACTGTCAGGTCAGCAGTCTTTCCCCTGCTTGTGATTCCTACTGAACCAGCCTGAGAGACCATTGAAAGGCTCAGGAACCCTTTGCAGGGGTTATGGATTCATTAGCTGATTAGAGTGGGACACTTTGAGCCTAGAATATTGAACCTTTTCACACTATTCTAATTTTCTGAGATTGTGAATTTGGGGTTTTCATAAGCTGTACGCCATAATCATCACAATTATACCAAGTAAGGCTTGACATATCTCGCTTTGCATGTAATGCGTCTATCTCATATATTGGTTTCACCTTTTGAGTTGCCATATTGACATAAATGAACATTTGCACGATATTCTAATTTTTCGAGTTTCACCTGTACTGTCTTTGCCTCCCTAAAAAACAGGCTTATAATAAGCCAAGAATAATACTTGGCAATTGTATGGAGCTTCTCCTAAGTATTAATACTACTTTAGAACATCTTACAACATCTTAGTAGGGTAGACTGATCTAATCTATAGTATGTAGGGGTGTCTGTGTGTGTGTGTGTGTGTGTGTGTGTGTGTGTGTGTGTATTTGCTAGCAAATGGACAGATTTGCTAGCAAATGGACAGATAAAGAGAAAGTTCAATCAGAGATGTCCCTGCTATACTGTTAGCTGGTTCAACTCTTCCTGTACTTAGTGCATTGGGGTTTTTTATATAAGCAAATTCTATGCAAATCCTTATACAGAATACTAAAATAGTTGAAGTGTGTGAAAACAGTCATCCTATGTTCTCAGTCATTCACTCTAAAAGAAGGCATAAGTATCTACTGAGATATTAACATTCATATTTCTGTTTACATTAATCTTCATATGAGAAATTGTGTTTTTCTGGGTCATTATTAGGATAGTTGATTAGGCTGAGTAATGGGGTTCTATGTATGTTCAGCACATCATCAGTTTTTTAATTACCAACCTAATATAGCATAAACATTTGTTTTAATAATTAACTGGCACAAAATGATCTCTTTATCTGGCAAAATTATGTATAGCTCAGCTACAAAAGAAAACTTGTGCATCCACTTTGGGAAGGAAGAAAGGAGCTAAATGCATAGAAGATGAGGCAAGTTGAACAAAAATTCCTGGATACTCTATTTTTTTGAAAGTATATGCAAGACTAAGGAAAATCCTTCAATATCTGAACTTTATTTAGCTTGCTTAATCGTTCTAAATGTTTATTTGGGGAAAAATCCATTTCCATTCTGCCTGGTGAAAGGTTGTATGGCTCAAAGCTTTCAATCCTTTTCATAATATGAAGAACTTACATATACATTAAGTATTGCTGTGGCTATTTATTAAAAAATGTTAAAATAAATAAGAAAATAAAGTGCATAATGTTTGGAATTTGGTGCAGAATGCATTCAGAGTCCCAAGAACCCATTCCTCTATTTCGGTGATGCACGTTTCTGATCTTTTGAACTATTTGGAAATAGTTTTGGAAAGTCTAGGTAAAATTTCTCAGAACTGTGGTGGAGGTTGTCCTGAGCAGTATTTCCAGTGGCAAAAGAGAAGTAGGGAGGACAAAAAAGGGGAGGGGGGATTTATAGAAGGCAAATAAATTATATACAGTCAGAACATGTGTCTGTGTGGGGAGGAGGGGAAAAAAGCAAGCGTGAAGGCTAGCCAGCAGGCTGGAAGTTTTGCATCACAGTTCACATTCCTGATAGAGATCAGCTTTATTAAATACAAAGTCTGGAATAATAGGATGAGAACTTTTATTTACTTTTATAGTTAATCACAGTCTATGGTACAGGGTATCCCTTTTCTAGTCAGTAACTCTTCTTACTTCCCCAAAAATGGCTGCATTTGTTGGATGTAAGGCAAATTAAATAGCAGTAGTCTAGGAAACAGGTCTTCCTAGTCTGAGAAAGGTCTAGACAGAATGCTCCATGCTATCTTAAATTCATGTTTCTTTTAATGTACTTTATTCCATTTTAATCCACTCCCAACCCAAGAGTTTAGGACTGGGGGCAGCCACAGAACTCCCAGTTATATTGCCCATATAATATTTTGCTCCTCTTGTTGTGCTTCTGCCTGTCCAAAGTCAATTTGGACCACCCAAAGTAACTTGGATTGAGATGGGCAGCTATGGAAATTGCATACATAAATAAATAAATTTGGATAAAAGGTCTAAGTCATTTAAACGTGGCAGAGAGCCTGAGGTTCTGGGCCCCATGCAACTCTAAAGTTGCTTTGTTATGGCCACTGGTGGGCCAGCTGTCCCCTCACAGACACTTCTGTCCACAGCTGAAAAATGGATGGTTTCCAGCTGTGGTGTTGCAAAGGCTGCAAGCTCGCTGAAAGCGGTGGAACTGTGCAGCCTGCAGTTTGCCTGGCTTCACTGAAAAGTTGAGCAGCAGCCTGCTTACCACTAGGGAGAGCTGCATGGTAGCAACCGTGATTAAGAAGCAAGCTGCAGCAAACCAGCTCTTGTTGAGCTGAAGAATGCTAGCAAAAGAAATCCTCAGGGATGTTCTGCCACCATGTGTAGGACTGAGGGAGTCATGAGGGAATCGGGGTGGCTTGGCTGAGTGCATGCGAGAGAAAGGAAAGACAAAAGCTGACTGAACAATCAAGTGCTCAGGAACAGTCAGAAAATCATCAGAGTTTTTAATGCACAGTTCATTGTGCCTTATGCTAAGGCACAGTAGATTCATATTAAAATAAAACCCCCAGAGATTGTGGCACTGAAGAAATCATAGAAAAGATCATTCAGCACAAGTGGGGGAAGGGAATCTTTTGCACTGAAAGACCCACTGAATGTTCCATTATATGCATAAAATGTGGTTAAGTCATGATACTGTTGAAATCAGCTATAGCTGCCAACCGTGCTGAGCAATGGGGCAAGAAAAGGCTTAAACCATGAGTGGTGCAGAGAAACGGAAGTTATTTTAAGAGGCTGAAGCAAAATGAGCCAGCCAGGGTACCATAGGTTCAAGAGATGAGTTTTGCCTTGCGTACAGTTTAGACCAGTGTTTCTCAACCTTGGCAGCTTGAAGATGTGGCTGGGGAATTCTGGGAGTTGAAGTCCACCCATCTTCAAGTTGCCAAGGTTGAGAAACACTGGTTTAGACAAAGCCAAATGACCATTGAAAGCAGGCATTGTCTTCAAAGAAAGGGCTGAAAGAATTGACCCGAGATCTGCCCAAAGACTTCACTGCAATGGTGGAACTGTGGTAACATATGCAGAGAATTTAGATGGCTACCTAAATAGTGAAAGGAACAGGAAATGTTCCATTTGTTAACTAAATGTTCAAAGAGACTACTGACTACAATGGCAAGAGTCATCTTATTCTTTACCAGTGCTTTGGAAAGCTAACACCTGTGAAATTCATTCTGAGTTTTTGCATTAAACTGAAATACCTGAATGCTGTACTGCTGAAAATTTAATCACAGCTACTCTTGCTGTGGCTGTTGTTGTTCTGGAAAAAGAAGAGAAAAAATATCATATGGAGATTTTTTTTCAATTTTCATCTGTAGCTTCAGCATCCCATGCCATGCTTCTTATGTTCCACGCAGTTTTGGATTTTCTTTTCCTGTATGTCAACATCAGCAACTAGACACCCCGAAGGCTTTAATCTAGCCATGTCATAAACACCATTAGGACTTCAAAATTTCCTCAGTTCTTCCTCGGTAGCATGTTGAGTGGCATCCAACACAAGGGGCCCATCATCCAGCACTATAGTGTCAATCATTTTATATTTTCTATCCACGTGGGTTTCTTGCCTGAATTGATGCCTTTGCCATTGTCCCAAGTGGTCATCTACCTCTGGCATCTTCCTAAATTGCTGCTGTCCAGTATAGGTGCCTGCTTGCTTTAGCTGGGCAGCTGGGATGATCTTCATGCCTTGGGTGACCCTGCTCAGAATATATATTCTTGGCATACACTTCTGACATTCTTGGCTCATCCTTCCCAGGAACACCCCCTCTCCCCTGCCATAATAAGCCAGCACATTAGGAGTTGGTGGGGAGGTGGGAATAAATTAGATATATATGAAATAAAAAATTCAGTTCTTAAGCAGCAAATTAAACTTAGGCCACAATGCTACAGGTGGACCTTGCTTAGCGACTGCCTCATTTAGTGACTGTTCAAAGTTACAACAGTGCTAAAAACAATTTGACAACTAGTCCTTGCCTTTACGACCTTCACAGCATCTCTCTGCTCTTATTTTCACTTGCTTATTTACCCCATACCAAGATGTCCTCAAAGAGAAAGAGAAAGAACCCCAGTTCAGCTGAAGGAAGTAGGAAGAAGCAAAGGAAAACTGAAGTAAAACCGTAAGCACAGTCGTAGTCATGTGATTTTCACTTAGCAACCAAGCACTTCGTTCAACAAAGTGCCAGTCCCAATTACAGTTGCTAAACAAGGGCTATCTGGATTTACAGGGCAAAATATATACTAATTCATAATGGATAAATCAGGGATTTTTATTTGTATTCCTGCCTTTATAATGTCAATTCAGTAGTATCAGATTTACAAAATAAATATTTTTTTAATTAAAAAATCTGCTAAAAATTTCCCAGGATCAAGCTGCCTAGTTAGCTGCACTATTTACAGTATCTCTGCAAGAAACAAGAGACTAATTAATCAAATTAATCAATCATTAAATATTGCAAGTCCATATGGCCATAGATTGGTATAAGGTATTTATGGACTTTCTCATTCCTCTTCTTTGGAGGTTTACAATGATGCTTTCTGTATAAAGCTTTCCTTTCTTCTTTCAGTGATGCTTTTATAACTATGATTTTGAAGGCTGGTAAAGATCCTGTGGAGTGTGCCAGTTATTGCCTACTTTCTTTGCTAAATGTGGATGCTAAAATTTGGCTTGAAGTCTTCAAACTATAATACTTTAATAGCTCATCCTACACTATCTAGTTTTATAAAAGGGCTTCAAGATGCAAATATTATTAATGGATGTAGTTAATAAACAGGCGGATAAGCTGGATTTGGTTGTTGTTTCATAATGAATGTGGAAAAGGCCTTTGGAGAACTTTAAATTTTTAAAGCATAAGTTGGCTAAAATATGGTTTTCCTTCCAAATTTATTGATTGGAATTCTACCCTCTTAGCTCAGGTTATCAGAAATGGAATTATTTCTTCACTCATCAGGATGTTGCATGACAATTATCAAGGTTGCCCACTTTCTATTCATGTCATCAGGTCCAAAGCCAACTGGTCACATCGATGCAGTCTAGGCTAGCAACAAGACAGACCCTTTCTAACTTAGGGCTGGGATTATTAGCTATCAGGAAATGGTCTATTGTGATGTTGTCCTCTATAAAAATTGAATGTACTGCATAGCACTAGAAAACCAAAAGGCAATCTGGATCCATAAGCTGTTGAATGACATTGGGGTACACCCAAGAAAATATGCTCCAATCCTGGAGAACAAGAGTGCATAAGTTTGGTGATGAATGAGAAAGTGATATTTTGCACCAAATGGTTGAGGCACCACCTACTAAGTGATTTATTAAACAAGGGCATCATTAGCTCCAATATTTCCCAACAGATGACATGGTTACCTTGGACCAAATGATATGTGATCTGGTTTTTGGGGACCTTTCTATTAGTCCTGTGTCACAGATGGATCACTTCCTCATGATGATGGGGTGAACTGGTACCATCAACCGCATCAGGAAGGAGGGTCCAATTAAGGTGGCCTGCCTAAATGCCTGGTGGAGCTGGAAGATTCCAAATGGTACTTAGATAGTTCCCTGGTTGAATGTCTTGTTAATGTCTGGAACTCAGAGGCAACCAGAGGGTATACAGAATTGTTCCTGAGCTGCCTTTCCCCGCCACCTATCTCAGGCTGTGGTATATGGGTTTGAGTGGTCTGGCATAGCTGCTGTTCTGCTGGCATAAGCCAGCCATTGGCGTGAGTAAAAGGAGACAAAGCAGCTCAGTTCTGGCCTTGAAGGGCAGCTGTGCTGTCATAAGAGCTGATGAGCTGACCTGGCTGCTAGCCAAGGCTAGTGTGGGGAGATTTTGAGACAGCAATCCCATTGATCCAGCTTGGTGTGTAGGTGTTGGAGACTAGAGCCCCGGGGGCGATGGGGGGAGGACATCCAACTCCTTAGTTGCTGCTGGTCTAACCTAAAAATTGGAGGAAGAGAGAAGGGGAGAAGAGAAAAAGCCTGAGCACAGAGTGAATAGAATGGTTGGGAAGAGAAGTTCATGGTCAGAGAGTCAAGAAGCAGTATTACAACAACAACAAAAATGTTGTAATGCAACATTTTCCAGGTCTTCCACAAGGCTGTAAAAACTTGGTTGTATACCCAAGCCTGCAGCCCCGGATGTGGGACTGAGCTCCTATCCTGACTATGTTGATGGTTGTTTTACAATGTTCAGCTGTTATGTGTTTTTATTTTTTGTACTGTATGTATTGTATGTATTTTATTTACTTTTATTGTAAGCTGCCTAGAGTCATGTATATGAGATGAAAAAATGGGACTAAGATTAAATATAAAGAAAGCCAAACTAATGATAACAGAGACAGCAACCAGCCTTTGAATTAACAATGAAAATATTGGAGTGGTGGATCGCTTCTTTCTTTTAGGATCAAAGAAACCAGCAGCCAAAAAATATGCCACAGACTAAGACTTAGTAAAGTAGCAATGAAGGATAAAATATTCAGATGCCATGGCATGTCAATTTTTACAAAGTTCAGAATTGTGCAGGCAGTGGTTTTCCCTGTGACACTCTATGGAAGTAAAATTTGGACTTTGAAAAAGCAGGATAAATGTGTGCGTGTGCGTCTGTTGATGCTTTTGAACATCAGTGTTGGAGAAGACTCTGAGAATATCACGGATAGCCAAGAAAACAAACAGATCATAGAACACATCAATCCAGAGTTCTCACTTGAGGCACAAATAACCAGCTTAAATTATTATGCTTTCAGGGGCCAAGAGCAAAGGCAATCTGCTTTTTGAATAACATCAAAGTACCGTCATTTGATTGGTCCAAAAGGAGCCTGGATAGCAGACCTTTTTATAAAATGAAGCCAAAGGTTTTTTGTGACACATAAATATTTCCTCAGTAATTGAAAAGAGTTCAGTCAGTGGCACAAAACTGATTGTGTCCAATGGACTTTTTATCCCAAAGGCCACACTCATAATGAAGAATGTGCTGCAAATGAGGAACTTTAAATCACCTCCTAGTTTTATGGCCCATTTCTGCTCATTAATGGCAACCAATTAACTTCTTAATGATCACAATTAAATCTTTTGTTGATTAATCTAGGAACTGAATCATTTTGTTTGTTTCAATCTTATAAAAATGCAAGAATAATGGTTTGAAAAACTGAGCTGCAGTTCAGATAGGAAAGCCAATATCACTAATTTATTATACAAATGTGTGCTCCTAAAATAACTGGAAATCACTCATTTATAAAATAGACTTCCATGTGTTTTCATTTTTATAAATCCGCATATCCCAAGCAACTGAAACTTTCAAAATATACCCCACTGTAATTTGCACTAACTCTCCTTCAGGCTGTTTCTGGGAATTTTATTTATTTGATATCACTTCTCTCAGTTTCTCAAGTATGTAGAATTGCATATGATTCTTTAAATATAGAGCATAATGGAGTGAAGGACTTTTCACAGGAGTTCTGTACACAGATTTTTATTGGCACACTCTGAAGTTCAGAAAGTCTGAGGCCTATCCTTGGCCTGGATTAACGGTGCTTTGCTCTAAAATGTAATAACATAGTAAAATGACACTACCCTATTAAACCCCATCCTATACTTTAGGCATGGATGCATCACGGACAGGCTCATACTGTAGGTGCAAAGCATTTGAATGGAGTATTCATTTTTAAAGCAAGTATGCATACATTGACTAGATAAGAGAAACTGAGATATTCTAGTCATTCTGCATTGGTTCCAATTTTTCATTATTCTTTCTTCCTGGCAAAGAAAAAAATCCAGGCTCCTAGATCGGGAGGCACCCCTCATGTCACTCATGCCTTAAATACCTCCTGTTTGGACTATTGTGGCTGCCTTTGGAGACCATTTGGAAGCTTCAGCTGGGCCACAATGCAGTAATGGTATGCTGTCCCAGTGTCATCAGGTTGTTTTAAAACTGGAGGTGTATTTGGGTTTGCAAGGATGGCAATTGACACAAGACAGTGAAGGCATTTATGCTTTTTAACTATAAACAGTGACGTTACAACAGGTATATACAACACAATCCCAATGTCAGGTTTAGTCTCTGTCCCAGAGACTATTCCTCTTGAGCTATCCTGCTAACTGCTTCACTTCCTCCCCCTTCACTCCATCTCCCTCCCCATTTCTGGGCTTATCAAGAGAGAGTGAAAAGAAAGGAATGTGTGAGATTTACTGCAGTATGCTCAGCATGGCCTGATGCCTTCTCCTGGATCCACTCAACCAACCACCTTCTCCACTGGGGGAAGAACCATTCTCAGGGCCTTCTGCCCAGTCCTTCCCCAGAAACCTCCTCCTATTCTGAGTTCTTGGGTGAAGCTGCTACCTGCAGCCAGCCAGGTCCCCCCTTCCCCTTCTTGGGTCTTGGATGCAGCTCCCATCCCTCTGGGTCTTCACTTCCCTTCCTCCAGGGAAGCCACCCAAGGACTTTTCTTCTCCCTCCCTGACCAGGAACCAACAACTGCTCCACACACTTGAGTAACTTCATTCTCCAGCTTTCCCCTCCAGCCACTCCATCTTTTTCTCTCCTCTTCTCTCTTCTTTTTCTTTCCTTTTCTTTTTTGGATTAGACAGGCAGTATGTCCCCTAGTAAATGAGGAGGTGGGTGTCCCCCCCAGGGCTCCAGTCCTGCTGGATCAATAGGACTGCTGTCTCTATATCTCCCCACAGCAGTCCTGGCCAGCAGCTAGGTCAGCTCCTCAGCCCTTGTGACAGCATAGCTGCACTTCAAAGCTAGAATTGAGCTTCTAGCCTATCCCTGTTGGTTTCTGCCTGTTCCTCTACATCTGGCAAAATAGCCATGCTCTGGGTCCCTTTGGTGAAACAGTGTCACCTGCTGGGCCCTCAGAAGTATGCTTTCTCTGTCATGTTTCCTGCCTTGTGGAACTGCCTCCCCCCAGACAGATGGATAGCCCTGACCCTACTGGCCTTCAGGAACATGGTGAAGACTTCACTTTCCCCCCAGAAAAAGACCAGGATGTTAATGGAGCTCTAGAGTGCTTGCATGTGATCTATGGCTCTTAAGATTTTTAATGAAGCTTTGACTTTGTCATTTTTTTTTTTCCATCTTGATAATTGCACAATGCTTTTTTTCTTTGTTCACTACCGAGAGTCCCATTGGTAGTTGGGTAGCCATATAAATTGGATAAATAAACAAACAAACGAATAAACCTTGATGCACACAGGTACATTTTCTCTGAATTTTAAAAACAACCCATATTGTCAAGATACATCCAAGCATGACATAATTCAAAATGATACTGTAAAAGTTCTATAAACAATACCCATTTTCCAAAGTTATTAAAAATATTCAGGGCAAAACCTGTCCCATTAATGGCAACCCAACTAGATATGTGTGTTCCTTTATAAACTGAGAGTGCTAGTCTGTCTGTCTGTCTGTCTTTCTTTCTTTCTTTCTTTCTTTCTTTCTTTCTTTCTTTCTTTCTTTCGTTCTTTTTCTTCTTTCCCTCCTTTATAGGATGCCAAATGAGCCACTACTCTGAATAATTTAATCCCAGGTGCAGCTTCTCAAGTATGGAATGGAGGGACCAATTATATAAGACTTAAAAGAACATTTCTCAATGCAGATCAGTCAACAGCCACCTGTATTTTTTAACATTCTTGAAAAGGATTACTAGGAATCTGAGAAGGCATCCATCAACATGTTTTCAATATTATTCATTCATTCATTCAACTCCACAGCAGCTCTGGGAAGCTTATAATTAAAAAAAAAAATTAAAAATGTAACAGAAAACCACATATACAGCTTACAGGAAGACAAAATAAATTAAAACAAAAACAAAGGGGCTCATGCACCATCCTAGCCCAGGGTCTGGGAGAACAACCAAGTCTTTTACAGTTCGTAGAAAGTCAAAAGGGTGGGAACAGTATCGATGTCCAGGGAGATATTACTGGGTCCCACAAAGTGACACTGCTTAGTCTATGGGACCTGGAACATGCCCACTATAGCTAACCTTACCAGATGGGTGGAAACATATGGAGAGAGGTGTTTCCTCAAGTAGCCAGGCCCAAATGATAGTCTGAACATGAAAATGCAATCCTTACTCATTGTTAAAATTCTCAAGACATCTGGATCTGACCTCTGTCAGAAAATAAGTATGTGTCTCAAATGACAATTTGTCAATGGCCACCATTTAGAAGTAGCATAACACTGTACCTGTGTAAACATGGCATATATCTCCTGCCATTCCCCCAAAGTATTTGTCATTTCATTTGATTGACACAATATTCTCAGCTCCATATTTCTGGGAAACAGTTGCAATTTTCTAGACTGAGCCTTAGGCAAGTACGTTTCAGTATCACATCCAAAGAGGCATGAAATAATCACCCATTAAAATGTCTGCTCTTTACTTCACTTAGGAAACAAAAACTCTTGTTTTTATATAAAGTTTCCAGTTATATATCTGTTGTTGAGACAAACTCCATAAATTGGGAGCAAGAGGAATGCAGACTGCACAAATAAAAAACAGGTGTTGATGTTTCAGTTAAGTCAACCCACATCCCTACAAACAGAATGAGAAAGTAGGAAAAGGACTCTTCCTGTTCCATGATATTGTCAGCCTCAAACCCAATATTCTCTTACAGAATTTATTGTGTACCCTTGCCTGCATGGAGGTGAAATATGAAAAGATAATAATTTTCCTATCCTTTCCATGTTGGGGAATAATAATCTGATTATTATTGTTTAATAATCCCAGAAACCACTGGCCAGAAATTAGTGTTCCTGCCTGATCAAATCCCTGTATATTTGTCTTTTGTATCTGCATAAAAAAATGGGAAGGAACAGGAATTAGCCCAAAAGCCTTTAGCTGTATCACTCAATACATAGCCCTGGACTAAGTAGTACTGGCAGGATTTTGTCTTAAATGAGAGAATAAAATTCAAAAGTGAGGATCTAGAATTAACAGGACTGGTTATTTTTCACTTTGCTTGACTTCTGTAATTCGCTCTACCTTTCTTGTACATCCATCTGAAGAATTGCTGGATGATTTTGTGATTTCTTAGTGGATAAAGTTGCATTCACATTCACTCTGGGCTGGATGCCAGTTCAAGAGAATCCAAATGTGGTTAGTGAGGCTAGTTCCCATGATGTTGTCTGGGATTCTTTTAAGTTAAGGAAATGGAAGCAAATGAGGTTCTTAGCAGTCTGCCATCTGAGGCTTTTCCTGGCTTGTTCAGCGAGTGAATGAGTGAGAATTGTTAAATCAGAGAAATTGTCAATGCTTCTTTGGGGGAGGAGTAATGCTACTTACTTTGAAGAAGATGGTTGTGAACCCACTCTTGAAGAACTTTCCCTGGCTCCAATGGTTTTCAGTAACTACCATCCTGCCTCCAATATTCCTTTGCAACTCTCACAGGTGATCCAGTAAGACACAGTGCTTGATGATATCGAAAGCTATTGAGGAGTCTAAGAGAACCAGAATCTCTCAGCATCCTTTGATACCATTAACCATAATATTTTATTGGACCAACTGAGAAAGCTGGAGGCACTGTTTTGTAATGGTTTTCCTCCTACCTGGGTGGGTGGTTTCAGTTTGTAGTAATGAAAGAATAGCATTCAAGGGCTTGATTACTCTAGTACAGGATACCTCAGGGCTCAGTACTTTCCCCCATGGTACCTAGTATCTATATGAAGCTGCTAAGGGAGATCATCCATAGATGTGAAGTGAGTTGTCATCAGTAAACTGATTATTCTGTTATACACTGCCAGCTCATTTCAACTGGAGATGATATGGAAACTGTCAGATCTGGGTGGGGCAAAATAAGCTTTGACTAAATCCCTTCTAGATTGGGTTGCTATAGCTCAGATCAGTTCTGGTAGTTTTAGATAGGGTCACACTCCACATGAAGTAGTTGGTGCATAACTACCTAGATGACATCAATTCATACCTTTGAATATATATTACAGATATTTAGCTTTTTCATTCATAATTAAATCTGCAACTTCATTTTCCTGCATGCATTCATGAACTTCATTCCACAAAATCAAACTATCTTTATTCAGATCTATTATATCCTTATGCTTTCTCTTACTTTCTCAGATTCACATAATACCTATTTTACTTTCATTCATTCCTCACCTTTAACATTTACTCCTCTTACATTCCATGTTGAAACCTTCCATATGCCATGGTTATCACCAGATAGCCCCATTTTTAAAAATGTCTGCTACCCATTAATAGATTTGCTTATTTAAGGCTTTCACATAGCACTTTTTAGTAAGGTAGAAAATGTGTAGATAAATATGACTAATGTTAGTCATACATATGCCACATGCAGATTCCCAGTAAAGACAGTAGTGCTCATCTTGATATATATTAGCTATAAGCACAAACAAAGCTATATGGTAATCTCTACCTCCATCATCCATCAACATTTCAAATGGAAGTCCTGGTCTATGGTATTAAAAATGATAGTGTCTTTTAAACCAGGGCTATATAAGATATTCTGCACGTAGAACTTCATATTAATATTTCTTAAATAAAGGAACTAACGTAGATGAAAGTTCAATGAGAGTACATTAACTGGGATTATGTGCTGTTAAATGCATGAGTATATTAAAGCTGATGGATTCAGTTACAGTGGCAATCAGTGCTGCATTGGAAGACTGAAAGACCAGTTTAGGGTTAGTCATGGAGAAAATCTATCCATGTGGTCACTAGGAGTCAAAGACGACTTGATGGCACATAATCAATCAATCAATCAATCAATTAAAGGTTAATTGTAAATATTACAGATATACACATTTTGAAAATTATTTGGAAGCTGTGCTTCAGACTATGTGAAAACACAACACCTCTCTTCTACCCCTTGAAACAGCCCCCCTCTTTTTTTTTTAATTAGGCTTTAAGATATCGCAGAGAGCTGCTATGCTCACATGTCCACCAGGTCTGAAGAATTTCTTCTGAATCATTTTCAGAGTATGTGTTTGTTCTTGGAAGCCCAAATCCAATATCACTGATTCTTCAATACCTCATGACCTACTGAGTACAATGGGGTAGCACTTACTCTGTGTCAGTTCTTGGTCTATTGTTCTGCCTGCTCTTTGTCTAAGAGATTGCTGAGATCACTTCCTTCTGCCCTTCTTCCAGGCACACATCCACAAAGCACATGCATTTGGATTCTTGTCCTGCTAGGGTCTAGTTAGGTAGGAGCTAGGCTTTGGCTAAGAGAAAAGATCCAGGTTTCTCCAAAGTGTATCTTTTCAGCAAACTATCCAACAAATGTCTAGAGGATGGAGGGAATATAAACCTACATATAAATCAAATAAAAAATATTGCAAGTCAATTTGAGTGGCTAAACAGGAAGAAATGCTAGTTGCTTTCATTTTAAATTCATTGCCTAGAAATTACCAAATTATGATACAGGCAACCGAAATGAAAGAGAAAGCAGATATTAATTTTGCGATAAATCACTTCCCAGACTTTACTTTTGGTAATTTTGAGAGAGAAGATGTAGCTTTTAGTCTAGAATATGCTTTTAAGGCAAGAAAAAAGAAAGGAAATGTTTCATTTGCAGTGGCTCAATGCTCCTAGAAAAAGCAACAAGACAAACCTGCTAGATTGTATTCTAGCAGTAATGACTCACCTCAGCCACCTCAGCCCAGTATAAGAAAAGGCCAGAAATGATGTGCGAACAAGTGGGCCACCAGATGGCATCTATTTTGATTCTGTAGCTTCTAATTTCATAAAAGAGAAAGAGACGTTATTTGAATTGAATGAGTTTAAATTTGTCATTTACTTGGCGTATGAACAAAAGATCACTGCAGTCAGGAGAGGCTTTGTAAGATTCTTTTGTGCATTAGGCAAAGGAGAGATGCTCAATTTAACAATTCAAGATGCTTTATTTTTGCCAGATCGCGAGTCAAATCTGCTCTCAGTAAAATATAACACAGATAAAGAATGTTATATAAAATTTGAAGGAAATCATTGTGATTTAACTGAGAATACTCATGAAAGGCACCTTCCAGAAAAATAGACTATTTGAATTAGATTACATAGAAGATAAAGCAAGGACCGTAATCACACACACGCACACAAAATATGTAACCAAATGGCACCAGAGAATGGGGCATTGAGACCCAGATGTTGTTTGTAAATTGGAAGGCTTAGCCAAAAGACTAAAGTTGCAACCATGTGTGAATTGGTCCAGGTGTGCACACTGCATAACAGGCAAAGGTACTAAGCCAATACATGTGGGGGGAAAAGGAGAAAGAGGCAAAGAAGCCATTAGAACTAGTGCACAGTGACATTTGTGGGCCAATACAAGTCACCACACCAAATGGAAACAAATATATTCTCTCATTCATAGATAATTACACATGATGCACATTTTACTCTATGGTCAGTGAAAAGTACTGGAGAAATTTAAAGAATATGTGGCTGTAAGCAATGCATTTGGAAGTAAGCAATACATTTGGAAGAAAGCCTTAAGGACTGCACACACACAGTGCGTGTGTGTGTGTGAATATATATCAGGCAAGAAAGAGCAAGGGATTGAATGTGAAATCATAGTGACCTATACCCTAGGACAGAATAGCGTGGCAGAAAGGAAAATTATTCCTTGACTGAAATGATGAGGTGCTTGCTGCAAGATGCAGGGCTGGCAGATAAATACTGGGGGAAAGCTGTTAATGAAGCAGACTACTTGCAGAATAGGCTGATAAAGAAAGCCACAGATGCAAAACCAGGAAATCCAGCCTAGGATATAATAAAAGTATTTTGTTCTAATATGTATGCATATTTGCAAAATGAGAGAGAGAGAGAGAAAGAGAGAGAGAGAGAGAGAACCCAGCTGAACTCCAGAAGTGAGGAAGAACGGATGGTTGGATACCCACAGTACTGTGAGGAATAGAGGTTCTTAGATCCTGCTTACTGCACAAACTATTAAAATATGCAGTGTTTCTTATTTTGTTGAAAGCGGGGGAAAGTAACCAGGAGGTATCAGGTTTTGTTCCCCATGTCCAGGCAAATAACAAGCAGAGACAAGTTTTGAAGAACATCCCCACTGCATGCCCAAAAGTCAATTGCATGGCAGATACAAAAGTGAAAACTGAAGTTCCACTTTCTATAACTGCTCCAAGAGGTTCCAATAGAAGAGAATATATGTAGCTAGGGTAGAACTGTGGAGTCCTTGGGGCTCTCTGAGCTTGGTTGTTTGCTTGCAGGTGTTTCATTACCCAACTAGGTAACATCATCACACTGATGATGTTACCTGGTTGGGTAATGAAATGTCTGCAAGCAAACAGCCAAGCTCAGAGAGCCCCAAGGAGCCCACTGCCCCAAGCAGTTCAGACAAGGAGTTCCACTGTGAAGACTCCTACATTGCCAAAAGGGAGCAAATAGAAGAACCCCGCATGTTGGAGTTCGAAAGGACATTGAAAGGATGACCTCAGTGGAAGGAGATAAATGGAGAAAGGTTGCAGAAAAGGAGATTGAACAACACAGACCCCAAATACCACTGTGTGAGAGCTGCTCAAGAAGAGGGCCTCATTAAACTGAAATACTGGCCATCAGAAGAAATGCTGGCAGATGCCCTCACTAAGCCTTGGCCCAGAGAATTCTTTCAGAAATGAGGGGAGTTGTGAATTGACACATGAATCAGTAAGAAGGGATGTCAGAGGTCCAAATCCTATGGTGCTGACTCTTCAGGAATGCTCGTGTGGACATAGAGAGCACGTTAACCTCCAATACTAGTACTTGTGGAATTACTATGCCCTTCAGTTCTGAACAAATTGTCCACCTTGACCAGTAAACTTGGGAAACATGCCTTAGCACCATCAGCATCACAGACATAAAGTTGGTGAAACAGTTTGGAGAAATGTTATTTTCTGCATCCTCCATATACAACACCAGTGCTCTCCATTACTAAATATTTTTAAGTTGGTTTTAATTCTAATGAAATTCAGTATGGAATCAAATGTAATGTACACAATGACTTCTGAAAATATATATCCTGTCTGTAATCTATTGTAAATTAAATTGCACTTTACAAATCAAAGGCCACCTGCCAGCGTCAAAAGAAAAAGACACTTAACTTTTTGTTTTCTGTTGCAGTATCCTTTATTTCTATTTGTACTAATTTGAGCAATTGCTGCTCTATAATCTCTGATTCCTCTCTAACCTCCTTCTCAACATTTGCATGTATTTGTTTTGCTACTTATTCATCTTTTCTGTTTTGTTTCATGGGAGTCTTTATCGACTCTTTTCTAACACAAACCAACATCCTTTTAATTCTTGTTTCAGTCAGCATATGTAAAATTGTGTTTGACTGCCTCCTTGTACCTGACTTGGAGTTTCATGCTTCTTAATTTTATTTTAGAGTTGTGTTTTTCCTTTGGCATAAATGAGAAATTGTGAGGGGAGGAGCCTCCATGTTTCTGTTTTGAACAGCACCAAGGGTTTTGTTGTTTAGGCCCTCCGTATCCTGCAATAACAGCGTTCACATATGTGCTACCGGAGTAAGGCCTGAAAAGTCTGCATGCAAGGAAATCAGAAAAACGCAGCTCGATGTCTTCTAGATGCTTTGGACTTCAATTCCCATCAATCCCAAGCAGCCACAGCTAATGGCAAAGGCATGTGAGAGCTATAATACAAAACTTCTGGAGGAAACCAAGTTGCTGACCCTTACAGGAAACCCCAAATTTCAATCTAAATAGCAACTTAGAAGGACTGAGAAAGGACCCTGCAATCTTGGGGCCCTCTGCCACTATGAGCCAACAGTACCAAGTTAGATTCATCAATATTCTAGCATCGTAAGGCTACTTCCAACTTAAGGAACCATATCTATTGTTTTATGGGTTCTATCATAACACAGCTCTATTGGATTGGATTCAGGTCCATCCAGAGCAGCCTTCTATGTTCAAACGTGAACCGATAGATGCTATTGTGAAGCTCACAATCAGGGAATGAAAGCAAAGGCCTTTCCCTGTCAAATAACAATTATGAGTCTGATTTGATTCCTAGAGAGAGCTGTTAACGGTTAATCCCATCCTAGTGCTTGGATTACAACTCCCACTATCCCCAGGCACCATAGTCTTTGAAAAACATTAAGAAGGTTTATTTTATATATACAACATGGCAATGGAGCTCAGTAAAATTCAGCAATGAGGGAATGACACATGTGAATACATCAGAAGGTAAATATACCTTGTTCATTCTAACAATGACAAATAGTACGTAAACAAAATAATATTTGATGTCATGTTTAGATTCTAAACCAAAGAACTACTGAGATTTTTCCTGTGATTCTTTTTTAACTCTGGGGAATTCCAGCCAGGCTAACTGTTAGTTTAACAGTATTTTGCTGATTTGGAAACCATGGGAAGTACATTACTGTAGTGACATGAATATCAAAACAGGAAGAATGTGACTGCCATAACTTTTGGTTACTGGAACCAAAAGGAACATACTGTCTAAATAATGAAAGAGTAGTCTGTTATATTAATGAGATAATTTATAATAACTATGGCCATTAAGAACAGAGCAGTAGAACATGACCAGCATAAATACTAATCACTGACAAAAGATTGTATTTAACCTTTTTAGTATACCTACAGTAAAGCTGCTCCACATTTTTGGATATATAACCAAGATGACCTAAATGCTCAACACTTTAAAAATCATGAATAGCCCACACATGTCTTTGAAACTGTGTTTCACACTGGCACACATGCTAATCAGGGAGATGGGATTGGATGTATTTTTTCTGCCAAGTGGGCAGCTGGTGGCAAACCTTGGTTTGCAATGAGAATAGCCCTAATCCTGCAACGTTCTTGACCAAGTTTACCTACATCAACAGGAGAAACATGAGAATTTTACAAGAAAGTTTACAAGATATTCTGTTGTAAAACTAGCATAAATATGCATCACAAGACTGGTTAACAGTCCATATTCAGTACTTGGTGTTTCACCATATCATTTGAAAGTTGATCAGGTGAATTGGCCCCTAGTGAAAATATCTTATTTGAATAGAGAATATGTAAGGTGCACATCTGAGAGTTTGGATCTTTAACGTCTCACTTGAGGAAATCTTTACTTCATGTCTCATTCAACAGGTGATTCACCTGTATGTGTGAATGAATTTTCAGGTGTGCATTCACTCATCAGTCCCACTAAAGAGTCAGAATGTGAATATTTCAGTAGAATAAGACAGTGTTTTACCTGTCCAAGATCCAAGTTTTAATCCTTGATATCTCCAGAGTTTTTATTAATTGACAGTAGGTAATCGCACTGGAAGCATACTGGCAACTAGCGCATCTCAGAAAGTGGGTGTCTGTACTGGTCTAAGACTAATAACTGACTACTAAAATCAGGTGTCACACAGCCATGTTTAGGCAGGCCCACCATTGCTTGCACCATTGCATTCTGGACCAGTTTAAGCTTCTGCATGGTCTTCAAGGGCAGCTCCATGTACAGTGCATTGAAATAGTTGAGCTCTGGTGATAAGGGTGTGAGTGACTGTTTGGAGGGCACACCAGTGAAGCTGTTCAAAGGCCCTCTTGGCCACAGCTGCCACCTGCTCTTTGATCAGGAGCTGTGATTCCAAGAAGATCCCCAGATTGTGCACTACTCCTGAATGGAGAAGTGCAACCCCGTCCAGAAGAAAGGATGGAATGTCGCCTAACTACCAGAGTGAATAACTGGATTTGATGGCTAAATAATCAAACCTTTATAAAGCAAGCTATATTCCAATGAAAATAATTTACTCTTGAATGTAAGACCCAGATCAGCAATACATAGAAGAATTTGAGTTACAAAGATACCCTCCTCAGTTTAGAAGGGTGTGATTGTGAGAATGCATAGGTGGTCTTGCAAACAAATGAAGCCAATTTATGTAACGTGCTTTATCTCTTTTTCACATTCAAGCATTCCTGGATAGATAGGGGGCCAAAGGCAACCTATAGAACTGATAAGGTAATTGGGGGTGGGGGGGGCAAGGATCCCAAGAACCACCATCTGAAGAGAATGGACCAGGTTGGTACAGCTGCCAAGTAAACAAGATTAATAAGAATCAAGAAGTATTGTCCAGCTCTAAACTGATCTAGAAGTGAAGCAAGAGAGAGTAACTCCCCTGAGTAAAATCTTCTTAGATAGAAAGATAATAAGCTTGCTGGGAATCTTGCAGATGGGAATGTTGATTGCCTGATTAAAAAAAAAAAAGGCAGTCAAGTCCAGAAGACTGCTTTTCCACTTTCTCAGCCACAGAACCATTCTTTCTTTGAGCCCCAAAGATTCTAGGCAATTCCCCTGATCCACAACCCAGTGCTTGCTGTTCCATTCAATAATTCAAGCAGTATTTTTAAAACTTGTAATGTGATGAAAAGGTAAGTGCATAAGTATTAGTGATCCTGATGGTTCTATAAGGTAACTACATGGACAAAGAGTTGCAGGCATTTTGACACTGGTTATTTCAATGCTGGGGACACAAGAGATTGTACAAGTTCATACTAATGTAGACAGTGGGATGTATGAGTAAGCCGAATGTGTATACACATGTGAATATGTTTTTAAAATATTGTTCTTTTAAGGCCAATCTCTTGCTTTTTCGAACAGATGGAGCTACTGAGGTTGGGAGTATCTAGGCCAGAATTTTAAATGCTATGTACTCATGATTCACTTCACATTTTAGATTTGTATACATGGTGTGGGAAGCTTCTATAGCTTAGAAGGCCACATAAATAAATATAACTCAGTTTCAAGGTCATGGCTAATTTTCATATTGTGATTGCAGTTGACAAATTGACATATCATTACAATGAAGAATACACACACACATACTGCTTTTATGACACTGATGATGAAAGTAACAAAATACCAAACTCCATGAGAGAGGGGTGAGAACTGCCATGAATTCAACAGTCTCTGACTATGTTGGAAGTTAGAAGGTTATGAAAGGTTGAAGAGCTATTTTAAGGAAGTCCAGCTCCCTGACTTGGGGCACTTTCACAGTACCAACATTTTTACCCCTCAGATCCTCAGAAGCAGATTGAAAGTGATCTGTGATTCTCTTCACATCTGTGGACTTGAAATGCTGAGAACAAGGAGTGAAAATCACTGCCCCATCCCCTCACCCCCACTCCACACAAAGAAGTGGAGGAAAGAAAGAATAATAGTAATTAAAAATTCACTACCCTGGGCATTTTGTATACAGCTACTCCCTTTTCTTCATTGCAGGAAGGTTTCCCCCCTAAATTGACAAAACACTTGCTAATTTCAATCCTGCTCAATTTCAATAAACTTGCCATTAAGCTTAGAAGACCTGAAGCTCAAGATCCAGGAGGATGGGTGAGATAAGAGTTCCTGTCTAGTTAAGGAGATTCAGATCCATATTTTCATGAGTTCAGAATAGCATGATATCAAATGAAATCCATATAATAAGAAATCTGTCTTTGAATTCATTCATTCATTCATTCATTCATTCATTCATTCATTCATTCATCAAATTTGTATGCCGCCCATCTCCCCCAATGGGTGACTCAGAAGCAAAGGACACCATTACAAGCTTTTGAAACTTTCTAAAATAAATGGGCATGGTAAAATCTTTCTTTCTGCTTTGTCATTATGCTGAAAGTCTGCCAGAAGTGCAGAGATCCTGAGCAAAGCATCTAAGAACCCCCGTGAAGGAGATCTGGCGTAAGAGAGACACTACTGCAGGCTTATGAAACTGGTGATCCGGCAAACCAAGCACAGCCAACAGCTGTGTACTGTAACACGCTAGATGTATTATCTCCCCCCATCATCCTTCTTCACTTTCTTTGTGATATGCCAAATAAGGGAACAATATTGATTTATGGAATTCTTGAAGCTGGTGGGCTGCATTCATTGAAGTAGGTCAAAAGTTCTGCAATTGTGCACTAGAGTATAGAAGAGCTATGGGCTTTCAGGATGTTGAAGAAAATCACAAATCACATCTTACAAAAACAATTTACCTGAACAAGTAGCAAGGGCAGCTGATGAACCACACCAGTATCAAATGAGATGACAGTGCTGTAGGTGCTAAGCTGCATGTCAAGAAAGACCCCCTTTCCTTTTCCTTCTGCCTGCCTGTCATTTATTAATTTGGCACACATGCACATCCCCTGGTGGTTTGCTACCAGTAATGAGGCACTGATCTGACTTACGAGGCAGACCCTCTTCCACTTCATAATCTCTCCTGTGCCACTGACACAGCATAAACATCACCAGCGCAGATGGTACAATATGGAAGTAGAAAGCCTTCAAGTATCAATTATAAAGAAAAAGGATGAGGAGCATGAAGGTGGGGAAGGCACAGTTCTTAGCCTGCTAGCCTGGAGGGCTGTACACAGAGAGAAAAACCATGGAATGATAAGTCATTGGCACCTGCATGATACCTATGTTTGCAAATGTTTGCAAATACATAAGATGCATTTATAAAAAACCTGTAACTTATTAACAGACCCTGAAATATAAGCCTTATTCAGGCATTCCCAATATGATTACCATTGTGGTGCTCCCTTGCCTTATCCCTTCTACGAACCACAGATGGGAAACTGATTTTGCTCTGTGGATCAAACCAATTCTGGGCAAGCATGTGGAGGGCAGTTGGCACCCAGTGAACTTTACCATCCACAGTCTGATGGACAAATGGACGTGATATCCTCTCCATACATCAGCAAGGCTTTTCAATAGTCTCCTTGAAAACAATGGAGCCCATCTTAAAACCTCAATGCAGGGGGAAGCAAGTGATTTTCAAAAATAGGTTGAAGTGTGAGGAGGGAAAAGGTAAGAAAACCATGGTGGCTGGGAAATTGGGGAGCTGTGGTTCCCACATTTCTGGAGGGTATCCAGCTGAAAACTGACCTGTCTGATGACAATAGACTCACTACTGTAGAAGTTCATCTCTCCAGGTGTGGACAACACAGCTGTCCAAAAAGAGCATGAGACAAGAGCTTTGTTCCTGCTTTTCCCCTCACAATTAGTCTTGGCGACAGATCCAAAAATAAAATCAGATAACATCTATATGCTTGTGGATTTTCCATCAGCCTCAGTGCCTCAGCAAAGGATACAGCTCTATGGGAGCTACTGTCCAAAACAAGTGGAGGGCACCAGGTTTCCAACCCTTCACCTATAGAAATACTGTACAGCTTTCTTTTTTTATAAATTTTATTGCAAGTTTTAAAGAGAACATAAAAACTAACACCAACTAATACAAAATAAAGAGAACAAAGAAAAAAAGACAGGAAGAAAAAATCAAAAGCAAAAGTGCAGAAAGAAAGAATAAAAAGAAATAGAAAGAAGAAGCTTCCAGTCTTCTCTGCAGCAAATATAAGTACGATTACAAAATTATCTCTTACTCTGTGATTACAAAAAAGCTCACTTTTTTCTATTATCCTTTTTTTCCCCCTAATCATCAAAACCACAAGTCATAAGTGCATTTTTTTTCCATTTCATGCAAAAAGTCTATAAGGGATTTCCAGTCAGCTGTAAATGTAGCTATTGCCTTTTCTCTAATTAGGGATGTTAATGTAGCCATTTCTGCAAGTTCCATCATCTTCATCAACCATTCCTCCATGGTGGGTACTGCTGAGCCTTTCCACTTTTGAGCATATAATAGTCTTGCTGCAATTGTCATGTATAAAAACAAAGTTCCATGACTTTTTTCTAGTTGCTTGTCCATTAGTCCCAAAAGAAAAACCTCTGGTTTCAGTTGTACTTTAACCTTTAAAATCTTCTGAATTAATGCATGTATTTGTATCCAATTTTGGGGGGGCTTTTTTTACATGTCCACCAAACATGATAAAATATCCATTCACGTTGTTCAAATTTCCAGCAAAGATCTGAAATACCTTTATACATTCTCGACAATTTATCTAGTGACAAATACCAATGATACATCATTTTATAAAAATTCTCTTCAAGGCTAGAGCATAATGTAAATTTCAATCCTTTCAACCACGTATTTTCCCATTGATCCATTTGTATATTATAGCCAACATTTTTAGCCCATTTTATCATACTTTCTTTCACTTATTCTTCCTCTCTCTCATATTTCAGCAAAAGTTTATACATTTCAGCAATCACATGTTCATCATAAGTATATAATTCTGTTTCAATCTCATTCTTACTTTGTTCAAAACCATCAAATCTTTTATCCACCTTTCTGATAATTGTACGTAAGATAACCATTGACAAGTATATCCTTCTCTTGTCAAATTTTCTCTTGATTTCATTTTACAATCCCCTTGAAAGAATTCTAGTACGTCACAATAAGTAAGCCATTTATGTTTATTTACCATTTCTCATCTATAAAATGTTTCTTGTGCTGAAAGCCACAGAAGTGTTTTCAGGCAAAAACTAAATTTATATTTATTCCATACTCCAAGGATGGCCTGCCTAGCATAATGAATTTTGAAATCTACATTAACCTTAGCTTTGTCATACCATAAATATTCACGTGATCCAAATCTCAAATCATGTTCTTCTAACTCCAACAGCTTTCTATTTCTTAACAACACCCACTCTTTCATCCACACTAACCAATGGGCAGCAAAATATAATTTCAAATCTGGTAGACCTAATCCTCCTCTTTCTTTTGCATCTTATAGTACCTTATATTTGACTTGGGGTTATTTCCCCTGCCATATGAGTTTAGATATATCCTTTTGCCATTGTTCTGCCATTGTTTCAGTTGTCAAAACAGGTATTGTCTGAAACAAAAATAACGTTCTAGGTAAAATATTCATCTTAATCACAGAGATTCTCCCCAACAGTGACAATTATAGTTTGTCCCATCTTAACATATCTTTTTTAACTTCATTCCATGTCTTAACATAGCTATTTTGAAATAACATACAATTCATATTTGTCATAGTTATACTCAAATATTTTACCTTCTTCTCAGTCTCAAAACCCACTTTATTAATCAATTCTGTTTGATCTTATATCTTCATATTTTTGTTAACATCTTTGTTTATTAATCTTGAAACCTGCTAAGGCCCCAAATTCTTTTAATTTACTCATTAAAAATTAAATTCCCTCTAAGGGATCTGCCAAAAGTCAAACCAAGTCATCTGCAAAAGCTGTTAAATTGCATGACTCTTTTTTAATCTTGATGCCTATGATCCTCACATCTTGTCTTATATCTCAATTCAATATTTCAAAAACTAAAATAAACAAAAGAGGAGACAGTGGGTATTCTTGCCTTGTTCCTTTTTGTATCTCACACAAGTTAGTTAAATCCCCATCAACAATTATTTGTGCTGTCTGTGAAGTATAAATCTATTTCACCCATTTTATAAAATTCTCTCCAAAAGTCATATCTTCCAAAACTTAAACAAGAAAGTCCAGTTCAAATTGTCAAAAGCCTTCTCTGCGTCTAAAAAGATCAATGTGACCTGTTTTTCATTATGTTGTTCCAAATATTCCAAAATATCCAACACACTTCTTACATTGTCTTTCAACTGTCTTTTAGGTAAAAACCCACATTGATCCTCATGAATAAGTTCTCACAAAATTATTTTCAGTTCTTCAGCTAAAATCATTGTACTGTAAATAACTCATAATCATTATTCAACAATGACATTGGTCTGTAATTCCTTGCCAAAGCTGAGTCTTGTCCTTCTTCAGGTATTAAAGAAGAGACTTCTTTCCAAGATCTCTGGTATTTTTCCACCCTGTAAAATAGAATCTGCTGTATTCTGTAAAGGTTGTAAAAGTTCATCCTCGAAGCATTTATAATACAAATTTGATAATCCATCTGGCACAGGTACCTTCCCTGGTTTACTCTTTTTAATTACTTCTGAAACTTCCCTTATCATTCTAAGTCCATTCATAATTTGTCTTTGTTCTTTGTAATCCTTGGTAAATTTTGTTTTCTCAGATATTCATCTATTTTCTCCAATGGAATATCACATCCTTTATAAAAATTTAGCTTTGATAAAATGTTCTTTGCATGGTCATGTTATCCATTAATGCAGTGTCTCCCTCTTGTAGTTTTAATATCATTCTCTTTTCTTTTTGCAGTTTGTAAACCAACCATTTCCCTGGTTTATTTGCAAATTCTTTTTTTTTTTTGCTTTACATGGTTCAATTTTATTACCATTTCTCTTATTATTAACATAGATAAATGTTGCTGTAAATTTTTAATTTGTTGGCAGATATTTGTGTTCCCTGGGAAGTTCCTTCATTCTTCTTCTTTTCTTTTAATCTCATCCAAAATATTTCATATTTTCTCATGCCTCTTCTTAAGTTCAGAGATAAGAAGAAGAATTTTATTAGGGGTTAAGAACCTAATAAAAGCTTTGCTTGCATCCCAAACTGTTCTCATGTCAGTACCTTTATTTAAATTATTTTCAAAAAATTATTTTAATTTATTTTTACAGTCCTCAACAATTTCATCTTTCTTTAACCCCATATAATGTAACTTCTGCTCCAACAAATCTACCATGTTCATCAGTTAATACAAGTTCTGGATTTAGTTGAAGATTAATTTACAAAACAACTCCATTTCTCTTCTTAATATCTGCTGAGATAAATTCACCCGAAGTTTTATAGGTCAAATATTTAATATCTTTTTTCCTGATATGAGTCTCTTATAGGCAAATAATATCTTGCTTTAATTGTTTCAAATAATGATTTTTTCCCCTTCTTCTGAGAAGCACTTGCACCATTTATATTCCATGTTAAACATTCGTAATCCATACTCAGGCCAAATATTTAGAAAAGTCCATGCCTGTAGGAATCTCTTTCAAAACAATTATGTCTGTATTATCCATTTTCAGGCTTGTATTAAAATGTTGCTGCAGGACTTGACCCCTTGCCTTATTTCTAACAAATTGCACCAAAATATCTCTAGAGGCATTCCTCATCTTGGCAAATCTGGAATTTATTTTATAAATCTTATTAATTTCTGCCTCCATATCTTCCTCTTCTAGATCCAGAAAATTTGCCAAAACATTAATAAGCTGCTCTCTAATATTTTCATCTGGAATCTCTTGAACAGTTCTAAATCTCAAACAGAATTCTTTCTCCCTCAATTCCAGTCAAGCCAGGTTATCCAATTCTCTTTCTAGCTCTCTGTCTTGAATGTCTGACTTACTCTGTAAAATTTCCACTCTATCATTAATTTGCTTTATCTCTTCAGATATTTGTTTTATAGATTTTTTTATCTTTTTAACATCGTTTCTCATCTCCTCTCTTAGCTTTACAAATCTTTCATCCATTCTTTTTTTTAAAAGCATCCAGTTTATTTACCATTTGCTCAAAACATTTCTGAAGTACATCTTGTGTAATTATTTTTTTTTTTCTGTAGGTTGCTGTAGTGAGCCTCTTCTGCCTTCTCTTGCTATTTTTCAAGTAGTCATTTTTAATCCAAAAGTAAAAATGTTCCAAGCCAGCAGAATAAAAAGACAAGCCTCTGCCATTTTTTTCCTTGTTATCTTCTTGTTTCAAACACCAATGACATCCACCACAACAAGCATCATGTCTCCATGGCAACTAAACGTCACAGTCTGTACATGCCTTATATTTCATTATGCAGATTCCATCAATCACATAGACTCTTTAAGGATAGCTAGCAACATTCCCATGCCAGGCTAATCTCTTTAGCTGGCTTAATAAAAAATTATAGCAAAACACTTTAATCAGAAGCAAAAGTAATAAAAATAGAAATAGAAAAATAGGAAGAAAAAAACTGACCCCTTGTTCAATTTAAAAACTTTCTTATATTTTCTTTTAATTGAGCTTTTTGCAAATAGTTCTTGAATCTTTAAATCAAAAGATTTAAATTAACTAATTTAAATTAACTCACTGCAAGGAGTCTTATCTTTTCTGCAGAGGAAATCTCACTTCATTTGTAATTAATTACTTCCCAAGGTGATTACAAAGTGGGGAGAAGCAAGGCTGTAATGTTTGTATGGCTTCACTGCAGTTAAGAGTGTAGATGGAATTCCAGGTCTCCCGGCAGCTCAACCTCCGAGCCGGCTGCAAAATCTTTTCAGTTTCTGCAGATAACTCAGAAGGAACCACCATCTGGAGCACACATGGTTTATTTCTCGATCTTCCTTTGATCTAGAAAGATTACACTGGCCAGAATTCGCCTCCTAGCCTGCCGCCTTCTCAGCTGCGACGACTCTCCGCACTTTGGAGAGTGTCATCCTGTCATTTTTCCCCACTGGAAGCTAGAAATACTGTTCAGCTTTGGAATTTGTCATAGCTTGTGAATAAATCCATACTAGGGAAAATGGAAATATGGGGTGAGCTATAAGGTGCACTGTACTTTTTCTAACACTAAACCCAACATAATGTAGTGGCAGGAATGTAAAGCTTGAACCAGAGACACTTGATACTAAATTTCCAACCAGCATTAGTTTGGTGGTTGGCACTGAGCAAATCATTTACATCCTCAGTTCAACTTATCTTGAAAAGGTTTTCTGTGGTATAAACTTGTTTAATTTGACATGAACTGAATTCCTTGAATGAAGGTTGGGATACCAGTGGGATAAAGCTCTACAACTGTTTCCTGTACAATGAGTTACAAACATTGGAAGCTATTTTATACTAAATCTGGTTCCTATGCTTAGTATTTTTAGCACCAACCAGTTTTGATGATATTGATCTCAGTGGGAAATCTTTTCCCAGTCCTACCCAGAGAAGTTTTGGGGGGGGGGGGGTTCCCCCCAAGCAAAGCATTTGCTCTGCATTGAGAAATGGGCCTTCCCCACTGATCCATTAATGCCTAGCATACAGTCACCGTCAGGCAAATTGCAAGGCAGACCTCCAATGTATAATTAAGGTGATAATAAAGCTCTTGGTTGGATGCCAGAAACCACTCCCGGCTCCTTCTGCATCATGGGGGTTATGCCTGTTGGCCGAGCTAAGTAACAGAGTTCCAGTCCACCTCCTAATATAATAATTATAATATAATAAGCTCTATTATGACATTATAGTATCAATATAGCCATAGATTGAATGATTCAACCCACACTAAAATATACTAGTTAATACATTTTGGATTCAGTGATTAGAATTAAGACCATTTTTATCCTTATTAGGTGTTCCTCTTGGGAAGTCTGGCATCTGATTCAATAGCCTCCAGGAAAATAACTATATTATCATGGCAAGGTAAAGAGGGAATTGCAGTTAAACTGCTTACTAACCGAGCTGTAGATGGAAAGCTGATGATAAGAATACTGTATATGCTTTTCAGTCCCTTCACTAAATGCAGCTATGTGGGAATGTTGGTCATATCTGTCCACTGTACAATTTGCTGGGAGAGAACACCAGGCCCAGAATCTTCAGTTGGTTTGGATATCAACTTCCATCAGCCCATGCTAGCATGGCCAGTAGAAAAGGGTTTTAGGAGCTGTAGTCCAGAATGGAAGGCTTTAGGTTGCCTACCACTGCTCTAAAACATCCTTTGAAATGTGTAGGGGTTCCATGGCAGACTCAGACACATGCTAGTCATTGAGTTGGTGTGATGGAAGGTTTAGCAGGCCCTATGAGCACAGGAGAAGAAATAGGATTGTTGCAAAAGAGACATGTTACCCCAAAGGAGGGGGGAAGCAAGAGAAAGAGTACCTCTGCCTTAATTATCCTATTTATAAATTGATATGGAGAATTGCTTTAGCGGGTTTTCAAGGTTCTATTACATTATCCTATTAACAATAAGATCTTTCCAAAAATTCAAGTGCTTCTTGTTTCCTGAGTTTGCCAGCCTCACAGGTGGAAAGTTTTCTTTAAGTTTGCAAAGCACTGTAGCATGCCATCAACTATTTACCCTGTGAAATTCTAGTTCCCATAACATGACATCCAGTGCTGACTGCAAAGGAATATGTATAAGAGCAACATCCAATGTTGTACCAGTGGACTTCCCTTTACTCTCCTCCTTCCCTGCAATCTCTCTCACAAACAAATTTATTCTGGTAGATCCCCACCTCATACTTCAGACCACATTTCCTAGAGCATGATGGGGGAGGGGGGAAGGAATGCATTTTCCCAGAAGTATCCATTCTGCTGGTGAGAAGACACTGATCACTACAACTTCTAAATATAGATATCAAACACTTAGAGAATATGTAAATATTCTGAGAAGAACTGGAGAATTGTCAGTATTGCAGTGCACAACCATAATGAAAATATTTGGGAGGAAAACTGTGATAATAATTTTGCAACAGAACTTTAGCCAAGCCAATTTTTCCTTACTTTAGTTGAATTAGTGTAGTGAAATAATCAAGGTGTTAGACGTTGACTGGGGAGGTCCAAGTCAAGTCCTTATTCAACTGCAGAATTCATAAGTCTGACCAGTCACCATGTCTCTCTCTCTCTCTCTCTCTCTCTCCCCCTCTCTCAGCTATCATTCATCCATCCAATCAATAAACTTGTAAGCTACTCAATCATACAGAGATCTCTAAACAATTTACATATTAAGATTAAAAAACATAATACAATACGAACATTATATCAGATCATAACCTACCCTGCCCCATGGAACTGTTGTTGTGCATTTAAATCAGGGGAGATCAACATGAATGCTATCTTGAGCTCTTGAGCAAAGGCAAAATATAAATGCAATAAATAAATAAATAAATACACTCTTCCCATCAGTTGTTCTTTTCCATTTGCCAGTGCTTTGAATCTAGCACAAGACAGAGCAGCTGAGGGACACCAGAGAAAAACCATTTGGGGCCATCCCTGCCATTATTTTGCTGACTTGTTGAGAGAAAAACAGGGGAGGAGCTATGCTGAGATCAGCTATCGAGACCTGGAGGTCACATTCAGCTGCCAGGCACCCAGCTTCCAAACCTTAATCCATATTTGCCACCTTGCTTAAAGGTGTGGCCAGAATCTCCAGGGGCTGCGGAATGCAACTTCATTCCCAGTTGCTTAGCAATGCTTAATGCAGGGAGGAAGCAAAGATCTGAGATCCTGTTTGTTCTGTGATGGAATTCAGGAGTCTGAGGTAAGGGGGCTATTTTTTCTGCTTCAGCCTTGATATATTCAAGGGAGAGCTGCCATGGAGACAGTCTCTTTCTTGGTGGGTAATCTTCAGCAAGCCATGTTCAGCACAGCTGACGGGTTCTGTGGCCTCTGTGGATATGGCATGAGGATAAGACATTCTCAGAAAGTTTGCTGGATGCTGTACCAGACCTCAGGGACAGCTTTTCAAAAAAGGCATTAGTCAAAACAAAACATCTACTATATAATCAAGATAATGTAGTGAACTATTGAAACATAAAAAAGAACCTTGGGCCACACACCTCAGAAATCTGAAACAATGGTTCTGAAGAATGCGTAAACAAACCGTTATCCCTAAAGGAACACCCATTTCAGAGTTCCATAGAGCAGCGTTCCTCAACCTTGGTGACTTGAAGATGTGCGGACTTCAACTCCCAGAATTCCCCAGCCAGCATGGATGGTTGGGGAATTCTGAGAGTTGAAGTCCGCACATCTTCAAGATGCCAAGGTTGAGGAGCCCTGCAGTAGAGGATAGATGCAGCCTAGATTCAAAAAGCCAATTTTGGGGTTATATTTTGGATAAAAATGGCAAAATAAATAAATGCACAGTAGTTGTAATTACTTTGTTTTCTGTGCCTTTTGGCCACAACTGAAAGTCACCCTCCACCTCCACCTCTTCGTCTGTTAACCTTTCCAATGCACTTGCACTGAGGGCAAGGAGGAACAGAAAAATGGAAGTACCCCGTTATGCAATGTTTAGTGGCAGGTTTCCCTTGTATATATAATATATCCCTTTCTCTTGCTGCAGCCATTCAAATTATTGCCAATCAATCTAGTTTGGAAAACATTCTGCATTTTATTTTAAGATACAAATGTAGAGTATACTATGTCCACTTCATAATAATAACAAAATAGAGAGAATGGTAGAATGTCAGGTATGAGATTTTTCTGCTTCACATCCAAGATCTTGCCCAATTGACACCTTTCAGGTACAGAAGTCTAATCAAGTTCATTTTAGTTGTTGTTCCTAAATGTGGCTTAGACAAAGAAGATGGGTTAGTCCAAGCCTTGCAGTGGCAACAAATAATTCTTTCTATTTGTACCATGGCTTAGTAGTATTAACTCCAGTGTTCAAGGACCTGGGACAGAGAATAAATTGTTTCAGAACAAGGGCTTGGCTTTAAGGATCCTTCTTGCTCTTCCCAATTATCCTATCATTATTGCAAAAATGTATAGAGATTTTCCTGTTCAAAGCAGTTTGATACACAATGTACCCAGGAGACTGGCTTATCCTAAGACAAAACAATGAATCCAATGAATACAAGATTCAGTAGAATGACCAACAGTTGCTCAATAAGGTTTTGGACAGAGGCCTTTCCTGTAGGGAGATATCAAGGACTGGATCTAGGACCTTTTTACATGTGAACTCTGTCAGGGTATTACCCTGGAGTAAAGAATTTCTCAGTGAGAATATGGACTTGACAGAGCACAGCATGACTGTGTTTGCAATCCCCGCAACCCGCCCAGAGCACACACCTGTAGGGTGTGGCAGCATGACGCAGCACAAACCACTATATATAGCAAAGTGCACCATGGGTTATAGTGTGGCTGGTGATAGGAGTTGTGGCTGGTGTTGGAGTTCTGGGAAGTAATTAGGGATTTGCAGGTTGGTGGTGTACATTCTGTATATATTGTACAGTAACTGTCTGTGTGCAAGTTTTCTACATCGGACTGTGGATTGTTTATTTTGTCTCACTCACAGAGCACCACTACGCGGAGTGTACGCTGCACACCCCAACAAACTCATGCTTAGCAAAAAAGATACCCACAAATGAAACTGATAACCTATTTACAGAAACGATGTTATTTATATTTGAATCACAGGACTAAAACAAAGTAAAGCTAGCTATCACATTCTGGGGGGAGTTCTCTGAAAAAGTTGAGTTTTAATGGAAGGTTGGGATGAGAAGGCTAGGAGGCAGGAAATGGGCTTCCATGGCCTGGCTGTACCAAGCAGCCCATTCAGCTACTGAGTCTCTCTCATTCTTACCTCAGGAAAGGAGAAGACCCAAAGTACAGAGTCCCCTGCTAATCTTTCAGGATGGGAAAGACAGTCTTTGAACTCAGTCTGGTACTTACTCCCATTCTTTCCGCCTTGCCTGTGGCGTGCTCTGCATCTTATGAGCTTCATGAGCCTTGATGATATCTCGCTGTTCAATCAGCCCCCCTCGCCGGCGTTTGATGACTTCAGGGCTCACAGGGATAAGCTGGCTTTGCCCTAAGTCAAATGTGCTGCTACCATCCAAACCCAATGTGGATTCTCTCTCCTGGGATCGCAACTCATAGAGAGCATCAAAGCTGGCAGTACGTGAGATGAGGCTGTCTGGCTCCAGCAAGCTGCAGGACTGAGCAGGCTGCATCAGGCCCAGCCGGTGCTTCCGCCATGCTTCTTCCTCCGGTAGGGCCAGCACATATCTCTGGGTTTCACTGCCCAGCTCAGTGGTGGTTCCTCCAGTAGAAAAAGAACCTGCCTCAGAGAGCATGTGAGCACTTATGGAACATGTGCCAAGGCTGAGCATTATGAATGCCGTTCTGGAACATCACTCTAGAAGAGGCAAAACAAGGGGAGAAAAGTTACAGACAAGCTTCTTCCCATGGCCTATTTTAAACAGGAGCAGAAGAGCCTGCACATAATGGAGGCTGCCCTCTGAATAAAGCCACGTTTTTTAAAACCAATATAACATAATAAATCCACAAGATCAGAGCCTGGGTGGTTAAAGGAAAATGAGCAGTACTTATTTCACACTTCCTGTGGTATCCTGCAAGCTGAAATTCAGCCTGAAAGAGTTAGTGATATAAAACTTATGTTCAGGCCCTACAGGCCCAGGCATTTCCATCTATTGCTAGTAATGCTGTGACTGAGTAAATCCTACAAAAAGTGCAAAAAGTTTCAGCTCCCATTCAATTATAGCTGAGAAAAACTCTTTGAAATACTGAAGAACTGCTACTAGTTTATGCAGGCAAGACTGAACTAGGTGGATTTGTAGTCTGACTCAGTGTAAGGCAGTTTCTCACATTTCCATGATGTTCCTAGCAGGAAATGACTGTTTTTCATAAATGTCATTTGGACATCTCATGCATAGCCTTGTATTTTCTGCAAGGTCAGGTCCCTCAAGCAAGGTATCCTTAATTGGGATGAAGTAAATTTAGATATCCCCAACTCTGCAGTCTCCAGTGTTATATATATAACACTATATCATCTATCATCTCCAAAATTCCATTCCAAATCATTGTGGGGCATCTTGCTTGGGAATTATGGAAGTTGTTCAACAAAACTAAAAGACATCAGATGAGAGAAGGCATTAAATAAAACAGATAATAGCCCAGGGTGGCTAATATCACATTAAATTTGATATCCCACCGGAGTCTGTTGATATTTATTGAAAATAGTAATGCAGAAATATACACTTTTTTACAGGATATTGCCAGATACTACATAGCTCATGGCTTGTCAGTGACTTTGCAATGCAACTGATGTAGCTAGAAGTAAGCACAATCAAAGCTTAAGTGAGATGCACCAGTAGAACATGTCGTCCTGGCTTATAAAAACTCCCTCATCACTAAAGAGGAGGCAGAGAGTGAGAGAAGGAAGCCAGGGAGTAAGGGCATCAAACACCAACCTGAAGGCACTCCTGTGTACTGGGATAACTGAATACATTTTAAGGTGAAAAGGGGAGGATATACTGGTGGCTGATTCTTACATCAGCACTAACGTACAGCACAGCAGAGAGCTTAAGGAGTCCCAGCAACTTGGTAACATAGAGAACTCTGACTTCTAGCATTGGATTCCCTGTCCCCCTGCCTCTAAACTGCAGCCACTTTACTCCTCTTAATAGTAAGGTGCATAAATAACAGAAGAAACTGAAAAAATGCAGGAAAGAAGGGAGGGGGGAAAAAAACTCTGTAAGAATTGAGTCCCCAGTGTGGATCACAGGTGAGGACTAGCCAAGGATTCAAAAGTGTGGAGAGCCTATCCACTGAGACAGTAGGGGTTCCTCTATTCATCACACACTTAAAATTTTTTAAAATGTGGTTGAATCTACTACGGGAGACCCAAAAGTAATACACTAGTATCTTCAGCAAAGTCAGTCTTGGCTAGTGATAAATGTTTAGGCAACATGCCAAGTTGTACAGAATTTCATATCAAGCAGAACAGAAAGATCTCAAATTCTCATTCACAGTGACAGTAAAGTTGCCCACTCATATAAACACATAACATTATTTCAAATTGATAGTGCCTGAAGAGTTTGCTCCTCCAGATAATTTATCTGGAGGGAAGAATAAAAGCAAAGAGATAGGATGAAACAGTCTTAAATCTCAAAGATCATCTAGTGAGTTCAGCAGTCAATCCATTTTTTTATATGCATTCAGTATGCCATGAGATGAGATTTGGAAAATATTAGATAAGATCTACATATGCATGCACAAACACACTTCAAATTAGTAAAATGAGGCTGGGAATATTCAGCCCTGATGCCAGATCATTGGATCCTTATGGGCAAAGATTCTGTTTGTTGCTGCGAAATACTAGGTTAATCTGTAACCAAGCTTCCCTCATCCATGATCTTATCAAAGATAAGGTGACCAACCTAGCATGTATAGATCTGGGTGCACCTGGAGGGTGGTGTTCCCCTCCTGGAGTTGTTCCCACCTGGATTTTGAGTGTAGCACCAGCTGTGAACCCAAGGTAGGGTGGGAGGTAGCCGTTGTTGTCTGGGAATAGGCACTGCACCACAGATAACCAGATGTGAGACCAGATGTGAGATCCTGTCATTCAAGTTGGAACTGTTATGCTTGTTGCTGCTGTATCAGGCTCCCTGCTGGACTGCAATATCTCTGCCTAAGCTATTCAGTTCTGTTACTGAAGACTTTACCTTGCCCTCATTTGACATAAAGTCTGGAGTGGCTCAGAAGTTTATAGCTACCATGGAAACCATGGACCCATCCCAGGTGACTGAGGGCCTGACGCACATAGGGCAATCAAATGTTAGATCTGTTGTCTGTATCAGGGCAGCTGTGAGCTGATCTGAACCTGGATTTGCAGCTCCTTCTCAAAGAGCAGGTGGCAGCTCTAGCCAGGAAGTACTTTGTACAGATCTGTCTGATGTGCGAATTGTGCCCCCCCCCTTTTTTTTTGACTGGCAGACCCTTCTCATAGTCCTTCATGCCTTAATCACTTCATGTGTGGACTATTGCAATGTGCTTTTCATGAGACTGCCCTTGAAGACCACTCATAAGCTACAGCTCAACCAGAATGCAGTGGTGGGAGCAGTTCTGGGTGTGCCCCAACATGCCTGCATAACACTTCTGCTGAGGGAGCTGCACTGGTTGCCAGTCAGTTTCTGGGTGTGTTCAAGATGCTATAAATGGCTGGCATATGAAGGACTCCTTTCTCCCATTGTTTCTGCCCATCCTGTAAAATCTGGCAAAGAGTGGACATGCTCTTGGTTTCATCTTTAATGCCATTTGATGGAGTCTAAGTGTGCCCTTGGAGTTTCAAACACCCACAACCTTGCTATCCTTGAAGATCCCTGAATCTTTTTTCCCAGGTTAGTCTGGAGCATGTGTCCATCTGGACAGGATTACGTTTGGTTTGTCTGTGCTGAGTTTCTTCCTCTGGCTATGGCCATTTTTTTTTTAATTGGTTCAATGTATTGGGGGTTTGTTTTGTTTTAAATCTGCATGCCACCCAAAGTTGCTGTGAGTTCATCAGCCTTATAAATCTAAAATATACATAAATATAATCAGATATGCTGTAATGCTGGGAAAGGATTAATCCTTTCTCATATTCAGTGTCTCTAATTTTAAAAATGATTATGGATTTAAATATGGATTTGGGCATCCTATAACCCTGCATAGTCCCTGAAGCCAATCAGCATTCATTTCTGCCTGGGAAAACGGCAGAAGGAACCTCCCCCAGGATCCTGATCCTAATCTGGTCTGTGACCCCCTGAGGCTGCCTATCTGACCAGGACCCATTTTATCCACAGACACAAATCTGTTGTTATCCATTGATATGTAACTAAAGTTGTCATGGAAGAGCTTCAGTGAGTTCAATCATATTTTTATGAGTTACCCTGGTTTGATTATTGTGAATGAATCTATAATTACAGTTTTGTCTAAACTGGCCCCTGATAGGAGGCAATGCAAACTTAACTGTGCTTAAGGACTGAAACCCTTTCTTCAGCTTTTTTTTTTTTTTTTTTAATGTCATGCCCCTTAAAAGAACAGAATGACAGAATGAAATGAGTTCTGCCTGGAAAGAAATGAAGGAAGAGTCAGCAAGCTGGGAAGTTCAGCTGCAGTCCGTTAAAATTGGAATATGGGGTACTCTGCAAACATTGCATCCTGCTTTATTTATCTGTTTGCTTCAAATATATGCTGTTGTTATTAGAAAAATACTATGCTTCCAATTTTTATGCCTCTTTTTCTTTTTCTCTTTCCACCCCTCATCCATCCATCCATCCATCTCTCTCCTTATTGCTGTTCTGCTGTTCTCTTCCAAATTGGATCCTGCAAAAGTTAGAGCTTCAGCAAGGATTGTGCTTATTTGCAGGACCATGGTCAGTTCTCTCCGAAGTTGATGGCAGAATCAGCTGGAGACCACAAACTAGTTCTGTGCAGGAAAATCCTGCATTTACTACTTCCCATTTGATAAATAAAATGTACTTTAGAAAAAAAAATTAAAGGAGAAGAGAACTTCAAAATAATTCTTACGGCTGGAATGTGGCATTCTCGCCTCCAATAATTAACAGAAGGAAGCAAGTTATGTAAATGTCCTGCCTTTCATTGTGTTTTCCTATCTCCAGCAATTTACACTTTCCATGACTTCCCCCATTTCAGTTCAATTATGAAAAAAGACATCATGAGGGAATTCCTCCCATTGTTGTTTCCCAGTCTGGAAAGTGTGGGCAGCCAGGAAAGCTTCGGAGTAATGGAAAGATGGCTCCATCTGCCATCCATAATCATAAAATAAATGTAAAATCACTTCCAAGGAAGATCTAAATGAATTCCCAAGCACCTTAAGAATAAAGATAGAAAAACAGAAATCTATTTCACAATGGAAGAAAACTTGAGGCTTCATATTACTCATATAAATGGGGTTAGCTGCTTTTTGGTATTTTCTCATAAAATGTCTTGTTCATCCAAATCCTGCATTTTTCAAGATGAAGAATTAAGGAGCTCTCTTTGGAGCATATTTGGTGTCTGATTAGATAGACTTCAAAGTTCTGTTTGCACATAAGCAAGTTATTCGTTACTTGCTTAATCAACCATCGGCCACAAAATCCTCAATCCAGATAGATAGATAGATAGATAGATAGATAGATAGATAGATAGGAGAGAGAGAGAGAGAGATGATAAATAGATGATTGATAGATAGATTGATAGATGATAGACAGATCATGTCACTAATAGGCAAGATACCATATGCCTTCTTTTTAAAAATTGACTCACTTATCTTGTAACTGAGGGGTATTTGTGAGAGTCAGGACCAAAGGGGTTAAGAATTTACTCTCATCACCAGAGCAACGAGGAACTGATAAGAGGATGAGACTGAACCCTCCCTAAAGAATGCAAGGGTGGTTGGGAGGGTGACCCTGGAATTTGCTCTCACTCTGAGAAGATTTCTGTAATGGGAGAAAGGCCATTAAACATTGCTGGATTGAATCTGTACTGTCTCCTGGAGTTTCCTGGGCTAATCCTGACAGTATTAAATGATCTGAAGAGATAGTGACTGGCCCAAACTACAGCTAAAACCTAGTGGGGTGATAGATAAATTCATGTGTGGTTTGCCCTGTATGATATAATTAAGTGGGCTATATTGTGCGGCATTAAATGACTGAATATTTTTCCTCACAATAGTTTGTTTGTTTGTTTGTTTATTTATCAAATTTGTTACTGCCCATCTCATTAAAAAATGACTCTGGGCAGTTTACACAGCAGTTGTACCCCACCTGAGAAGGACATCATGTTTGGGGAAGTGTTCTAACCCAGTGTTGTCCAAACCTGGCCACTTTAAGATGAGTGGACTTCAACTCCCAGAATTCCCCAGCCAGAATTAAAGTGGCCCAGTTTGGACAACACTGTTCTAACCTAATCCTTAGCCTGCTGGCTTGTTTGCTCAAATTTTTAACTAGACATTTCTTTATTCAAAGGAGCAACACATATACACAACCACATAGTGATCTGAATAGCTGAAGTTACATCTGCAGTGAGACTTCAGCAATATCTCACAAGGCAAAAGCTACCACTATGTCCTGGGTACGTTTATTTTATCACACACATATACAGCTAATGAGAAAGTCATTCAGTGTAAGGAACAGAAACAGGGTCAGGCACTCACCATCCTACTCTGCAATAGCCTGTCTTCATGGCCATCTTTCTATACACATTCTCGCCATCTCGGCCATCACTTGGGATGTCTGAAGAAAAAGAGGTGGAGAACGGAGGTAAGGTGGCAGGTGAAGCAACGGGACAATTAGGGCTGACAAGAGGATAAAGCTGATGGCCCAGAGCAGTGTTGTCCAAACTTGGCCACTTTAAGATGAGCGGACTTCAACTCCCAGAATTCCCCAGCCAGCATGGGAGCTGGGAGTTGAAGTCCGCTCATCTTAAAGTGGCCAAGTTTGGACAACACTGGCCTAGAGAAAGTAGAGGGAAAGGGAAAGGAAAGTTGAACAGAAAGATATGGGAGAAAACACAGCGGGGATCAAATAGGGGCAAATTCAACTACAGATAAGAAAGCGAGCGAGGACTCACCCATCCACTTACATTTCCCCATTTTATGGCCCTGCCTCCATAACATTTACAGTGTTTTTGTCTTGTGCATATACAGTACTTTAATATAACAAGTGTTAAGAATTCCAGGTAAGGACCCATAAACATGCTTTAGCCTATTGGAAGCAAAACCTTCCTAAAATGTTGCAATTTCATGACATACACATCAATGGCTGGTTAGTCATCTCTGGTATGCTGGTAAATTGGTTCACATTTTCATCCCTTCCTTGCTGACACTCATTATTTCCATAGGCAATAATGCAATAAGTCTTCTTAAGTTAGCTGCAGTGCTTATGGCCTGAATAAAGGTAAAAAATGTGCAGTGGTGTATAAGGCAGTAGGTGGCACTGTACAACTAGATACCAAACTTTCCCCTGGTATCTATAGCATTTACCTTGATTCTCATGTGCAGGGGCTTTCTTACAACTTGACCTGTGCAATAGTGTAAGGACAATATTATCTATGTGTCAGCAAGTATTGTGGGTGAGATGGGCGGGGGGAAAATCCAACAAATAAATAAATAAATAAATAAATAAATTGTGGGTAGCTTGAAAGAAATGGATCAGAATAAGCAGATGCGAGGAATTTTTAAATTGGAGGAATGAGTCCAGAGAGGACTGTTCTAGCAGGCCTTCTCAACAAAACAGCATATCATTACTAGGGGAACACCATAATAGGGTCGCAAGAGGTCACTAGCATGAAGCCCCACTGAAGTTTCCTATTCTAATCACAAGTGATCCTGGCTCAGTTGAAGGGAATGAGTTGCATTTAATAAAACCATACTGTACAACGCTCCAAAGCTCACATATGGAGGAAAAATGAAGACAGATGGATTGCTACGTAAAAAAGTACATCAGAGGAGATGGAGTTCCTTTCCTTTTTCAGGGTGATGTTTGATTTCTTTCTGATCATTGTAAGTACCATAAGAACCTTTTCTGTCTGAACATTAGTATATAAAAGTTTTAAATAAACATGCTCCAGAATCCATTGTTACTCCTCCACATAGAAATGTCTGAGCAGACAGGTTGAATATTGAAAAATAGTGAAATCTCTCTCAAATATAAATATTATACAACCCTATTACAACAGAGATGCCCTTCAGGTGTTTTGGACTTAACTCTGCTCAGCAATAGCTCTTGGCAAAAGACTGTGGGAATCATCTGGAAAGCACCAGATTACCTATTCCTGCTTGAGCACTTTTGGTAAAATGATATATGACCTATTAGAGAAGCCACATCAGTGAATGTGATGCCTATTCACATTTAATCTTCCAGCAGCCTGTCTATCCATTAACTAAAGCTGAACAAGTAAAACCATAAACTGAGCTTACAGCTTTCCTCAACTAACTGAACAGAGGGCAGTAAGGAAAAAATCCAGACCGCTGTCTCCACTTTTATTGCCAATTAGATAATGTCTAGGGATGAAGAAGCAAGGCTTATTACTAACATTTTACAGATAGGCCCTCCACTAACAAGGGCAATACCCTCCTGGAATGACAAATTCCATGAATCAACATGATCAATGAACAGTGATCGTGGAAGTTGTAGTGTGAATTATCGACCAATACAAATATAGATTATGCATCCCTAGGCTTCTGGATTTAGATCACTTTGCCATTTAATCTTATTCATATTACATTAGACCTGCAAAGGTTTCCAAGATGTTCAAACTTCCCTTTCCCCCGCAGAAGGAAGGGGGAATGATGGCAATCCCAGGTTTTGGGTTAAAGACCATGAGAAGTATGTTTTAATTCATGCTTACAACAGACTGTATTAAAGTTCACTTTGAAGCAAGATTGTTCTGATGAAGTACTGGACACATCCATTTATTTTTCTTAGCAACAGTACAGAAGGGGTTTAGTATCACTTTCTTCTAGGATGTTTTCTGAGTGCTCAGCATAGGATTTAGCCTTGGAATTCCCTGGTAGCCTCCCATCAAAATGCTCATCAGTCCAGACCCCGCTTCACTTTCAGGACCACATAAGGTCAGATGGGTGCTACCACCTACTGAGATTATATTACTGGCTGCAAACATGGGCAGTGTAGTGCAAAAGGTGGGATGCTTGAAGGCTGGCTGCCTATGGAGGTTTTCTTTTCTTTTCTTTTTTTTTTAATCTGCTTAACAGTCATTACTGACCCTGCAGTGACCGCCCCCTAGCGGTTTTCAAGGCAATTGCATCTTTCTAGTTTCGGAATTAGACTTTGCCAGAGCCTAATTCCTAGAGCGTCAGCCCAGCTGGCAGCACAGGAGGCGGGATTTCCGTTGCTTCGCGCCCCTTTTTCGGACGAGCGCGGTTTCGCGCTTTTTACCGGCAACTGTCCCGTCTCTCTGTGGAGCCGTTGCCAGCATTTTCCTCCCACCGGAATGAGAGTGCTCATTTATCTACTCACGTACGTTTTCGATCTGCTGAGTTGGCAGAAGCTGCGGGTATAGAAACAAGAGCTCACCTTGTTAACGCGAGGCTGGACTCGAACCGCTGAAGCTTTCAGCCATTTCTGGCCGGCACTTTCAGCGTCATTAAGCCGCTGCGCCACCGCGTCCCCCTTCTTTTACTTTAGTGTCATGTTAAGTTTTGCGGGGAAGGGGGATACTACTATCAGAACTGTTTCTAACTTTCATAGTGCCTTTCCCTATTTGCTCCTAATCATAGCACAAGTGTGCCCTGACAATATTTGTTTCTGCCTGTACCCATGATGTTACCTTCATCTTATTCCCTGCCAATGAGTAAGACAAGCTTAAGTTGCCCTTACATGTATAGTGTTAAGCTTTTTTTGCCACTGCTGAACCTAAGCGCTCTCCACCCATATTTGTATCAGCAGAAAACTATACTGGAATGGATTTTGTTGACCCCTGTAGCCAACCCCTATCCTGCCTTAATTGTCTCTGCTATTAATCATTGAAATCACCTGAATTCCCTCCAAGATAAGGGGTGACAAAATAGGACAGATTTTATCCCCTTTGAAGCTGCCTATGGGTGATATCCAAACAAGGGGGGAAATGCTACATTATCACTGGTACAGCTAAGGGAACCCGAAAGAAAAAGATGTTTCTAAGGCATATTTGTGCTGTGGTTATGTGCATGCAGAGAAAGGGACATCTAGACATGAATTCTGAAAAATGATCTGCAACTGCCTTCCACAAGCTACATCTCTCCAAATTTTTTAAATATTATTTTTTATTAAAGAGGCTTTCAACAGGATAAAAACAGTACAAACCTTAAGTTGAAAGTAAGAAGAATAAAGAAAAGTAAAAGTAAGTGAAAAAGAAACAAAAAGAGAGAAGTAGAAAAAAAAAAAGAGAAAAGGTTACAAAGAAGTGGCTTCCGATTTTCTTAACAGCAGTTATACATGCATTTACTGTATATATTACCCTCCCTCTAAGATTACACAATAATTTCCTCCTTTCCACAATCTACCCTTTCTAATCATCAAATCCAAAAATCACAAGTTCAGTTTTTTTCTATTTTCAGCAAAAAGTCCATAAGGGGTTTCCAGTCACTGATAAATGTAGCTGTTGATCTCTCTCTAATCAAACAAGTTAATTTTTCCATCTCTGCTAGTTCCATCATCTTCACCCACCATTCCTCCATGGTGGGTATTTCAAAGTCTTTCCATTTTTATGCATATAATAGTCTCACAGCAGTAATAATCTCTCCAGATATTTTTGATTCCATCTCCCATAATCCCTGGTCATTGATCACGCTAGCTAGGTTTGAAAGGAACTGTAGCCAGAACCATTTGAAAGAAGCTAAGCAATCCAATAGGACAAATATATACATGAAAACAAAAACTTACTCTGGGATCATCTTAGACTCCTCTCAATCTTAACTTCCCACTTCATCAATTTCCGTTGATGATATTAGTTCCCCCTTAGACAAGACAGTTGATAGCTGCTATACAGGATGACAACAACCACTACTACCTTTTTTCCCCTAGTTATCTTTCCAATAAATGCTCAAAATAACATACAGCAGAAATGATGGAAGGCAACTAGCAGTCAGTAGGCTATTCCAATGTAAGCTGCTCCTTAAGAAAGGCACCACTGTGCAAAAGGCTCTGCTATTTATATTCCAAATTTCATTTTCCTAGAGCAGAATCCATACATGGATGTGAATGGAAAAGGGATGTTGTTGTTGTTGTTGTTCAGTCGTTAAGTCGTGTCCGACTCTTTGTGACCCCATGAACCATATTGCGCCAGGCCTTCCTATCTTTCACTGCCTCCCTGAGTTTGCTCAGTTTCATGCTCATTGCTTCAGTGATGCTATCTAGCCATCTCATCCTCTGCCGTCCTCTTCTCCTTTTGCCTTCCATCTTTCCCAGCATCAGGGTCTTTTCCAAAGAGTCCTCTCTTCGCATTAGGTGACCAAAGTATCTGAGCTTGAGCTTCATTATCAATCCTTCCAATGAGCAATCAGAGTTGATTTCCTTTAAGATTGACTGGTTTGACCTCCTAGCAGTCCAGGGGACTCTTAAGAGTCTTCTCCAGCACCACAGTTCAAAGGCATCAATTCTTCGGCATTCAGCCTTCTTTATGGTCCAGCTCTCACAGCCATACATTACTACTGGAAAAACCATAGCTTTGACTATGCGGATCTTTGTCGGCAAGGTGACGTCTCTGCTTTTTAATATGCTATCTAGGTTTGCCATAGCTTTCCTCCCAAGGAGCAAGCGTCTTTTAATTTCATGGCTGCAGTCTCCGTCTGCGGTGATCTTGGAGCCCAAATAAATGAAGTCTGTTACTGCTTCCATTTCTACCCCTTCTATTTGCCAGGGATTGATGGGTCCAGATGCCATGATCTTAGTTTTTTTAATGTTGAGTTTCAAGCCAGCTTTCGCACTCTCCTCTTTCACCCTCATCAAGAGGCTCTTTAGTTCTTCTTCACTTTCTGCCATTAGGGTGGTATCGTCTGCATATCTGAGGTTATTGATGTTTCTCCCTGCAATCTTAATTCCAGCTTGTGATTCTTCCAGCCTGGCATTTCTCATGATGTACTCTGCATATAGGTTAAATAAGCAGGATGACAGTATACAGCCTTGTCGTACTCCTTTCTCTATTTTGAACCAATCGGTTGTTCCATGACCGGTTCTAACTGTTGCTTCTTGGCCCGCATACAGATTTCTCAGGAGACAGGTAAGGTGGTCTGGTATCCCCATCTCTTTAAGAATTTGCCACAGTTTGTTGTGATCCACACAATCAAAGGCTTTTGCATAGTCAATGAAGCAGAAGTAGATGCTTTTCTGGAACTCTCGTGCTTTCTCCATGATCCAGCGAATGTTGGCAATTTGATCTCTAGTTCCTCTGCCTCTTCGAAACCCAGCTTGTACATCCAGTAGTTCTCGGTTCACGTACTGCTGAAGCCTAGCTTGTAGGATTTTGAGCATAACCTTGCTAGCATGTGAAATGAGTGCAATTGTGCGATAGTTTGAGCATTCTTTGGCATTGCCCTTCTTTGGAATTGGAACGTAAACTGACCTTTTCCAATCCCGTGGCCACTGTTGCGTTTTCCAAACTTGCTGGCATATTGAGTGCAACACTTTAACAGCATCATCTTTTAGTATTTTAAATAACTCAGCTGGAATACTGTCATCTCCACTAGCTTTGTTGTTAGCAATGCTTCCTAAGGCCCACTTGACTTCACTCTCTAGGATGTCTGGCTCAGGGTCAGTGACCACACCAGCATGGACATCAGGGACATTAAGATCTTTCTTGTATAGTTCTTCTGTGTATTCTTGCCACCTCTTCTTAATCTCTTCTGCTTCTGTTAGGTCCCTACCTTTTTTGTCCTTTATCATGACCATCTTTGCACTAAACGTTCCTTTGATATCTCCAATTTTCTTGAAGAGATCTCTAGTCTTCCCCATTCTATTGTTTTCTTCAATTTCTTTGCATTGTTCATTTAAGAAGGCCTTCTTATCTCTCCTTGCTATTCTCTAGAAATCTGCATTTAGTTGCTTATATCTTTCCCTTTCACCCTTGCTTTTCACATTCCTTCTTTCCACAGCTATTTGTAAAGCCTCATCAGACAGCCATTTTGCTTTCTTGCATTTCTTTTTCTTTGGGATGGTTTTAGTTGCTGTCTCTTGTACGATGTTACAGACCTCCGTCCATAGTTCTTCAGGCACTCTGTCTACCAAATCTAATCCTCTAAATCTATTCATCACCTTCACTGTGTACTCACATGGAATATGATCTAAGTCATACCTGAGTGGTCTAGTGGTTTTCCCTACATTCTTCAATTTAAGCCTAAATTTTGCAGTAAGAAGCTCATGATCTGAGCCACAGTCAGCTCCTGGTCTTGTTTTTGCCGTCTGTATAGAGCTTCTCCATCTTTGGCTGCAAAGTATGTAATCAATCTGGTTTTGGTATTGACCATCTGGTGATGTCCATGTGTAGAGTCGTCTCTTGTGTTGTTGGAAAAGAGTGTTTGCTATGACTAGCTTGTTCTCTTGACAGAACTCTATCAGCCTTTGCCCTGCTTCATTTTGTACTCCAAGGCCAAACTTGCCTGTTATTAATGGTTTAAATGTAATCTGGCAGCCAATTTTAAACCCCAGCCATTTTATGGCCCCACTTATTGACTCCCTCATGAGCTGAGCCACGAGCCCTCTTACAAATACCCTTCACCTCAATCTGAGCATTTCTTGCATTGCTCTTGAGCTGTTCTCCCAAGGACAGAAACAAGCTGCTCTTCAATCTTGCCTCAAGAATGAATGCCAACCAGAGATGGTTTCAGAGTTCTTGCCTTTTGCATCACAGCCATCCGTGCCCATATCCAACCCAGGATGAAAATAAACAAAAGGAAAGAGACCAGTCAACTCCATTCTTATTCATATGGACAGTTGAGATGGGGAACCTTGGGATTAAAGGGTATCCTAAAGGAAGGGGAGCAGATGAGTCAGACTGAGCCCCCAATAACCAAGCTTATTAGGATGATCTTGTGGGTGATAGAAAAGTTGGTCCATAGGTTTAAGTCCAATTCTGCTGCCATACTTTATATGTACACTGTATTTTAATTTTACAATTTCTTTTATGGATTTCATTGTTTATAGTTTGATGTTCTGCTTACAATATTTTCTTTTACATTCCTGGCCTTGAACTAAAATAAAATATTTCTTTAATTATTATTATTTAGATGGTTAAACTATGGTTATTATTCCTTGATTCTTGGGATCATCCCCAGTATTATACTATAAGGCATATATTAGGTCAGCAAGGGAAGAGAAAGGGAAGTTCTCGTTAACATGAACTTTTTATTTATTTATATGTCTGTTCAGTTGGTTGCAGGAATAATAAATAATATCTTCATTACCACTTCTGACAATGCTTACAGGCAGTAGTTGTATATCATCCTGCCTCAGGTTAGAAAGGGTGCTGCAGGTTGACACAGAAAGGGAGAGAACAATTTAATCCCTCCAGTGGCTTCCCCAGCATGGCCAAGGGCCAATGAAGAGCCACAAATAGAAACTAGCAATCCAGTGCAGCAGCAATTTCTCTTTCAACCAGGCAGAGTCCAACTGAGACCTCTCCTCCACACTGCAATCCCAGTGTATGCCAGGAAGCAGTCACAGAACAGCTGTACTTCTTGAAAAAGCATCTTCCTGAGCATCTTCAGTCTTAGCTGTCAAAACCCATAAAGGATTCATGATGCTGTCTTGTTAGCTACAGGGGACAATCCACAGAGGTTTTGAGAGTGCCACAACCCCCCACTCCCCACCCCTTATATAAGCAGCATCCCGCATGGTGGCAGAAGTTCAAGCAATTCTGTAGTTTGAGCATCTTAGCCAAATGTCAGAAAGATCAAGGAAATCTGGTCTGGCATATGCTGTCTCACTTCAGTTAAATGGGTGTAATAAAAGTATATCTGCAGAACCAAAGAATTTGGCAAATCTGATGGTCAAGAGGGTTAGAAATAGGGAAAGGGAGTTATGATTCCCATCAACAGGCATAAAGAAATGGGACTACATCATTAAGAAATGGTTGGAGTTTTCAACTCTGTGTGTGGTGAATAAAGAGGTAAGGTATAAAAGAGGACCAGGCTTCTGCATTGGTCATGCATGTTATCTGCTAAAATACTTTCTTACACCCTCTCATTAAAATGGCATTTGCTCTGCCTTCTATTTCATTTGACCAGGCTGGAGGTGAAGCAAAAAGTCAATCAATATAAACACAATGCGGAAGAATTCAATTCCATCATGGCCTTTTAAGCACTGACCAGATAGGATGGTTTTTGTTGTTGTTGTTGTTCAGTCGTTAAGTCATGTCCGACTCTTCGTGACCCCATGAACCATATTGCGCCAGGCCTTCCTATCTTTCACTGCCTCCCTGAGTTTGCTCAATTTCATGCTCATTGCTTCAGTGATGCTATCTAGCCATCTCATCCTCTGCCGTCCTCTTCTCCTTTTGCCTTCCATCTTTCCCAGCATCAGGGTCTTTTCCAAAGAGTCCTCTCTTCGCATTAGGTGACCAAAATATCTGAGCTTGAGCTTCATTATCAATCTTGTCCATGGGGTTTTCTTGGCAAGGATACTGGAGTGGGTTGCCATTTCCTTCTCCAGTGGACCACATTTTGTCAGAACTCTCTGTCATGACCTGTCTGTCTTGGGTGGCCCTGCACGGTATAGCTCATGGCTTCACTGAGTTACACAAGCCCCTTCGCCACGACAAGGCAGTGATCCATGAAGGGGAGGATGGTTTTTAACAACTCATAAATATACAATCCAAATACTGAACGTTCAGTCTCTGACTTGTGGAGTCTGTGGTGAGATATGATCTCTGTAGGAGCCTAAAAGACTCAGTAGCTAAATCCAAGTTGGGTAACCCCAGTGTGGTGGCAGCTGTGCTTGCTCTCTGTTGCACACCCAACTATTTCAGCCACATTACACTGGGTGGCAAGTGGGAAACATTAATCACAGATGAACCTCCTTCTTTATCTAGCAAATAAAATAAAATGGACATCTAAGTTAATGTAACATATTGATAATTAAAAGAACATCAACTTGGATCATATTTTCTTATCCTTTTGGAATAGTTAAACAGGGTTTTCAAGAAAGTAAATGGAAGACCAGATAGCTCTCTCAAGGGCTTGGTGAGCCAGACAGAGTGGAATTGATACGGCAATTCTCAGATGGCAGGGCTATACTATCAGTGGGTCCCAAAAAGCTTGTTGCTGTGCTGCAATGGGGTAATAACACACAAAGAAGCAAGCAATGTTACTCTTTAATGTTTATTCTTCACAAAGCATTTATTCTCCACTACCACTATAATGCTGCTGCTTCTTAGCCAGTTTCAAAACTCAAGGCTTTAGTCTTCTTCATTAGCGTGTTCAAACTTAGGGCTGCCAAATGGAAATAGAATGGAGGCTCTATGCCTTTAATAGAGATGTGTGGCAAAAAGAATTTGAGAATTTACCATCTTTAATTTTAGATGGGGTAACACTTCCCCATTCAAGAGTGGTACACAATTTGGGGGTCTTCTAGGACTCACAACTCCTGCTTGAAAAGAAGGTGGCAGCTGTGGCCAAGAAGGCCTTTGCACAGCTCCATCTTGCATGCCAGTTGGGCTCCTTCCTGCATCAGGACAGTCGGGCACTCACATTCTGGTCACTTCACAGGTCAAATATTGCAACATATTCTACATGGGGCTGTACTTGAAGACCACTCAGAAACTTCAGTTGATCCAGAATGCAGTGGTGTGGGCAGGGACGGACATGCCTTGGTAGGCCCAAATGACTCCTTTTTTTTGAGAGCTGCACTGGCTGCCAGTATATGCTTTCAGTACTATCCAAGATGCTGGTTATCATCTATAATGCCCTACATGGCACAGGAGCAAGTTATTTGGGGCCTGCCTATCTCCCATCATTTCTGCCCATCCAGTAGAAGGTAGCAGAGTTGGTGTGCTCTGGGTCCCTTCAATTAAACAGTATCATCTATTTTGGGACCCAGGAAGCATGTCTTCTCTGCCTCCGTGCCTCCCATCTGGAATGAGATCCCGCCTGAAATCTGCATGGCTCCTTCTCAAGGCATTTTGGAAGGCCTTGAGACCTGGATGTTCTCCCAGGCCTTGCATTAAGGTGGATGGAGCCCCTTCTTGGATGTGTTTTTCAATATTTGAATTAAGTGGCCAAATCACATACTGTTTATCTCTTTTGTATTGTGTTTTTAACTTCTTTTTGCCATATTGTGAGCCACCCAGAGTCAGTTTGGAGTCAAGCATCTCCTAAACTGAATATAATTAAATAAACAAACATTTCTCCCAAGGAGTTCAAGGAAAGCTCCTCCAACAGTTTTGTGAGCTGAGAATTATAGAACTGAAGGAGACCACTTAATAGAACACTTGCTGATACAGGAAAATTAGAGCTAGACCCTCCACAGGTGATGGCTCTCCAACCTCTCCTTGAGACTTCCAGTAAGGCAGAACCTATTCCCCTCTTGGTAACTGACAATCTTCACTCTCTTTTATGTAACATTTGAAAAATGCTATGTACACTTCTCAATTTTCTCCAGACTATATAAAGAAAGTGCATTCAACTTTTCTTCACCGTACTAGTTTTCCACACCACTGACCATCTTTGTTGCCCTTTTGTTAACCCATTCCACAGATAGTATCTAGCCCACATTCATGGCAGGGAACATCTGAACCTTATTTTCCTGCTTCTAATCCAATATAATAAACTACTATATGAAACTAGTCTTAACACTATCAAAGCACTGTTGCATCTCTGTGGATTCAGATTGGTGGTGGCTCTAGAGCCCCAAGCAACAAACTTCTGCTGTTCAAGATACTTCAGCTGAAGATACTAGACAGAGATTAATGGGAGATTTCCTATACAAAACTATATCCTTTTTTATGTTATAGTTTTAAACCTGTTGAAGCATTTTCACTGTACATGCTAATAGGGATGTGCAAAACAATTCAAATTATGGATTGAAATGTTCTGTATAGGTTTATTCCAACTTTATCAGAGTTGTTCTGATGCTGTTCTGACCATACAGAAAATGTTTCAAACCCAAAACATTTCTGTTTCAAGCGCAAGACAGTTGTTTTAGGGCTGTTTCAAACTCAGACCAGAGTTTTTGAACTCAAAATGGAGCATTTCCTATTGAATCATTTTGAATTCAAAATGTTCTGAATATCACATGATGTACATGTGAAAATCACAGGTTTAATCATCACTGGTGTAGCCAAATTTAAAAAACACGCAATCTGATCCAAAATGCAAAGTTTTAAAAGAAGATGAAGATGATGGTTTGCATTGTTCAAATATTACAGTAATGAAAAAGTTCTATTATACAGCTATCTATTGCATATAGGACAAATATAGCAAAAGTGAAGCTCTTCTGTAACCCCAGACTCTCATCAACCATACTATTTATTCCTCTGCACAGTGTTAAAAACCCTTTTCACTAGCAAGCCATCTGGAATGTTCAATCTTATGAAAAGGGCAATACAATGTCAGTGGTACCGTGGCACAATTAGGACAAGGTTATATGAAATATTTCATATGGCAAGGTAAAAGTCAGTGTGCAAGGACAGACCAGCTCAATGGGGAGAAAGGGATGTCCAGTAGCCCTGCCTGCCTACACTGCTGGCATCACCAAGATAAAAGGAATTTTCTGCCCAATAGGGAGACAGGCGAGATTTCCTTTTTACAGTGAAGCTGTCTGAAATAAAAGAGTTGCTGTTTATCCACCAAGACAGCTGAAGGTGAATAGAGCTGACTGGCTAAAAAGCTAAAGAGCCAGAAGGAAAAGAACAGTCCAGCTGGACTTACCTGATGCTGCAGCAGACAAGGCAGCATCAAAGCCAGGAAGAGTCCCAGCAGGAGTCAAGCAGTCAGGTCTAGCTGCCCAGCGACAGCATGTCTTTGAAGAAGCCTGTCAATGGATTGGGTGGGGAAGGCCAGAAGAGGCAAGGAAGACCTACCAAAGACACCCTGTAGTGTGGCAGTAGAAGCCTAGAGCCAGACCAGCGTGGGGATCATGTGGCCTAGCAAAGAGACCCCTGCAGCTGACATCTACTAACGAGGCCACAGTGGTGGGATTAAACCAAAGAGGTCTGGCAGCAAGAGCAGCTACCAGTTGCAGGGTAGCTAAGAATTATACTACCAATCTGCCGATGAAATGTCTGGTTCACAGGATGTGTCACTTCACCTGTCTATGCTTGATACCATCCTGAGACAAGTGTACGACGGACAGGTTCCACGTGGTTCTTTTCCTCTTCAACTGTTCTGTAGTCAAGAGAGTCACTCGCTCAAACAGTCATGGAAGACACATCCATTTTCAAAGGTATCTTACTGTCATAGAGCAATTCTCTGCTTCTCAGGACAAAAGAAAATAATAATCTTGCCTTCAAGAATAAAGTTTTTCAATGTCAGCCCACTTGCCTGATTTTTTTTCAGTACAGTGCAGTTGTTTGAAGCCTACTAGAAGCAAAAAGCAATAACTAAATCAATATAAACTAAACTGTTTACATTCTTAAAGCATTACTATTTCCTCCCTTTTGTAGTATATAAATTCAAGGTTGAAAAATTATTTTATAATAGCCCACTTTGCTCAATAACCTGAATTCGTCTGTGAACTTTTATTTGTCCACATATTTCTTTCTGATTATTGGTTTATTTTTTAAGAGAGAGAGATTGAGAGAGAGAGAGAGAGAGAGAGAGAGAGAGATGATAGATAGGCATAGATAATTAGATATGCACACTGTTTTCATGATGTCATGATGTCTCTAGTATGAAGCTTGCATATAACAGCACTCTTCTACATTAGTGCTGTCTCATTTCCAGTTGTAAGGTTTTTCTCCCTTTGTGTAGGTTTCTAAATGTCATAAAATGGGAATCTAAACAAGAAAGCATGTGTGCACAAGGAAAATGCATAAATAGGTTGTTGTAATACTATGTGCAGATTTTATAGGCTCATATGATTGTAGTTCTAAATATTCTATTTTTTAAAAAGCCTATTTAAGGTATAAAGCCCATTATTTCCTAGTAGAGATGGGTGAATCAGTCTATTTCTAGTCAATGTCATATTTTCATAAGTTCTTCTAGTAGTCATTCTGCCCCATTTCTGCACTAATCAGCAATCTTCTTAATTCATGTGAACTTGCTCTTTGAAATACATATTCATTAAACAAATTCTCCAAAATGTATACCTACTCATGTTTTATGTTAGACCTCACATTTTAGGTACATCTTGATTGGTTTAAACTGTCCAGAACTGGCATAACATTTACAAAAGAGCAACATCTGATTGGCATTAATCCATTCATTGATCCAAGAGGTTACAGATCAGGCTAATTGATATCAAAATTCAAAGCCTGCTCAGTTCTCAAGATCTGATCTGGTCTGAGAACATCTGGCCACATCTAAGTGGTTCAGGAGCCACACACTCATGCTATCAACTATCCTTCCAGGGGACTAAAAATACCAAATTGAAGACTCTGGAAAGCACCCCTTTGTGTTCCAGCTGAATCACACATATAATTCTGAAGTTGGGCTGGGCAGGATGGTTTCTGAGGTGGCCAGCTACATGTTCCATAGTTCCAGATGGGGAGTTCTTTAGGTGATGGCAGATGCTTCTGCAATAATTTCCTGGCACTGAAAAGACTAAGATTAGTTCAGAAAGAGATTATGATGTTTTAGATAAGAGTTTTAACCTGAGCTGGGATGCTTGTTCCAAAGTTTTGTTCAGGAACCAAAGGATTATCTTTGGGACCATAATTCAAACTTTGAGTTGAAATAAGTTAAGACAGATTCAAGCTTAATTTTCTTCTGTCAACTCCATTGCATTAATATAAAAGGCCATGCAATCCGATCACAAGTGTGTATGCCCTACGTAGTAATCCAATCTATTCCATCATTTGATCTCTTTTATCTTAAGTGGTATAAATCTCTACAAACAGTATGCTTATCAATAACAAAATCCACAAACATTTTAAAATATTGGTCTGGAGAATACACATAGAAGAAAATATTTGTCTCATATTGAGAAAAAAAAACTGCAGAATACATTTACAGACGTCATCCAGGGTTTTAAAATGTGATGTTGTAACAACAACACTTTCGAAGTATGGATACCACTTTGCTCAGATAGAATGCCCAGGGAACAGAAAAACAGATTAGCTGCCTAGACAAGTTATGGTGGAGAAATGAAGTTAGAGTTAGACTGCTGAGAGACAAGCAGAAATTGTGGAGTGACAAAATACAGGGTCTCAGAAATTGATGATATGTAACATTTTAAAAGTGGTATCTATACTATGAAAGTGTTTTACTTGCACCTTGTATTAAAAGTAAATCCCTGTAGCAGACAGCTGCCATGTCTGAGGTATGAGATCAGATTAGTTTGCACTAGCCATGTGGCTTCAGCTGAAATACTCAGACAGACAGACGCTCCACCATTTCATCATATTTTTATAGTAAACATGGTAAATATACTATCACACATTCTTTAATAGCCTATTGTGCACTGACCACTGAAGCCAAACTTATTAAAAAATTAATTAGAACAGAAACGAATTTGTTCCCCATATATTCTCCTCAAATTTTTCTTTTGCTGATGCTTTTGATGAATATTTTCCAGATATTCCTGTATCTGATGCCCAGTTAGGTACAAATTCAAATTCTGATACAGCACAGTGGCTATTTTGCAATATTTCATTAGTGGCATGAAATGGTACATGCATACGTGCCTATCAAACTGCTAGAGTAGCAGAGCAATGAGGGTACTGTAAGGGAGAGAAGAACAAAGAAAGAAGGGGGGTCTGTGTTAGTGTCAAAGGAGATCGTATGTGAAGGCAGAGAGGTGCAAGTCTGGGAAAGCAAAGGAAATGCATGGGGACTAGTCAGGAGGGAATAGTGCATAAAAGGATAAGACAAGCACTAGTAGACCAGTCCACCCAGAAGCCAGCCTGCATGAATGGGAAGGGCAAGGGGTAAGGGAATTATGACCATGTCCTGCAGTGGCCATGGTCTGGACTGAGCATCAGGGTAGCCCCATTGCCAACCCATTGGAATTTCTGAATTTGGCTAAAGAAACAGGTAGCAGCAACATGGGAGACAAGCAGCTCAGACTGCAATGTGACATTGCCCTTAGTCTTCCTCTTCCTCTCAGACAATTCACTCTCCATTCATGTATTTTGTTGCAGTTGAGTCCTCATTCATTCTCTCTATATGTCCAAACCACCTCGCTCTATTTCTTTTTTACTAATCACACACTTTTGCATTCAGTTCATATTCATTCGGAGTCCTCCATTCATCACTCTATTGCTTCTTGTTTTGGACATAACCCATATGTTAGCACATAACCCATTCCCACTGCATTCAATTTAATGTTATGTTTCTCCTTCCATACCCAATTCTCACTTCCATATAACAAAGAGAACAGAACAATGTAATTTTCACTTCTTTAAACATGGATTCCTCACTGCACACAACGTACTACTCACTATCTTTCTACCAACATTTGTAGGTCTTCAAATTTCTCCATTCATTTAGGCACACTTACTAAAAATTCTACCAAGTTCATCTATTTGCTTTAGCTTTTTTTTTTTTTTTTTGGCCATTTATGAATAATTGGCAATTGTATAGTCCATTTCCCATGCCACTACTTCCTGGGTCTTCATTTTCAGATCCATACTCCTTGTTACACCATGCACTCTAAGATTCATTGCAAATTATTTGGCTTTTCAGCCAATAATTTGGCATCATCCCGGTATAAAAATACAGGCATTCATATCCCAAGCAACACACCTCCAGCATCATCACAAGCATTCCACAGACATTTGTCCATAAATATTTTACACTTCCAAAAGGATGCAGTACATGGTTGTTTTGCTCCTTGCTCAGTGTTGAATAATTTGCTAGGCTTTCCATGTATTCTTATACAGGTTTCATTTCCATCATGTGCTACTCTTACTGCATTTAGCCACCAACTTCAAGTCCATATTTGCACAAAATATTCCATAATTGAAGGCTATTCACTTGCACTCTTTTTCTAAATAAGCTCAAGTGCAATAAACTTCCTTTCTACAAACATTTCTTCATACATTTCTCAATGGTCTCATGAAGAGCATGAATTTATATGCACAGTCCCAGCATAAAGCCACACTGCAATTCTCAAATTTTACCCACTGTCACCTCTTACAATTTTTCAATCAGAATTCTTTCGAACACCTTCCCAGGAATACTTTAATAATCCCCCTGTAATTTTTGCACATTTGCTTCTTTTCCCTTTATATAGGGGGACATTAACGGCATTTTTCCAATTGTCAGAAGCAGAGGCAATTTCCCATACATGTTAAACAAATTGCACAACCACTCAAAAACAAACCACATTCATATTTTAAATGTTTTCCACTTGCATTATCTACATCTGCAGCCTTACTTTTTTTCAACACTCTCACCGCACTGATAACTTCATTTTCATCCTTTTTTATTGGACCCTAGCTCTTATAACTCCAACATAAAACTATCATTCCCATACCAGTATTGAAAATACTCCTTCCAGCATTCTCGTACTTCAGAGTCAACCCAAATCATTTAATAGCTTTTATTTTTTAATTCCATTCACACTTCAGACATTTTTGTCCACTTCCAAAGGATTTTTCATTGCCTTCAAAGTTGTGCTAGATTTGCCGTACTTCTTTTCATCTTAACCATTCCTTGCTCTGTTTTGACTACATTTTTGCAGCTATTTTTTTCTCTATATATCCATTATATAATGCCTTTCCTCATCCTCATTTATTTTATTCTTCTTCTTCCATTTATTTATTTTGGCAGTAATTATTCTCTTACATGCATTTTTTGGTCATCTGGAACCTCTTTCACTGCATAATTCCATCAAACATCCTTCCCATTAGAATAATTTCACACATATTTGTAGCATTCTGTAAAATAATACCTTTAAATTTGTTTCAAGCAATTTTCAAACCCCTTTCCTTACTTTCTGTTTCCATTCATTCTGTTAGGAGACACTAATACTTTTTCATACAATACTTGTACTTTATCTTCCTCCAATCATTCTTGCAGTCTTGAGTTGGATCCTCCCACTCCCTGCATTTCTTTTTTTCTCTCCTATGTTCTTTTTCCCCAAAATTCACTCTTGACACTATCAAAAACCAGTCTGCCTTATATTTAGAACCTTTCATCATTTGAGTGTCCCACACTGTTTTTTCAATCTTTCATTTAAAATAATCAAATAAATCAGACATTTACATTTATATTTGTTCCATTGCTATGAGTACTTGTGGATAGAATTACACTTCAACCATGTGTTACATTTTTTTTCTAAGCAGATATTCAACAGTCACCATTCTCATTCATTCTTGGGTCTCTGAATGGCCCAATCATTTTTTCTGTACTCTTACATTTCATTCCCATCATTTCTTTCATATCACCTGGCAGAATAATTTATTTCCCTTGATCACATCCATTCAGAATATTGTACAATTTCCCCCCAAACTCATCCCTGATTCTGTCATTATTACCATTCATTGGAGTGCAACATGCAGCTATTATGAACCGATGAATTCCGAGTTTCTTATGTACCTGCAACAACCTAGATGACACCAATTCATACCTTCTGACATAAATTGTAGCCTTTTCATTCATAATTAAACCTACATGTTCACCACACCACAAAATCTGAGTATCTTCATTCTGACCTTTTACATCCTTCTCTTTTTTCTTAGTTTTATGATTTTAATTTTTTAATATTTTACTTTATTATTATTTGGGGGGGATTATAGGACTAATATTAAGCAATGTACATACACAATACAGTAATAAGGTTAAAACAATATACAAATAAGCATAATCAAAATACCCCAGGCATCACCAAACAACTAAACCCATGTAAACACCCTCCTGCAGAAGGGATCAAAATCAAACACATGAGACCCCAAAATCTCATTGAAAAATCCAGGTTTTGATCACTTTTCAAACACTCAATAGCACTGGGGCTACTCTGTCCTCCAGAGGAATGACGTTCTAGAGAAGAGAAGAGGGCCCTATCCCATGGTCCCTGCAGATGACACTGCCTAGAAGCAGAGACCTTGAAGGACTCTTTTCCATATTTTAATGGATGGGCAGAAGTTACTGGCAGCCTGTCCCAAAGAGGGATAGGTCCCAAAGAGAGGTGTGTATGGCTTTAAAGGTACAACTAACACCTTGAATCACAACCAGAAGTTTACTGATAAAGAATGTAGCTCTCAAAGTTGTGAGATTATGTGAATAAACCACCTGATACCCATAATTGCCCAAGTGCATTCTGGACCAGTTGAAGCTTCTGAGTGGTCTTCAAGGGTAGCACCATGAAGGGAACATTGCAATAGTCTAAATGACAGGTGCTCATGGCATGAGTGAGAGTGAAAGATGGTAATTGACATAGAAGATGGAGCTATGAAAATTCATGTTCCTTTTGCATATGCCATGGTTATTGTAAGCTGCCCAGAGTCACCCTCTTGGGGAGATGGATGACATATAAATTTAATAATAAAATAAAATAAATTACCGGATGGGCCTATAGATACTAACTTCTGGTCTTCATCTTGGCTTTGGCCAATCAAGGCTCTCACATCAGACTTCTTGGTAAGATCATCTTGTTGCATACAAGTTGATATTATTATTGTTGTTGTTATTGTTGTTGTTATATTGTTGGTCGCACAGTCAGCCAGATGTTTAGACTGGATTTGGCATTTTTATCCACCTATTGAGTCTTCCCAAGGACCTGGGATATACAGATGTTGTTGTTTGATGATGATGATGATGATGATGATGATGATGATGATGATGATCCTTAGCCATACCAGTGCTACAGGTGGTATTCCTCTAAACATTAAATATAGTGCTTATTGCTTTTGTAATTTGGATTGTATTTGGTTTAATTCCACTGTTGTTTTTATTGTGACATTGTAATTGATGAGAGTTATGAAATTGTGGCAGGATTAAAAAATGAATGAACTAATTAATTAATATTGTACCTAGTCAGTTTTGGCCCATTTGGGCCAGTATGCCACAATGCAAACAAAGCCCAGTTTTATCCCAAGCAAGCTCATGGATTCTATGCAAGTGAGGATCTCTAGCCTAGAAACCACCCCACAAAACAACATGCTGTTGCTCACATTCCATCAAGTAGGAAGTCCATGAATGGTCTTGGTATACACTCAATATCAGTTATACAACTGATTATATTAACAGCATTGACATCCCAATAGCTTTCAAACTTTTCACTTTCACAAACAGCTTTCCACACTTATGTCATGCCAAGGAACCTCTACAGTTCCATACTGCAAAGAATTCTGGGACATTTTTTAGGGGCAACGTTAGGCCTCATTGCCGCACCATTGATAGGTTTCCCAAAATGCCAGGCTTCCTCAAAAACAGATCCAAACCACTGATACCGATAATATTTGACAGCATTTGAAACTTGGCATGCATGCTGTATTTAACACCTGATAGTTGACATTCAACAGTATTTGCTATTTGACAGTATCTGTATAACATACTGTGGTTTGCTTCACATTTGTTTGTTTTGGCCGTAACTAGCATAATAACTTTTGACAGCTGACAGCTTATGTGATGTCTCCTGTGAAGCCTCCCAGTGTCAAAACTGAGGAACAACAACAGGTTCAGCACATTCATCTTTCAAATGCTGACATAGTTGTGATACAGAATCAGGGAATTGGCTGGCTTCCAAGAAAGACAGAGATTTTTAAAAATCAAACAAACTATTAGTAGTTGGATTAAAGCAAAACTGAGGGCAAGTCTAAAGCCTATTAACCACCGTATGATCTGAAGCAATTTGTCACCAAGCTGTTCTGCTTACCATGTGTCTTAGGTAGGCAGATGGTCCCACCTACAAATCATTTACCAGAGTACAGTTGCATGCCCTTTATTATAGGATCAAATTGCAAATTTGAACTTTATCTCGACATTTCTTGGTCTAGAAATATTGACAAGCAAACCTGGAAAACTTGCCAGGTTTTAATATTTGCAAATATTCATTTCAACATAAAGCTACAGCTGCATTGTATGCCAATAAAGCTTACTTCCAAGTAGTCTTCAAGCTGAAAAACTGTCTCCCTTTGTCTGTTCAGTAGGATACTGGATATACTCCTTGCACTGTTAGCTGCAAGTTTAAGTAAGGGGCAGGTTTACTATCTAAAAAGCCAGGTATGTGGGGGGAAAAAATAATTCATTTCATGCCATAGGTATTTTGTATTTAGATATTACAGTATTCAGTGGATTTTGCTTCCAAAAATGAACTAAAAATCGTATAATTCCTGAACATAGGCTTGCTGTCTGGGGCTAGTAGGAGGATCCCTAGCCCTATCATGTTAAATATATTTAGGTACATAGCTAAAGAATTAATCAAATCAGAGTACCGTAGTTGTACATCTAGCTCCTTCCTTCCTTTTATTTATTATTACTGAACATCTACATATCTATCACTTCCAAATTCAGTGCTCAAAAGCAAGGATCTTCTTTCTTTTATCCTCGTAACAGCCAGCCAGAGAGGTAAAATAACCTGAGAGTGACCATGATTCTACTTGGGCAGGTTGATGCTCAAGCATTTGCACTAATCCAAAATCCACTCTACATGTGGGTAATCCCAGGTTTGTATTTAACAGTTATATTTAATCTGTATTTAACAGCTAAGTCCATTTGTTTCCAGCTCAGTTAAGGGATGCCCCAATAATTGTACCCACAGCAATCTCTCATTAGACATGCTGAAGCTCTGCATTTCTACATTGGCAGGAATTCCTGCCTCACCTGCTTCTGGGGCTTAGTCCAGCCTTTCTCCCACTTGCTCTAGTACAGTTCAGCCACTGTGTTTCATGGGCTTTTACAATGCAACTAAGGGAGGATCTGGGTGGCTTTACAGCTCTACCTCATTGCATCCATGCAGATTATTTAGTTATTTATGTGCCAATCACCAGAGAAATTACTTATGCTTTATATGGCTGCCCATCTCACTGTAGCAAGTCTAGGTAGCTAACATCAGGTTAAAAAATACAATAGACATCTAAATTCATTAATAAAAGTTGGACTTCCAGAGGAGGACATGGCAAACTGAAGATGTGCCTGTGAAGTGCAGAAACATTGAAGCATTAACCAACAGCCAGGGAGGTAGACTAGCCCTCTGAGCAAGCAGAGTTTCCTTGGATCAAGAGGGAACCTGAAGATTGCCCATTTGATTCCATAAAGGGGGCTCCTCAGAATACTGGGGGAATCTGGAGGGATCCTGCTGATATTCTTAGAGTTGGGTCCCTAGGGAGCGTGGGAAAGAGAGTTAAACACATCTGTGAGAAAGTGGGTTGTTTGGAGTTCCATTGTTTGAGGATTGGCCGCTTACATCAAGCAAAGAGAAAATGTGGGGAATTGGTATTAAATTTACATTGTGCTTTAATTGAAGAGAGAACTTTTACAAAATGATGTACTGATGATATATGACACTGGCTAATTTGTCTAAAATGTATAAAGGAATATCAAACCAGTGTTGGAAGTGCAAAAGGGAAAATTAACTGAACTTGCAGAAATGGCAAAGCTAACCAGTTTGGTCAGAGAAAAAACAACAAAGACTCTTTTGAAAGACTGGAACCCTTATATGGACGTTTTGTTGAAAGAAGAAAAGATTGAATTGATTATTTCAGGATCTGGGGATTAAAAAAGGATGAAGAGGTTAGGGAAAAGATTAAGATGATAATTACTCAATAGAAAGAAGTGTGGAAGGAATAACTGTATGGTTTCTTTTCTTTTCTTTTTATTTCCTTCCTTTGTTTCTTTTTCTTATTTTTTTCTTTTCTTTCTCAGCCCTTTCCAGCCACTGATAGGATTTCCCAATGTCAGACACCTCAGCTATCTGTCGATGGTACATCCCTTGAAGGGTCTTGTCTTGCCATGGCACTTCCTTTGCTTGAACCTCCTCCCATGTCTGCTGCCTCAGGCATTCTCTCAGCAGCTCATCTTTGGGTGCCATCTTACTGATGTACTCTTGGATGCTCTGGGTTGCATCCAGGAGAGTGGCTAATACACACACACACACATTAATAAAAGCTATAATGGCAGATGAGGACAAACCCAATTGGCAGTAAAATAGCAACATCTCGCTCCCACTAACCTGCCAACCTCCATGCCCTGGAACACATCTGGGTTTTTAAAGTTTTTTTTTTTTAATTAAGTGTTAATTAGCACTTAACAAACTAAAACATGCACATGGATGGGGCACACTGACTGATTTCTATTCTTTGCACTTTCCTGTCCATCAGCTAGAGGAAGATTCTTAGCATTTCAAGAGTAGTGTCAGTAAGGGTAATCAGTAATCAGGTTCAAATTGTTTTTGGAGGACTGGGTAGCAGAACAGAGGTGCCCATTGTCTCACCTAGAGTACTGTTAGTGGCAATTCATCTGCTGTGATATTCAGAGCATTCACTACTACAGCCAATATATGCCCTGCTATGAAAGATTCCTCGGGTGGGTCAGGAACCAGATCCAGAGGTTCCTGTTTCATATACTGATCCAAAGTCTCTGAGCTCTCTAGAGAAGACCCTGGATCCTAGCCCACCTCCATACTAACCTGAAGCTGGTATATCTAATTTCAAAGGTAAGTAAAGGAGAGGAATTGTACCTCTCAACTTAGCAAAAATTAGGGTCAGCAGAGTTTGGTTGATATGAATAAACCCATTCTTTAATCTCAGCAAATCATTTGAGCATGAAAAGGGTTGCATTCAACAATTTGTTGTATTTTGATTTGTTTCTCTAATTATCAGTTTGCCCCATACCACCAGACCAAACCCTACAGTTTTATCAGCCTAAATTTTGCCCTCTTTTTGTCATTTTTTGACTAAATTCAAAAAGCTACCAATTTTTTTTCCCCCTCACTTGGCTACAAGGTATTTTAAAAAATACATTGTTCTATATCTGGATCTTCATAATCCAAGTAACTATTTAACACATGGGTGGGTAGGTTCCAATTTAAAACAGGGATGGGCTACTGTAGAAATGTATCTCTGCACTGAACTGACATATTTACACATGTGCAGACAGGTTTGCCTAAACACACACAGTTTAGAGAGATTGAGGTGGTAAAATGATCAATCCCTCGTGAATAGGAACAGGAATATGTAAGATCAGTTTGACTTCTTTAGCCATTTTCTCCTGAGTTGATGCTATTTTCCCCCAATGATAATCTCCACATTTCAGTTTAACTTGGATTGCTCAAGCTGTCTTACAATATTTTTTTCAGACCCTCTAGTTCAAGCTGATTTCTCACTGTACATTTGCTTTCCTAGCTCTTTGAAATCCCTTTGTCATCCCTGTTGTTAGCATTTTTTAAATTTTTCCCATTTTAGCTGCTACAAAATTGGAGGATTTGAATTAGAGCTTCATTTTGTTTGTCATACATAGTTCACTTCATACTTAGGTAGAAAACAATGACTCGTCACAGTTTTAAATATAGCAACAGCAGTGAAAATATGAATTATTATTAAGAACAATAAGGGATATTTTTATAACTCACTGCCAAGAAGAACTGTATTTCAGATAAGAAGCTTCTTGTAGAAAAGAAATAATACCTTTCCCAAATGTGCCATTTTAGGTGAATGATGGCTGCGCTAAGAACATGCAGGGCCCCATCTAATAAAGGACAAACAAATCTTCATTTGCCAGCTGCTGTTGCTACTTTCCTTTGTGGCTTGTTTTAAAATGATTGAACTCACAACTCTGTTCCTCACAGCATACATTCAGAGCAGTTACTTCTTTCCCCAAGTTGGCACTCAGATGGCCCCCTCTTCGTGAGCCTTACACCAGAGCAGTGCTCTGAGAATTTAAATTTGCAGTAAAAGTAATATTGGAAACTACTTGTGCAAAAGTAGTTTCCCATATACTTTCCAAGGCTTCTGCAGCAAATTTATAACTCTGAGAAACTGAAAAATATTTCAATCTCCTTTTCTCTCATAGCCATTCTTCAGTCACATCCACATCGTACTAGATGCAGGCATCTTCTCCGGAACACTGCGCATGCACAAAGACATGTATCTGTTTAAGCTTTTCAAAAACTTGGGATGCTATAAATTTGGAATGCCAGATTGTATGGAAGGCTAATCTGATTTCTCTACAGGTGACATGCCTAATCATGAACCTCAGGGTCAGGAAACTATGCCCTCTCGTTATCCAAAACTTACCTACATTGCCTGAATTTCTCAAAGAAACTGTTGTGAATAACACATATATTTTCAAAACAACGTACCTCCATACTGCTCTTCGATGTGTTATTGCTACCTAGGTTTTAAAAAATATTATTCTAATTTTATTCTTGAAGCAGACTGTCCTACTGTGCTTCGCATATTTCAGATATAATGTGGGAAGGGAAAAAAAGCTTTTTAAAAAACAATCAGTCCTCTGCAGCTGCGCATGTGTTTTACTAGGTGAGAGAGAATTTGAGATAGGTTGTATTCTTGCAACTGAAGCTATATACTGTGACTTTTGTCACAGCACTGTCTTATAAAGACGAGTAGGAACACATGTGGCCTGTCTAAGTATTCTCACTTCTCCGACAAGTCTATGTATCATTGTGTAGCACTTCTTCAGATCTTAAACAAAGAAGAATTTACATTATCTTTTTTCACAAGGGCCACGACAATAGTGACAGTACTGGGACAATAGAATATCAGTAATAAAATGGTGTCCTGTACAGAGAATGTAAACAAGGATACTTATTAATAACAGAATAAGAGAAGATTTGTGGCAGACAATAGAGTTTCACACATTCATTCATGCTGGCTATTGTGCTTAGGGGAAAAAAATGAAGAGAAAGCTAACATATCTTTGTATGTGGTTCATGAGTGCCCAGAGACTGCTTCCTATTAATTTTAGTCCATATAATTGTTAGATTTATATCCTGCCTTTCTTCAAGGAGCTGAAAATGACTCATACAGGGAACTCGTTTTGCTTTATCTCTGCAACATAAATCTTGTGCAGTAGATTGGGCTGAGAAACAGCAATTGGCCCAGAGTCACCCACAGAATCTCCAAGAAGCAGGGCGCAGCAGAGTGAGTTGTCCTGATGGATTTGTGATGGTGCAATGGTCCCAAGGTTAAAGATGTTTTTCCTATGGGCCAAAATCAGGCTCAATGTAATGGAGACACTGGGAAGCCTCTTGCCTGATCAAAACACAGGAAGACAGGCATGTCTGCCTTAGAACTGCAAACACATAAAAGGGCCGAAGCATTAAGTAATGGAGGAGGGAGATGTGAGGCATTTCTGAAGTGGGTTTTGTACAGGGTGGACCAGCAATACTATCTGTGTCAAGGAGGAGAAATCTGCACTTGGAGATCCAGTAGGAGCAATCGGAACCCAAGAGAGAAACCCACTGGTTGATGGAGAGGACTGCAGGGTTTGGAGGACAGTCCAGAGATCAGCAAAGACAGCTTAACAAAGGTGCTGGATTCTAAGTAGCCCAGAAAAATGTAATGTTTCCCTCTTCCCATTCTTGACCCTAGGACAGAAGTAGCCCAGAAGTACAGAAAGAAGCTACATGAGGGAGAAAAGGAGGGGAACAGATAAGACACTATACAAAGCTCAGTTTGAAATTGTGTGTATGTGTGTGTGTATGTGTGTATAGTTAAGCTGAGACCACTGTATGTTTCAAATACAGTGAACTGCATTTGTATGTGTGTGTGTGATTTTCCTCTCCCCTTTTCATTCTCTCTGCACACTGTTTTAGTCCAACATCTTAACTACTACATGACATTAGCTCTCTTTAGAAATAGAATGAATTTGATCCTTTTTTTCAAACCTCCAGGTATATTAAAGTACAATTCTGAGAAGTCCCAGCTGGCACATTTGGTTCATCTATGAATTTAAAATTAAATACGACACAATACATTTAAGATGTCAATTATTCTAGAACTGAGGTGGAAAGATTTCAACTTTCCATTCATTTTGACCAGAACTCTAAGAATTATCAGCCTTGAGCAAAAACCATAGTGTTAAAAGATGAAGTCTTTTCCACAAAACTCCCTTACTTGTTGGTCTGAGGTACTGGGGGAAAAGTCATTTTGTTATTGCTACTGCTAGATGTTACTCTCAGAAATTGTTGCTGATTTCTGATGAGCTGATTTGCAGCATATCACCCAAAAGATCGCAATCTGTTTGCTATTAGTTCCAAGTATTCTTAAATTGTAGTCCTTTTAGAGATTGTGGACTACACTTCATATGATCATGAGTCTTGGCCATGATGATTAGAGTTACTGAAGCTATCCTCCAAAATATTTATCAGGGCCTGGGTTGAAGAAGGCTGTTCTAGGACAATACTTTGCCACATATGCTCACAATGTCTTTAAAATCCAATTTACAAAAAGAACATAAGAGTACATGAGTATGGAATAATGAGTCAGCAATACTAACATGAACAATGAGTACTGGGCATCTTAAAGACTACCACTGTTTCATGGCACACGTATTTGCATTTTAAAGCTTTTTTGTCCTTTTAATCTACAAACTTCTATAATACAATATTTACCAAGTTAAGCCTTACAATTTCACTGTGAGATAGAAATCACTGTTATCTTAATTTTAAAAATAGAGACAGAAGCTAAGCCTATGATTTGCCCAAGTCCCCCTACCAAATTCATGATATATTACTAATAGTAATAATAGTAGCAGTAAGCAGTAGTAAAGGTATCAGTGGCATTTTACAATGGATAGAGGAAAAGAAAAAAAGAGGTAGCTCAATGTAGGAACTTGGACATCCCACATCTAAATCTAGGAAGGACTACTACAGCTGGGTATGGTTCTAGAAATCCAGATCCAGGTTTAATGAATCACCAACCCAATTATAATATAACTGAAGACTCTAGAACTCACCAACTGTGTTACAGGTTGGGAAGCAATTCATGATATGTTATTATTTGGAACTGCGGGATTAATATTGTTCTTTAGTATGCTGGATCATTCCCATATTCCTGACTATTTTTGTCTGTTGGAGGGCTCTCTTCTTTTTCCTCCACCTCTTTATCTTAAGATGCCAAAAAAATCTAAACAGTTTGAATGTAATAGGAAAAAAAGAACTCAGCATCTCAGGGGCTTTTTTTTAAAATTGGCTAAGGCTCTAATTAAACATATGAGCCTGGGAAAATGTCATGCAAGTGAGCATTCCTGTCCTTGGCAAGAACAATAGCTCTCTGACATCGCAGCTAATCCTTCAGGCTTTGCTTTGCAGCTCCTCCTTGCAGTTCTCCAATTCTCTGAATGTTCTTGCTACTCTTTTCACATTTTTTCAACTCCCCACTAGTTTTGCATGTTGTTTACAAAACTCATCATCATCATCATAATTATTATCATCACCACCATACTCTTATTTAATGGTACAAAGCCATTCAGAACACATTCTCACTGCAATTGTTGCTCTTTCCTATGGTGATTCACACACTATAATATATATTATCACTTAAATCAACCTACTAGGGTAATGATAAGATCATGCAAGCATCAGATTTAACACTCAAGAGTCAGAATAATTCTGAGCAGCTAGAATAGGACTGCTTAGAAAAGGAAGTCCAAAAAAAGGGAAAGTGTATCTCCTGCTGAAAATGGGATTTAATTGCAGGAGAGAAAATACCTGGAATAAGGGTTACCCTATTCAGAAACTCCCTAGGAAAGAAAATAAGTAAAAGCTTGTAAGTCTATTAACTTTCCATGAAATGTGAGAAAATGGCTGTGAAATTTTGGACTGCAAGCAAGATCTGTCCCCTTGTTTCAGATGAACGTCAGTCCTGGTTTCCTGTTTTGACCTCCTTTCATCTGAGTTCCTGTTTGTCTTGCCTTCTTCTACTGACATAAAGCATAATGACTGAATTCATACAACATACTTAACCAAGTCTGTTAAGGTTTAGCAACTTCATTTGCCCAACAAGATAACCTTGGTTAGTGTTAATCTTTATTAACTCTTTTATGGTTCAGTGTGTTGTGCAAACCTAGCTCATTTAGCTAGTTTATAGGTGAGTTGTGTGAATCCAGAAAATTGGTTAATTCACTACCCAGGTTATGCTTTTCTGTGTTAATGAAAACCCTATTCTGTATAGACACATTCTATTTTAAGTCTGATAGGAAGTTAGTGAGAGGAACGCCCCCTACAAAACAGTAGCAAACAGTCATAATGATGTGTGGGAAATGCCTTTTGGACATGGGCTCCATACATCCCAGAAATAAAGACAGCTGATTTTATTCTCATGGCTCAGGTGCCTTTAATGTACTATCTTAGAAGTTTTGATTTGTTTTGATCTAATAGGATTAAATGGCAGCTATTTGCAATAGTGTTTAAATATATATTCAGGGTCTTAAATGGAAGTTGCTAGGTCTACTTCTTTAATTGCCTGGAGATAAGAATGTGATAGTTTAGGTCTTCCAGATCCGGGCTGCAAAAATCCAGAGGATCTCTAGATGGCAGCCAATAATGATGAAAAAAACGAATTCTTCACTATCCTCTAGTGGTGATTACAGTTTTTGGATCCCTTACCCGCAAGTTGTTTGCTTTTGAAGCTTGGCTTTTCTTCCCTCTATAGTTTTTATTTTCCTTCTCCTCATCATTTCTCCTGCTGCCATAGCTCCCCACTACATCATTTCCTGTCTTGGTACAATTTGCCACTGATGAATAGAGAATTTTACAGAGAGATTAGGCTTAGAAAAAAGATTTTCCCATCTCAGTTTTATTTTATTCTTAGCTTTTGCTCCTAATGAAAGGAAGACATATGCTCAAGAAACCAACATTTCAGTAACAGTCTTTCCCATGATATGAAAACCTTGGGATTCATGGTCATGTAAAATTCAAATCAGAGGCCCAGAGTTTCATTTTGGTGCTTCCTAAATAATTGGATAATGGCAAAATTCTTATGCTGTTGCTTGGCCACTTGCTTCTTCTGAGGCAAGTAGTACATTAACAGGATGGCAAGATTAGACTATTGATAACCACAACCCCAAGACAGAACAACGCTCCTTCTTAGTTTGCATGGAGAAGCTTGAACATGAAAGAAGCTGTATGAAAGATTAGCAATCAGTATACCAGTTTCTGCTCCCAGTAATGTCTTCTCTAAATCCTCCCGATTCATACTCCCCCACCAAAATATCCAGACCCATCTCCCATAGTTCAAACTGCTTTGAAGTAGAGAGGTAGTTGTAAGACAATTTCCATATTTTTCAGAACAATCTCAAATTTATCAGAGACGATTGCATGGAGGGGGTCACCACTGTGCAGATCATGGCCTTTGCACAGCCCAATAAGCCTGACAGCAGCTACACTGTCATGGCTGTATGCTGGAGCACCACACACAACAAGACATCAGTAAGACACCTGACCATCCAGTAGTCCATGTGTACTAGTATTATACTCTCTTATTTAAAAAGAAGAAAAAAGAGAAGTATTTATTTTATTTTCTTATATGAAACATTTTCTAAATAAAAGTGTTCAATCTTAATTTTGATTAAGCATTGATCCCAAATGCAAATATGCTATTTCCCTCAAGAAATATCTCTGAAAATCTGTAGTTTATAGTCATATTTCTAACATTTCATAGCTGCCTACTAATGATATTCCTATACTTCCACAAAAGGTGACTCCCTGAGACCTTGCTGAGAAGAATTCTTGCAACATATTCTACATACATCTACAGTAGCTTGTCCTGAAATGAGATCCAATACAAGTAGTGCCATGGTTGCTTTCTTTAAAAAAAGTCTTAAAAGTGTTAATATCCCAATATATTTGGATGTATGTAGTGCTTTGTCCCCAGCCTAGCAGGATGAGGTCACATGTTTTACAGGTTCTCTTGGACTAGGAGCAATGACCACACAGTATGAATGCTTAAGGCTTTATTTCAAGGCATTATAAGAAAATAACAAAAAACAGAACATGAAACAGCAATCAAAGAATATTCAAGAATACTAAAGGATACAATAAGACAAAGAAAGAAAGACCTTACCCCCCTCCTGCTAGTCAGGGAACCCTAAGAGATCACAAGGGGCAGACCTCTTCAAAGCCATGCAGCACCTTCCTGGTTAGGTCTGCATCCAAGTTCCATCCCATGGAGGTTTCTGACTAGTGTATATAAGCTCTGGACCATAATAAAGTACATCTGCTTTTTAATGATCTCATCTTACTGTATTCTACCAAGGACGATAAGTCTATCCTCAATACCTTCCTGGTTAGGTCTGCATCAAACTTCCCTCCAATGGAGGTTTCTGGCTAGCTTATATAAGCTCTGAACCATAATAAAGTACATCTGATTTCTAATGATCTCATCTCACTGTATTCTGCCAAGGACAAGGAGGATAAGTCTATCTTATCTTGAAATGCTTTGCCATCACAATTAAGGAGTCCTTGTTTGTGCCAGGTGGCAATGAAACCATTTCAAAGTTAAAGAGTATCTGTTTCTCTTGGGTAATTGGATTGAAGATGAGAAAGGTCATCCTATTGTACACAGATGTCTCACCAAGGACAAGGCAGAACGAAGTATAATCCAAGTATGGCCCTTTAGTGACTATAATAAATGCTTGCTTAATTCTGCACCACAATACTGATCCATTACCTGAAAATATGAAATCACATATAGTTCTGTGTACCATGCACCTAAGGAAAAGAGATACACACCACCATCCAATTCCTGCTCACCAAACTTCCAGTAGATCCATCAGGACTTCTTTTTATGGAATGGATTTCTTAAAAAGTTTTATATCTGGATAGGCAGTCATGGAGAGAACCCATGAAGTGGCATTTTGTATTTTCATGCACACATTTATCCACACATCTGATATTGAGTGAAGGAGCATCTGTCTTTTCCTCCAAACAGACATCAGGGAACAAACCAAAAATGTGAAGAAAGCTAGTATAAATATAGACCTATCAGTAACACTTTTATTCATTTCAGTAGATTTATATCTCACAATTTATAAATGTATAACACTCAAGATACTGCAAGACTTGTTTTTTACAGCAACAAATTAACATGATTATCCTTCTGGAAACTAAGAAAGAAAGAAAGGTAACTCCCAAATAACAAAATAGGTAGAGATAGAAGTCACCAAAAAAAAAAAAAAAACAGACTTTGGCAAATAAGATACTATAGGGCAGGGTTCCTCAACCTTGGCAACTTTAAGACGGGTGGACTTCAACTCCCAGAATTCTGGCTGGGGAATTCTGGGAGTTGAAGTCCACCCGTCTTAAAGTTGCCAAGGTTGAGGAACCCTGCTATAGGAAAATTTGAGAACAAGCTTAAGAAATCAGCAATTCAAAGTGTGTGTGCATTTTAATCATAAAACATTAAAACATTTACAGTATTGATCTTTGGTCCTCAGAAGAAAGCCTCATTCTTAAATGTTCAGAAAATAAAATTCAGAATGCATAATTAAAATATATATATATATACATACAACTAAGCTGGAGTTGCTAACCCCAGAGGAATGTGGGATTTCACATTCACAGTTTAAGAAAAGATGTTGCTGCTTAACCTGTGTTTGCTTTTTCAATGAGGTTGGTCCTACATATTGTTCCAAAAATTTGGTTCCAAGCACTATCAATCTCACCCTTTTTGTCTGTATAACGCTAAAGACAAAATAAATGATGTTTATTTTTTTTAGCAGAAGAAACATAATGCAGGGCTTCTTTCATTCAGAGTCAAAAGTCAGATATCTCTAATGTGTGAAATCCTGACAAAATACTTCTTGCTGGAATTGAAAAAGTGAAGAAATATATAGAGGGGGGACAAAAAAAATGACTTGCAAAATTATGAACTGCAGAATATTAGAATTTCAGTGTAATTTTAAAATTGAGAAAGTGTATGCAAATTTACCACAGCTATGCAGGCTTCAGAAATGATTTTGAAGCAGTGCTTCAGACTTCATCCAAATGTGAGCGTAGCATCTGCCACTGTAAAGGCTGCTGCATTTTTTCAAACCTATATTTATATTCATACTGCTGTAACATTCAGCCTACTGAGAGGCTGCTATGTGCAAGCTAATGCTAAAGGATAATTGTTTGTAAAAAAAAGGTAAATGAATTACCCTAGAAATAAACGCTCTACAGCTATGGCAATATAGCAGCGAGTTACGCTATAGAAATCCTACTAAGCAGGGAAAGGGAAGAAGATAACTTGTAAACAATACATACACAGACATCAGAATACTGGAAGCTCCAGGAAGAAGGCCCTAAACCTGAGTGAAGAAAAGTCTGAATGAAGATGTGATATCTCTCCTGGTTATAGGTAGAAATGAAGTGCTGAACTGAGGATAGGAGTGTGATGAGAAGCCTTCCCATGTAAAACAGATCATACAATAAAGTGTTCCAGTATAGTAGCAATGCGGAAGACCATTGTATTTCGAAGAGATAATGATATATTTTAATTTCTCCTTCATATTAAGAAGCTCAGAGTTCACTCTGAGTCATAATAATGTTTAGCTGACTTGTTTTTCACTCTTGCTTGGGAATAAAGGGAAGGGAGGAATCTTCACACAGTTGTAGGAGGACCTCAAGGTTGTCTGTACTGTTCCCAGACATTCCAGGGTTCAGTCAGGTCACATGATGAACAGGTGCCTCATCTAGCCGAGATCAGGTCCTGCAATTCTGGCACCATGGAAACAAGGTCATGAGGTTTTAGTGTAAGATCAGGATAAAAGACCCTGGTATTGCCTCCTGTGAGCTCAGGAGCTTTGACACAGACCTAGCACTGTGTGAATTGGCTGCCTTGGGGTATCTTCACTGTTGTTCCACTGGGGCTCCCAGCGGCTGAAGGGAGATTGGTCATCATCTTGCTTGGTATGCTATGCTTTTATATGTTATATGCTTTTATGATTCTGTTCAATTGTCCGCTATTTTGACACTAAAGCTTAAATGGTATTTCTATTTAAATCTGTCTGCTAGAGTTAACAATGCATCTTCAAATCTCCTTACTTACTGGTGTGTTCATTGTCTCTGGATCCTAAAAGAACCAATTGTTTGGCACCTGGCCAGCGCTTGACAATACATCCAGATACAATAATTGTTTAGTAATTCTAATACTTCCAAAGGAACAATTGGCATTGGGAAAATATTGGGTTACCTCTGGACAGTTTCTGCGTCTTGAAACTCTCAATAGACAGACATTCTGCTAGTAGATTTAAAAAAAAAAATCTGGAGTGCTTTTCCATCTATCCCTTGGAGCAATCAGGATTTTTCTGCTAAAGAACTGATCCATTTGCCACCCCTTTGCTTTTCTATGACTTGATCTAAGACAATGAGTTGTCAACTGAAAAATTTTCTGCTAATCTCTAATCTTATTTTCAGTTACATTAATTTAAAATTAATTTACTTATTATTACAACCTGAATATAACTGATTTTTCAGTGAGACATTGAATGAAGGCTAAAAAGCACTTTCATTTGTTAAATTGCAAGTTGCCACTCATCATTAGAAGAAAAAGTCATCTTTAAATGTTTTCTTTTTTACTCCCTGTTATAATAATTTACAGTAATACACTAGAATCAAAACAGCCCAAAGAAGCATGCTACAATTGACTCATCCTCACAATCCAACCAATGAAAAGTGCCTCCCTGAAATTAATGAGCTAAATATGACATTATTTAGGCATAATTCTAGCTAGTTGCTTGGGAATAAATGCCATCACTTCAGGATGACTTACTTCTGACTAAATGATCCATGCTCTATAACTACCATAGCCTAAATATCATTTCAACTGTTTCAGGTTTCTAAAAACAGTTTGCTAAGAGATTTGCATGTGTCTTGGGTATAAGGAGATCTGAGGCTGCTTTGCAACTAAAAAGAACCCAGGTGTGAACAAAAATCAGCCTTTACTCCATACCCTGGGATTACACAGGCAGTTCCTCAGAGAGGTCATCCAGATGTTTGGAGTAGAATGCCATCAGTATACAGATGATACCCAACTCTACAACCTCTTGCCATCTAACTCTGAGAAAGCAGCTAGTTCCCTTGATTATTGTTTAATGTAAATAATGAGTTGGATGAAAATGAACATGCTGAAATTAAATTCAGACAAGACAGAAGTGCTGTTGCTCATAGGAAATCAAGGTCAGGGATTGGGGCTTAGTCTATGCTAGATGGGATTGCATTCCTATGAAAGAGCAGGCCTAAAGTTTGGGAGTGCTCGCTTGACCTCCAGTTGTGGTAGGGCTGGCAAGGCACACATTTGCACAATCACAACCAGCTTGCTATGTGCACAGATATCTGAGCTGCTTGTATTTGGCACCAGTTATACATCCTTGTTTGGGGTACATCACAGATTACTGCCATGTGCTCAGTATTAGATTGGGTCTGAGAATGCTTGGAAGCTCCAGTTGATGCAAAATGCATGATCTAGGCTGCTGTCTTATGCGTGGTTTGGGGAAGATATTTTACCCACATCTGTTGCTTATTATTTATTTTATTAATGTCTGTATTTATTTATTTGTTTGTTTGTTTGTTTGTTTGTTTGTTTGTTTGCTTTATTAAATGTACATGTCGCCCATCTCCCCCAGAGGGTGATGCTACTAAGCAAGTCTAGGCCATTTACAACAATACATTAAAAATATCTAATTATCATGATTAGAATCACCATTTTACCACACATTAATGAGCCTATAATATTAATGATAAATGCAAAGATTTCTCTATAAAATTTATTGATTCTCTTGCCACCAATATGATTGCCCGGCATGAACATCTCTTTGTTTTGCAACTACACAGTGGGGCTGGGATGAGTAGCTTTACTGTAGTAAGTCCTCAATTTGACAGGAAGAATGAACTTTCCCATCCCCATTAGGATTCAGTTTATGCTGAGTTGTCATCCTTTCACTGGCATACCACTTACCTCTGGCTAGCTCCCAGAGATGTGCTTTCCTTGGCAGTAAATTATCCTACGAATATTAATGGGTGCCAGGATCTATACCCCATAAAGAAAATGTCAGCTTAACAAATGTTCGGTATTATGCATTATAGGATTTTCAAATTCAGCCAAATTTCTCAATGTTCCCCTTTGTATACATAATTTTTTTGTTGCTGGGCTGCTTCTTTGAAAATGTTGGAACCAATTAACTGTAGAAGAGCCCTGTGTACAGACTGGCAGATGATATTGTTGTATATATTCCATCAATGTTGTTAAGGAATCTCTAGGCTGATCTACTGTTAGTACAATAGGATCAACAAATAATTTCAATGTATGTTCTTATGCAACTAGTTTAATCCTAAAATTTCATTTTCTTGATGTATTTCAATTGCCAATGGTTCTAGTGCTAGTATAAATAGCAATGCTGAGAGAGGACATTCTTTTTTTATATAAATATAATTTTATTGGAAATGTTAAACACAAGAATAAGACTAATACAAACTAAAAGAGCAAAAAGGAAAAAGGAAAAAAGAAAAGGAAAAACTAAAGGTGCAAAAGAAAAAGAGTAGCAGATAAATAGAAAAGAAAGAAAAAAGATATAAAGAAATGGCTTCCAGTCTTCTCTAAAGCAGTTATAAATTGACCTCTCTCTCTAAAGTTACATTGTGACTCTCTTCTTTCTATGCTCTATCTGATCATCAAATCCATAAATCATACGTTCTTTTTTTCTTTTTTACACAAAATGTCCATAAGGGGTTTCCAGTCACCAATTAACTCAGATATTGCCTTCTCTCTAATCAACAAGTCAATTTGGCCATTTCAGCAACTTCTGTCATCTTCACTGACCGTTCCTCTGTCGTAGGTATTGCCAAATCTTTCTGCCTTTGCGTGTACAATAATCTTGCTGCAGTTATCATATATAAAAGCAATGTTCCATGACTTTTTTCTAATTGTTTATCTATCAGTTCCAAGAGCAAAAGTTCTGATTTCAGATGTGTATTAATCTTTCAAATCCTCTGAATCACTGTACGTATTTGAACCCTAAATTTTCTAACTTTTTTGCATGTCCACCAAACATGATAAAATAACCTTTCTTGTTGTTTGCATTTCCAACACATATTTGAAGTACCTTTATGCATTCTAGATAATTTTTCTGCTGTCATATATCAATGGCATCATTTTATAAAAGTTCTGTTTAAGATTATAACATAGTCTACATTTCAGTCCTTTCAACCACATATTTTCATAGAATCATAGAATCATAGAATTTTGGAGTTGGAAGGGACCACATGGATCATCTAGTCCAACCCCCTGCAATATGCAGGAAACCAGTTAAACCATCCCCAAGAGGTGACTGTCCAGCCTCTTCTTAAAAACCTCCAGAGATGGAGAACTCACAACCTCCATAGGTAGACTGTTCCACTGTTGTACAGATCTAACCGTCAGGAAGTTTTTCCTTATATTTAAGTGAAATCTAGGTAGCTGCAGTTTGTACCCATTATTTCTGGTCCTAGTTTCTGTGGCCATGGAAAAGAGTTTGTTTGTTTGTTTGTTTGTTTGTTTGTTTATTTATTTATTTATTTATTCGGTTTGTATGCCGCCCATCTCCCCCAACGGGTGACTCTGGGTGGCTCACAATAAAAACACAGTTCTCACCGAGATGGCTAAAAACTATTCCTGTTTCTGACCATCTTCCCTATGGCACCCCTTTATGTACCTGAACACTGCTATCATGTCTCCCCTCAGTCTTCTTTTCTCCAGACTGAACAGCCCCAGTTCCTTCAGCCTGTCCTCATAGGACATGTCCTGAAGTCCCTGTATCATCTTTGTTGCCCTCCTCTGAACCTGTTCTAACCTGTCAATATCCTTCGGGAAATATGGTGCCCAGAATTGTACACAGTACTCCAGGTGTGGTCTCACTAGTGCAGAGTAGAGGGGAATAATGACTTCCCGCGTCTTTGATATAATGCTTTTCCTAATGCAGCCCAAAACTGCATTAGCCCTCCTAGCAGCTGTCTCACACTGCTGGCTCATGTTCAGCTTGTTGTCTATGACCACACCCAGGTCTTTCTCCGATGTAGAGCTTCCAAGCCATGAGTCCCCCATCCTGTATGTGTGCCCTAAATTTTTCCTCCCCAAATGTACTACCTTACATTTCTCCCTGTTGAAGGACATCTTGTTCCTTTCAGCCCAGTCTTCCAACCTGTCCAGGTTAGATTGCAATGTCATTCTTTCATCCTGGGTGTTTGCCAGACCTTCCAATTTTGTGTCATCTGCAAATTTGATGAGTAGCCCATCAACCCCATTATCCAGATCATTAATAAAAATGTTGAATAATACCGGCCCCAAGACCGATCCCATTGTTCCATCTGTATATTATAACCAAAATTTTTAGTCACTTTATCATATATTCCTTAACTTCTTCTTATGTTTCAAATTTCAATAAAAGTTTATACATTTGAGCGATCGCATGTTCATCATTTGTACACAGTTGTTTCAAAATCAGTCTTACAATGTTCAGTACCATAAATTCTTTTATCTACTTTAAATCTTTCTGATAATTGTAAATAAGAAAACCATTGATATGTATGTCCTTCTGTCATCAGTTGTTCTCTTGATTTTATTTTGTATTCTGCTTGACGTAATTCTAGTATCTCACAATATATTAACCATTTGTGTTTGCCTAGTATTTCTCATCTGTAGAATGCCTCTTGTGCTGAGAGCCACAAAGGTGTTTTCAGGCATAGCCTGGATTTATATCTATTCATATTCTCAATAGGGCACTAAAATAATGATTTTTGAAATCTACATTAACCTTGACTTTATTGTACCACAATTATCCATGCCACCCAAATCTCAGGTCATGTTCTTCTAACTCTAAAAGTTTTCTGTTTCTCAGCAACACCCACTCTTTCATCCAAACCAAACAACAAGCTGCAAAATACAGTTTCAAATCAGGTAAACCCAATCCTGTTCCATCCTGAGATATTTTTATGAAGTTTCACTTAACCATATATTTCTCCAAAATATACCAAATTGGCATTTAAATTAATTTAATTTAATTTAATTTAATTTAATTAATTAATTTAATTAATTTAATTTAATTAATTTAAATTAAATTAATAGCTGTAAGATTTTATATGTCTTTTATTGAACGTATAAATAAATAAATACCTCTATGGATAGTTAACCAAACTGTGGGTGTATGCTCTGATGTCTAGAATAATTTCGTATTTAAAAAGTAAATATGAGGGCCAGTTTGGTGTAGTGTTTAAGATGCTGGCCTAAAAACCAGGAGAGTGTGAGTTCTAGGCCTTCCTTAGGCATGAAAGCCAGTTGGGTGACTTTGGGCCACTCACTCTCTCTCAGCCCAACCCACCTCACAAGGTTGTTGTTGTGGGGAAAATAGGAGGCCGGAGTATTAGGTATGTTCACTTTGAGTTATATATATAAAAAAGGTGGGATAAAAATCTAAGAATAATATAATATAATAAAATAATAAATACGATGTAGAATTCAATTCTATTTGGTAACCATTTTTAGACTGCAACTTAATACATGGAATTATGCCACATCCAAAATGTGTGGTTTAGAATTTATATCTTAACTTGTCATATAATTTACACATAATTTATTGTCTTAATGTGTTGTTTCTCACCTATAGTTTTTCTCCCTTTCTTTTTTCTTTTTTAGTGATTTGAATTGTGTTGTATCCTGAAAGCTTAATAGAGACATGTTTTGATTAGAAAATGGATATGAAATGTTTTATGGTATTATAAGATTTTAATAATATATTCAGATATGATATTTCAATTTTGTTAGCTGTCCTCCCATGTTTTATTGCTTAAATTTGTTTTTCTTTTTTACCTGTATAATCAATTCTTTATATTCGTTTGAACTTTGTACTCATATTATCTATTTCCTGTAACCTTTTAAAAATATATAATACAAAAGAAGAGTCAATCTTGTTTTCAGTGTTGCTTTAAAGGCCCCCTAAATCTATTGTTATTGAGGAGCACAAGTTGAGCAGGGTTTCTTTTGGGTTCTACCAAAAACCCTGATTGGTTTCATTTGCCTGATGCTTATATCATCCAATTATTTAGTATTATCTATCTATGTATTACTTTACCCATACAAAGTACACACTCCATATATATTGTTGTTGTTCAGTCGTTAAGTCGTGTCCGACTCTTCGTGACCCCATGAACCATATTGCGGCAGGCCTTCCTATCTTTCACTGCCTCCCTGAGTTTGCTCAATTTCATGCTCATTGCTTCAGTGATGCTATCTAGCCATCTCATCCTCTGCTGCTCCATATATATATATATATATATATATACACACACACACACACACACACATACATACATGCATACATACATGCATACATACATACCATACACACACATACACACACATACACACACACACACACTATATACCAAGTGTGTATATATATATATACACACACACACACTTCTCCTGACACTCCCCGTGTTTTACGGAGGGGTGAGGGTCTTGAAAAGGATTAAGAGATGTCAAGAGAGCCGCTGGAGGAAAACAAGGACTGAATCTGACCAAACACAGGCTAGAGCCACTATTAAGGCCTACCTTGTGGCGATAAGAGTGGCAAAATGTCAATATTTCTTTGCTCTTATTGCATCTGCAGAATGCCACCCAGTGGCCCTGTTTAAGATCACCTGATTCCTTTTGGAAAAGGAGGGCCCAGTGGCCCATTTACAGGGGCGCACAGAGGAGTTTTCTGGGCATCTGGAGAATAAAATCACTCGGATCCATTCCCAGTTGGATTCCAAGCGTGGGGCATGGCCTACGGAGATGCCCAGGGTACGGACTTACCTTGTTATCTGGAACCAGTTTGATCCTGTTGGACCCAAGGAAGTAGACAGGGTCCTCCGGACTGTTAATGCCACCACTTGTCAACTAAACCCATGCCCCTCCTGGCTGGTCAAGGCCACTCGGGAGGTGACATGTGGGTGGATCCAGGCAATGGTGAATTCATCCTTGAGGGAGGGGTGTTCCCAGTCATCTCTAAAGAGGCACTGGTGCATCCCCTCCTCAAGAAACCATCCCTGGATCCCACCATACTGGACAATTTTCATCCAGTCTCCCACCTCCCTTTTTTAGGGAAGGTGATTGACAAGGTGTTGGCATTGCAACTCCAGAGGATATTGGATGAAATGGACCCTTTTCAGTCAGGTTTCAGGCCCAGATATGGGATGGAAACACCATTGGGTGCACTCATGGATGATCTCTGGTGGGAGCAGGATGGGGGTAGTGCATCCATCCTTGCTCTTCTTGACCTCTCAGCAGCTTTCAATACCATCAACCATGGTATCCTTTTGGGCCGACTTAGGAAGGTGGGAGTGGGTGGCACAGTTTTGTGCTGGTTCACTTCCTTCCCCCAAGGTTGGTACCAACTGGTTTTGATTGAGAGCAAGAGGTCCAGCCCATGGCCCTTTTGTTGTGGGGTACTCTCGCCACTCCTTTTTAACATCTACACGAAACCACAGGGTGAGATCATCCACCACCATGGGATGAGGTATCATCAATACGCAGATGATACCCAATTATACATCTCTATCCTGGATGATTTGAGTGATGCTGTGACCACCCTTTTGCAGTGCCTGGAGGCTGTAGGGGTCTGGATGGGGAACAACAGGCTTCAGCTGAACCTTGGTAAGCTGGAGTAGCTGTGGATTGGAGGCTTCTTTGTATCTGGGGGTTTACCATTTTTGGTTCTCGATGGGGTTGCACTACCCCAGACAGACCTGGTGCGTAATCTGGAGGTCCTCCTGGATCATGACTCCTGCTCAAGGAGCAGGTGGCAGTTGTGGCCAGGAGAGCCTTTGCACAATTTCATGTTGTATGCCAATTATGCCCCTTCCTGGATCAGGAGTCCCTCCAGTCTGTCACTCATGCCCTGGTCATCTGTGATGGAATGGACTTATGAAGGCCATGCTCAGGGAGATAAGCGTGTTCTTAGCCCCCAACAAGAGCGTGGGAAGTTCAAGAAGATGAGGCTGGCACCTCCCTAAGGAATTCACAGTGTTGTGGCTGGCTGGCCTGGGAACTTGGGTTCAGTCTGGTGAGATTCTGTCTTGAGGTGGAAGCTAATAAATGCAACAGAACTGTATTTGCATTGTCTCGAGGAGTTCTTTGGGCTGAACCTGGCATCATTTCTTGTTTAGACTATTGTAATGCGCTGTACATGGGGCTACCCTTGAACAGTATCCAGAAGCTACAGCTGGTTCAAAATGCAGCTGCTCAGGCAATCTTGGGTGCCCCAAGGATGGCACACGTAACACCTTTGCTGCGGGAGCTGCATTGGGTTCCAGTTTGTTTCCAGGTCCAATTCAAGGTGTTGGTTATCACTTTTAAAGCCCTACATGGCATGGGTCCAGGTTACCTGAGGGACCGTCTCACCCTCATTACATTGGCCCGTCCCACCCGGTCCGGCAGAGAAGGCATTTTGTGGATCCTGTCAGTGAGAGAATGTCGACTGGCAGGTCCTAGGAGGAGAGCCTTCTCTGCTGTTGTGCCCACCCCATGGAATACTCTCCCCCCAGAGGTGAAGTGGGCCCCTACCCTCCCAATTTTTCAGAGGGAATTGAAGACTTGGCTCTGCCAATTTGTGTGGGGCGAGGAAAAATACAATCGACCTTGGGGATGCCTTGACAATGCTCCCTGAGTTTATTAACACCTAATTAACATCAGCCTCTTGGAAGTATTATAAAGGAAGTTTGTTTTTAGTATTTAATTAAATATTAATTTAATATTTATTTTAATTAATGTTTATTTTATTTTTACTGTAAACTGCCCAGAGTCACTCCACAGTGAGATGGGCAGTGAAAAATTTGAAATATAAATAAATAAACATATATTAATCTATTTGACCACAAGTTTGATAGCAGACCTTTAAAAAAAAAGTCACAGGAGGGACTACTGTTAAAAGAATAGCAGGCAAACCTATTGATATCTGGAGAGCAACGGGAACCCCTATTTTTCCTGGCACATTCTCCAGTGCCCTTACCCTAATACCTACATAAACACTATTTTCTTTCATCCTTTTCAGCATTAATGGTAACTGCTGTTGTAACTTTTGCTTTAGAAGGCAAATCGTCATCAGCTTTTGTTTGGCTCTAAGCCTTCAACAATAACCCCTAAGAGAAAACAGGAAGAAAATGTCAACAGGCTGGTAACAGGCTGAAGATTTTCATAGTTTCATAATTGGATTTGTTTTATTTAGAGGTATTCAGAAAACGTTTCTCCCCTCCTCCCCTCCCCCAAATCCATACAACAGGAAAGGAAAGAGTAGGACTACATTACTTTACCAAAATATCCGTGTGGTGGTCACATGCTATGGTTACTATGCATTTGACAGCAATGTGAAGAGGCCTTAGACATGTAGCAAAACTCAGATAATTTTTTCTTTTATAGGTAGTCCTCGTATAGTGACCACAATTGGAACCAGCAACTTGGTTGTTAAGTGAAGCAATTGCTAAATGAAACAGCAACTGTGCTTACGGTCTTATTTCAGTTTTCCTTTGTTTTACAGACCTGTAAAGGTCGTAAATGTGAGGATTGGTCATAAAATTACTTTTTTGTCACCACTGTAACTGCAAACAGTTTCTAAATGAGGCAGTGGCTAATTGAGGACTACCTGTATACCAATACTCACTACTCAGGAACATGACCCATTCATGTAACGATACAGAGTGGGTGTAACTGGGCTATACAGGTTTCCCCCATATCCTCCATGTGTGCATATGTGTGGATAATAGAACAACTCAAAACATCTTTTGGTTTGCCTGTTCCTTACCAGATTCCTTCCGTTTTCCTCCAGTCTAGCTACTGTATTGTTTGTTTTCATTTGTTTCAAATTTATACAGCCACCCACCCCATAGATATATATGACTCTGGGCAGTTTACAGACAATTAAAACAAATATAAAAACAATAGTTGGTTTTATTGTCATCCCACAGGTAGGCGTGAGTAACTCACAACCTGCAGCCCATATATAATTCCTAGCATTTGTGGCATCCCAAAACCTCCAAACACACTGCTGAAATTCACTGGCAAAATGGCTGAGTTTCAGTGGCATATTTTGGCCAATTTGTAGGCTTTGAGGGTTGGCTTAAGTGGGGAAGGGGCCTCTGGCAGATGTCCCATTCACATTCCATTCTGTAAAAGCTGGACCAAATAATTTCATCCATGCCCCTTCTAATGACACTAGAGCTATACCTGATGACCTGTAGCCTTTCAGAAATGCAGAAGACTGAGTTATAACGCCACCTGCTCAGATGATGCCAACACCTGCTACAATCCCCGAAAAGACACTTTTGAGAGGGGGCAGTTTATTTTATTTATTTATTTGTAAGATTTATATGGCTGCCATCTTGGCTCACAACAACAATAAAATAAATAAGTATAAAACAAGCATAAAGCAGTAAAAGAGTAAAACAATAAAACAAAAACCCTGTGCCTTAATCGGGATGCCCCACAGCAAGCTCCAGTTGTCCTCATTCCATTCTTCCTATTCTGTTCAATCCTATCCCAGTGCCTGGGTAAAGAGCCAGGTCTTAATGGCCTTCTGAAAGTCTAAAAGGGTGGGGGCCTGCCGAATCATTGGGGGGAGGGTGTTCTACAAGGTAGGGGGCAGCCACAGAAGAGGCAGAAGGCAAACGTTATGTGCTTCTCTGTCACAGTGAGACTATGAATGCCTGGGACAGAAGCAGCATTGATCACACTTTTAGATATCTCTGGCGAAAGCAGGATGGGGCTAGTGCGTCCATCCTTGCTCTTCTTGACCTCTTGGCGGCTTTCAGTACCATCGACCATGGTATCATTTTGGGTCGGCTGCAGGAGGTAGGGCTGGGTGGCACAGCTTTGTGCTAGTTTAACTCCTTCCTCCAAGGTTAATCCCAATTGGTGTTGATAGGGAGTGAGAGGTCCAGCCCGTGGCCCTACTTTGTGGGTTGCCTCAGGGTTCAGTGCTCTCGCCACTCCTATTTAACATTTAGATGAAACTGTTGGGTGAGATCATCCAGCACCATGGGATGAGGTATTATATTATGCTGATGATACTGAACAATATATCTCCATCCCAGATGACCTAAGTGATGCTGTGGCTACCCTTTCGCAGTGCCTGGAGACTGTAGGGGCCTGGATGGGGGACAAGAGGCTTCAACTGAACCCTGGTAAGATGGAGTGGCTGTGGGTTTGGGGAGCCTCAAGATCTAGGAGCTTATCATCTTTGGTTCTGGGTGGGGTTGCACTACCCCAGACAGACCCAGTGCGTAATCTGGATGTCCTCCTAGACTCACAACTCCTGTTTGAAGATCGGGTGGCAGTCATGGCTGGGAAGGCCTTGTGCAACTTTGTGTTGTGTGTCAGTTATACCCCTTCTTGGATCAGGCGTCCCTCCACGCAGTCACTCATGCCCTTGTCACCTCCCGTTTGGATTACTGCAATGCACTCTACATGGGGCTACCCTTGAAGACTATTAGGAAACTACAGCTGGCACAAAATGCAGCGGCGCAGACAGTTTTGAATGTCCCTGGGATGGCACATATCCACTGTAACACAAGCTGCATGGGTTGCCGATTTGCTTCCAGGTCCAATTCAAAGTGTTGGTTATTACCTTTAAATCCCTTCATGGCACAGGCCCAGGTTATCTGAGGAACTGTCTCGCCCCCATTATATCCGCCTGCCCCACTTGGTCTGGCAGAAGGGGCATGTTGTGGACTCCACCAGTCAAGGAATTTTGGCTGGCAGGATCTAGGAAGAGGGCCTTTTCTGCCATGGCCCTTGACCTGTGGAACAGCTTACCACCTGAGGGGCGGGCCAGCCCCCACTCTCCTGGCCTTCCAAAAAAGTGTGAAAACAGATGGCCTAGGGGCCTGATGGGGGCTCACATTGTTGGAATTGGCTGGTGGGATGACCGATACTGCTCCCCCCATCATCTTGAATTGTATATAGGCTTTTTTTATAGAATTGTTATTAGTTATTTTAATATGGATATTTATATTGTTATTGTTTATTGTTTCAGAGTTTAATTGTAAGCCACCCAGAGACACCCTCTGGGGGAGATGGGCAGCATATAAATTTAATTAATAATAATAACAATTAAATCAACTATTGTTTCTTTTATCTCTCCTGCCATAGGTAACCTGGCCTGGCACAGAGTTTTAAAATCAAAAGTCTTTACTCCTTAAACCAAATTCCCTCATACCTTTTACTGTACCTTCTGGCACCTTGTGACCATAGTAATCTTTTTACATGTCCACTCCCTCTCCAATGTGCACAGCAGGAGAGACAATGGCTTGGAAGTGCTACCCTCATTTCCCCTGGAATCTGCATGTTTTACCAATAGAAGAGAATATATGTAGCTCAGGGTTGAACTGTGGAGTCCTGGGGGTTCTCTGAGCTTGGTTGTTTTCTTGCAAACATTTTGTTACCCAGCTAGCTAATATCTAGAAGCACAGAAGATTTTACCTAGCCAGGTAGCAACATGTTTGCAAGAAAACAACCAAGCTCAGAGAACCCCAAGGACTCCACATCTGCATGTTTTCTGCCATCACTCACCCCTGCTGTCCCCCATCACTTCTCCACCTTGAAATGTCCAGGACTGGAGGCTCCAATCCAGATGGAGCACATCTAAAGCAAAAAAGGACAAACCTGATATCTTTAGTAGCTCCCACTGGAGGAAACTGGGCTTAAAGCAGTGTTTCAAAACCAGAAATCCCTGCCTCTTAAATCAATGTTGGTGGTATAAAATTACAGATCTCAAGTCTGCCACTAAACCAGTGTTGCTATATGAAATCAAAAGCTTGTGCCAGTTTTTCCAGTATAAAATCAAAGGTCTCCTTGAGCTAAACCTTGTTAATGGAATGAAGTCAGAAGTCCCTGCAATTTAGACCAGTGTTTACATTTTGTGAGTCTCTCTCATCCAACAAGAAGCAGCTGTACCTTACCCCAAACCCTGGATCAGGCTATTTGGCACCTGGAGACCAGAAACACTCCCTTTCTCCTTCATGTACCAATCAGAGGCAGCAGAGGCAATGCACCTTTGCAAGGATTATAGCTTGGAAGCCCTTCTGAATGCAGTGGGTGCTGCCCAAATTTACTTGCTGCCGCTGCTGCATCCTGAAATGTTCAGGCTGGAGACTCCAATGTTCAATCCTAGATATTTCAGAACAATATTTCTTGCTGGTTAGCAAAAGCATGGCTGGAACCAAAAAGAAGACACATCCATGGAAGTCCAAATGTACTATCAACTTACATCCCATTAACTGTCATGCTTCTGTGGAGGAAAAGAGATAGGGTTGCCACTTCTACCTTTGGCTGGAACAACAGAATGATCTTCTTCCTGAAGGCAGACAGGCTAGGACTAATAAATGGAAATTAAGGGAGGGACTGAATTCTGCTCAGAGTGTGAAAGGGAGAACAGATTTTTCTTGGGGGGAAAAATGAAGATGGAAAACAGCCCACTATTATTATGAATGACTGTTGGAGCTTTTTCATGTCTAGAGGAAAAGAGAGAAACAGAGGTTGGAGGTATGGCAACCTACACTGTCCCCGCTCAATTTTATATGAAATTCTTTTTAAAAGGCAAAGAACTAAAAGGACTTTAAACATGGGGCAAGATTCCTCTTAATGTTATTTTAGATAGTAGGTATCGTAATAAACAGCTGAAGATCCTCCCTTTTTTATTATAATTCAGTAAAAAGAAACTTTCTAGTTAATTCAAATATGGCTCCCTACACTGTAACTTTAGACATTTTGTGTGCATGTGTGTGCCTTCAAGTCAGTGTCGACGCCTGGTGACTGCCTGGACTAATCCCTGCAGTCTTCTTGGCAAGATTTCAGAAGTGGTTTGCCATGGCCTGCTTCCCAAGGCTAAGACAGAGTGATTGGCCCAAGGTCACCCAGCTGGCTTTGTGCCTAAGGCGGGTCTAGAAGTTACAGTCTCCAGTTTTCTAGCCTGGTGCCTTAATCACTACACCAAGTGACTCTCAACTTTAGATTAATTCTTAATAAAATTAGGACCCTAGGATTTTTTTTTTTTTTTTAGCCCAAGAGCTGAATTCCAATATCAAAATGGCCTTGAAGGCTGCATTCGAGTGGTGGACGTGGTTGGAGTGAGTGAGCCACAGAGTGTGATCCTAATATGATAGAAAAAGGCTGGAAGAACTGTATAGAAGGAGTGGGAGGAAAAGGGGGATGGCATAAGAAGGGACATATCAGATTTGGAATCCCTCCCATGTTGGTCTGGGAAGATGCAGTGGCAGAGATTCTCAATTTCTACTCTATTGTTTTCTCTTGATTTCTTTTGATGAATAAACATAATTATCTGCATTTACTGAGGTATAAAATGTAAATGAAATCCTGATTACTTAGGCTGAGAGGCTAGAAAATCACTTCAAATGTTTTGGGAAGAGAGGAGCTCCACAAACCTAGGCAAGTCTGAGTTAAGAGAGAGATCTCAACCATCATGCACGAACTTGTCATTTATTTAAAACAACACATTGTGGACATGATCCATGTACAGCTTATAAGTAGTGGCAGGTGGGAGTTCCATATGGGCTAGAAGAATTGTGTTCTTTGTTTGTTCTTAGTGATGTAGCATGAACATATCATGTAAACTTTGCAACAAGCCAGAAAAGGGAAGCGATTGTGCTACATATTTTCCCCTTCTTTCTAATCCAAGGCCCCAGCTTGTAATTCCTTTGAGCTCAAAGAGAAGGTTTTTTCCATATAAGACTTATATCAGAAATGGGAAGAAGGAACTAATTTTTCCTTGTCCCTGTAGCAGCTACCCTTCACATGCAGTTCCACTACTGCCTCTGTGTTTTTATCTTTTGCTTTTCCTCACCAAGATTATATATTTTGTTTCCTTACTTAGTTCTCCACTTGGGGATCCTGTCATCAAGCAATTTTCTGATATTTAATTTATGTCTTCTGTGAGGCAGAGTTTCACCCAAACATCAGTACTAATGCACAAGGACATAACATTTGCACTCACGATTTATTCTTGTTTTCCAATAAGAATTAACATGGCCCTTATTACTTAAACTTATCTGTGGTAATAAAAAGGGTCATGAATTATTAAAAATAATGGATTGATATGAAGGTTAGGGAGCCAACACCAACATGTTGCCACTTCTGCTATTAGGATGGCTGCTGAAAAGGAACCTCTCATGACCCTCTCAACTTGTGCCAACTTCAAGCTGAAACTCCAACAAATACAGTAGATCCTGCACTTGCCCAGCAGGCACCCATATATGTTCCCATATGACTCTTCCTGGGTGTTTAAGTCATTTTCTGATTGTATACCCTCAGAGACTAGGTTTATGGTCTCCAGGAAGATGGGATTTTCAAGACTAGTCCCTAGGTCATGGAACTCCTTTCTCAAAGAAATCTGTCTGGCATGCTTCTTCTCTTCTTACAGGAAGCAATTTCCAATGGGCCAATTCCAGAATGGTTTTGAGATATGTAATTTACAGTGGTTTCTTTATTTTGGTTTGTTTTCAGTTGTAATATGTTTATTTAGATCATTTAATATCCATGAGTATTATGGTTTGCTAGCCTTTTTGGTACTGTTTGTTTCTAAAATGGAATATAAATGTTGTAAAAAAAATTAAGAATAATGGTATTAATGACATTTGTTCTTCTGTAAAGAAGTATGGAGCAGAATAGGCAGGGTTATCCCAAGTATGACAAGATGTAGTTTCGATCTTTCATCCCATTTTTCCCACAGATTAAAGTATTTACCACATGCCATCTGTTTCAAATGAAGATGAAACTGGAAATGCTCAGTTTACAAAACCAAAACCAAATCAATTTAGTGCAGGGCATACAACAAAAAGCCTTTATTACCTCAAAGGCCACCACATTTTCTATAGCATAAGCTTTTGTAGACTACAGCCCATTTCCACAAACTGCTTGTCAATACAGATCACAAAAACAGCGAGCAAAAGTTCATGCTTGAAAAGATGTAAACTAGTAGCTTTCACACTGCCTCCTGAAGACGGAGTAGGATGATGCATAATCACCTTGGAAAACCATTATGACGAATAAGGATCTCCAGCTCAGGACCAACAATCTAGCCACAAAATCATATTGACTTGGAAAGTGGAACTCAGAAATAATTAGTTGCATTACTACACAATAGAAGGTAGCATGGATAGAATGATCTGCCTTTCCCTTCCCTACTATTTCTGTACTACAAATCATGTCCTCCAAGCACAGAACTGTTAATTAGCAGGTGGGGAAGTGCTGAAATAACCTTTGCTTCTCTGGTCTCCTCTCCTCAGTATTTTGCATTATAATGGTTTGCTACTGCACACATTAGTGTATACAGTATTTTGAAGTTGATTGTTCATGCATGCATTCACATGTCTGCTAGCTTCTGTAGATCAGGTTACTGTTTGAGATCAATTTTACATAAGTGTTTTAGAAACATGGATGAGAAGAAACATACAGTATGCCATGTGTATCAATAGTAAGTTTAGTTGTAGGGAATTCTCTCATCACACCTCTTCTCTTTTCCTACGGCCAAGCAGACGAGAAACACCCAAATAAAGACAAGCCAGTTTAGATGTACTAATATAGTTTACAAAGACAAACCACTTGGAGCTTTGGATTTGAAAGGGCCTTCACTTCTTTTATAAAATTAGCTATGGCTTACCATATCATCCAAACTCTAAACCAGTGTTTTTCAACCTTAGCAACTTTAGGATGACTGGACTTCAGCTCCCAGAATTCCCCAGCAGCATGCTGCTGGGGAATTCTGGGAGTTGAAGTCCAGATATCTTAAAGTTGGCAAGATTGAGAAACACTACTCTAAACCTTTGATTAAATTTTAGTGAATTCAAACTATAGTCCAAAATTCAAAACCCCTAAGTAAGATTAAGTACAGTTTATGCCTCAGGCATAACAGTAAATTCTGGTTAATTGAAAATGAAAGGAGAATCTTGCACCCAGGCCTGTTTTCAGGGGAATATCTAAGCTGGAATCTTGGTGGTTTTCATCCTTGTTGTGCTAAACAATAATTTAATACTGCATGCACGCCAGGCTAGCACGTTTGAAGTATATTAACCTTTGAAGCTCAACAGATTGTGTTTCATCATTATGGACATTTGAGAAGCCTTATTCTAATAACAACACCAATATTGTGTTTCTTCATATTGTCCTTCATCTCATTCCTTTGTTCCCTAGTTGTTTTTGTTTATTGTTGCTATGGCCTTGATCTAAAATAAAGTCAAACAATGTGCTCTGCAAACTAAAATTAATATTAAAAGATAAAAGAATCCCAAGAAAGAATAGCAAGCAGTTCTACAATGTACTGCTGGTAATTTTGAAGCATTTTACAAGCCCTCAGGACAAGAAGTTGCCTTTAACCATCTTTGAATCAGAAGCAGGACTGGGCAGCAGTTCTGTGGGAAATGTTGGATCACAAAGCTCCTCCTTTGGCCTCAGAAAGGAGATTGGCATCACCTTCTCCTTGATAGGTAATCTTCATTTTCTGGTAGGAGCAAGACATTCTGGTGATTTGCTGTCAACCTGTCTCTTATCCTTTAGCTTCACCTACTCCACAAGAGCATTCCCATACAATCTGGGAAAAGACAAGATTGCTTTAAACAGCCTCAGCATGTGCCTTTTTGCCTTCAAATCCAAAGCCCTAATCACTACTGGTGGGCTTCTTCATCCTCTTTGTGTCACATATATTAAAATGTGAATGCCATGAGCCCAGATAGCATCTGTCTAAAGCACAGGAAAACCTGACTCAGCTACACTTAGGCTAATGGTTCAGAGTGGAGAATGGCTGTAGCCCATTGTGCCTTTTTTGACAGGATATTCACACATACACACATACACATTTGAGTCAACAAGAGAAAAATCATGAACCAAAACGGATCACGTTGTAACAGGTACTTGTAGCAATGCAAACATCTAAAAGATTTCCATTAGATCAGAAGGCAACCACGATTAGCTATAATCTTTTCTACTTCTAGTGAGGTAAATCTATAGGGGCTAGTTAGCTAAATCATGAGCAAGAACAAATATTTCCCTCTTGAGGCTGAATATTGATGGATGAGTTTGCTGGAGGGTTTTGTTCTTTTTCATTTTTCCTGAGGAACAGTGACTGGCTATATGAAAGAAAAGGGATCTAGGCCCCACCTCCACCCTCAGGTTATGGGGTGAAATCTCCCAGAACACAGGAAGGAATGTAACCCACACTGACTTTTAGGTGTGTTAATTATTATAGAGTGGTGTTAGAGTTTGATTTATTTTCTGTGTGCTCAAGGCAAGGACTCTTTTTACTTCAAGGCTACTTTTTCTATGAAGTCTAATTACTATCTTGGATGGGCCTACCCACCGTTCATTTGTTTAGTCTTTCTTTTTTGAAGCCGAATCTTCTTCTTTAAGCTGAACAGCCATTCCTGTCTCTTTTGATATTGTGCACCCTTAAAAAACTCTAATATTTTTGATGCTAATTTGGGTTTTGAGGGGTGATAATCTGATAGCGTGCCTTGGAAGACTTAACCCTCTCTAGGCTGATGACTAGAGACAGGTTGAAATTGCCATTGTATTTCTCAGGTAAAAGATTTTCCTTCTTTTGACCTTGCTTCTATAACACTAGTTGAGAAGAAACGAATTAGAATAGAAGATGGTGGTAGCAAATAGAAGGGAAACTAGCTGAAGGCCATCACTGCTGCAGCACCTTTGGGCTTTCCTGGTTGGGTGAGATGGACCGGGTGGTAGGAATAGACTCTATACACGAAATGTCAATAACTAATTAACAAATCTTAGCAGTTTTTTTTTAAATCATATCTGTGATATTGGCCCTCTCTATATATAAGTTAAGACTTTCTTTCTACAGTTCTCACAATAAAGAGAACTTGCTTTACACATTTATTGCAAAGAAGAAAAGAATGTCAGAGAAATCACCATGACTAAAGTATGGAATGATTGTATTTAGTTATGCATTTCTCCAGAAGCCTGCCTGGATTCTGATGCTTCAATTAAATCCCAAAGGATGGAGCTTCTTCTACTGGGCTTTTTCAGTAGTAATGGTGATGTCACTGCTAGTGGAGAGTGGTGTCATGTCCCTGAGAAACTAGAGAAATGCATGGAAGTTATCTATCCAATTTGTCTGCTTCTAAATTTGGTGAAGAATTTCAAATGTTCATTTATGTCCAGCTCTACCTTCAGCTTCATTGTCTATCAGCTCTTGTCACTGGACTGTTGTGTCATTTAACGTTTGCTTTTATGGGAGGGAGGGAGGGAGGGAGGGAGGAGGAGGAGGAGGAAGGAAGGAAGGAAGGAAGGAAGGAAGGAAGGAAGGAAGGAAGGAAGGAAGGAAGGAAGGAAGGAAGGAAGGAATTTCAATGTTTCATTTTCTTTCCATTTTCTTTACCAAATTTTTCCACACAAAGTGAATATATTTTTGTGTTTGTTGGCTTTATCCTCAATATTAGTATGATATTTGGTGGGTCTTGAACATGCTAGAATGGAAATCTCTCAAACTCCTTTTGGTATCTCACATACCAAACATAAAACTGCACATTTCTCAGCATTAATAAAAGGTTCTTTGAACAGCTATTGTCCACCTCCCTCAAGGATGTTTTCAGTATTACAAATGAGGATCAGGAAGGAAAAAGAGCTGGCACATACCACAGCAATCCAAAATTAAAACAGAGAATGTTGCCTTAGGGAAGATTCTTAGATAATTAAAGCATTAATTCACATCACAGCCTTGCTACAAGCAGGCCAATGTGATACGGACAACTACAATATTCTTTCAATATAATTTTCTATTTTAGTGCAGCTTAAATTCAGTACAATATCGTTTGTTAGGAATTGTTAGCATCCCTCCTACACACACACACAAACACACACACACACACAGAGACAGGGGGAGAGAGAAAGAAGACAAATTCTACCCATTTTTTTTTAAAACTTCTTTTTAAAAATTTCTTGTTCTTGTTATTATTATAATATCAGGAAGTGATATTTATGAGATCCAGAAAGGACAGCCAGGCTTACATGGACATGCTATTTTAGTTCAGCATTAAGTGGAATAGTTCCTTCTTAAGGTCTGGACAAAACCAAAATCCAACTTAAAATAACATCTCTCATTATAACTTTTCAAGAATCGTATTGCTCTGCTACAAATTCTTTACTTTTATTCAGAGGTGCCCAAGCCAGATGACAGTGCCCCAAGTAGCACTTGGGTGCTATGTACAGGAAAGGGGAGTTCTACCAAGTCCTGTTCAGCCTGTTCATGAATTGAACAGAAAAAAGTTTGCAGGAATATTTGTGAGTGCTCCTCTTAATTTTGTCATGATTTTCCACACATGTCCACTTATCATAATAATTTTGTCATGGAAAAATAATTCCATTACTAACATAATTTCTTGCTTTCTCTTAGTTGCAAAATCACAAAATCCTGAACTTTGGATGTTGCTATGCATGTATGCTTTGGATATTTTTATATATTCAGTACATTAAAATAGAGCTATTTGGTGTAGTGGGTAAGGAACCAGGCTAGAAACTGGGAGACTGTGAGTTCTAGTCCCACCCTAGACACAAAGCCAGCTGGGTGACCTTGGGCCAGTCTCTCTCTCTCAACCCTAGGATGCAGGCAAGGGCAAACCACCTCCAAAAAACCTTGCCAAGAAAACTGCAGGGACTAGCCCAGGCAGTTGCCAGAAGTCAATCCTGACTCAAAGGCACACATACACATTAAAATAAGAATACTAATCTAAACAGTCCAACTTTTTTTGTATCCCTGATTTGTGAAAAAGTTTGAAAGAAGACCCCATTACAAAAATGTACTGTGGGTATGGCACAGAGATCTGCTTTTCAAAGAATGAATTTTTTTATAAAAAAAATCACACTGGCCTATATAATGTGGTTCTTCTGTTTCCCGGTTTAGCATGGTGGGTTTAGCAAACCTATCTACTGTGATTTTATAAACCATGTTATGGCTTAGTTGTATGAATAGTTGCCTGTATTTTGAATTAATAACATGCTGTCAGATTCCTGGAGGTTGATTGGTATAATACTTCAGACACCAGTCACAGAAGGATGGTTGACTATTGTTGACTACAAAAGGACTTTTTAAAAAAATCATGGCACTACATTTATAGAAAAAACTTATCAGGAATCACTTTGTAGACTTAGTTGCTCTGTGGTATTTTAGTGTTATAATTATGATAAATTAAATGTTCTTTCTACAACTGCAACCCTCCCCCCCCCCCCCCCCCAAAATTTGGAATTCAGTATTTCAGAGTAATATGTTGCAAAGTTGTGATGAGTCAGGCAGCCAAATAAATAAATGAATAAATTCTGTTAAGGAAAAAAGCAATAGTATTTAAAAGTAAGACATTAACCTGCAGTAATCTGAAGATTTTCTCAACAGTCATAAAGGTGTGGATCTTGCTGTATTTTAAATAGGAGACAGATTAGAATAATTATCAGAGCTTTTAGCCATCACACACACATACATGTATATCTAGGGTAGCCACTACAGTGTAAAATGAAACTTGTTTCCTCCAATTATTGCTTAGCTACAGCTTCTATCATGCTCAGCATTAGGGAGGATGGTTGTTGTTCAAATAGGTTACATCCTAGATGTGCTAAGTTTATTTTTGTCACTGCCAAATGCTAAGGTTGTTGCTTCCACCTACAAAGTTATGATTAAGGATCCAGGTTTCCAGTGTGCTTTGACTTTATGCTTTTTATACAGTACATTTTTAAAAAAATGCTTATTCCAATTTAAAATATTAACATAATATTTTATGTTAACATAATAGAACATAATCCATAGCATTACAACAGAATTTACCACTATGGAGCCCATAATTCCTCTTCAGGATTAATTCATTTGCATGCTACTACATAAAGTTTCATACATTTACTTCAAAACTTCCAACATGTAAAATGAATATGTCATGTAAATGAATGTCCCATATGTTTATCAAACTGAATATTTATGAGATTTTTGTTATCACTTAGAATGGATCTTATATAATCCCTCATCAACCTTTCTTAATCCTTTCTTCTTTTTTTTTCTTTGAAAGAGAAACACCTACCTTTTCAAATGTCCATCCTTTCAAAATAGTAAAGTATTTTAGTTCATCAATTGTCCAACCTTTGCCCTCCCTGGGTTTTTATACTATGTTATCAATGTCTTTTAGCCATTAAAATGGGGTGTAATGTGAATTGTACTTCAAGGCACTTGAAAGAAAGGTTCAACAAGCCTGAGTAAAAATGAAAATGTTGGGCAAAAACCTCTAGAATAGCTAAGAATGAGTACCCAGGGTGACACTAGAAAACATGAAATTGGGTTGCTCTGACTCAAATTTTTCAGAAGATAAACTTTAAAAAATTCATTTATTAGAGCCAAAATTTACATATACAAAAAGAGTCAACAGAATTTTTGAGACTAGATAAAATGCGCCCAATAATACAAAGAACAAATTTGAAAAAAAATTAAAATAAATTATTTAACCCATCCATTCTTTTTTTTTTAATTGAGAAACATACCTCTACTTTCTAATTTAGTTTTCTTTTTTAACACTAACAACCTTTTCAATTAGTTTGTTCACCTATTTATGGTTTCTTGTTGTACTAGTCATTCTTGGTTGATACAATTTTAAATACTTTAATGATGCAATCATAAAAGCCACAGCAATTGTACTGCAAGAAAGGTAGCATATTTTGTTAATCTGCCCACTATTCATAAGAGAGGAGAAAAATTAATTCAATATTAGCACTGATATTGTTGTTCTATTCCATCAAGTCATAGCCACTACATGGTGACTATGGATGAAAGTTCTCCAAACTGCCCTGTCTCTTGCCGCATTATGGAATTCTTGCTGATACATTTTTATAGCTTCCAGTCCTCAATATAGCCACTTCATATGTTGTTGGCCTCTTCTTCTCCTTACATCCCAGCATTACCACCTTTTCCACAGATGCATCAGCTCTCATGATGTGTCCAAAATAAAATAGCTTTTGTTTCATGACCCTTGTTGGTCCTTTTGGCTGCCTAAGAAATGTAAAGAAGCTTCTTCCAGTATCATAGTACAAGGAAGTCAATCTTGTTCCTCTTGCTCATGCACAGAGTCCGTCCCTTGCATCCATACATCATAGTAGGGAAGACTGTTGAGTGGACCATTCCAACTTTTCCCTTAATTGAAATGTCACAGTCTTCCACAAGTTTATCTAGAGCCCCCAATGAGCCTTTTTGCCCATTGTTATTCTTTGAATCTCTTGTGCACACCCTTCATTTTTATAAACTCGAGCCTAGAAAATTGTAACTGTTAACCACTTCCATTGCCTCTATGTTCTTAATTTTTTCTTGATTTCCAGTAGACATAATTGTTATTTTCTTGATGTTCTTTCATGGAAAGAAGCTCAACAAAAAAGCACCAGCAATAGCAAAATAATTAACTATTTTTAGAGACTCACTATACCGCACTTGAGATTATTTTCTTGGGGGGGGGGTAATCCTCCTCATTTAAAACTCTACAGTATGAGAAATGCAAAACCTGTGTATTAAGACAGGAAATAAGTCCTCAATTAGTAAAATGCTTTTAATTGTTAGAAATAGCACAGCCTTATAGTTTTAGGGCACTTCTATCCTGCATTGTTTTCACTCTTCATTGGATATCCTGCATTGTTTTCATTCCCTGTTTGAAATCAATCTGTGATTTTCTTCACTTCTGCTGACTTGAAATGCTGAAGACAAGGAGCAAAAATTACTATCCTCCCCCATCCCCCATTTTAATTTTGCATACTGCAGCAACAATAAAAGTCTCACATTCATGTTACAGAAAAGAAAGAAAAGAAAAACAGTAATCTGATGCTTTGTAGGCCTGCTCTCAAGTGTTGTACGGAAGAGGAAAAGTGACAAGTTTGTTATCATTTTCAGGCCTGCTTGCTTGTTATCTGGGCTACTGGCTTGGTGTGGGGAAAGGGAGCTTCAGAACTGTCAAGTTAGTTTATCCCATACAGGACCTGATAGGAGCTACGATAAGGATAGATTGTTGTGAGCCCCCCAGAGTTGTTGGGAGTTGGGCGACATAGAAATTTAATAGAACAACAATATCAGTTCTAATATTGAATTATTGGAATTGGCATTACATTGCCTTGATGGTATTTCCTCCACTGAGTTTGGACTTTAAGATCTTTTTCACTCTCATTATGTATTCACTACTAACCTTCTTCTTGACTTTAGTGTGCTGAGTCATGTTGTCAGCCTAAAGGATGCCCAGGTATTTGTAGTGATCTTCTTCATCCAAGTTCTTTCATTTCAGTTTCTATTTTTTTCTTTCTCCCCCATCTTTATCCAAGCTTCATTCTTGTTGTATTTCTTTGGGTTGCCCCAAAGCTGCACCCAGAACTGTACTGTTTCTTCTTTGTCAGGTGTTGGCTGGTTCATTGCAGTCTCTCCATTGATGGATTGGTAGAAACATTTCTGATTCAACTGAAATTGGAGATTCTGCCTATAATGTGCAATTCAGGATTTGTATTTGCTGATTTTCTTGGCTATGGCTGTTATTTGCTGCTTTATTATTTCCAGTGCTTCCTTGATCTTCCTTGTCTTTAGGTGATATTTCTTGATCAGGTATTCTTTGGTCTTCTTGTTCTTTAGCTTCTTTTCTTTCATCTTTCCTAGCTTGCTTGCATCTGATCCTAGCATGCTGATCTTATTTTCCAACCTGATCTTCCACTTTGGTAGTGCGCTGTTTTGCTTTTTTTCTTGTTTGTTGATTTTGCATCCAAGTTCTTCAATTATAACTGCAGCTGTACTGTACATCAGTTGGATTGTTTCTTGCAGTGAGCTGGTGCTTATTTTGATATTACAGTGTTGGCACCTTTTAATACTTGTATTAGGTGTTTTTTGTAACAAGCTTCAATGCAGGCAACCTTATTCTGTTGTTTTAGTGCTGTTCTAAATATTCAGTTATTCTTTGTTTCAGTTACTCTTGTTTTTCAGTTAGAGGACGTTGTACGTTCTGAGGAGAAGGTAGAGGAGAGGGTGCCTGGTTTGGGAATGAAAACAGTTCAGTAGCAATTCTGGCTTCCTCTGCTACCGACTCACCCTGGTTTGTCTCTACTGTCTGAGTTACTTCTGGCAAGGCTTCGATTTCTTTACCCTGGGTAGACCTTTGCAGTTCTTCCCATTCTACTTCTGTGAATACTTTATTTAGTATTATAAATCAACATTGATATACCAGCCTCTGTTATTATTATTATTTCTGATTCTGGATGTTGTTCTTTCCAGAACTGGTGCATTCTTTTCAGATATCCTCTTCTCATTGGACTTGATTTGTAATAGCAAATCATTACTTCTTCTTTTTTCCTTTTTTTCTTTTTTTAGTCTTTGTATATTTGCGCCGAGCAAGCAACTTTTCTTCCAATAGCCCTACAGATGCTGGACCTGGTTGCTCAGCCAACAGTCCTGAGTCCTATAACCCACTTGTCATCAGATGTCCAGGAACTCCAACACCCAGCATAGTCCTTGTTGACACAGGGGATGACCAATCCAGTATAGGTTTCTGTAAGTTATGTCTCACCATACAGTTTATGGGAGAGACAATCTTCATCTGGCTTCTCTGATGTGACCTGTCCAGTATGTTTGAACCTCTGGCATAGCTCTCATCTTCCTCAGAGCACACAAGCCCCACAGCCATGTCAAGGTAATGCCTTGCTGGGGCATTTTTTTTTTTTTTTTTTGTGCCTTTGAGTCAGCATTGACACTTGGCAACTTCCTGGACTAGTCCCTGCAGTTTTCTTGGCAAGGTTTTTTGGAATTGGTTTGCCATTGCCTCCTTCCTAGGACTGAGAGAGAGTGATAGGCCCGAAGTCACCCAATTGGCTTTGTGGTAAGGCCGGACTAGAATTCATGGTCTCCGGGTTGCTAGCCTGATGCTTTAACCACTACACCAGACTGGTCAGCCAATAATAAAATATTATTGCACCATATATTACACCATTGGTTAACTGGTTATATTACACTAGTTTAATATATTACACCAGTGGTTAACTGGTTAACCACTACACCAAACTGGCTAGCCAATAATATATTATTGTTGGTCACACAGTCAGTCAGATGTTTAGACTGGATTTGGCATTTTTACCCACCTATCTAGTCTTCCCAAGGACCTGGGATAGTCAGATGTTGTGGGAGTGTGGAGCAGAGGTGTGAAACATGGACTCTCATCCCCAGAGGAGCGGACAAGAGATAAGAGAATGAGACTGGCCCCTCCCTGAGGAATGCTAAGGATGTTTGTAGGGTGACCCTGGGAATTGCTCTCAGTCTGAGAAGATTCTGTAATGGGAGTGAAGCCAATTAAACCTTGCTGGATTGAATCTGTATTGTCTCCTGGACTTTCTTGGGCTAAACCTGACAGATGTTGTTGTTTGATGGTGTTGAAAGTATCACCATAGGATATGAGCTGTTCCAAGTAAAGCTGCCTTTTGCAATTGACTGATGGTGATTTGGTCAATGCCAATGGTCTTCAAGTAGTGCTCCAGATGTTGTTGTTGTTGTTGTTATTTTTATTATTATTATTATTATTATTATTGAATTTCTGCCAATGAGAAACAAAATCACAGCTTTTCAAAAGTAATAAACAGCTTTCTAGTGGTGGTGGAAATAAACTGACTTAGCTCTCCAACACTATGAACACACAAAATTGTTTACAAACTGATGTAGAAGCCCTTGTGACAGTGCCCTTAAAATCACTTAAAAGAGTATGGTACATAATATCAACAAATTCACAGGGCTTTTTTAAGATATGAAATATAATATTTTAAATATGTTCATAACTCTTAAAATTAATGTTAGGATTAGATATTAAACATTGAAATTCAAGTAATCTGCTGCAGTCAGAATCCAGAATATGTGCAGGAGATGAAATAACAAACAAGTTTGAAGTCAGCTTACATTTCACTATCATAAAAATGTCATTATTCTGTTCTCTTAATCCCATTAACATTTGTGCTTACATGATTTCCTCTAAATACCATTAATTTAGAACATCTGCCATTTTTTTCTATTGAGGCTGTAATGGAAAACTAGTTTCTGAACTTCTTTTTCTAAATTCTTTCAGACCAATAAACTTTGACTGAAAACTGCAAAAACTGCATTAAAATAGGAAAGCACTATAATATTTGTGGTTGTAGGCAATGAAGGAAAGATTTACACAAGATAATTTTTGCAAATCCTTTTTAATAATATGGGAAATATGGTGGGCTAAAACATTGCAAGCAATAGCTTTTGTTTTAATTTTACAACAATTAAATAAATCACTAAATTTATTAGATATTTTTCAGCTTATTAGTACAACTGGCTACTTTTAGCATATGAGCCGCTAATGTTGATTTTGCTGCAGCAACTTTCTTAGCTTCATGCTCACCTCTAAAAAAGTAAGATGAAATAGATTACATGGTAGAAAGAGTTGAAACAGCATTTATGTATTTAGATGAGTAAATATAATCATGTCATTTCATCCACTATGATATATAACAGGAAGTAACTATTTTTTAAAACACAGAATTTATGATTATGATGTTCTGGAATTAGCTACTTACTGTATATTTATACTTTAATTCAAATACCAAACTGTTTAAAACCCTTATTGTATCATTAAACAGAGGTGATACATCAGACTGCAGAACATTATTTAGACTAGAACATTAAGTCTCACTTTCAGATGTGTGATTCCTTGATTTTATTATTCTAGTGTGGCTTATCCTAAGTACTGTATAGTATTTGGTTGGAAATGCTCTTGCATTTGAGGCTTGCTTCTAAATAAATTTAATAGGATTAATTGCATATGACAGCTAATAAGAGGCTGAGTTGTGTGGAGAACTCTGTAATATAAGCATAATATACAGCCTTATCTTACAAGAGTATTGCAAGGATCATTAAAATACACTCTGATTTTTTCTTAAGGAAAAGGATGTCAAGAGCCCCTATACATTCAAGATTCCACTGCAATTAAATGCTAGAAATGCATATAGAAAATAATCTGTTGTCTACCTGAAAGGCATATGGGACGCGGTGGCGCAAGGGCTTAATGACGCTGGAGTTGCCGGTCAGAAATGATCGGCGCTCCAGCAGGTTCGAGCCCGGCTCCGCGGGACAAGGTGAGCTCTTGTCCCTTGTCCTAGCTCATTGCCAACCCAGCATTTCGAAAGCTATCTGCAAGTAGATAAATGGGTACTCCCGTCTTAGATGGGAGGAACCAGCGGGGCTGCGCGGGGGAGGAAAATACCGGTGCTGCCCGAATCTCCAAACGCAAGCTGGCGTGAGGAAAAGCCTGGATGACCCCCCTAGTGACCCCTGCTGGTCGTAGGATAAATTGTATAAATATGTGTTAGATATGTGCACTTTGTGAGCCGCCCAGAGTTCCCCATTGGGGGGAGATGGGCGGACTATAAATCAAATGTATAAATAAATAAATAAATATTGTAATAAAGAGATTCACTTGTATAGGTGGGAGTTCTCCTGATAAAGTAGGGCAATAAGCATGGGATCTAAACACTGAGAGAGGTTACCACTATCCCCTTTCCTTTAATCTTGAACTGGGAAAATCTCCAGGATGATGCTAAACTCATCTCATCTGCTTTCACTCACCTCCCCTTATGATCATCTATATAAACTCGGTAAGCATTTCTGAGAAATCTGGGCATATAAGAGAGGGATAATTCCTTAACAATACCAAGAAATGCACATCAGCCTACCAGGCCAATTATAAGTATGGTTCACTGAAGAGAAAATAAATGTAAAAATGAGTAAGTGAATGCACTACACAATGATAAAAATAGATAAAATCTTATATCAAAAGTGATTTAGCTAGATGCATATATTTAGTAAGCTAATCTAGCCCAATCCCTAACAGAAGACAACATCTAGTTCTGTTAGCTGATTGCAAAAAGCTATACAGGATTAGATCTGGTTAATACTTGGGTGGGAGATTACCAGATGGAAGGGATCTTGGGGGTCTTCTAGTCCAACCCCCTGCCCAAGGCAGGAGTCCTCATACCATCTCGGACAACTGGTTGTTCAATCTTTCAATCTTTCTTGACATTCAGTCACTTCCAACTCTTTCAGACCCATTGGATATCAGTTTGCTAGGGTTGTCTGTCAGTGACTGCTTCTTTCAGTTCTCCTAAACTGTGATAGTCACATTGCCTCACTCTTATATGCTTGTGATAGTCACCTTGCCTTTTTTGGCCTGTTTTTGGATTGCCTTCCATTTTTCCCAACATCAGGGTCTTTTCCAAGGAACCTTGCCTTAGCACTATATGTCTAAAGTATTTAAGCTATAGCTTCAGTTACTTAATCTGGCAATGAACAATTTGTTCTTCTTACAGTCAGACATATTCTCAAACTTTTTCTCCATATCACAACTCAAAGGCATCAGTGTTTTGTTGGTTCAGCTTTTCTGATGGTCTAGCTTTCACAGCCATATATTACACCTGGAGAAATCATGGCCTTGACCATTTGTACCTTTGTTGTTGATATGATGCTCTGCACTTTCATATTTTGTCTAGTTCTCTCATAATCTGTCTCCCAAATGGCAGAAATCTTTTTATTTCATGTCTAGTGACCACCCCTGTGAATTTCAGAATTTAGGAAGATAAAGTCTGTTACTACTTCAGCTTCTTTTATGCCTATTTGCATTGGTTAGCCATTGCCTGTTGACACAATCTTGTGTGGGAGACAGGGAGAGAGAGCAGCAAACCAAAACTCTGCATTTCTTATTTAAACATAACTCTTTGTCTCTTCTTGCTCTCTGGAACTCAGTGTTTAATTGGGCAAATTTTTCTCTGCCTCCATTGCTTTTGCTTTTGACCTGTCTTCAGCTATCTTTATCAAGTCAGTAGAAGCCTCTTTTTGCTTTTTGCATTTTGGGATTTTTTTTCCTACCTTTCATAATGTCACAAATTTCTGTCCAGAGTTTTTAAGGCACTATGCTTATCAAATCCATTAAATCAAACCAAATCAAATTATTTATTACAGCCATATGGCCCAATACAATCCATTAAACCTATTCTTCACCTTCACCCCATAATGATATGGAATACTGCTGAGGTCATATCTTGTTGGTCTGATTAAAGGAATTGCTGATCTGAGCTACTGACATTGCCAGGTCTTGCTCTGCAGATTGAATTGAGTTCTCCATCTTTGTTTGTAGAGCATATAATCAATTTGAATTCCACATTGTCTGTTCAGCAGTGTCCATATACAAAGTGAATGTTTAGGTTTTGGATGAAGATATTTATTATAAACATTGAATTTTCTTGGCAGAACTTAATTAGTCTGCCTCCTGCTTTGTTTTATACATCAAAGCCAAATTTTCCTGTTGTTCCAGATGCTATTTTACTTCCAAATTTAACATTCCAATCTCCTATAATTAGTATGATCTCTGGTTTTTGGTGTTATGACAACAAGGCGTTGCAAGTCATAATAGAATTGTTCAACAATCACTTCTGCATCTGTGATTGAAATTTAGGCCTAGATCACCATAATATAAGTTGGCTTGCCTTGGATTTGAATTGAGATGATGCAATCTTATATAGAGTGTGTATATATGTGTATACATATTCTAGTTAATAGCAGCTTTTCTTCTACAATTTTCCTATCTTCTAAAGATCTTATGTGAAGTTACCCATTCCAGTCCATTTCAGTTTGCTGGTTCCCAAAATGTCAATGTTTAATCCTGACAGTTTTGTTCTGTCAATATCAAGTTTGCCTTGGTTCATGGTTCTGACATTTCATGTACCAATGGTACACATATCTTTGCAGCATCAATCTTTGTTTTTTTTCCCTGTCCTGTCAGCTTTAATCTACCCACATCATAAACACCAGTGGTACTCATACTTGTCCTGTGCTGTCCCCCAGTAGTTTGTTGGATACCTTCTGATCTAGGGGGGCTTATCTTCCAATATCATAGTGACATTGTCCTGGTTGTAAATGCCCATTTAGGTTTTCTGGGCAGAATGCCAGAGTGAGTAACCATTTTCATCTCCAATTATTGTGTTTAGTCTGACCCCTCTTTCCCACTTTTACGACCTGCTCATCATGGGTAACCCTTCTGGGCATGTATATCCCCAATGTATACGTCATAGCATTGTTGGGGTGTGCAAACCTCTTCACTAGTACAAGGTAACAATCCTTGAAGGAGCTCCATTACTAAAAGGTCTGGTTCTTTTCTGCCATCTAGTAGCCATTCAGGTTTTTGTAGCCCTGGGTTTGCTGAAATGAAATATACTGTAGTTACATTTTTCTACATGTTGTTTCTATAGCAGCAAGAGGTTTTTGAAAGTGACTATTTGGCCAGTTAAGGGCCAAATAGACATTGGTGGCATGCCCAGAATCTGGGAAAAACCAGACCATGTTGTTAATATATATAAAATATTATAAATTATATTTATTTTATAAATATAACATTTATATTATAAAATATTTAATATTAAAATATTATAAAGGTATATTATAAAGTTATTTATAAAAATAATAAAGGCAGGATAAAAAATCTAAAAACTTAATCTAATGTAATGTAATATGGCAATCCTTCAGGAAATAAAGGGTTAGCCTTGAGTTTTCCAAATCTTGGGACCACTCCTAAAAATCCCTTCTCTTCCCAGAGAAATTATTTACACTATGGAAAAAAAATTAATCATCTGCTGGATCATCTTAATATGCATGGAGTGGATGTGAGGGTGATCTTGCTGCAACATCTGTCACCCTACTGATTGCCAGGGTTGATTTGGCTGATCTGGCCAGCTAGGTGGGCCTCCCCTTCCTTCCTCATTGCTCCATGTGCCTCCCTCCTGAAGTTGTGTGCATGGTGGAAGAGGACAACCATCCCAGATAGGAGTGTACTGATTTCCGTTCAAGAGTATACAACAGCTGCACTCCCCTGCTAGAACCTCCAGACACGTTTGATATGCAAGGAGTGTCTTTGTAAGAAAGGCACCATTTTCACAGATAAACAAACTGTTTATGTATTTGATTTATATACATTCTACAGAATGAGAACATCTGTGTTTCTCTTTTGCTTTCCATCAACTCAGACCAAGGAGTTTTTTATTACCCAATCATCAAACTATATTAGGCTATTAACTTCCTACTTCAATCTGACTCTCCCCAGAATTTAGGAAAGGTATAATAAATTAGTCTTTCCTGCTGCTCCCTGAAAGTATATTTACTAGGAATATGTTGTGTTTATTTAATATTTGGCTGAAGGGACTGTCTACTTTATTATTAGCATTTCTGAAATGTTCAATTAGTAGCATTTTTGCTTTCTACTTTCTATAATATATAATTATATGAGATACAAAAGTACAGACACCAGTGATGTTGCTGTATATTTAGTAAATCTTCTGGAGGAGTATTTATACTCATCACTGACAGATTTAAAGAAATAATTTACTTGGATTCAGAGACAGAGGCAATTTACAATTTTCTACAATATATTTTTGTCCTGCAATCCTGGGTAGCATATCATGATTTCATAGACAATGTAGAGGTAACTCCTGATTGGATTGAATGTATACCATAGCAGCCAATCTGTGCTCTCTGATGTGTTTACTTATGCAACACAAATGTATGCAATCTAATGAATGGAAATCATTTTAAAAAATACACAGAAGGGGACAACAATACAATAATCTCTACACTGAAAAAGCAGGACTCCGATTTATGTAGAAAAACAGAGTTATGCATATACAGTTCCATTCATTGTCACCATATGACATCTGAAAGAGGTACACCTGGAAATGTGACATGTAAAATGATTGTATAGTAATTTGTTTGTAATCCTTTGTTGGGGAGAAAGAACAAATCCTCCGTATGTAGCTTCCAAACTTGGATGCTGTCATAAACAGGAGACAGATTTGTTAGAAGGGGAGGAAGAAATCTGTAATGCTGATTTTAATTAACTACCATAAATTTTACTTACTCAAATCCTATGCCGAAGTTTTTGGGGTTGCACCACAAACCCTGAGTTCTGTACCATCAGCAACAATATAATCAGGATTGTATTTTCTAGAACATCCTAAAACAAGGCCAAAGTTTTATGCTATTCTATGCTACAAAGTCCAAATTTTGTACTGGTTCCTAGCTAGCACAAATTTTGTAAAGGTTTCTAGGTAGCATATAAATGCACATTCAAGTTCAGCCGTGAGCTATCTGCCACCTTTAATATATATGCTTCATAATCATGATTTTAAATTTGTTATAATTTTATTGTTGATTGTGTTTTTATTTTGTAATCCACTTTGACATGACTTGGGAAGCAATATTAAAAATATGTTAAATAAATAATAAAATACTATTGGACTATGAATTTCCATTTTTAAAAATAATAGTGGACTAATATAGCTTCTAAGCTGTTTCTATATGAAATTTTAGTTACTGAGAGTCAATTAATATAATATATGCTAGTAAAAATAAAAGGATGCCTTCAAAACCAATTTTTTACCTCTAATTTCTGTACAAACCTTTTATTTTGCCCTGCCTCGCAGTTGCCATGATGCACTGCAATAGGGCTAACAAGCCTGGCTTGCAAAGTTCTGGATGACCACAGGATGGCAGCAAAGTCAATTCGAAGTCTTTCCTGCCATCCAGCGGTCATCTAAATTTTTGCATTCCAGATGTCTCAGCCCCAGTTCTCTGACTTCAGCTGGCAGCACCTTCAAAGCTGCTATCCTAATGCAGGAAAACGGGTTTCTCTCTCTGCTCCCTATTCTTCAGTTTCAATCAGAGCTCCCCTTATATTCAGGCAAGGCTTTCTTCTCACAGAGTCTCCATGATTTTCAGGCAGAGCTCTCCCCAGCTACTCCAAACATCCCTTTTTATTTTCCCTCCCCCTCTTTTTTTTTTTTTTAGTTCCCATGGCAACTAGAACTAGTCCATTACCTGCCTTACATTCCAGATTAATCTGGCCATTCGTTGCTCAAGAGTCACTGTCTGTAATTCCAGGACTGATAGACTAGAAACAAGATGTACTTTTCCAATTGGACTAAGGTGCCCATAGCTTGTCAAGATGCACATATTTCCAAAAAATCACATCACTGACAAACAGGCTTAGCTGGGTCATAATAGAAATATTGTCACCAATTTTACCTTCTTCTGCTTCTCACAGAATGCCCAGAAGGGGCTACTTCCAAAGAAATATGATACTGTTAAAATCAAAATCCTTATTTTAAAATACAAATGTTTTTTCAAACTGGTTTCAAACAAACAGCTTGAAACCGCAGCAAGTTTATAAGGGAGTAGCTAGCTCTTCAGATACTAGGTCTAAGAACATTTAGGGTAATATCAAACAGTGGTTTGCAATCAGGAGAAAAAAATGTGATATGTTACTAAGCAGAAATAATATCACTGAATTTTGGATAAAATGATCATGTTTGTCTGTTTTAAAATCAGACCCACACAGAGAATATTGCAGGGCCCATTCTAGAAATAACTTAAAAGTGAATAACTCATACCAAGACTGCCTCCTTTTAGAAAATTCACAGCTGGCCAATTGCTGCTAAAGTTTCATAAAAAGCACTCTGAGTAATAATTGATTCTTTAGTAGGATTGCCAGATCTGGGCTGCAAAACTCCAGATGACCACTAGGTGATCAATATGGTAACCCTACTCGTGAGCTCTCAAAGATCTGCTCTTTCAGAAAAGTACAACACCATCCAGACAGATCTGCGCTTTGGACTTCTGATTGACAGTTTCTCTGTCTTGTTAGGACTATATTTTACCTTGCTCATCCACAGGTGCCAGACACCAATTTAGCACGTCTGTTATCGTTATTATTGGATGCTGGAATCCAAATTGAGATAGAGCTGGTTAAGTCTGCCCGTAAAGACTGATGCACATTCCTCCTAGTGAGCCATCAGCCACTATCTGTTCCAGTTTCTGCCTCAAAAAACTGTGGCGGGGGTGGGAGAGGGAGAGGGATTCTGCACAGTAAAGAATAACAACCTGGCCTGTTCTCTGCAGATGCGGTGCAGTCAAAGAGGTAAACATTCTTTGCTGTTTCAGTCAAAGCAAGATAGGCCTTCAGATGGGCCTCACTCCATACTCAATCTTTTGTATCCCAAGAGTTCCTCCAACAGGCCTCCAACTGACACCCCATCCAGCCTTCTAGTATACTACACGGCTTATTTGGTTTCACAGAAGAAAGGAAGACATTTAGAAGCAAATGATGTCCAAATTATATTCCAGCTAAGCCCTCAACATCGTCATTAATATGGGAATATGGGATAATATGGGAAATTCCCCAAATGTGTTCAAGAAGCTATCAAGGTCAGACACCTGCCATTTCAATCATTCCAACAGAAGAGAATATATGTAGCTCAGGGTTGAATTATGGAGTCCTTGGTGATCTCTGAGCTTGGTTATTTGCTTGTAGATGTTTCATTACCCAATGAGGTAACTTCATCAGTGTTAGTAAGTGTGGGGTTTGCTTCCTGTTTTTATACAGTAGCTTGTTTTCTGCTTGATTGTTTGTCTGGTGTTCATCCCTGTTTATCTGGGTGTTGGCTGCTGGAGAGGATGTGTATTGGTCTTTTGGTTACCTTCTTAGCTTTTTTATTGTCTCTTTTGAATGGTACGTAAATGTGGTTTATCTCTATGTGTCTATTGATGGCTGATTTGTCTGAATGCCAAGCTTCCAGGAATTCCCTAACGTTTTTGGATTTAGCTTGGTCTCTGAAGCTCACAGTTTCCCACCTGAAACTTATGGTTGAGTCTGTCCATGTGTTTGTGAGATTAAGGAGTTTTCATTGTGTCTTCTGACTGTTAGTTGATATTCATGGATGTGCTCTGCTAGTCTTCTGCCTGTCTGTCCTACATAGTGGCTGCTACAGTCCTTACACTGTATGTTGTAGATGACTCCTGCTTCTTCTTCTTGGGTTACTGGGTCTTTTGGTTTACTTAAGATGTTTTGGATAGCTTTAGTTGGTTTGTGTGCTACGGTGAAGCCATGTGGTTGTAATAGTCTCTTGGCTGTTTCTGAGATGTTTTTGATTGTGATAGTGTTATCCTTTTCATAGGTTGTGTTGGTTGTGCTGTAGTCGGTTGAGTGGTCTGGCACTTTTTGATAAAGTTGTGTGGGTATCCATTTTGTTGGAAGATGTTGTATAGGTGCCCTTTCCTTTTTTCTGGTGTTCTGAGTTTCTGCAGTGTGTTGTACTCATCTGAATAATGTTCTTGTGGGAGGTTGGGTTGTTAATTTGGTAATGGAGCACTTGGTTAGTGTGGGTTGTTTTTTGATAGACTTGCATTTCTAATTTGCCATTGTTTCCTCTGCTGATGAGGAGCTCCATGAAGGGTGGGGTGTTGATGTTTTCTTCTTCCCTTGTGAATTGTATTCCTTTGAAGATGTTGTTGATAGTTTCATGTGTCTTCTTTAGTTGTTTCTTTTTTATTATGATGAAGGTTTCATCTACATACCAGGTCCATAGTTTTGGATGTATGCATAGGAATGCTATAGTTTCAGCATGCTGCATTACAGTCTCTGCTATGAGTCCTGAGAGTTGTGATCCCATGAGTGTTCCTCTGATTTGTTGGTATATCAAACTGAAAGTAGGTCGTGAGGCAGAGATTGATGAGGTCCCTGATTCTGGATATTTTGATCTTAGTGTATTTGGCTAGGTCAGGTGTGTTGTGTAGTACTGCTGCCATGGATTATTTTGCTAGTTCTGGATCTATGAACATAAAGAGGGCTGTGACATCAAATGAAACCATAATTTCATCTTCTTCTATTTTTAGATCTTTGATTTTTCTGGCGGCACTATAGTAGGGAGTTGATAGAATATTTGTTCCCCTCTGTGAGATGTCCAAGCTTTTTTGTAAGTTCTTTGGCTATGTTGTATGTTGGGGTCCCTGGTAACGATACAATTGGATGAAGAGATATGTTGGGCTTGTGTATTTTTGGGCTTCCATAGAAGTGTGGGAGGATGGGTCCACTGCTTTTCATCCACCGCTGTTCTTCTTTTGTGATTTGACTTTTCTTGGTGAGGTCATTGAGGGTTCTCTTGTTTAGTTACTATATTGGATTGGTGATTACTGGGATGTAGGTTTCTTTGTCCTCCTGTAATTCTTTGGCTTTTTGCAAGTATTGTGATTTATCAATGATAACTGTGATTCGGCCTTTGTCTGCTGGAAGGATGATGATGGTTTGGTCCTTTTTTAGGTTTTTGAGGACTGCTCTTCCCTCTGCTTTGAGTTGGTGCTGATTCTGCGTTCTTCTGATCTGAGGTATGATCATCTGCCTTATGTTTTCTTGGGTCTCTGTGGCAAGTCCTGTAGTTTTAAATTCTGCTTCTAAGGCTGCAGAGAATTCTAATTGATTAGCATCATCTAAGTTATAGGTGAGGCCTTTCTGGAGGATATTGTGTTCTGCAGTGGATAGGGGGTGGCTGGATATTTGACTACTCATTTGGATTCAGGTACCTCTTTGCTTTTGGGGTTTAGCTTGAGCAGTTTGGTTTGGAGTTTTGTTTTCCTTTTTTCAGCTTGTCTTAGAGATGTAGTCTTGATGGTGGTTGTCAGCATTTTTGTGTGTTCTGGGATCATGGTTTGTTCCAGTTGCTCCTTGGGGTTATCTATGGTGTGCTGGTATTTATTTAGCCTGAGGTGAGCATCCATGATCATTAGCCATATCATTTTTCAGCCGCTTTGTTAAGCTATTTTCCATCCAGCTGTGCAGCTTACTGGAGATTTATATCTTAACGCTGGTGGGCAGGGCATGCTGTCGTAGGCATTCAAATAGTTGTTTCTTGGTGGAGGTTTGCCTACATGCAAATTTCTCCCATTTGCATGCTTTATGAAGCATTTGACACCCATATTTGACCCAAATGTTGACGCCACATTTTAATCATTTCTCCACTCCTGCAGAGGTTTATACCAGTTGTCAGTTTCCCTGACCAGAGAGTGATCTATCTATGAAAACAGAATCACATAAAGGTCCTTAACCATCAGATTGGTAACTCCACACACACAGCAAGATAAATCCAGTGTAGACTCTGCTACATGCCAAGGGCGACATACTAATTGGGACAGGTTCATGGCTATCAGGGAGAACATAAAATTCTGAGCTGCTCCTGACTAAATAACCTAAGCATGGATATTGAAATCCCTGGACTTCCAGGGAAGAACTGGCAGACTGAAGACAGCTCTGAAAAGTGGTATATTGCTGTATTCCAAGTTATAAATCAAATGAAAAGAATTTATAGAACAAGACATGTGGACACATCCTAGTACAACAGGGGAGGGAACAATTTAATGGCCAGGCCCTATGCTTAGTATTTGGAAGGCTAAGGGACCACAAATTTTGTAAGGCAAATTAGAAACATAGGTAGGGCTAGGATTTGGGGGGAGGAGGGTATATTTTTTCTTCATTTTATTTTAAGTGTTTTAGGGTTTACAATTTTCATCTATTTTCCATTTCAAAATTGTGGGGAAATATGCTATCAGTTTTTATCATGGTCACAGAAATTACAGTTGGCCTAGAACACAGCAGCCTGTGTACTGGCTGGAGGTACTTACTTTGGTGATACTGTACCAATTTTGTGGGCCCTGCGTGGATTACCAGTTGGTTTCCAGGTGCAATTCCAAGTACTAGTTTTAACTTGATAAAACCTATATGGCTTGGCACCTATATGGCGTGGCACCCTTAACTTGATATAGACTATATGGTTTGGCACCTTCAGGATAGGTATTCTTAATAGAGTCAACATGTCAGGGGAGATCCTCCCAGAAGAAGCTGATTTCTCTTCCACGTTTTCATCATCACTCCCAATCTCTTGGACAGCCTCCCCATGGAAACTAGTCTGACCCGCTCAGGGATGGGCTTTCAGAAGGTAGTGAAAACTAAATTCTTCTGGACAGCCTTTGGGGGCTGATTGAGCCCTACATATAACCTGTTTCGATTTCTTTATGTCTTAATGTATTAGTATTGTGTTTTATTTATTGTGGCTTTGTGTGGTTTCATGTTTTTATTTGCTAAGTTGTATTCTTTTTATTCTGTTGTAAGTCAGTTACAATTTGGCAGCATATAAGATAAATAAATTAATGGTCAGAGGGACTCCAAGTGGCATACAGAAGGCTGTCCATTTTGGTATTAACATGTTGAATCTATTGTTGGTATCTGCACAATTAACTTTTTTTCCTGGGCACGAGAAATTAAGAAGTCCTAAATCACCATCTTAAGACTGAAAAATTGAACTTTGACTTGCCCTTTACTACCCCCAATGTTTTTCAGTGCTTAGGCTTAGTTAATTAGCTGTATTTAAAAAAAAATACTGAACCTGGAACTCAAATGCTACTAGGGACTTTAAGTCAGTTCTGTGTGAGTATTTGAACTTCTTCCTCAGGTTCCATGTTACACAAAAGGAAAAAAGGACACGGGGAAAAAGGACATTGCTGATAAAAAGCAAGTTGGGAAACTGGGAAACCAACAAAGGTGGCCAAACTCATATCTGCCAGGGATTTTATTCTCTCCAAAATAAGAATTTCAGAGCAGACGCCTCCTACCACCATTAAGTAAGCCAGAGGATTTTGTATTAGCAGGGGAGTTTGTGTTTATTTATTAATTATATTACACTTTCTACAGATGTCCTTTTAAATAGATGTTACCACAGTGTCAACTGAGATAGCAAAGGTTAAACAACAATCATCCTGATGGTCCTAGCACATTTGGTGCGAATAAAAGCAAGATGACTAAACCACTGAGGCGAAAAAGTCAAGGCAGACTTGTGAAAAAGTCAAGGCATGCATAAAAACAAGTGATTAGTTCTCATCAATTAGATGTAGGCAAATTCTACATGAGAAATAAGCCAGGAAGAGCCTATCACAGCAATATGTTTTCACAAAAACTGACACACTGAAGCAATATTTCCTCTACAAAAAAAAAAAAGAAGAATTTTGTTTTTTTTCAGTGCGGCATCTATTTTACAAGAAACAAAACAAGCAGGCTGTCTCTATGCTAGCTCCAAAACTAAGGATTCATCAAATCTATATACTACTAAAACTCTTGTTTGTAACCTGCAATTGGGTGAAACAGTATGTCATAGGCCAACAGTTTTTGAAGCAAGGTACCTGAAATGGGCTAATTGGGAAAGCTGTGATCACTTCAGCGCCACCGTGCTGCCATAGTCAGCTGCGGTCACATGATCCTCATTTCCAGTGCTCCATGACAGCTTCCCACAAGTCAATGGGGAAGCTGGCAGGGAAGGTCACACCTCCTTCCCAGACCTCCCTGCACTTGCACATATGCACACACCCCACAGCCTCCTTCCTGGGCCTCCCTGCACTTGCAAACATGCACACACCCACCAGCACCCTTCTCTCTGGGCCTCTGCACTCACACACACCCTGCACCCTCTTCCCCCACCCCGCCTTTCTGTGCTCCCACACACATACACACACACACCCCACATCCTCCTTCCCAGGCCTCCCTGCACTTGCACAGACACACCCATCCACCAGCACACTCTTTGCTGGTCTTCCTGTGCTCACACACACCCTGTGCCATCTTTCCCCGCATGCACTGCAGCACCCTCCTCTGCCAACTTGCACACAGCCTGCCAGGACCTCTTCCAACCCCCTGCAGCACTCCTGCATTCCTTACCTGGGACTTCTCCAGCACACCTGCAGCAGAGGTATGTGCACATCGCACCAAGCCAAACTCAAGGGCAGAATACAAATTGATTTACAACACAAGTGACTTTGTGTGTCAAAGAGAAAGGGAATGGCATATAATGGCATATACTACATATTTATAGCAACGATTAAGAAAACAGAGATATTATAACTGGAAAATTAATGTTTTAGCCTTCATGTTTTCAGTTGCTCTACTGTAAAAAATAACTGTTTTTCCATCAGAGGAGCTGAAAAAGGCAGAAATCAAAGCATTTTTCTTTAAAAAGGGGTGTGTAGATTAAGCCACTCCAGGAATTATGTAAAAATTAGTATGAATGATAAAAAATGTTTTAAATAAGCAAGATAAATAAATATTCAGCAGTGGATTTCACTGAATTTGATGGAATTTATGGAAAAATGGTTAGAGGTATGAGATCCTACAGACAGCATTTGTAGGAACAGCTTCTATGAATTCTATTTCTGCTATTCAGGATTTAAACTTTAAGTATTATGAACATAGTTTTCAAATATGTGACTAATACTGTGCTCAAAATCCTACATTCCAATCTCCAAATTTAATATATTTTTTCTTCATTGAACTGGTTATTATATATGCTTCTAATATTTTATAAGTCACTCAACAGTTCTTTCTTTTGGAGGAATAAAGCAGGATTTTTTTAATTAAAAAAAATTTCCAATTCTATAGTAGAATTTAATTAGAAACATTAGACAAATTACTACCTTTAGCTTTCTGGGGGGTTTTAATGTACATATTTAATTTTAATACAAATGAATAAAACAAGTAACCTTTTAAAAACAATTTCACATACATATGTCTATCTGTGTGTGGGTCCACACTTGCTTTCTCAGTCTCTTCCTCTCACTTCAGTATTATATTTAAAGTTTTGCCCGATCAAATATTCTGGATTGTGAGGCCTTGATGAGTTCAGGTCATATACCCATTAGCACTTTGGACCTCTGTATGTACCGTAGGAGAGAAAATCAGATGTGCAGAAAAGACAAGTCAAAAGCTGGATGTGAAATATTTTGGTTATAATCCAAGAAAGCAGGAGAGGCGATAGTTATAATCAAAGCTGCAATATTATATCAAGTTTAAAATCGAATTGTCATTTTGTTTACAAAGGTCAAATCCATTTTCCCATTTTAAAAAATCCAAAGTACAAAAGAGTGCTAGTAATTTAAGCATACTCTTTATAATGATAAACAAGTAATTGAAAGCATTAAGGCCCCTAATTTTCATGATAACTCTGTTTAGGTAAGGAAATATCTCTGAAATGATGACCTATATGATCATCCTTTACAACGCTCCCTGTCAGCTTTCCACAAGGAAAGTCAGTGGGGAAGCTGGCAGCAAGTCATAAGTCGCTCACATTCCCACTGCTTTTTTGCCCTTGGTCATTCTGTTTCTCTCTTTAGGTAAGGAAATATCTCTGAAACGATGACCAAAGGGTCATGGGTTGTCTAGTTTTCTTATAACATGCCGGAACACTAACGTATAGATGTATCTTTGCTTGGAATTGGATCCAAGTAACTACTAGATTATATGTATCGCTTAAGTAACTCAGATAGGCATGAATTGTTCTCTCCAAATGTTTTGGATTATCACTCCCATAAACCATCACCTTTGGCCATGTTGGTTTGAGCTGATGGAACTTGTAGCTAAAAATATCTGGAGGAATCAGGTTGCTCATCCTGATCTAGCTTGAGGAAACGTTCTGAACAACTAAAAAAGTTTCTTATTATTTTGGGAAATGTTAATTTATTTTAATAAAATATACCACCTATGCTGTAGATTTTGTCTATATTTCTTTTTCCTTAGAGTTGTATGACAGTCCAAGTAACTAGCTGTGTCATCATCTGAACAAAAACAGAGATAAGTTGGTGTTCAAATTTCAAACATACATGTCACTTTCTGAATTTCAAATTACATGTCATTGCAACATCTCATGTCATTGCTCAAGGAAGATTCTGCCTTACAGTGGCCATGCTCAATCCTGGATGTTATAAATATAGCCTAGTACTTCTGGAAAGCTCCATGGTGAGAAATGCTGCATGACTGCCTAAGGCAGTGTTTCTCAACTTAGCAGCTTTAAGATATGTGGACTTCAACTCCCATGCTGGCTGGGGAATTCTAGGAGGTAACGTCCACATATCTTAAAGTTGCTAAGGTCAAGAAACACTGGCCTAAGGAAATGAACCAGGAAGGCCAAACACATTTACAGCTGAAGCACAACACAAACACATTCACAACGTTGTGAGCATGTGCACTGTGCGCCAGTCCTCAATCCAATGACTCAGCCCTGAGACCAACATATTTTATACTACTCTCCTCCCTCATAAGCATTAAGGGAGCATTTGGGGAAAGCTGAGGTAGTTGCTCCTAATGTTTATCCACAGGTGGATATTATGAAGGCATAAAATATTTTAAACATACACTGTCATTCTAAAATTAAATGTGTTATGTTTTTATATATTTAAATATAAGTCTATCCAGGAGCAATCTTTGAATGTGGCAGTTAATCTTGCCTCTGACCAGTGAAGCCTGAAATTATACACTGATTTCAACCATATTTTCTCAGTCAGCCTACA